>CM060950.1:189750031-190008212 GCA_030765055.1 Mantis religiosa
AAACAAGTACCAAACTTAATTTTATATTCATCTTCCAAAGATGCAACACAAAGATTTTGAAGAACATTTTGATTTTCTGAAAAATGTTTCTAAACAATTTTTGTTAAAATATTACATGTTTAAGATATTTTCATGACAAAATGATCTTAATGTTCTGGGAATGGATCCTGAAGACCTCTCATTCTTAATGTCTTGTGCACAGGTAAATTGTAAATGATGTACAGTATCTTGCTCCTCAAAAGAATGTGGATCTCATTAAAACACAATTAATCTCAAATACATTAGTGGGAGTAAACATTTTTGAGATTTCTGATTGATTTGAATTTTCACATACTTAGTTTTCTCAAATGGGAAGTCGATTTTTTTTATTATGTATTTCCTCCCTCCCCTCTCCTCTTCCCTTCAGCCAGGCAAAGAGAATGAAATTTCAAAGCCATTGTAAAGCGATCTGCTCTTATAAGATTTGACTAGGTTAAAGCTCATTGTATTCTCCTAATTCCATTATATCTGCAATAAAATTGTGATTTCTGCAAATGCTTATCTCCATTAACCCTTTCACTGCTAATAACGTGTGTATCCGTTACAGGCTTTCAGTCCCCGTGTGCTAATAACGGTATGTGTTATGCGCATTGCGCTAAGAATTGAACATATAAGTTCCAGTCAAGCATTTCTGAAGGTGATTTTATAGTATAGTATACTCCTGCCATCTATTGTGGGGTGAATGAATCGTCTCTCAGTATTTTAGCTGTCTTGTACTGCTCTCTAAGGCAAAATATTTAAAATATTGGAACACCAGCAAACTGGTTTTGCGCTACTTGAGATGCACGCCTGTGTCACGTGATGCCAGGGATTTCGGAAATTTAAAGCTGTGTAAAATGGCTTTGTCAAGTGGTGCCGAATGACCTTGAGCGATGAAGAATTATTAGACTTTTTTAACGTATTGCCATCCGAGTTTTCAGACTCAGATTGTGGCAAAAATGATGAAGATTATGCTGAAGCAGATTTTAGTGTTAGTGTTGATAGTAGTAGCCGTGAAATTGAAGAAAGTGATAACCAGCTGGTGCTCCGCAGACAAAGAAACAGTGCACTGACCCTTTGTTCAAGTGGCACAGTGGAAACTTCAGTCCACAATTGCACAGATTCAGGTATCAAAATTCAGTTATTTTGGCAAACATAAATGATGATTGCACCATACTAGTACCTTTTTACTTTTAAGATTATTACATTTTAACAGTAATGAAACCCAGGTACAAGGGGAAAGACTCCATAAAGTGAATCTAGTAATTGATCACCTTAGAAAAGCCTTCAGAGAAGTATTTTATCCTTTCCAAAACCTGTGCATAGATGAAAGTCTTATGCTTTTCAAGGGCTGATTGTAATTTCTGCAATATATTCCATTTAACAGGCATAGGTTTGGCATAAAATTGTTTTTATTGATGTTATTGTATACAGGAGAAAACACAGATATTCTTCCAAGGCATGAATTTGGTATTTCAGGAGCAGTAGTACAGACACTGATGGAAGGGTACCTACACAAAGGTCACACTTTATGGGTAGATAATTGGTATTCCAGTCCTCTACTATACAATTGGCTATATCAAAATGAAACTAATGCTTGTTGTATAGTAAAAAAGAACAGAAAAGAAATGCCAAAATGATTGAGAAATTGCTAAAGGGGCAAACACAATCTTGACACACACACAGAACAATGCTAGTACTTAGATGGTTGAATAGCACAGACCGGCATTTAGCGCATCAGGACCGCTCGACTCACTTGCAGCGACGAGCAAGAGCCGCTACGTAACCGGATGACGTCATAATTCACGGCCTGCCCGCTCGGTCTTGAGAAGACTGGGTCACTAATAGCAGTGAGTGACTCGGGTTTACCCGCACCCACAGATGCTCTGGCTTCTCTTTTCTTGCTCATTTCTCTCTCTCTCTCTCTCTCTCTCTCTCTCTCTCTCTCTCTCTCTCTCTTTGGCCATTAAAGAATCAGTAGCTTCATAGAGGAGTTTGAGTTTCATACAGTAGGTACATAAAATAAGCTATTAACAGTGAAGCAAACAAATATATACAAATATAATAATTTTTAATTTAAAAAAACTTATCTTTTAAGAAATTATGACCGTATTTCTTACAAACTGAATAGGATTATTATTACAAGATTATTATAATTATAGGATTATTCATGAAATCACGATCCTATTCAATTTGTAAGAAATATGGTCATTATTTCATAAAAGATAAGTGAAGTTTTTTAAGTTACAAATTTTTATATTTGTATATATATATAGTAGGTACGTATATTGTGTAATGTCATTACTTTAGTCATCAATAATAATAATAATATAATTAATAACTTAATTTTAATCAAGTCTTCTAAAGGTAAACCAATCGACATCTTTCTGTTCTCAAATTATCACATGATTTGTTCTGATCAGCGAATTTCACAGTCATAAGAACTACAGATTGGAATTTCCAATTTTCCGAAATGTAACAACCTGTGATAGTTGTGTAGCTGATTTTCTTGTAATCATCGGACCAGATATCCGTAGTGCATGCTAGCCAACATTTTCCTGCTGCCTCGAGAACACAAGAAAGTGTGTCTTGTATTTGGTCAGCAATTTCATGTACGTTATGGGACACAGTGCGTGGATTTGGTAGTACTTTATCAATGTTTATGTTTCCGTATTTAGCTCCGATTTGTACAAGATTCTGTGCCATAGTACGAAACCCTTTACCAGCAACAGTTTCGAATGGACGAATGTCACTCGCACTTATGATTACACAGCTCCTTGTGATAGTCTCCCGGTCTTGTTCACTGACACTGACTGTAGCAGAAATGGAACGGGAAACCAAACACTTGTGTCTAATCAGGCTTGACGCTCCTGAGTTGTGAGAAAGCAAGTCTCACATGCTGAACTCGTACCCGACCTTTCTCTGGTAATATATACACCACTGCTCACTTTGTGTTTAACGCTGTCAGCAGACTCATTTCCATTTTCAACTTCCGCAATGCAACAGACAACTAAATAGTCGATCAAGTCACGGTTGTGCTTGGCTCGGCTCGGGTCACTCTAGGACCGCTGTATAGTAAACAGCTGGGTAAGCAATGTACCTGCTGCCTTCTTCCCCTCCCAATTACCTCTCCCTATATAGGGACTCGCGCTGCCGTTGCATCTGAGCACGGGCGTGAGTGATGCCAGAATTACCGGTCTCTAGTGGATAGACAGGAGGTTTGCATGTTGACAACACTACATACAGATGCTATGAAACCATCAGGAAAAGTTGATAGCAAAGCCTGAGTGTCATGACTATAATAAAAATATGGGTACCATAGATAGGTCTGATATGATTAGCTCTCCTGTATGTGTCAGAAAGGCTTTGAAGTGGTACAGGAACTTTGTCTTTCATCTCTTAGACATAACTTTGCTGAATTCTCAGGCAATATACAAAACTAAAACAAGTAGTAGCATTACTCTAGCAGATTTTCAACTATTCTTATTTGGGATATTTTTTAACAGTATCATACTCGGTGATCAGCCCCTTAGGCTCATTGAAAGGCACTTTCCTTCACCTGTACCACCAGCTCCCCCCCCCCCCCCCAAAAAAAAGAATAAAAAGCAAAGCAAAGCTTGCTAAGATGTCATGTGTGTCATAACACCAGCTTTGGGCCCAAAAAGCAGCAGGATACCAGGATTATGTGTGCCAAATGCATCGTGGGCTTGTGTGTTCACCTGTTTTGAAACATACCACACAAAAAAAGGAAATACTGATATTCATTTTGGGAGGATGTAGTTTATTTGAAGCAAAAGGTTAGAAACAGTGATGTATTTAACATTTGAAAGTAATGAGTCGGTAATTCAAAAACAAACATTTAAATTATCCTTACTTGGACATGTTTTGGAGAACGTTTTGTCCCCATCGTCAGCGAATGTAGTTTATTTCATGCAATATATGTAATATGTATAGTGAAGTTATAGTAGTTTAAAATAATCCTGTAAATTGTTTTGGTCACCCCTGACTTGTAAATAGATAGAACAAATTTAAAGGAATTTAATCAGTATATTAGTTAAAGCTAAAATAGGTAGTAAAGGTTCTAACATTTTCAAAAATAACAATGTGCATAAGTGGCCACTGGACAACCCTTAGTCAGGTGTGATACGGGTGGTATTACCCCTGCTTTTTAAACTTTAAATAAATTAACTTCTGGGTTGTCTACAATTACCACCATGGACTTCGGTAAGTGTTTTAGAACATTTTAATTTTCAGTACAGTAATGTATATTAGAAAGTAATTTAATATTGCAAACTAACTTAGCAAGGGGGGATTAGCCGACTGAAATAAGGGTAGCAGTGAAAGGGTTAATATGAAATAGATTGAAGAATAAGCATTTGTAAGAAAAAAAGTAACAGTGAAGAGAGAGTCATATGAGTAGAACACAGCCGATTTGTTTATTGACTCCAAGTTTGTAATGCATAGAAAATATATTTTCAGATAATTATATTAAAAATAATAGCTGCAACTCTAGGAAACATAAATATGCAATAAGCAACATTAGTTTTACGTGAGGAGAATGCAGGAGGAGGGGGAAACGATTCAGCCACCCCTGTGGTTTCCCTTCCCTCCTCTCTGTCGCGCCCCTGCAGGCGGTACCGATGCCACATGCCCCCCTCCACTGGCCTTCCCCTCGCGTAACCGACCGCAGCTTTGGCGATTGGGTAACAGTAAGTATACCCGTTAGCACTGAAGAGTACAAGATCCTTCATCTGTATGTAAAACTGATTTTATGAAAGATATTGTAGACAAGAAGGTAAAGAAGTTTTAAAAAAAAGAAACAAAGGCAAACAAAAAGTTACATATGGGGAGGGGGGGGAGGCACCTTCCACTGCCAGGTTCTACAGAAATTTAAGATATTCAATATATAATCCTAACCCAAAACATTGTTTAAACAGGAATTATCACTAATCAAGGCTTCACGGGTGATCAGCAGTGTCAAATTAATAAACAAGCTTTCGCCCATTGTAAACTCCATGGCCTGAATTCTTCTTACTATATACGATCAAATGGTGGGTGGGGCTTGTGCTGCCCTGGCCAATGAGCTGGTGATGATCTGTGATTGGGCCGTTTTTTTTTTTTTTTTTTTTTTTTTTTTTTTTTTTCCGTGGAGGGGAAAAACCCAGTTACGGGTGATGGCCCACGTGCGATGGCCGACAGTGTGAGGATCCCTGTGCCCTGAGGGGGCCAGGCATACTCACTATAAAACCGCTCCACGTGTTAGTTGCGTGTATCTTAGATTAGTTTACGTGCATTTATTATCATGCTTCTTAGTCAGCTCCCGCATAGCACCCCATTTAGTATGTGAAATCTACTAAGCTGGCATACATTGCATGGGAGCGCGTCAATGTTGCTTCTCGGTGGTGACCATGAAGGGCATCACCAAGTGTTAATCATGTGTAATTAGATTGTATATCTATGGCTCAGGCCGGGTAGACCTGTTCATCAGTATTAAGAGTATAGAGCTAATTATTCATATAACTTATAAGTGCTGCTTATGCATATCAGTATTGTAATACTAAACCTCAGGCCTTGGTGACCTGTTAGTCAGGGATTAGAAATGTTATTAGCTATCCTTCTTATAGTCCTAGTTTCGTAGGCTTGTCAGTTGTTGGTATGTAGCATGCTATGCAAACAATGTGTTTGGTCGTCCTTTGTTCCAGCGTGGCTGTTCGCCATTGCTTTAGTCCTTGCACTGCGTAGTCGGAGTGTCCTACTCCATATGCAGTCACCTGCTGTCTGCGCCTGTAGGACACTGGTGGGAGGCCCTTGGACTCCCGGGCCGTCTTGACTATTGTCAAGGGCTTGGAGGGCTCTGTGCGGGCAGCATTCTGAAAAGAGTCTGTTTAAGAAAAAGATTAGTGATGGGGTTATGGGGAGTAACAGCATAACTGTCTGTGTCAGTCATCTCTGATTAGGTTGTCTAGGAAGTTCTGTACGTCGTCATTGTCGTCATGTTATGTGAGTCTTCTCTCGAAAAGAGATAGTGGTCGTGCGTGTGTGTTTATTTCTGTTGTGTAGTTTCCAAGGCGTGTTATTAGAGGGTTGTGGTGTTTCTCTAGGTTTTTATAAGTGTCATAGGCTAATTTCATAATGAATTCTGCTGTGTGCATTTTTAGCCCGCTGTGTAGTAGGTCAGCTGGTGCTGTGTGACGTACTTTGCTATCATTCGTAATATTTTGTTTTGGAATGCTTGTAATTTTAGTATGTATGTTTTGGCGGCATACCCCAAACCGGAGTTGCATAGGTGAATATGGGCGTTATAAGTGTTTCGTATAGGGTGAGTCCTAAGTTCATGTTTATTTGCGAATTCATGTTTATGAGGGGGGTAGAGCTTGCCTAATTGGGCATTGGCTTTACCACTGATTTGGTAGACATGCTTTTTCCATGTCAGTCCTTGGTCCATTTTTAGTCCTAGCCAGGTGACTGTGTCCGTCCACTCAATATTTTCTCCGAATATAGAGTGGGGGAGGAGCTGGTGTCTTCCAATTCTGTGTTTATGCTTTTTGGTTAATATTACGGTTTGTGTTTTCCTTGGGTTTACTTTAATACACTATTTTGTGAACCATTCTTCTAGGTTATTCAGATCGCTTTGTAGTCTCCGGTGGATGAAATCCAGTTTGGCTGATTGTCACAATTGCTGTGTCATCTGTGTAGATGTACAGATATGTGTAATTTGTTTTCGGGATGTCGTTCATGGTAAGGTTAAAGATAATCGGCCCTAGGATACTTCCCTGAGGGACTCCCGCCTTGATTGGGCGGGGGGGGGGGTTGATAAGTGGTTGTTAACTTTCAATTGGAATTTGCGGTCGTGTAGGTAGTTCGCGATGAGCTTTATTAATATATTGTGTATGTTCAATGTTTTAAGCTTTTTGAGCAGTCCTGCGTGCCACACCCTGTCGAATGGCCATTCGACGTCGAGTAAGAGTGCCCCTGTTGATTTGCGAATGTTATACCCGTGAGTTATGTGTTCTGTGGCTCTGAATAGTTGCAGCGTTGTGGAGTGTTTGGCTCTAAATCCAAACTGTTCTGGGAAAGTGATATTTTGTTTGATTAGTTGGCTATTGAGTCATTTGAGTATAATCTTTTCAAGGAGTTTACCAAGAACGCTTAGAAGACTTATTGGTCTGTAGTTTTGTGGGTGAGAGGGGTCTTTGTCATTCTTGGGGAAGTGTACCACAGTGGCAAGCTTCCATATCTCGGGATAATACCCTTTCTCCAGTGTGTAATTGAATATATTTGCTAGTAGTTTGATCGCATCTTCCGGTAGGTTGGCAAGTGCCACGGTTGGGATTCCGTCGGGTCCTGGCGCTTTTTGTTTGGGGAGGTGCGTAATTATCCATTTAATTTCACTTGGACATGTTCGTCTAACTTTATTGTGTGTTCTTAACTCTTTATGGTTCTTTGTTTCTGCTTCCGTCTCTTCCGCAAATTGTGGGCAGGATTGTGGCATTCGGAGTCATCGTTGCTTGCAGTGCATCTGCTTTTTGCTGATCGGTTGTGGCTATGTTTTGGTTGTAGTGTAGGGGAGGGATTTGTACCCTGTCGCATATCAGGCAGCGGGCTATCTTCCACACTGAGTCTCTCTCATAGTTGAGATTCTCAAGTGTGAGTTGCCATTGGTTTGAAATATGAGTTGAGATTCTTTGTTGCACTAGTATGTTTAAGTATGTGTAATATTCTTGGTCGACTATGTGTCTGGACTTTTACCATTTTCGCCTGGCTCTGTTTCGTTCTGCTGTTAAGGAGGTTATATCTTGAGGAAGTTGATTAAAGGACGTTTTGGGGCACTGATATTGCTGTTGCCGCTTTTATGGCCTGCTCCAGTTGGAGTACTGCCCTGTTTGCATTTTTGTTTGAATTTAGGGGGAACATGGGGAGGTGTTTGCTTACAGTGTTTGCAAACTTCTCCCTGTCTGCTTTGTTGTAGCTCAGGCATTTTAATGGTGGGACCTTAGCCTCATTACCTTCTAGAGTGATTATCAGGGGAATGTGGTCTGACGCCCCTTAGTTCTTGGCTTGAAGGTGAAGCCTTTGGGTAAAGTTGCGTGACAATGCTATGTCAAGTATGTTGGCTCTTTCTGTTCTGTTGAATGGTATGCAGGTGGGTTCTTCCAGCGCATAGATTATTAGATTCGTTCAATTTTCTAGCCTTAGTAATTTGTTTCCAGCAGGTTTTGTCTTATTGCAACCCCAGATTTAATGTTTTGCATTGAGATCCCCCACTATTAGAACTTTGTTAATTTGTTGCATTAAGTTTAATATATCTGCTGTGTTTAGGGTCTCAGGGAGGGGGGGGGTACATGCTGCCGTTACAAGTGTTCGACAGTTGTCTAGTGTTATAAATATGTTGGTGGTTTCCAGACTTTGTAGATGCAGTACTAGGGCGATGTACATGGATTATGTCTTATTATGGCTGTGCCGCCTGGTTCCTATCTGTGCGGTGGGTGGTGTATCCTGGTATATTGAATCTGTCCCTATTTGTGAAATGTGTTTCTGTAATTAATGCTATGTATATGGTGTTGAGTGTGAGAAAGTTGGTTATTTTGGTCTTTTTTTGTCTTAGTCCTGTAGCTTTCCATGTTAGTAATTTAGGTGTCCAGGTTTGTTCAGATGAAGCCTGGTGTGACAAGTAGTTCTATGAAGTACGTGGCCATTAGGGAGTGGGCTGCCGACGGATCCGCTTCCAACAGGGATTTAAAGATGTGGAGGGACGTCTCCTTGAAGTCGTCCTCGGTCATCCCGGTGCTTAGTACCTGCTGGTACTTTTTCCTTTGATAAGGAATCCTCTTATCTTGTTTTGGGGTTGGTCTGGGCTGTTGCTCCCTGGGCTGCAGAAGTGGATCTCGGGGTCGAGACCTGTCCCCCCGTATGGCTGCCACCCCACACTTCCCGGGTCCCCAGCCGGATGCCCGTTCACCTCCCGTAGCTTGCGCGCCGCCGTAACTTGCCTTTGGTACACTGGGCAAGCCTGTTACCTGGCCCCGTGGCCTATACCAAGGCAAAGGGCGCACTTCCTCTGGGTGGGCGGCACGTCACAGCTGCGCGAATCATGGTTGCCGGTGCACTTGGAGCACACCACAGTCCCTGCGGTGAACCGTTCCTCAGTGTGCCGGAGCTGCTGGCAGCGACTACACTGCACGGGGATGACAGGCCGTCTGTACGACTCCATCTTGACCTGGAAATGGAGCACAGATCTGATTAGTTTCAGGCGGTCCAGGTCATCTGCCGTCGCAACATCCACCAAGGAGATGGGAGGTTAGAGCCCGGGGATAGGCGACAGAGGATATGTGTGATGGCTGGTCTGCGGTATGCGGCCGGAGGATGAAGTGGAGTAGGATCTGGATGGGGGACGTGGTGTGTTACGGGCAGCCTGGGAGACAGGGGGTTTCAGAGAGGATTGGGTTCGGATTGAGAACAGGTGGAGTAGGCTGTTTAGGAGTGGATGCAGATGAAGAGCCAGAGTTTGGTGTGGGTAGGGTTGCAGCAGCTAGGATGGAAAGTGCGATGGGAGTTCCAAAATTCAGCTGGGTCTTGACCACCGCTTGTCTTGTGACCCGCAGCCCACTAGGTGACTGCTTCTTGAACCTCTTTTTGGTCATGGTGGAAGTTAAATCAATGCAAGTAAATTAACAACTAAATAAATATCAAAAGTGAATAATGATATGTAAGAAGTGAGAAGAGTAAGAGAAAGCTTAAATACTACCTATCAGGGGGCTTAAGAATAGATAGAAAAGAGAAAAATAGTATAGAGAGAGAAAGAGCAGCTAAAGGCTGCTAAAAAGCGTGAGAACAGAGGTTCAGACTCGAAGGTGCATTAGATTCCAGTCAGAGACTGTTGGCTAGCGAACTTGTTTTCTCTCAATTAGACAGCTAGTTGCCGATCAGTCGGCTACTCTTTGGCTCTGAGCCTTGGCGATGACAAGCCGATCCAGTGGTGGCAGCTTCTTCTACACCACCGGGATGCTGCTTCTCTCCGTAGCCTCGTGGTCTCTCGATGTGTCCTACTTGGCGTCCAGGCGAAGAGTCTCTTGGGCAAGGCCCTACAATTACAGCAACAATTACACCTACAATTACAGCAACCCTAGTCACCCCGGACAAAGAACAGACCTCCGGAAAAACACTTTTTTTTTTTTTTTTTTTTTTTTTTTTTTTTTTTTTTTTTTCTCCCTCTGAGTGGAGGAAAAATCCATTTATGGATTTCCACTGTGTTGGAGGGCACAGTGGGGTATGTGGGCTTCACCTCAAGGGTACTGCTTCACTAAAAAACCTCCACTGGATTGGGAAGGAGAAATGTGCTGCTGTACCTCCTAAAGCACCCGCACATTCCGGGAGGTGATCTTAGCTGTCTCGCAGTGCGATTCAGCAGAGTGCATTTCTGGTGCAGGGATGCAGGCTTGACATGAAGCCCAGCCTGATCCACTGCCTATTTTGGGTGATTTTTAGGATTCCATGTGTTATTTGTTGGGAAGTTTAGGGTAATTTATCATGCCGTAGTGCTCTGTCTTAAGTTTAGGTGTTTTGTTGTCCCTGCAAGTAATACTTGCAAGCATGTCAGTGATAATCTATTATACCTTACTGCTATCTTGCTAAACCTAAATATAAATCTAGTTTGCATTATCAGCATTTGCCTTTAATGGTCAGTTACAATTATCTGCCGTCAGCATCGTTCAGGTGTGTGAAAAACCTTCTCATAGTCCATGTATCTGCTTGGTCGATATTTTAGAGTGTGCACTCGGCGGGCGGCCTACCTATTCAATTGTAGGTGCAAGCCTGTGCCACTTACGGGGACCCTCTTTCCCTGGTGCCGCCTTGGCCAATGATTGGCACAAAGACTTGAGGGCTGTGCGTGTGGAGAGAGACCGATCAGTGATGTAAAGCATCGTGAAGGTTAACTAGGTTTTCTAGATATTGTTGTAGGTCTACCTCTGGCTCCCCGAAATTAATTGTTCTTTCAAAAAGAGACAGGGGCCTTGCATGTTTATCGTGTGTTATCATAATTCCCTATTGCCCGTATTAGATGATTGTGGTTTATGTTCTTCTCGAGTAAATTGAAGCTGAGCCTTTTGATGAATTGCTCAATGGAATGCATTTTTAACTCCTCGTGGAGTTGGTATGCTGGTGCGAGTGGTGGTAGTCTGGTAATAATACGAAGTATTCTGTTTTGCATTGTTTGCAATCTCTTAATGTGCGTTTTGGCTGCATGTCCCCATACAGGGGCAGCGTAAGTTAGGATGGGTCTAATATGTGTTTTATATAGTGTTTTTCCCATCTCTAGTTTTAGTGAGCTGTTTGTATTAATAATTGGATGTAGTTTATTTAATTGGGCTTTGCTTTTGCTCTTATTGTGTTAGTGTGTTGTTTCCACGTAAGGCCCTGATCTATTGTTAACACCTAAGTAGGTGATTTGTGTCCTTCCATTCGATTTCCTCGTTCCGGAGTGTTAGTGGCATTAGCCCATCTTTGTTGTGGCGGTGCTTGATTCGTTTGGTAAATATTATTGCTTGACTTTTTCACGCGTTAACTTTTATGCTCCATTTAGTGAGCCATGGCTCTATGTTGGGCAAGGCATTACGTAGCCTTTTGGCTATTACCGTGGAGGGGAAAAACTCAGTTACAGGCAATGGCCCACGTGCGATGGCTGACAGTGTGAGGGTCCCCGTGCCCTGAGGGGCCAGGCATACACACTAAAAATCCCTCCACGTGTTAGTTTCGTGAATTCTTATATTATTTTGGGTGCATTTATTATCATGCTTCTTTGTCGGGTCCCGCGTAGCACCCCGGTTAGTATGTGGTAACTACTATGCTGGCATGCGAGCGCGTCAACGTTGCCTCTTGGTGGTGACCATGAAACCTGGGCACCACCAAGTGTTAATCATGCATTAGTATTGTTATATACATGTGGTTCAGACCGGGGAGGCCTGTTAGTGTTGCGCGTATGTTACTTATCTATTATTTATACGTGCTCTGTAAGCCTATGTGTATTGTAATAATAAAGCTCAGGCCTTGGTGACCTGTTAGTCAGGGATTAGTAGTGGTATGGTTATTAGTGTTCTACTTATGTCCCCAGTTTCCTGGGTTTGTCAGTGGTTGGTATGTGGCATGCAGTTTCGAACTATGTGTTCGGTCGTCCTAATGTTCCGGCGTGGCCGTTCGTCAGTTCCTTAGTTCATGCGTTGTGTCGTCGGTGTGTCCTACTCCATCTGCAGTCCCCCGCTGTCTCTGCGCCTGTAGGACACTGGTGGGAGGCCCTCTAACTCCCGGACCGCCTTGACTGATGTCAAGGGCTTGGAGGGCTCTGTGCGGGCAGCGTTCTGAAAAGAGTCAGTAAGAAAAAGATTAATGAAGGGAAAGTAGGAGTGTCAGCCTTACTGTCTGTGTCGGTCATCCCTTATTAGGTTGTTCAGAAAGTTCTGAACGTCGTCTTCGTCGTCGTGTGTGAGTCTTCTTTTGAATAGTAATAATGGTCGCGCGTGTATGTTTATTTCTGTAGCGTAGTTTCCGAGTCGTGAGATTAGACGATTGTGATGCATCTCTAGGTTTTTATAGGTGTCATATGCTAGCTTCTTAATGAATTCTTCAACTGTATGCATCTTTGTTCGCTGTGTAGTAGGTCGGCTGGTGCTGTGTGAGGTACTTTCGCTATCATTCGTAATATCTTGTTTTGGAATTTCTGTAGTCTTAGTATGTATGTTTTGGCGGCATACCCCCAGACCGGAGTTGTGTGTGTGAATATGGGCCTTATAAGAGTTTTGTATAACGTGAGCCCTAAGTTCATGTTTATATGGGAGTTCATGCTTATCAGGGCGTAGAGCCTGCCCAATTGGGCATTGGCTTTACCCCTGATTTGATGGACGTGCTTTTTCCACGTCAGCCCTTGGTCCATTTTGAGTCCTAGCCAGGTGACTGTGTCCGTCCACTCAATATTTTCTCCGAAGATAGAGAGTGGGGGGAGCTGGTGTTTTCCCAATCTGTGCTTAAGCTTTTTGGTGAATATTATGGCTTGCGTTTTTCTTGGGTTTACCTTAATACGCCATTTTGTGAACTATTCTTCTAGATTAGTCAGGGCGTTTTGTAGTCTCCGGTGGATGAAATCCGATTTGGCTGATTGAGTCACAATTGCTGTATCATCAGTGTAGATGTACAAGTCTGTGTAATTGGTTTTCGGTATGTCGTTCATAGTGATGTTAAAGATAATCGGCCCTAGGATACTTCCCTGAGGGACTCCCGCTATGATTTGGCAGGGGGTCGATAATTGGTTGTTAACTTTCGATTGGAATTTGCGGTCGTGTAGGTAGTTCGCGATGAGCTTTATTAATATGTCGTGTATGTTCAACGTTTTAAGCTTTTTGAGCAGTCCTGCGTGCCACACCCTGTTGAATGCACGTTCAACGTCGAGCAAGAGTGCTCCTGTTGATTTGCGGATGTTAAACCCGTGAGTTATGTGTTCTGTGGCTCTGAGTAGTTGAAGCGTTGTGGAGTGCTTGGCTCTAAATCCAAATTGCTCCGGGATTGTGATATTTTGTTTGATTAGTTAGCTATTGAGTCGTTTGAGTATGACCTTTTCGAGGAGTTTACCAAGAACGCTTAGACTGATTGGTCTGTAGTTTTGCAGGTGAGAGGCGTCTTTGCCCTTCTTGGGGAAGTGCACCACAGTGGCAAGCTTCCATCTCGGGATAATATCCTTTCTCCAGTGTGTAATTGAATATATTTGCTAGCAATTTGATCGCATCTTCCGGTAGGTTGGCAAGTGCCACGGTTGGGATTCCATCAGGGCCCGGCGCTTTTCGTTTGGGGAGGTGCTTAATTATCCATTTAATTTCACTGGGACACATCACTTTATTGAGTTCTTAGCTCTTTGTAATTCTTTGTTTCTGCTTCTATCTCTTCCGCAAATTGTGGGCAGGACGGACTGGTGTTCAGAGTTAGCGTAGCTTGCAATGCGTCCGCTAGTGCATCTGCTTTTTCTTGATCCATTGTGGCTATGGTTTGATTGTAGTGTAGGGGAGGGATTTGTACCCTGTCGCATGTCAGGCAGCGGGCTATCTTCCACACTGAGTCTCTCTCATAGTTGAGATTCTCAAGTGTGTTTTGCCATTGGCTTGTGATATGATTAGAAACTCTTTGTTGCACTAGTGTGTTTAAGTACCTGTAATACTCTTGGTCGACTATATGTCTGGACTTTTGCCATTTTCGCCAGGCTCGGTTTCGTTCTGCCGTTAAGGAGGTTATATCTCGGGGAAGTTGATTATGGAACGTTTTGGGCTGGCTTGTGGGCACTGATATTACTGTTGCCGTTTTTATAACCTGCCCCAATTGGAGTACTGCCCTGTTCGCATTTTCGTGTGTATCTAGAGGGAAAGTGGGGAGGTTATTGCTTACGTTGGTTGCAAACTTCTCCCAGTCTGCTTTATTGTAGTTCGGGCATTTAAGTGGTGGGACCTTAGCCACGTTGCCTTCTAAAGTGATTATCAGGGAAATGTGTTCTGATGACAGTTCGTTCTTGGTTTGAAGGTGAAGCCTTCGGGTTAGGTTGCGTGATAGTGCTATATCAAGTATGTCGGCTCTATCTGTTCTGTTGAATGGTATGTAAGTGGGTTCTTCCGGTGCATGGATTATTAGATCCGTTCGATTTTCAAGTCTTAAAGTGGGTTCTTCCGGTGCATGGATTATTAGATCCGTTCGATTTTCAAGTCTTAGTAGAGCGTTTCCAGCGGGGGGTTTGTCTCATTGCAGCCCCATATTTGATGTTTTGCATTGAGATCCCCCGCTAAAAGAAATTTGTTACTTTGTTGCATCAAGTTTGATATGTCTGCTGTGTTTAGGGTCCCCGGGGGGGCATATGCTGCTGTTATAAGTGTTCGACAGTTGTCTAGTGTTATGTATATATTGGTAGTTTCCAGGCTTTGCAGTTGTGGTATTTGAGCTAGGTCATGCATTATGTTGTGTTTTATTATTATGGCTGTACCACTGCCATATTGGTTTCTATTTGTGCGATGGGTGGTGTATCCCGGTATGTTGAATCAGTCCCGATTTGTGAGGTGTGTTTCTGTAACTAATCCTATGTCTATTGTGTTGTGTGTGAGAAAGTTCGAAAGTTCAGTCTTTTTCCGTCTTAGTCCTCTAGCATTCCATGTCAGTAAGTTTAAATGTCTTTGTCTGTTCATATGAAGCCTGGGGTGACAAGAAGCTGTATGAAGTCCCTGTAGGTGGCCATGAGGGAGCGGGCCTCCGATGATCCGCTTCCAGCAGGGATTTGAAGATGTGGAGGCACGTCTCTTTGAAGTCGTCCTCGCTCATTCCGGTCCTCAGCACCTGGTTGTACATTGTCCTTTGGTAAGGAATCCTCTGGTCTGGTTTCTGTGCAGGTCTAGGCTGTTGCTGTCGGGGCCGTTGATCCCTGTGCTGAAGTCGCGGATCTCGGTGCCGGGACCTGTCTTCTCGTGTGGCTGCCTCATGCCGCGCACCGGTCACAGCCGTGGGCGGCGCCTGCGCTGCAGCGGCTCCCCGCGCTTCCCGTGTCCCCGACACACCAGCCGGATGCCCGTTCACCTCCCTTAGGTTGCGCGCCATGGCAACTTGCCTTTGGTATTCCGGGCATGGCCGGTACCTGGCCCCATGGCCTATTCCAAGGCAAAGGGCGCACTTCCTTTGGGGGGGCGGCAGATCACAGCCGCGCGAGTCGTGGTTCCCGGTACACTTGGAGCACACCACGGTCAACTGCAGTGCACCGTCCTTCAGTGTGCCGGAGCTGCTGACAGCGACTGCACTGGACTGGGATGACGGGTCGTCTGTATGGCTCTACCTTCACCTGAAAGTGAAGCACATGCCTTATTAGTCTTAGTCGGTCTAGGTCCTCTGCCGTCGCGACATCCACCAGGTAGAACGGTAGAGGCGTTCTGGCCCGGTCGAACCGTCTGAGCTGCACGACACGCAGCACTGAGAAGTGCGCGGTCTGCAGCTCTGCCTTAATAGCCTCCGCCGCCCCATCATAGTAGATGTGCTTCAGCACGGCTCTGAAGCTCTGGCGGTCATCCCTCTGGCCGGTAATCTGGTGGGTGATGTGACGTTCCTTAAGGAAGGCGCACATCTTCTGGTAATCCTGAGGCGAAGGCGTTCTCACCATGAAGTCACGGGACACCGGGGCCCTAGTCACCAGGTAGCCGTCATTGGGGTGCTCACGGTCGAACTCCGATAGTGTCTGAAACAATACACCTTGGCAAACAGTGAACACAGCAACTCTAGTCACACCGGACAAAAGACCAACCTCCGAGAAAACACAATAGCAGACAGAAAACATAGCCCAAACCAACTGGCCCAATCACAGATCATCACCCGCTCATTGGCCAGGGCAGCACAAGCCCCACCCACCATTTGATCGTATATAGTAAGAAGAATTCAGCCATTGCATCAGATCCTGAAGAAGGCCATGGAGTTTACAATGGCCGAAACCTCTATGTTTATTAATTTGACACGGCTAATCATCCCGGAAGCCTTGATTAGTAATGCTCGCCTAGAAAGCTTCAAGTCTTACATTAGGAATTATCACCACCAATAGACATGACAGATTTCCAGCTAGAAACATTTTCAGGCATTTTTGAAATAGAATGCAATGATTGTGGGGAAAATACACATAATGAAATTGGTAGATCTCTTATAGAGCATCATTTAAAAGAAAACCAAAGGTTTTAAAAGTACAGCAGGCATCAATAAAGAAGTTTCCTAGGGGTCTGTAAACAAGCAAAACGTAATTCAAGTGAAAGATTTATTAGAACAGATACAACAAATATTAAGCTATTTTTCTGCATATTCACTACCAAAGTTCAGTTATTTATCATACTGTGGGACCAACTTGTATATCCCTGAATTATAGGAGTATGCTGCGTGTGTTTGAAACCACTCCGTGATAACCATTTCCAACTCTCTCAATCTGAAAATGGTGAGTTTGAAGAGAACTTGAATCTGAACTTGAAGATTAGAATAGATTGAAGTCAGTTGAGTGAAGTTCAAGCTGTACAAACAAAACATCTTGCAATTGAACTTTTGCAGGAATTCGTTGCCCATTCAGGCATGTGTGGCTGGACATTGTGCAACAAGACAACGCCAGCAATGTTCCCATGCCACTTGTTCTGAATGCCCATCATAATTTCAGCATTGTTGCACAGTAATGCTCAGCATTCACCATCTCACTTCTGGTGAGGAATCCAATGAAAATTTCCCTATTTTCCAGAGAACTTATCCATCATATTCTCCACTTATACATACACTCGTCACTATCAACTGTTAGTAACCACTCTTTATAATTTTCATCCTGTGAAACCTTTTTCACAGAGAACTTATTTTCTCTTCATTTAACTGTTATTACTCACAATTTTCAATTACAAAAACTGGTCTATTCATGCACAATCCAAGTGTTACCGTTAAACTGAATTAGTTCATAACTGACAATGAATGAGTGAACCCAATCGAGAAGATATTGACACATTGCTTCACTCACATTGTTTTTCATAGGACACATTTCAAGAGCTGTTGCTCCCATCAGCTGAGTCTTGCCTGAGGCAAATTGTAGTGTTTTCCTCCTCTGTTCGGGCCCAAATGACCTTGCTGTCGACGGGCCCTAAAACACCACACACTCACTCACTCCTCCTCTGTGTCGTCGGTAGATGGCATGATGTATTTGTCAAAGATGTCTGATGGTAGAGTTTCGAGATTCATGATTCTCTGACGATTCTAGATCTTCTCCCATATGGAAATATTTATAGGATGACTAACCTGTTTTATTAAAGCTGTCTTCAAGTTAGTATCTTGTATTATCAATATATAATTTCAACAATATATATATTATCAATATGTAATTTCAAAAGACGTAAGGCATCTTGTGATTATTCTATTTCACAATTTGTAATGTTGCGTGTATGTTCTTTAGTTCTGATGTCAATATTTGTTTTTGTTTTTACTATATATTAGGCCATCGTAGATTCCTGGTTTTTCTTTTGCAGTAATTGAGGTTTCTTGGGGGCTGTTTAACAAATGATAATGAATCTATTTTGAGGTACAAGAACTATGTTGTGTTATACACATATAATAATTTGTAACATAAAACTTCTCTTATCTTAAAAGAAAATGAAAAACACCTAAACACATAAATGATGCTTTAAAATTACTAAATTTACAAGATAAAGCTATAAAATTCACATTAGAGACTGAAATTAATGGATTTCTTCCTTTTCTAGATCTAAAGATAATAAGTAATAATAAATTAAACTTTGGTATTTATAGTAAGTGTACTCATATCGATAATTACATAAATAAAAGCTTTAACCCTTTTACACATAAATTTGCTGTTTTTAATAGAAAATACGAACATATTAATCTTCTTTAATTAATGGTTTTAATAAGGACTTGGAAGATGATGAACTTATAAACCAAGTTTGGTATTCAATTGGTTTTTGCTTTTGAGTTAACACTGCTCCTCTCCCTCTTTCCCTGTTTATCTCACTCCGACACACACCTTTTTAAAAAAACATATGCATGAGAGAGAAAGAGAGAGTTTAATATGGCGTTCACATTTTTAGGGCAATGAACCCAATCTAGGCAGAAGATAAAGATTATCTGTGAAACATGTTCTAGTTTTTTATAAAGTAGCAAAGTTGACCTTATAAAAATCCATTTTGGGTATGTCAATATCCAATTCAGGAGGTTTATGAGAAGTTTTTGGGCCTCATATGTTTATATTCTAATTTATTTTGCTGCAGTTAGAATTAAATGGCAATGCAAGAGCATTTTAGACATTGATTTTTGCACACTTTAATTTTTTTATTATTTTTTTATTTATCTTTTATTTTTTTTATTTTAGGTATTGATATAGTTCGGAAGTCGCTTCGAATGCCATGCATACAAATAGCAAAAAATGCTGGCCTAGATGCTTCAGTGGTGGTAAACAAAGTGCAGGAAATGGAAGGTGATATGGGTTTTGATGCTCTGAATAATGAATATGTGAACCTCATTGATAGAGGGATCATAGACCCTACAAAGGTATGTTTAACTTATTTGCTATAGATTTAAGGGCAAAAGCTTAATTTCTTCTGATATGGGTGGATAGGATTTTATCATGGATGAAAATTACTTGGTATTAATCTACTTGTTAAGGTATCATCAGACTTGTTCGCATGTTATTACAGTTGGACCTCACATTATTCAGCTCTGTGTTTTTTCATCTTGATCACAAATTTTGCAAGCACCTGTTAGTCCATTAAAATATAGGTCAATTAAGTTTTTGCTCATTAATTTGTTAAATTTTTAAGGCCCTCGTCTACAATGTATACTAAATTATGTGCATGTTAAAGAGGTTTCTTAGTACTGTATCCTTGTTAAAGTAGGCATGTTTTGCGAATCATGAATAATCTAGGAATGCATTACTTTGCACTTGTGTTAACATGTTTAGGCATGGTCACTCTTCCCTAGGTTGTATCTGATGATGAATTAGGCCTAAATAATGAAAGTACTAGCAGTGTTAATGAGGCAATTTCAGCTTTAGAAATTACACCACATTGATTTCTACGTGCAAAACCTAAACATTCACAGCATGTCTATGATTAGTCTTACAATTGACTAGTGTAAAAATCAAAGCGAAGAAAATTTGCATCCCCTTTTTTTTATCTCTGAATCTTTTTTCTGTGAAATATGAATAATAGTACTCTTGTGCATATAAGTACTCTTGTGTTTCATTTGCCTGAACCCAACATTTAAGTCATCTAATAAAATAATCTAGTAGTATAACAATACGGTTTATGTTCTATAAGAAAATTCACTCTTACGGTTTTTCATTTATAATTTATAAATATTCATAATTTTTGCTGTCTTCTTTTAGAAATGTATTACTGAGGTTGAACTGCTGCTTCAGCATCAGAAAAAGCCTGAAGTTGTATTAAGCAAAATGTTTCAATTTTAATGGTATCATTAAAATGTCTGTTTCCAAAGATACTGTAATTTAACCATAAAACACCAGATTAAGATTTGTGTTCATTGTTTTTTTTTTTTTTTTTTTTTTTTTTTTTTTTTTTTAAACACTAGGAAAATTGAAGTGTTATTGTTTGCTGCTAAGTGGGGATCAGATATGATAGTAATTACTTAGAAGCAGCAAGGATTCTGTATGTTAACACATTAGCTTCTCCAACAGCTTAAAAATCTGTTCGTGTGAAACTCAATACAATAATAGTAAGGTTCAAATGATAACAGTATCTTGTGGGTATTATTGTACTACCTGTTCCAATATAAGCCCAACTACTAGGACGTTTATTTGAAAAATTTGGAGTTAATTGCAAACTACACCAAAATGTGCTGGAACATGTTTTGGAGACCATTGTCTACATAATTAGCCATGATTCACTGCTGTGCTTTCTTGTATGACTTGTACATTCATTTTGGCCTAGAAATCAAACAAATAGGGAATAAGAAAGTACATATGCTTCAGAGATAGTTAATCTTGTAAGAACCAATAAAATCATGGTTTTGAAATTCTGTTCTCTTTACATAACTAACAAATAAAAGAATAAATAACTTCCAAGTGCAGTAACATTTGATCAAAGCGGAACTGTATAATTTGAATTCTGTGCATACAAATACATTAGCCATGGTACATGCAATACTTTGTATATGTCAATTATTTTTGTGTAAAATAGAACGTACTTAATGTGGAAATGGAATGCAAATTTCAAACTTAATTGTACAGTGCAGAAAAAAAAAAGCAGTATAAGTAAGGACTACTGCATTACATTGCATTATATTCTTATTCATATATATATATATATATATATATATATATATATATATATAAATAAGCTCAATTATTTTTAGAACAGTGCTTCCTGGAATAGAATATCTTGCAGAATCAAGAACCTTAAAAGGTCTATCTATTTTTGCACCAGTCTTCATTGTTTCATTTGAATTGCAGAACTTGTATAAGGTATTTTGTGACGTAAAGTGACAGCATATCCAACAAAAATATGTATCGCTAACACTCTGTGAGATGATACATGTGATCAGTGAGTGAGAAAGATAAATTTACTGTTCACAAAATAATTGCACTTTAAGTGTGGTAAAATGCAAATTTATGAACAGGAAGAATGAGAAGAGATGGGTAGATGAACGCCAACAGGCAAATGAAAAGAAAGGCAAAGATGAGAATGAGAAATTAATGAGATGGTGTCAGAGTAGTTTGTAAATGTGTGAGCAAAAAACCTAATCTTTGTCCTGATTGAGGTTACAAAGTGAGTCACTAAAGAGCTGAGAAATACATAGTTTAGCATCTACAGGATGGTTAGACATCTTCAAAGCTAGACACGTGTGTAATGAAGTAAATGGAAGGAAAGATGTAATGATGGAAGGTAAGACAAAACTGCACCACTTAGGGCCTGTATTACGATCTCCAGTTACTAGCGGAAGTTTGTTACCTTTCAGTTATCAATAGCTATTGGTTAGGTTCAGTGCCTCGTATTACGAACTCAATTTACCTGCAGGTTTATTACCCTATGCATTATGGTGGAATGTGAACGGTTGGCAATATTTTCCACTAGGATTTTACCTTGTTTGCAATGCTCTCGTGTTTAGAATGTGAATTAACGCGAATACAAAACATACGTAGTAGCATCAGTTGTCTTGTTTTAACCTTTTATTAGCTGTTCTCTATATATTTTCGTTATATTTTCATTAATAGTTTATTCATCATAAGGTCTAGGATAGTTCGTTTAAAGTTTAGATTTTTCCATAGCGTTATATTATTTTTCATAGCGTTAGGTTAGTGTTATAGGTTATATACGTTGCGTTCGTTTAGTGTTGTTATACATTAGGTGAGATATATTGAGAATATATTAAATGCCTTGTTAATTTATAAACACCAAGAGATTTGTAGTCAAAATATTTCAAAAATAAGGCCACATAACTTATTAATTCTGATAATAGTATTGCACAAATATAATTTGGCTAAAATAATTTGGTTAGTAGTTTATCCTCATGAATAAATCACCTCTTCTTATATAAATTATCATTTCACAGAGGTATATGCAAAGAGGGAAGGTCCACAAATTACGGGTCATCCATGAATAAAATCAAGGTTATAAAATATGCATTCTGGGACCAGTAACTTGGTACCTGATTTTTTTTTTTAAACATAATATATTTGGCTAGTTATGAAGCAATAACTATGATTTTCTTTTAAGGAAACATTTTGTAGCAAACTTACATTTCTTATTGGCACTTCATAATCAAACGCCATATTTCAGTCGCAGCATTGTGTCCTTGATGGAAAAGTGTAATTCAACAAATAAATGGCTTCATTTAAATACCACGGGATACAAGATGAGAAGGTTTTAACATTTCTTTACGTGTGCAATTCGCAGCAAATATATTTATGTACTGCATTTGCACAATCTATAGTAGGTACGGCAAGAATCATAAGTAATACTTTAACTTGTATTGAGACAGCGCACACACTGCATAAATCGCAATATAGTTAGCAAATTGTATTCATTAAGGTACATTGTAGGACAAAACCATTATGGTATTGTACATGTAATTAGCTACATTACATGTGTCAATTGTGTTTGGAATAACGGTTTGGATATCGATACAAATTGCATAACCTAAAAAATTTGTTTTATTGAACATGTCACTGACACCATGGGACACTAAAAATTGTCATTCCATAACCTATTACGTCAAGACACCTAATGATCATGTGGTTTATTTCATTTTCAACATGTCACATATATGTATATATGAATTTATCGTTCCACATTCTAATTCTATTAGCTCTTCTTTTATTAAATAAATGCTGTGCCAACATTTCATCCTCAGAATTGCTGTCAACATTCAATCTGGCCTGGAGGTACGCCATTTTATTTTTTGTGTATGAAGGTAAACTCCAAGTTATGTCACTAACCGCTACTCGAGGTGAGGGTTAGTTAACTCCAGAAATAACTCTGTTAGCCCTTAACCGAAGGTCGTAATACCGACCACTGCGTGTAACTCCAAGTTAACTGTTAACCAACACCTTAACCGGAGATCGTAATACAGGCCCTTAATTGTGGATTATGAACCGGAAGGCATGTTCGTGTGAATGGGTCAGGGACTGTCTTACTGCACACTGCCCTCAAAATCTCCTAGTTCGAGGTGAAAAGTGTGACAATGGAAACATTTCTAAAGAAAGACTTGCCATACTGCTATGCAGAACTGAAAGACTATTTATTGGAAAGACTAGACGTCAGCTAGCTTCCAGTCACATGGTGAAGCAATGCATGGTGAGCATTGTTAGGGAAGAGTGGCTGCGCTCTTTCAATATGAAAATGGAAAAACAAAGTTGCTAAGTGCTCCTTTTCCCAGGCAGTATAACATGCCAACCCAACATTAAGTTATCAAATATAAAATTAGTTTGGTTATTGCCTGGTTCAAGCAGCATCATACAATCCAAGGACCAGGGAGTAATTTACACGTTTTATAGGTGATATTTGATGCAGTATTTTATTTTAAGTGAAAAAGCTGAAATTGCATTTACTTTTGCATGATCAGTTTCTGTCATGTGTGCAGTGAACTGGATTGATCTGGCAGTAAGCTTGAAATCACCAGGATTCGGAGTGATGAAAAAGATGTTCCTGTGCTCATTGCAGCTGACGAAAATGCAGCAACAACTGCTGAATTGATTAAAATGAAGAGTATTTCATGTAGTGTCAACTCATGTAACTTTTTCTTCTGCAACAGATCTAATAGGTATCCACAATTGAGAAGATAGGAATGAAACACAGAGAGAAGAGGAACAAAATGAACATGTCACCACGAAAATTAATATTCCTGAAGAAGCAATCACACGTATAAACCATATGGAATTCACAGCACTCATTAATTCTCCCAAGCTGTTGGAACTATTGTAACATGCAAAAAATTACACAGGAAACAATTGTAAAGAGAAAATTCAGACTTCCCTCTTTGATTATGTTGGGAAAGAAAAGAAAAATTAAGAAAATTAAACCTAGGGATAGTAACGGAAGAAAAAGGTATATAAATTACAATTCATGTCATTATATTGTGATAGTGTAATTAGTGTGATGGTGTAGTATTTTTTAGTACAAAATAGTACAAACAAGTGAACATCTGCTGTACAGGAGTTAAGGAATGTAATTACATATTCCATAAGTGCATAGTTACAAATACATATTTATGATGCATGACAAATAACTTACATCTGGAAAGTTATCCAATTTGGAAAATTGTTTTGGTCTCATATAGTTCTGCCTTGAGCAAGTTTTATTGAATAAGTAATTGAAAATTCAAAACAATAACGAGAAATATTTCACAAATGGTTAGCTCCACAAAACAATTTGACATCAAAATTCCTATCTTTGAAGTGTTGAAAACAGTGTTGTTATAATAAATTAAATTTAAAGGGAGTCGATTAATGACACTAAGGGCCTGTATTACGATCTCCGGTTAAGGTGTTGTTTAACAGTTAACTTGGAGTTACACGCATATGTCGGTATTACGACCTTCGGTTAAGGGCTAACTGAGAGTTATTTCCGGAGGTAAGCTAACCCTCACCTCGAGTAGTGGTTAGTCAGATAACGTGGAGTTTACCTTCACACACAAAGAAGAAAATGGCATACCTCCAGGCCAGATGATGAAATGTTGGCACAGTATTTATTTAATAGAACAAGAGCTAAAAGAATCAGAATGCGTTAAGATAATTTCATACATATATTTGTGACATGTTGAAAATGAAATAAAATACGCCACATGGGCATTGGGTATCTTGACGTAAAAGGTTATGGAATTATAATTTCTAGTGTCCCATGGTGTGAGTGGCTTGTTGCAAGCAATGTAATATTTTATGCGACCATATTGCAACATGTTTAACGAACATAAATGTAACAAACGAAGTATGCTAAACTTATACCGGAAAGTACACGCAATACTAAATGTTTAGGTGGGTAGGTATAAAAGTTCAGAAACATTCGATTTTGCTTATAGTGGGAAGTGCTTATAGAGGGAAGTAACAAACTGTAAAGCAAATAGTGAATAAAACAAAATTTTAGGTTATGCAGTTTGTATCCATGTCCAAGCCGTTATTGCAAACGCTGTTCACACATGTAATGTAGCTAATTACATGTACAATACCATAATGGTTTTGCCCTACAATGTGCCTTAATGAATACCATTTGCTAATTATATTGCGATTTATGCAGTGTGAGCGCTGTCTTAATGCAAGTTGAAGTATTACTTCTGATTCTTGCCGTACCTACCATAGATGGTGCAAATGTAGTACATAAATATATTTGCTGCGAATTGCACATGTAAATAAATGTTAAAACCTGCCCATCTTGTATCCTGTGGTATTTAAATGAAGCCATTTATTCGTTCAATTGCGTTTTCCAATCAAGGGCACAATGCTGTGACTCAAAGGTGGCGTTTGATTATGAAGTGCCAAGAAGAAATGTAAGTTTGCTACAACCTGTTTCCTTAAAAGAAAACCATAGTTATTGCTTCATAACTAGCCAAATATATTATATTTAAAAAATCAAATACCAAGTTACTGGTCCCAGAATGCATATTTTATAACCTTGCTTTTATTCATGGATGACTTGTAATTTGTGGACATTCTCTCTTTGCATATACCTCTGTGAAAAGATAATTTATATAAGAGGTGATTTATTCATGAGGATAAACTACTAACAAAATGATTTTAGTCAAATTATATATGTGCAATAGGTACTATTATCGGAATATATAACAGTTATGTTATTTTAAATTTATTTTAAATTTCTTTTGACTGGAAATTTCTTGGTGTTCATAAATTAACAAGGCATTCCATATATTCACCATGTATCTCACCTAATCTATAACAACACTAACCTAACGCAACCTATATAACCTATAACACTAACCTAATGCTATGAAAAAGAATCTAACGCTATGGAAAAATCTAAACTAAACTAATTATGCTAAACCTCATTACGAATGAACTATTAATGAAAATATCACGAAAATATACAGAAAACAGCTAATAAAAAGTTAAAACAAGACGCCTGATGCTACTACATGTGTTTGGTTTTCCAATTAATTACACGTTCTAAACACAAGATAGCGTTGCAAACAAGGTAAAATCCTAGTGGAAAATATTGCCAACCGTTCACATTCCACCATAATACACAGGGTAACAAACTTACAGGTAAATCGAGTTCGTAATACGAGGCACTGATCCTAACCAATAGCTATTGATAACTGAAAGGTAACAAACCTCTGCTAGTAACCGGAGATCGTAATACAGGCCCTAAACAACACTTACTTTTAAATTTTTCCGGAACATGTTTCAGAGACTTTGCCTCCATCCTCAACCGGCCATCGACTGGTTTTCATTGGTGTAGTTGACGATATTTTGTCATAGGTCTCCTCTGGTGGCGGTTCAAGGAACTTGCATAACAAATCTTTCTGGGGGATGTCGAATTTGTTCCTATTTTTTGAAATGGAGATTTGTTCCCATGTGGATAGTTCTTGTTTTCCTGATGTATGTTTTAGTAGTTTTGGTTCTGGATTTATGTTGTGGTTTTTTTTTTCTTTTTTTTTTCTTTTTTCCCAAAATGCGTGGCAACTGCTAATTTTTCTAATTGTTTATATTTTATGTTTCTAAAGTGTTCCTTTGATCTTGTTTCTAAACTTCTTTTGGTTTTTCCAATATAAATTTGACTACAGTCACTGCATTCAATTTGATATATACCAGATTTTTTGTTAGATGGAATGGCATCTTTGATGTTTCAGCAAATTAGGTTTTTTAAGGAGAAATGGTTGACTGGTGCTAGTTGAATGTTTTGTTTTTTGAAGACTTTTTTGAATTTATCAAAAGCCTATGGATGGTATGTGAATTTTTTGTCTGTAGCTGAGAGGGTTGTGGTTTCCTTTATTAGCTTCTTTTTTGCTAAGTTCACTTTTTTGTCCTATTTCAATAATTTTGTTGTATTCTGTTTTGTATTCTTCTGCTGTGAGAGGGATGTTGACCAGTCTGTGTTGTTTAGTGTCATTAATCGACTCCCTTTAAATTTATTATAACAGCACTGTTTTCAACACTTCCAAGAAAGGAATTGTAATATTAGGCTAACAAGTCTTTAACCGCTTCGCCGATGGCCATTTAAACCCTTCAGGGGCCGGAAACGGATACCCAATAAACAGAACAGGACATTTAAATTGTTAAATGCTGTAAAAATGCATCATAAATACAATTCCGTATCTTCCGTATTTATTAAGCTATTTAAATGAAACAAAAACTGGTTGAAAACTCATTAAAGGCAGTATAAATCTACAGTAACAATAAAGTAGAGACTACATTAATAAATTGTTGAAATTTCACTACTTTGTTTCACTGTAGCAAAAGCCATTCTTTGTGCCGAACGCGCCTAATATGTGAATCACTTTGTTTTGTGTGTATACGAGCCATAGTATGTATGTATAGCTACATAAGCGACTTCTCAGGTTCAAGTTTAGTTTATTTATGCTATGCCAAGCGATAATATGACGAGAATATGTTGCGTCACACACTCACACACTGGAATGAAAACTCTGTCAGCATCTGTTATTACAGTGTTTCTCAACCAAGGTTTCTGGTAGCCTTATGCAGCAGTTTTCGCTCTGTATTTCAGATATTTATACTCTCTCTTTGTTCAGTGATTTCTTGAAGCTATCAAGAGCTAAATGTATGGCACATTTGAAATTGTTAAATTTCAATGTTAACCATGACTTATCCCGGTAATGTAGCAAATAAATTAGCTTGGGTATGATGTGTACAGGCTTCTGATATTACTGTAGAAAATCTGGAAGATTTGTTGTACGATTATGAAGGAGATGTTTAGGACATACGTAGCAGTGACGTGTACTGGTCTACAGCTGGCATATTAGCTACTCCATTGTTTGGGGAAATGGCGGGTCAAATATGCGTGATACGGATCAGCTATTACCAGCTATCCCTCTTTACGGAAAAGAGTTAAATGGTAAAAAAAAAGTATTTTTGTACCACTGGATGTAACTATGCACAGTTGTTTAGTAATTTTCAGAGCTGTAAAAGACATTCATCTACCTGTACTTGCGCGTATAAAGAGCTCGTAACCTAATTGAGTATTATAATGCTCAGAGGCCTCTTTATACTAGGGGGTAGCAAAATTCACCACATCATCCCTCATACTTGAGAGAAAACACTTTCCTAAAAGTATACCACCCACACCCAAAAAACTTGTAACCATTTCGAAAATGTGTAGTGTGTTGCGAAAAAGAAGTTTGCAAGGAAACCAATATTATTGGGTGTGAATCTGCAGATGTGCCCTTGGGTGTTTATCCAGGTTTGGAGGTGTACAATTCAAAAAGAAACCTTTAAGGATACGTTTACAATCCTTATAGAACTAATTTAAATTCATTGTAAAACAGCGAGATTAAAATAATTGGCGTTACATGAGCATTAAATGCATGTATGCGCAGGACGTCTATACACGTCCATATCGGTTTGGGGCCTTTTAACTTGGACGTCATATGACGTCCATATCGGCGAAAGGGTTAAGAAGTAAAAATTATACCACCTGATCGTACGGAGTAAAACAGTTGACAATATCGAGATTTAACTTATTGGAACACCACAGTGAAGCGAAAAATTATTAAATTTTAGATGAGTCGTATTTTTTACACATCTGCTTCACTTTCGTACCTATTTTGAGGACATGTTTCGCAAATCATCGTTTGCATCTACGGCTCTTATGCGTCGGAGTCGCGTAAGAGCCGTAGATGCAAACGATTTGCGAAACATGTCCTCAAAATAGGTACGTAAGTGAAGCAGATGTGTAAAAAATATGACTCATCTAAAATTTAATAATTTTTCGCTTCACTGTGGTGTTCCAATACAGTTAAGTCTTGATATATTGAAGTGACGTTAAGTCAAGAGGAACACGCGAAAGTTAGATCCAGCCAATTTTAAAAACCGGACAACATGGAGGTAAGATCGTTCAAAGAGTCGCATAAGAGCCGTAGATGCAAACGATGATTTGCGAAACATGTCCTCAAAATAGGTACGAAAGTGAAGCAGATGTGTAAAAAATATGACTCATCTAAAATTTAATAGCTGACAATATGTCGGACGAGGTAACCTCTTTAAAATTTAAAACCCACAGACTGGTCAACATCCCTCTCACAGCAAAATACAAAACAGAATACAACAAAATACAACAGAATTGTGCAATTGTTCTTAAGATCCGTGGCTCAAATCCCAGCTATGGCATTGAATTTTTCAGTCTGACTCTACGTTTCCACAATTTAGCCTACACATGGCCAGTGTGAAAGAACAATTAATTTCCATTAATTGAACTAATAGTGGTTAACTATAAAACCCGGGCCTTAAAGTACTTACATGTTGTAGGTCGCCATTAAGGTAGTTGTCTCATGTGTTTATGAGAAATCCTAAGTGGTTTACCGGGAAAATACGAGTCAGTTGGAGAATTTAATGTCAGGTTGGCACATTGGCCATAGTAGCTCAATGGTAGTGCGGCTGGATGGAAGCCAGAAGATCCGTGGCTCAAATCCCGGCTATGGCATTGAATTTTTCAGTCTGACTCTACGTTTCCACAATTTAGCCTACACACAGCCAGTGTGAAAGAACAATTAATTTCCATTAACTGTATAATGCTTCGCTACCCCTCTTTTGGCAGCAAAGACTTTCTGCCTCTCTGTATATGGCGTGGCGCGAGGCCACTATAATTCCGATCCCAAAACCGGGCAAGGATCGCCATTTACCTTCCATTTACCGTCCAGTCTCCCTCACTAGTACAGTGTGCAAGGTCATGGAGCACATGATTAATGGGCGCTTATGATGGTGTTTTGGGTCGGAGAACATTTTGTGCAATATACAATGCGGATTTCGCTGTTGCCGTTCCAGCGTTAATCACTTGATTTCCCTCTTGACTCATCATGAACACTTTCTGCGCTGCTGCCAAACTGTGGCCGTCTTTTTCAACCTTGCGAAAGCTTATGACACCTGCTGGAGGACTGGAATACTACGCACCATACATCAGTGGGATCTCCATGGTCGCCTTCCTGTGTTTCTCCGAGAATTCATAAAGGATCGGTTCTTTTGTGTTCGGGCGAAGTCTGTTTTACGCGGTGTTTTTCCTTAGGAAAATGGGGTACCCCAGGTTTCGGTCCTCAGCATCACCCTCTTTGCTATCGCCATCAATCCTATCATTGAGTATACTCCCACTGGTATTTCTTCTTCTTTATTTGTGGATGACTTCGCCATCAATATTAGCTCTCGGTGGACGAGTATCTTGGAACATCGTCTCCAGGTCCGTTTAAATCGCCTCCACAACAGTTTCCATTTTTCCACCGAGAAGACCGTGTGCGTGAACTTTTGGCGCCGTAAGGCATTTGCTTCACTCTCACTACACCTCGGTCTACATCCGCTTCCTTTTGCAGAGGAAGCTAAATTTTTAGTCTTGCTGTTAGATAAGAAGCTTAGCTAGGATTCTTATCTCTTACCTGAAAGCTCACTGTGACCGATCCCTAAACATCTTAGGTGGTTTATCTGGTACATCCTGGGGAGCTGATCAGACCGTGCTCTTACAGCTCTATTGGTCACTGGTGCAATCCAAGCTTGACTATGGGAGTGTGATATATTTGTCGGCACGAGCTTCCATTTTGAACCCTGTGCACCATCAAGGGATCCGACTGGTGCTTTTCCAACCAGCCCTGTTACCAGGCTGTATGCTGAAGCAGCTGAACCTGTCCTGTGCTGTCGGCGTGATGTTCTTTTATGCTCTTACGTATGCCGTCTTTTATCTCTGCCCGCACACTCAACGTTCTTGATCGTCAGTACGCTGTCAGTTCCCTTGCATTGCTGCCGCCCGGTGTTTGTTTTCGTATACTTCTTCGCAATCTGGACGTTACACTACCGCCAGTATTACCTCTGGGGGGGGGGATCTGCTTTTCTTCCTTGGTCGCAGAGTGACACCCTCTTCCATCTTAGGTTGACGTCCATGCCCAAATCTGCGGTTCTGGTCTTTGCCATCCATTCAGCCTTTGTAGAAATTAAGCAGTATTTTAATAATCACTTTTATTTTTACAGACGGCTCTAAAACTGTCCATGGCGTTGGATGTGCCTTCCTGGCTGCTTTGCAGAGGCTGTGCCTTTCGTCTTTCCAGGCAGTGCTCGATTTTTACCGCCGAACATTTTAGTATCTATCAGGCCCTTCTATCAGCCAGCAGCACTTGTATCAGTTTGCCATTTGTAGCAATTCTCTGAGTGCTCTATAGAGCCTTCATTTGCTGTACCCATGCCATCCTTTGGTACAGCATATTCAGGATCAGCTGCATTCCCTCGCTACTTCTGGTTTCCGCATGTTTGTTTGGGTTCCTAGACACGTGGGTATTCTGGGCAATTAGGCTGCTGATGCTGCAGTCAAGTCTACAATTTCATCTCCTACTGCTTTTAACGATTCTGTTCCCTATGAGGATATCACTGTTTCTCTTGGCTGCGTCATCCTTCTGCGTTGACCTGATGACTGGTCTGCGCTAGGAGGGAACAAACTCCAGGAGGTTAAACCTCTTCCTGTTCACTGAACTACCTCTTTGCGTTCTCGCAGGGAAGAGGTTATCTTATCAAGACTTCATATCGGGCATTGCTGATTTAGCCATCAACATTTACCTTATTGCTCTTAATGTGGTGAGCCTTTGACAGTGTGCCACCTTTTAGTGGAGTGCCATTTTTACACTGCGTTGTGTTTGGCCCCCAACCTTTGAACAATGCTCAGGGACGATGCTGCTGTGGAGGAACTGTTTACATTTTTACAGTGCAGCAGTATGTGCAAGCATATCTGATTTTATCACCTCTGCAGCTTTTAAACTTCTTGACCTCCATTTTCATTTTGTTTAGTGCACCTATTTAGTTTTTTTAATTTCACAGTCTGTGTCAGTCCCGTAGTCATCCTCCATTTTAGGTATTTCTCGGCTCTCCTGTTTTAACTGTTTTGTTGTTTTTAGCATTTTATCCTATATTCTATACCTTGTTTCACGTAAGCTTGCCCCGTAATCTCTTAACGGTCACATGACCTCATCTCCTCTCATTGGCTGCTGTTTGGTACAGACTGTTTTGCGGTAAAAATTAGTTTGTTATTTAACATGGTGATATATCTTTATATGTTGAAAGAGAATTGTCAAATATTTACTTTCATAACTGTTTCAATTAAATATATTACGCAACAGAGTTAATTCATCTGAAATGCATGTTAATTCTTAAACAAAGTAAAGAGGAGGTTCCTTTGCATCTAGGCCTGCCTTTCTGATGACACAATAGCACGTGCTTTAGCGGTAGTGAATTATATATTTGTTTATATTACTTTTATCACTGACCTTGTTCTGAACTGGATTAGTCATGTATTGTCATTCGAAGGTGTACTGTGCACGTTCGAGAGATACGTTATTTTATCCATCGTTTATTGCGCATGTACTTATTATATGTATAATGGCAGAGTCTACCGCCAGTTTTTCGCTGAAGCACCGTAAGGGAAAATCATTACAAAGCGGTGAAAAAAGAATTGTGTTGCATGTGTTTAATGCACTCACAGAGAAGAATCCGTCTTTGTCAGTGAGGGAAGTCGAACAGTTGTGCTCCAAACTTACAGGTGTGAGTGTTAGGTCCATAGGAACATCACGACGTGAAGTTGAGAAAACAGGAAAACTTGCCACTCCAGGCAAACGCAGGAATAAAGAAAAGCGTATGCTCGGAGAATGCGATGAGTTCCTTAAAACTGCTGTACGTCGTCATGTGCATAGTTTTTTCTTTAGAAACGAACTCCCTAACATAAATAAAATTTTGTCTGCTGTAAATGAGGATGCAGATTTACCAAATTTCAGCAGATTTAGTCTGTATAGATTGCTTATACAGCTGGGGTTTGTGAATGAAAAAAGGGGCAAGAAAAATGTACTGAGAGACAGAGGCGATATTGCTGTGTGGCGAAGACATTATTTAAGGACATTCAGACAATACCAGGATACAAATCGCAAAATATACTACTTAGACGAGACTTGGGTGAATGAAGGGCTTACGACAAGTAAAGTATGGCGTGACTTGACTATTAAGACTGAAAGACAAGCATTTTTGCAAGGTATGTCTTCTGGTTTAAAAAAATCCCAGTTGAAAAGGCCGAAGACTGATTGTCACTCATATAGGAAGTGATAGTGGTTTTGTGAAAGATGGTCTACTGCTGTTTGAGTCAAAGAAAACCGGTGATTACCATGAAGATATGAATGGACATGTGTTTCAGCAGTGGTTTGCGAGTGTGTTAGCAAAACTGGAACCAAGCAGCATAATTGTGATGGACAGTGCTCCTTACCACAGCGTTCGTGTCGAAAAGAAACCAAATACATCCTGGAAGAAACAAGACATTATTGAGTGGCTGCGTGCAAGAAATGAAGTTGTAAATGAATCCCTTATTAAGGCAGAACTACTGGAACTTGTAGTAAAGCATGCCAGCGATTGTGATAAATACGTAATCGATGAAATGGCAAGGTCAGCTGGTCATGAGGTACTCAGGCTTCCACCATATCACTGGATTTTAAATCCAATCGAGCTTATTTGGAGCCAAATTAAAGGATTCGCAGCGAGAAACAATAGAACATTTAAGTTGCATGATATCAGGCCATTGCTTGCCACAGCATTTTCGGAGATCAGTGACGAAACATGGAAAAAGGCTATTCATCATGTGCTCAAAGAAGAAATGAAAATGTGGGAGCTGGATGGCATCGTCGACAACGTAATAGAGAGCATAATTATAAACCCTACGGAGAGTTCCGACAGTGAAACTGTTACTGCAGAATCAGAATCCGAATCCGAGATGGAGGGGATTACTCCATTACCAGATTCTACATAACACGTGAGTTCAGTTTCATTATAAACTTGTATTTTTGCATGCCTTCATATCCTTATTTGCATGATTTTAGCTATCTTCCTGGCATTTGACGTTTACTGCAGGTTTAAATGTGACGGGAAGGCACAGCTTATGACATTTACTGCAGGTTTAAATGTGACGGGAAGGCACCGCCTATGGCCTATGGCACGAAAGCATTAGCCAATTAGGATGAGGGGGAAGGTAGATGCATGCGGAGTGATACATGTCAGCGGGGCAAGGTTACAAGAAACAGGGAATAGACATTTTCTTCTCCCAGTCATTTTAATCTAGGGCTCTAATAACCTCAGCTATTGTGCGCCCTTAAACCCTGCTACTGCTACCACCGCTATGGCCGGTATTCTTATTTGGTGGATATTCACCAGAAGCATCCCATTGTTTTGGTTGTTGCTTGGTTTTCAGAGTATAATGAGTTCAGATTTTATTGGTTAGTGACAACTTATAAGTCCTTTGGATTTTATTAAAGAACCCCAACACACATCTTTGAAGTTGAAAGCTGCATCTGCCTTTTGTCCAGGAGAGCAAACATGGTGCTCAAGAGACCATGTCTACCACTTCAAGAAGTTTGTCAACAATCATTGAGAACCAATTTGTGGACTTCCTTGGTACCCGCATCTGCTGCTCATCAAAAATGGAAGTTTGGTCATGTTTAAAGCCACCTTATCAGCTATCTCTTCAATAAACTACAGGATTCTTCCTTTAAAACCTAACGGAGGACATAGTGCTTTGCCACTCCTGCAACCTTGCTGGATTCCCCACTACTGGCTGCCATTTTTGCCGGGTCTAGCAATGTGCACTCCACTCATCAGTATTTTACTGGTCACCAACATGAACAGGTGCTTTACTCTGGAGCAATGCATTGTTGTGTGTAAATGGGAATCACCAAGCCATGTTTGCACAGAGTATATTCAAACGTTCCCTGGTAAAGTGCCTCCTTCCAGATTTACAATTCATGAGCTTGTGAAGAGATTTGAAAACACTGGTTCTGTGGTGAAGATAAAAAATAAAAGGGTAAATGTGCAGTGTTAATAGAGGAAAAGTTTGACAACATAAGCATATATTTTAAACGTTTACCAACCAGATCCATCACAAAATTAGCACAACAGGTGGGAATTTCAGTCTTCTGCAAATGGAGCAACTAAATGACGAGGGTGAAAGAAAAAAAAAGTAATGGGATTTTTTTTTCTGTTTAAAACAAGTGCTCATGAAAATTCAATCATGGCAACAGAGAGGTCTGACTTTGATTGGCGCTGGGATAGGTGCCATACTGTCTGTGCACTGTTCAGTTTCTCTGAGAGAGCCATTGTGTAAGCATGTGTTTCAGTAATCCGACATGGATTTCAAGTTACAACGAGCAGCAATTTGGTTCTGTGTTCTGAAAATATCTGGAACTGAAACGTTGTAAATGATACAGGAAGCATATGGAGACAACACATGTTTTTGAATGGCATAACAATTTCAAGATGGTGAAAAAAGTCTTGAAGATGCTCCATGTTCAAGACGGCCCTCCACTTCAAAAACTGAGGTGAACTGCAAAACCATTGAAGTCCTGTTGCAAGAACACAGACAATTAACCGCTTCGCCGATGGCCATTTAAACCCTTCAGGGGCCGGAAACGGATACCCAATAAACAGAACAGGACATTTAAATTGTTAAATGCTGTAAAAATGCATCATAAATACAATTCCGTATCTTCCGTATTTATTAAGTTATTTAAACGAAACAAAAACTGGTTTAAAACTCATTAAAGGCAGTATAAATCTACAGTAACAATAAAGTAGAGACTACATTAATAAATTGTTGAAATTTCACTACTTTGTTTCACTGTAGCAAAAGCCATTCTTTGTGCCGAACGCGCCTAATATGTGAATCATTTTGTTTTGTGTGTATACGAGCCATAGTATGTATGTATAGCCATGCAAGCGACTTCTCAGGTTCAAGTTTAGTTTATTTATGCTATGCCAAGCAATAATATGACGAGAATATGTTGCGTCACACACTCACACACTGGAATGAAAACTCTGTCAGCATCTGTTATTACAGTGTTTCTCAACCAAGGTTTCTAGTAGCCTTATGCAGCAGTTTTCGCTCTGTATTTCAGTTATTTATACTCTCTCTGTGTTCAGAGTGATTTCTTGTAGCTATCAAGAGCTAAATGTATGGCACATTTGAAATTGTTAAATTTCAATGTTAACCATGGCTTATCCCGGTAATGTAGCAAATAAATTAGCTTGGGTATGATGTGTACAGGCTTCTGATATTACTGTAGAAAATCTGGAAGATTTGTTGTACGATTATGAAGGAGATCTTTAGGACATACGTAGCAGTGACGTGTACTGGTCTACAGCTGGCATGTTAGCTACTCCATTGTTTGGGGAAATGGCGGGTCAAATATGGGTGATACGGATCAGCTATTACCAGCTATCCCTCTTTACAGAAAACAGTTAAATGGTAAAAAAAAAAAAGGTATTTTTATACCACTGGATGTAACTATGCACAGTTGTTTAGTAATTTTCAGAGCTGTAAAAGACATTCAACTACCTGTACTTGCGCGTATAAAGAGCTCGTAACCTAATTGAGTATTATATTACTCAGAGGCCTCTTTATACTAGGGGGTAGCAAAATTCACATCATCCCTCATACTTGAGAGAAAACACTTTCCTAAAAGTATACCACCCACACCCAAAAAAACTTGTAACCATTTCGAAAATGTGTAGTGTGTTGCAAAAAAGAAGTTCGCAAGGAAACCAATTTTATTTGGTGTGAATCTGCAGATGTGCCCTTGGGTGTTTATCCAGGTTTGGAGGTGTACAATTCAAAAAGAAACCTTTAAGGATACGTTTACATTCCTTATAGAACTAATTTAAATTTATTGTAAAACAGCAAGATTAAAATAATTGGCGTTAAATGAGCATTAAATGCAGGTATGCGCAGGACGTCTATACACGTCCATATCGGTTTGGGACATTTTAACTTGGACGTCATATGACGTCCATATCGGTGAAAGGGTTAACAATAGTGAAGATAGCAGACATTATGCACATTTCCTAAGGGTCAGTTGAAGACATAATTTGTAATGATTTGGGCTACAGAAAAATGGCAGCAAAATGGATTCCACGAATGCTTAATGAGGAACAAATGTGTCACTGTGTCATGACCTGCCAGCAGTAGATTACAAGGCTCCGGAGGGAACCCAACTTTCTGGACCAGGTTGTAACTTGTGATGGGAGCTGGTTTCATCATTATGATCCGAAAACCAAACAACAAATTGCACATTGGAAACATTTTGACAACCCAAGGCCAAAAAAAAGCAAAGCTGCAAAACCAAGTGCAGGAAAAGTCATGCAATTTGTGTTTTTCGACAAAATTGTTGTAATTTGACGTGGTTCCTAAACACACCACAGTAACTGCTCAATACTACAGTAACGTCCTTAAAGGACCACTCAAGAAACCAGAGACCAGAACTTGCTGCCAATGGATGGAACCTCCATCAGGAAAACGCCCCTGCTCATTGAGCTATAGCAACACAAGAGGCAATCACTCAACTAGGTTTTTTTAGTTAATTGATGGAAATTAATCATTTCTTCTGCCAATGGATAGATCCTCCATCAGGAAAATGCCCTTGCTCATTGAGCTATAGCAACACGAGGCAATCACTCAACTAGTTTTTTTTAGTTAATTGATGGAAATTAATCATTTCTTCACGCTAGCCGTATATAGGCTAAGGTTTTTGTTAGATAAAGTTAACATGAAAAATTCAATGCCATGGCCGGGATTTGAACCACGGATACGAGTCAAATGGAGAATTTAATCTCAGGACGGCACGTTGACAATGATAGTTCAATGGGCTAGAGCGACTGGACGGAAACCAGGAGATCCCTGTTATTTCGGGTGTACTGAACAGTATGGCAAACAAGGGCTTCTCTGAGTTTTGAAAAATGGAGAGAATGTTGGAACCAGTGTGTAATGTGTGTATTTTGAAAGTTTGTAATTAAATTTGAATAAAAGGATACCATGGGTTCTAAAAAAAATTTTTTTTCTTTTTGATCCACTCTTGTATTAAAACTAAAAATGTGTAAGTGTACAAGTGTCCATGCCTTAAAACAAGGTGACCCAGTATGATGAACGCATTATTCTGAATGGTTTGTTTCATCAGTGAATGACAATTGATCCACAGCTTCTGTTCTTTCCTGGTGAGGTGTGGTTCCATTGGTCGTGTCAGCACTCATCAATTGTTATAGAAAATCAACATTGCAATCCCTCATTATGATCGGAAAGTTGGAGTTTGGTGTGCTCTTACTGCTAGACACAATAATCCAGTCCAGTATTTTACGAGCAAACTTAATGCAGAAGGTACCAAAATGACATTTTGACCCCATTTTATCATGAACTGACAGAAGAAGAGAAATCATATGGGTGGTTTCAACTAGTGTTTGCTACTGCCCATACAGCAATTTGTCTTTTTCTTGCAGCTTTCCAAAACCCTATTAGCTGTTTTTCCTTCTCTTGTTCTCTTGCATTCATCTCCTAGCCAATTACTTTCCATGTTCTCATGTTCTTTTGAAGACTGATTGCCCATCCACTTTTCTCGTGATACTTTAAACTTAGCCTTAAAAGATCACTTTCAGCTAGATTTAAAATTCTGTACCAATATTTTAATGCTTCGATTAGCACCCCTTTCTTTGCTACTCTTTTGTCTCAGTTTCAGCTACCTCCCTTACAGTTGCACAAGTTGGGCATCCCTGCAGAATATTCTGTGAAAAATCTATAGTTTTTTAGCCTCCATCCAACTCCCATACTTCTATAACATAGAGCATTTTAGTCTCTACTACCATGCTATAGATTCATTCTAATCATTTAAACTCTATGCCTAATATTCTATATTTTGCTCCTCTAATGACTGCTATTAGTTTTCTTTGCCTCTGCTAGTCATAGGGTACATTATTTATTCCTCTGTAATTGGAATCAGAAAGATGGAAAGAAAATGAAGTAGACTATTACCATTTTCCTGTTATTTTTGTATATACTTCCTCTTCAAGGCTTTGTTTCTATTCCATCATTTGTATTTGTGGTGTCCTCCATGGTCTAGGAGTAATATGCTAGCCTCTAGTTCCCAATGTTGTGCATTCAAACCTAGTGGAGGGTGAGGATTCTTTTTTTTTTAATCCTTGCCATGGCTTCCCTCAGAAGGGAAGTAAAGCTGGTGGTCCCATTGCATACATCTACAGCATGTAAAATATCCTCAAGCCAAAAAAGAGGTCTTTGAGCGAAATTAATCAGCTGCTCATGCCCAATATAGAATTAAATTTAATTAACAAACCTGCCATGCCTACATCAGCTGGAATCTTAACTACCTTTATGTGCCTATGTATTCAACTGAATTCTCCTATCCTGAGTTACTAATTTTGTTACTGCATTATGCTATTGTCCTTAAAATGTTGCCAATAATAAATGATATGTGGAAACCTGTTTATTGTAATTATACATTTTTCATTGTTTGCAATAGAATTGAACTAGCTTATGCCTGATTTCACCAACAGATGTTAAGACTTAACATAAGTTTAGCAATAGTTAAAACAAAAATTGCATTTCAGTGTTAGCTTAACACTCATGTTAAATCTCTTGTTAAATTAACAAGCCATATTTCTGTTGTTAAGTCCTTATCAATTGTAAATAGTCAAGATGGCGGGCATGAACTCAGCTGTTGATATCAATTTGCTATATTTAAGTACGTTTAAATGGCATTTGTAATAGAGCACAGCCTATGAGGAGAATGATTTTGAGGAGCCATTGGAAGAAAATTTTCTACAGAGGTATAGACTGTCGAAACAGTTGCTATGAAGGTTGCTGTGGAAGTACAAGAGAGATTAGAACATGCATCCAAAGGAATATGCCGATCTCGCCTTTGCTTCAAGTATTAATAAATTTGCGATTTCATAATTCACTGAACTATGTGGATAATACATTGTCCACCTCCTGTCTTGAAACGTTCAAGTCACTTGTCCTTCGCTCCTCGTTTTAAATTTATGTAATACTGAGTTAGAACATGCATCGAAAGGAATATGCCGATCTCGCCTTTGCTTCAAGTATTAATAACTTTGCAATTTTATAATTCACTGAATTATGTGGATACCTCCCGTCTTGAAATGTTCAAGTAACTTGGCCTTTGCACCTCCTTTTAAATTTACATAATACTGACGAAGTTGTTTGGTGCTTGTAGTAGTGACACATTTGTTTCCAATATTTATCCACGTGACATCTTTCTCTTTTACATTTACTGCATCCGTCCTCTTATTTTCCACGATATCCTTGCACTTCATCAGCAGTTCAATTAACAGTTCTTTCTCCATCAATGAGAAACTTGTCTCACGACTTTTGTTTACGATTTTGTTCACCAGCCATTTTTCAGCTATTTGCAGATGAAAATGGAAACAAAAGCGCATCGCAGTACGTTTAGAAAATAATACGACTCATCCATAGCCTTCTATAGCTGTAATATTTACAAGTTTCTTGGCATTAACATGTCTTTGTTAACATTTTCAGAAAACAGGTTGGTGAAATGCAAGAAATTTGACAGTAGTGTTAGCGCTGTGACAATTGTTACGTTACATTTGTTACTGATTTTAACATCTGTTGGTGAAATCGGGCATTACAGTTCTTTACATATTCACTTTTATTGTGCTTATATTAACTTAATACTTATCACAAAATTCTTGTTGTTGCTTTCCATGCTCTTGTTGTTTATGTTATAGTGATTTTAGCAATAATACATTTCTAGATGTCTAGGGATGGATAACAGCTGTCTGATATTAGCTCATTTTTAAGCCACTCATACTAGGAGCCATTTGCATTGGGCCACTTAGATCACATTAGTATGTTCTTGCAGTTTGCTTGACTGTTCTTATGCACCATCTCCATGTTTGCAGTTCATTACACCTGTTGCAAATATAATATTCACTCAAGAATTGCTGAAACACTTAGGACCAAAGGGAAGAAAGGTACTACTGAAATTATTTGATATATCATGGACCTCTACTGTACCTACTGAGTGGAAAAAAGCAATAATTATTCCTATTCTAAAAAAGACAAAGCACCCGACAAAATAAATAATTACAGACCAATTTCCTTAACAAGTGTCATTGCAGAAACAGCAGAACGTATGATTTCAGCAAGGCTAAATTGGATCTTAGAAAGTAATAACATATTAACAACTGCTCAAACAGGAATCAGACAACACTTATCTACTAAAGAAAATACAATTCAACTATCCCAAGATGTCAAAGAATCTTTCAACAAAAATCAAGATACGCTGTCAGTTTTCATTGATTTTGAAACAGCATACAATTCAGTATGGAGGCATAAACTTCTTGAGAAACTTTCAGATTTAGGCATTCAAGATAACATGTTAAATTGGATCACTGTTTCTCTCTCAACGTTTCTGTGCTACAAAATACAATGACACTACATCCAAATTCCGACAAATAAAAGTGGGCCTACCACAAGGTGCAGTACTGAGTACAACCTTGTTCAACATCTACATCAATGATCTTCCCGCGGCTGTGTCAAACGCAGAAATAAAGACAGCACTTTTTGCAGATGACATGATCATGTGGACATCTTCCCCACAAATAGAGAAATCCAAAACTTCAATGGAAAAGGCTCTGATACTATTGGATACAATTTGATGAAAATAAATACTGACAAAACAACATTCCAAATATTCAGCTTAGAAAAGAAAATCCCTAAACTAAATCTGCAGTTCAAGAAAACAAACCTGAAACAAACATATGAAACAAAATATTTAGGAACAAATTTTGATTCAAAATTATCTTGGAGACATCATATTGAAGCAGTAGTAAACAAATCAACAACAAAAATTTCAATTTTGAAAAGTTTAGCTGGAGTCAAGTGGGGCAGTAATCGGGAGACAATGAACACCACATACAAAACATTCATCAAGCCAATACTTGTTTATAATGCAGAGGTAATAATTACAGCAAAGAGGAGCAGGCACTAATACAACGTAAAAAAATGGGAGAAAAGGGTTACTACAACCAATCAAGATGAAAACACAAACGAGTTTTCTACACAAAGTTACAGAATTAAAAGCAGATCTGAATCTTCCTAATTCTAAAGAAAACATTTTAATCAAAGAAAACCCACTAACTTTTGAACCAATTACTATTCAATTAGATTACTACAAACAAGATGAAAAACAAACAAGTTTCCTACACAAAGTTACGGAATTAAAAAGAGATCTGAATCTTCCTAATTCTAAAGAAAACATTTTAATCAAAGAAAACCCACTAACTTTTGAACCAGTTAATATTCAATTAGATTTAGAACAAATAGTTACAAAATCTGAAACTTCCAAACCTGTACTAAAAGCACTAGCTTTAGAAACTGTGAACAATAGATACCCACCTGAAGAATGGTTACATATCTACACAGATGGATCTAACTTGGACAACAACTCAGGAGCAGGAATTAAGTGTGCACTGTTCTCATTCTATCAACCAGCAGGATACCACACAACAAATTTTGATGCAGAAGTAACGGCTATTCATATTTCACTCCAACACCTTCTATACAGAATAGATAAATTAAAAAATGCTGTCATACTTTCTGATTCTAAAGCAGCATTATGTGCAATAAGTTCATATAAAATGAGGTCAATCCAAATTAAAGAATGTCACAAAATGATCCAACTTCAAACACTACAGATAAGAATTATATTACAGTGGATACCTGCACATTGTGGAATTGCTGGAAATGAATCAGCTGATTTTGTTGCCAAAAGGTGCAAATTTAATTCAGAACAAAAGTAAAAACTTGCCCTTTACATCCATAAAAAGATTAATCAAAAGCAAATATAAAAACAAACAAAACCAATCAATATCTAACAAAGCCAAAGATAAAAAATGGGACATTTTAATTAAAAAACCAGAAATTATTCCAGAAATTCCACGTAAAGCTGCAGTAACAAATTTTAGATTACTTACAGAACATGATTATTTGGCCAAACACTTACACAGAATAGGAATTTATACAAGTCCAAATTGTCCTCTGTGCAACAAAGAAGAGTAAATGACTGAAGAACATCTTCTAACCTGTGAAGCCCTACCTGCCGGACCCACTACACAGAAATATTGGAGAGCAAGAGAGCTAATGGCTTCATTGCCAGAGCCTATCATTTGAAACCAACAACATATTCACTCATGCTGAGACTCCCAGTATTTATATTTGCTGTATGTTTTGATGTTTCCTTATGTTACATGTGACACTGTCAAGACTTCTCACCTAGTGTACAGCTGTGGATGCAAAAAAAGGAGCCATCCCCAGAATAGGTGTGTTAATTGAAGAGCTTCATGTATCTTCGTAGAAGCTGTTTTCATGATATCCATGAAATAATAATGTACAGTGGTTGCAACTGACAGCACAATAGTTCAATTGCTTGGTGCACAAACCCCTCATGTCCATATTTTTGAGAAATTCAGATTTGTTGATAAAACAATATTTATATAGATGCACCTGTTTGCATCTAAATCCCTCATGTACACGTTAAAGTGTGCATGCAATAACTAAACCTTGTTTCACGTAAGCTTGCCCAGTATCTCTTAACGGTCACGTGACCTAATCACCTCTCAATGGCTGCTGTTGTGGTAATGACTGTCGTGTGGTAAAAATTAGTTCGTTATTTAACATGATGATATATCATTATATGTTGGAAGAGAATTGTCAGATTTATATTTTCGTAACTGTTTGAATGAAATATATTATGCAACAAAGTTGATTTATTATCTGAAATGCATGTTAATTCTTAAACGAAGTAAAGAGGAAAGCACATGGCACGATAGCACATGATTTAGCGGTAGTGGTGACATTTGTTTATATGACTTTTATCACTGACCTTGTTTTGAACTGGATTAGTCATATATCGCCATTCGAGAGTGGGAGAGCTAAATTATTTTACTGATCGTTTATTGCGCATGTACTTATTATATGTATAATGGCAGAGTCTACCGCCAGTTTTTCGCTGAAGTATCGCAAGGATAATTATTTACAAACAGGCAAAAAAAGAATTGTGTTGCATGTGTTTAATGCACTCACAGAGAAGAATCCGTATTTGTCAGTGAGAGAAGTCGAACAGCTGTGCTCTGAAGTTACAGGTGTGAGTGTTAGATCCGTAGGAACATCACGACATGAAACTGAGAAAACAGGAAAACTTACCACTCCAGGCAAAAGCAGGAATAAACAAAAGTGTGTGCTCGGAGAAAATATGTGAAAAGTGTTGTGCGTCATGTGTGTAGTTTTTCTTTAGAAACGAACTCCCTAACATAAGTAACATTTCGTCTGCTGTAAATGAGGATGCAGATTTACCAAATTTCAGCAGATTGCTTATACAGCTGGGATTTGTGAATGAAAAAAGAGGCAAGAAAAATGTGCTAAAAGACAGAGGCGATATTGCTGTGTGGCGAAGATGTTATTTAAGGACAACCAGACTGCACCGAGATACAAATTGCAAAATATACACGAAGAACACTTGAAAAGTAAGGTATGGTGTGACACGACTTTTAAGACTGAAAGACAAGCATTTTTGAAAGGTATGTGTGCTGGCTTAAAAAATCCCAGTGGAAAAGGCCACAGGCCTTTCATTATAAACTCTTTCAGTTTCATTGCTCAAGTCATTCTGTTTCAATTTGCTCAGTTCATTATAAACTTGTATTTTTGCATGCCTTCATATCCTTATTTGTATGATTTTATTTATCTTCCTGGCAATTATTACGACGTATACTGCAGGTTTAAATGTGCCGGGAAGGCACCGCCTATGGCCTATGGCGCGAAAGCATTAGCCAATTAGGGCGAGGGGGAAGGTAGCTGAACGCGGAGTGATTCATTTCAGCGGGGCAAGGTTATATGAAACAGAGATTAGTTGAAGTATTTGTTTGGCGCAGGAAACTCCCCCTCCCCCCCCCCCCCACATGTCCTGGACATGGGGCATTTTTATTAAAATTGCTAGGTTGGCTACATGGTTTGTGGATTTCTGTTGTTTCCTCTTTCTTCCCGCTGTTTTGAATGACGTCTACTGAAGGTTTTGTGATTATTTTTGAAAATGGCTGATTAAAAAAAAATTAAAGGCCTATCTTCCCCATGATAAAGAACTTCAATCCTTTTATGGACATTTGTATACCAAACCCACTTATATGTCTGAAGTGAAGTAAAGTAATGTAAGGTGTGTTGGACAAAACTGTACACTAATTTAATTATTAAATTATAGATGAGTTGTATTTATTACACATCAGCTTCACTTACGTACCTAATTTGAGAACATGTTTTGCGAACCATCGTTCGCATCGTTCGTGAAACATGTCCTCAAATTAGGTTTGTAAGTGAAGCTGATGTGTAATAAATACGGCTCATCTATAATTTAATAATTATTCCGCTTCACTGTGGTGTTCCAATACAGTTACATTTTGACTAATGTAATTGTTTTTTATATCTAATGTACTCTCTTACAGAATGAAATGTCAGTTTGAGCAGAAGCCGCTCATGTCCAACATGTTTAATAACTCATATCTTGGAACTGAATATGAAACGAAGTCTGCAAACATACAGAAAATATGTGTTTTCCATCCAATTTACATACATGAATGTAGATTCTCATTTGTAAGTGTGTATGCATAGTAGTTCAGTTTTTTGCTTCTCCTGAAAAATCACACCAATTGGACATGAGGGGTTGCTGCACAAAGTAATTCAGTTATGCAAACCGTGGCCAAGAGGTTATGAAGGCAATGCTATCACTCATTCCCTAGTTTCAAATCTTACAGTCAAGTTACGGATCTATGCACACAAAAACATAATTCTACCAACACTCATGTTAAATAAGAATATGTTAATATCTCATAAAATTAAAATAAAAAATAAATATCATTTGGGTGCATAAAGTCTCAGCATGCTTAACTGCCCTTAATCTTTGGGGCATTGAAAAAATTAAATGCCTGCAGTCAGGTGGCCAAGAAGCTACAAGATCCCATACTTCTTGACTTTGTGCCCATAAGGCATCTGTTGTTCTTTTGCCCATTTACAGCAAAATAGGCTTTTGTTGCTAATACACTGCCACTTTTTTACTTTAAAATAAAATTAAAAAAAAAAAGTATATATACATGATGCATTATCAAAATCCCATGTATAAGCAATTCTGAGTTAAAAGATCTTTCCTCTCCCCCCTTGATATATGTATGAATAAAGTTTAACTGCATTAAGATTTGGAACTTATGACAACTTATTGCTTCTGCTACAATGTTGAATTAAAGATGGTGTAATCAAGGCGCTGTGCCGAGTAGGAATTTAGTATTCCCGACATGCCATCTTTGTTGCTTAAATCATGCCTATATCTTTCCACTTCGTTATTTTGATAATACTATTATTGAAATCTATTTTAATGTTTTCAGTTGAGTAAGAAACTTACATTTGCTGTTAATCTTGAAGCTGCTCACAAAAGAAATTTTAAAAATCGACCATTTTGTTCTTGCCAACATATGTGCTACCACATAATTTTGCAGGCAATGTGACTTTGTTGGCCCCAGTCTCTAAATGGTAACATCCTGCATATGAATTTTTTAAAGCATGATTTTTAAAGATTTCTTGCCTTCTGTTAAGTATGACTTGGATTATACCTGTAAGCAACTTCTAAGCGCTGTTCAGTGTTGCATGTTTCGACAAATGTGTAACGAACCCAAAATTCCTTTTTATACTGTGAGTCGACTGAAACACACTGTACTTATACCAAAAAATTTCTTTCAACACTTGCCTCATATTATGCATGATTATAGGAATTTAGTAACAGTGGTGTCAAAATTAATTGAACAAAGTATTTGTAGTTGGGTTTTTTAATACTTTGTCACATTTTATATTTTTGAGGGACTAGTTTCGGAAGCCATCACCTCCATTATCAACCTCTTGCCAACTGTCTGTTGTCATCTGCTCTCCTCTCTGTGGTGGTGGAACTATGAACCTCTTTGTCAAACTATCTACTGGCAGGATTTCAAAGTTTATTATTTGGTCCTTATTTTTCCATATGAATATGTTCTCCCATGTCAGTATATTTTGGTTTATCACTCCTTTTAGTAATTTTGGTTTTGGATCAGTCCATGGTATTTGTTTCAAAAATGAAATGCTACTGCTTACTCATCTTTTTTTTTCATTTTGACGTTTCTAAAATGGTTTTTGACTCTGGCTTTTAAATTTCTTTTAGTTTGACCTGTGTAGCATTTTTCACAATTAAGAAAACTTATATGGCATATTCACAGATCTGTTAATTGGTGGGATTTCATCTTTTGGTTTTGAATTTAGCAATTTTAAAACTGAGTATTAATCAGTAGGTGCCAAGTTGATGTTTTGTTTCTTAGATTTTTGAATTTTCTAAATGTTTTTGGGTGGTATGTGAATGCACTGAATATGTTGTTTTTCTTTTGTAAATAAGTTTGCTTCCTTAGTTTAGCCTTTTTTAATTTTCTTAAACACCAAACTTTTGTATCCAGTTTCTATGTGAAGTATGGCTTTTTGTTCCTTGTATTCTGCTTTATCCATGGGGATGTAAGACTGTTTATTATTGCTTGTTCATGTGTAATTGGGTTTTAGCTAGGATTTTTAATGTAATTTTCTGACTGTTGGCTTCCTGTAAATTCCAAATTTTATTTTTGTCATTCCTGATGATATATAGGTCCAAGAAAAAAAGTTGTCAATTGATTTCTTTATATGTTGTGAATTTGTTAGTTTTTTCTTGCAGATTTAATACTTTTAATGCATCATCTAATTGTTTATTTGGAACTATTGAAAAGATGTAAACATATCTATAGCAAACCTTAAAGATCTATGGGAAGGACTTTAGTGTTTCAAATGTACTCCTAAATAAATTTGCCAAAAAGGGGGGTTGCCCATTTCTGATTTCTGCTTGTATTTCCCATTAAAGCTGAAGAAATTTTGTTCAATTCATAATTTTGTTAATGAAATGCATTCTTCTGCTTCTATTGTTTCCATTGTAGTTAGCCATTTTTAAAATACTGTCTAATTTTTGTATTGGTATGCTTGGGAATAATGTGACATCAAATGAAACGTCTGTCATTTTTGTCCAAATTTATGTCCTTAATTTTTTTTTCTACTAGGTCTAAAGATTTTTTTTTTTAATTTGCACTTTCAAACTTTGGGAAGGTATTGAATTTATTTAGTAACTATTTGGCCAAATTGTATGTGGGGGCATTTATGCTACTAGTGATAGGTCTCATGCTTTTTCTGTTTTGTGAACTTTTGGATTCAAAATTAATATAACAAAAGTATGGTGTTTAAAAAATTAAAAAGGCTAAACTAAACAAAACCATTAAGGAAGCAACTTCATTTACAAAAGAAAAAGAAAACAGCATATTCAGTGCATTCACATACCACCCAAAAACATTTTTAAGGAACAAAACATCAACTAATAATACATACTCAGTTTTAAAATTGCTAAATTCAAAAACAAAAGATTAAATCCCACCAATTAACAGATCTGGAATATACGAATAAGGTGTAAGAATTGTGAAAAATGCTACATAGCATTTAGAAACCTAAAAGCCAGAGTCAAAGGGCACTTTAGAAACATCAAAATGAAACAAGATAAGTCAGCAGTAGCATTTCATTTTTGTAATGGAAACCATGACATTGATCCACCAAACTTAGTTACACCAGATGAGGTATTGGAGTGAAGCCAGATACAGGCTATCGAGTTTTTCTAATGTTAGGAAACAAAATGCAGATTTATTGAAATGATGCTCTGTAACTACCCATAATCAGTGGTTCAATGTTTGTTTAATTTTAAAAGCAAATATACATTTTTTTAAATGTTTTTCTTCAGGATCTATTGCAATATACCAGTATTATTTGATTTTAGACAGTGATTGGTACAGTAGTAAATGTTCTATATAACCAAACTAGAAGTTATTTCTGTGTTATACAATGATCTGCTTCTTTGCATAGGGTGTACTGTGGAGTAGAAGTTTAGTGAAAAGAGGTGTGCTGCCAAGCAAGTCATACCTGACAAGTTGAATACTGTCACTTTTTCTTGGGTAATGGGGGGATGTATTGGTCTTTGTAGATGTTTTATTTCAATAAGGTTCTAAATGCTTCCCATTGTATTGTATAATATGTAGTTCATAATTTGGCAGTGGTAGTCACAAGTTCCCCTCCCCTTCTCTTTGCTAGCACAGCAGCCTGTCCATTCTATGCTGTTCCCACATGTGCTGGTATCCTTAGTAGCAATAAATGAAATATTTTGTTGGGTATTGTGAAGTTATTGCCTGTGAGTCATATTTTTAAATCACAAAGTATGACTATTTTATTGAATTTATATTTTTATTTTATTTATTTGTGTACTAAGCTATTAAAATTGTTGAGCTACTCGCCAGTATTTGGCCCAGGCCATTAATTGGTGGGCAACCCGTTGAATTACAAAATGTGTAGTACACTACTTACATTTCTATTACTACTAACATTACTACCATTACTACTATTGCTGACACACTATAAGTTCATTTCCTTTTTTCACAGTCCACTTCCATTTATTTTTCACTTTATCTAAGAACTGTCCTACATTCTTAAGATTTTTATCTATAATTTTACATATATCAGGACTTCGCTTAATTTTTCTCCAGATGTATTCTTTTCGTCAAATCTGTTTCCCTGCATTCAAAAAGGATATGTTCCACATCTTCCTTACCCCGCACAATGGGCACTTGTCTTCCACAAACCCATTCCGCTGCCCTTTTAGCCTCCACACTCCTGCTCTCAGCCATGCTATCCTCTTCCTTTCTTCATTAATGGTTTTATCTATATACTGCTCCCTTCCCCAGCCACTTTTTAACTCAACGTAATATACCAATGACCTCTTTTCACCTAACTGGCTGAACAGTTTTTGAATCTCTATATCTTCAAATCTTTTTCTAACACCCCTCCAGAAACCTTTATAATTTCTATCTCTTTTTCTCCAAATATCCCCTAAGCCATTATTTTCTAAATTGAGATTTAACTGTATTGGAACACCACAGAAATAGGACTCATCTAAACATTAATAATTTTCTAAATTGTTTCGTAGAGTGCTTGCCCAGCCCGAGCTTTGCAGACTTGCTTCTTGATATTTTAAACATTGTCGCAATAAGCTGCCTTCATCTAAATTCAAGATCCTATGCCAGTATTTCAAGGCTCTTTCCATTATTAACCCTTTCCTTGTTACTCTCCCCATTTGAGCAACTTCGTTTGCTGTTGCCATTGGCAGCCCCAAAATTTCCTTACAGAACATCCTGTGTATCTGATCCACAACTTCCCACCCATTCTCAAGCCTCCATATTTCAATGCCATATAGCATTCTGGCCTCGACTACAGAACTATATACTCTTTCCAACCATTTCATCTCCATCTCCGGCATTTTATATAGACACCCTCTCACAGCCATCATTGCTGCTTTCCCTTTTGCCAGTGCTGATTTCTTTTGTTTTTCCCATTTGCCTCCTGCATCTAATTTTAATCCTAAGTACAGTCACGCACTACTTTGTATTCAGCTTCTCCCTTCTTCCACTTTTCATATTTACTCAATTTAGTTCCTTTTTTAAATACTACAATTTGAGTTTTTTCGCTGTTTACCTTTAAGCCCCACTCTGAACAGTACTTCTCCACCTCTTGCAAAGATATTTTTAACCCATTAACGGTAATGGACGTCTGCAAAAAGTAAACCTGGGACTTGTAAGTTGTTTATTACTGGTATGAGACTATTATTCTTACTTATATTTTGTAGTACATCATCAATAAATAAATTGAATAAAATTGGACTTAGCTTGCACCCTTGCCTTAGTCCTTTTCCCTTCAGTTGTATTTCTTTAGTTAGTGCCCCTTCATATTTTATGCAAAATGTATTTTGAATTTATATAGGTAAAACATGGTCAGACAGTAATGCAGTCCTAGGGAATCTTTTTATACCTTTTCTACTATCCTTCTGGTCTTAACCACATCCTAATGCAGGGCTATCATGGCAAGCGTCTACTATTTGGTAAAGAGATACCTAGTGTATCTAGGTCTGTAATGAAGCCCATAGTGAGCTCCAGTGTAATAGTCTGTAGTAATAGTCCAGTGTGGCTGCTCTTTAACTGTTATAGTTCTCAGCACCCTATTTTATATTGGGCATGAAGTACCACATAATTTTAGTTGAGGTTCTTTAATGTGCTGTAAATCTAGGAAGCAGGACTACTGGCTTTAGCAACTTCAGGAACCAGAGTCTGGTATGTAATCCTGCCAAGATCATAGAAAATGCACTCAATACTTGCAATATGCTTCCATGTAAAGTGATTAAGATTAGGGTTGCACTCACAATATTTGGTGTAACAAACCAACCAACCTTAAAGGTACTTAAGTTTGTATAGAAGTTTGTGTAACTGGTCAAAATTCAGGCAATGCTCAGTGATTCTGTGTTTAGAGGCCTCATTTTCTGCATTGAGCAATCTTCAGAGGATTCTTCTAGGTGTGACAATGCCTATTCCTAGATCCTTGCTGCTACAAGCCTTAACAAAGAATAAATTAGTGATTTTAACTTAAGCTATTTTTATGTTCTAGGTTGTGCGAACTGCTCTCACGGATGCTGCTGGTGTTGCATCTTTACTGACAACAGCTGAAGCAGTAGTAACAGATATTCCGAAGGATGAACCTCCAATGGGAACAGGTGGTGGAATGATGGGTGGAGCAATGGGTGGTGGTATGGGAGGAATGGGAGGAATGATGTAAATGCACATTCAATGCCAAGACTGAAAAACTTGTATAGTGGCCGTGTGAAAGATCCCCCCCCCCCCCCCTACAAATAGTGTGTGCAGATGTGATTTTATTTCTTTATTACAAAATTGTCTGATAAACAAACATTACTTTAGAAGTGGATCATTAAGTTTTTTTTTTTTGTTTTTTTTTTAAAGACTTCTGTCTCTTTAAATTGAAGTTGAAAGTGTGACTTTACCTAATGCTGAAAGTTGCAGCTTATATGAACAAACCTGAAGACAAGGCTAGGAATGTAACCTTAAATAGTCTTTTTTTTTTTTTTTGCAGCTAAAGTGTAAACATTTAGCACATTTATTCATTCCATTGTTAAGGCCCTTCTGTAGAGGGTGCCAATCAATATTCTTGAAGGAAAAAGAAAGGGAAGGAAAATAAGTGGTTTAGATTGTCATATTTGTAAAGACTTGAAGTTTTGTTACCAAATTAACATTTGTTTATTAATAAAATGAAATATGACTACACATAAAGTTTTACATTATAATATAAACCTGAACATACACATCCTGTTTAATCCTCCTTGAATGTTGCACTTTGGTTTCTCTTTTTCTTGCTTCTGTTTTTCTTCCCCTGCAATAAAACATTTTACTAGTGATTAATGAAAACTAAAATAATTCAAAACTGCAAATTTATTAGATTTAACATGGGCTTGTTACTTTTCTCTCAACTGTTTACTTCCCTTACTTCCAAATGACCAACTTGTACAAATCTCCTTTGCATTCTCCAGAATAACACGTACTCCACCAGACCATCTTCCATCTAGCCTTTAAGTCACATATCACCACTCAGTCAATCAGTTACACTTTGCTACATGTACTTAAGTTAAAACTTCCCATCATTTCCAACCCCAAGAACAGTTTTTATTTTACCTTATCCCTGGTATACCACTTATGTTAGGGCATTTTTGTTCCTCTAAAGCTGTTGGAAGTTAATTTTAAGGGTTCCTTTGTATTAATTCCTTGATAAACCATGGGCAATAAATTCACATATGTCATATAGTTTCTTCATTTGAATTTCATATGACAGGAAAAATGATAATTACAATTATACTATGAGTCGACTGAGACACTACACATTTTGCCTTCACTTGATGGTATTATCAAGAAACTGATGTGAAGTACAGATTATTTCTAAATATGTCATTGTTGATTTGTCTTGATCCTCTAAAAATATGCACTAAACCACAACAGTGAAGTAGTGATTTAATGTGTGTAGGAATGCTTTTGGCAAAGCATCATGTGGCTGCATTTCAGTCTGAGTTATACTTCAGTTCAGTTGGTTTGTATCTTGTGGACACAAGGCCAACATTTCATATTTTAATAGAATGTCTCCTAGATGCTTTTTATACAAAAAACTGAATGGCTTAGAAGAATATAAAGTTGTGTGGTGAATTGTCAAAATTATTCTTGGTTGTTAAAGATCTTTAAGGAAATGTTAGTTGAAAACCTTCATGAGGAAAATCTAATAGCCTAGAAAGGAGCATGGGATGGCATACAGGTTTCAGGCACAATGCCACAGCTGTGAACCAAAAAATGGTTTGTTATGCTTGTGGAGTCTGCAGTAAGCAAAAAGAAGTGGTTACACAGCAAAAGCAAAGAGAACCAGAGTTAAGAGAAGATAGACTAAATAGTGTTTCATAATTTAAAAGACATGTAATTTGTTTTAGTTGTGAAATATTTTTTATAATTCTTTAAAAATGTACATTCAAAAAGGCACTAATTGTTCTTATGGCCACATTTGTATCATTTGACCAATGTTTCCTATTAATGTTCCTTAAGCAATTTCCAAGAATCTTGTTATGTGCTTACTACATGTACAGGGTCAGTTCAAGAAGTATTGCAAATTTTGTGCTTTTTCAAAAGTATTTATTTATTCATGAATATCTATTTTGTCACCTTCAAAGTAATTCCCACCAGATATTACACACTTGTGCCAATGTTTTTTTTCAATCCTCAAAGCACTTGAAAAAATTGTTTTTTGTGAACTTGTTCAGCTCCTCCTTCAATGCTGTCTTTATCTCCTCAATTATGGCATGTGTCGTCCTTTCATGGGCCTCTTCAGTTTGGGAACAGTTTTGGAGCCAGGTCCGGGGAGTATGGTGGCTGCAGCATCCTAAATGTGTTGTTTTTGGCCAACAATTTGTGCACAAACAATGATGTGTGAGCAGGGCAGTTATGGTGCAAAAGCTAATTTTTGTTCTTCCACAAATCCAGGCGTTTCTGGAAGATTGCTTTGCACGAATTGTGCATAACTTGCAGGTAATATTATGACCATTCTACCCTATGGCAAGAACTCATGCACCACGTCCCCGCACTCGAAGAAAACTATGCAAAACCTTCACATTTGACCAAACATGGCACACTTTTTTCGGCCTTGTTCATGTGGCAGCAATCATCCATTGGGATGACTCAGCTTTAGTTTCCACATCAGAACCATAAACCACCAGTCATCGATTATGACCCTTTGGAACAAATTTGGGTCGTCGTGGACAGAATTCAACAGCTCCTTAGTAAAGTTAATGCGATGGTGTTTTTGGTCGAAATTGAGCAGCTTTGGTACAAATTTTGCAGCGACCCGTCTCTTGCCCAAATCATTGGTCAAAATCGAATGGCACAAGCCAATCGATATGTTCAGGTCCTCGGCAACTTCTCTAACGGTGATTCGACGATTGGCCTATATTATTTTCTTCACTTCAATGTTTTTGTCTGTTGTTGACGAGCTCAGGCATCTGTGACGCTCTTCATCATTCGCATCTTCTCGACCCTCTGAAAACCCTTTGTAACACCAATACTTGGTCCAAGGTAGCTTCACCATATGCCACAGTAAACAATCGGAATGCATCTGTGCACTAAATTTTTTTTTTCACACAAAATTTCATAGAGATTCTTTGCTCCATTTTTTGGAATAGGCAAAAATCAAAGATGAACCAAAACACATCCAAGAAAAATGGCTAACAACAATGAACTGAACATTCAAAATGGCCAAGCTTGTCAACATTAGTGAGGGACATGAGTACCAACATAAACCGACAAAACAATCTAAAATCGAATATACATAGCCTGCTAAAATTCATAATTTGCTACACTTTTTGAACAGATCTGATATGTTGCATATTATTTTTTTCACTATGTGTAATTATATAATTGCACAAATTGTAATATCACAATCAATATTTCAAAATAAATGTATTTACTTGCCACACTAGTGCTTTTTGCATCGCCTATATGTGTTGCTATGGAGAAACTACTTACCGCACTAGTGCGGGAATGTCAACTTACGATGCATAGCAACAATTACGGAAGGTATGGAATATTAGTTGCATAGTGCAAAGGTATCTTTTTAGCATTAAATTCAATTGGTCATATATAATTTTATATCAACTTGCCTAAGCATACTGCTCATTGTGAATAGTGTTACCCTGTTACTGCAATTATCTAATGGGCCCTAATGACCCAAGTAGAAATTGAAGTACAAACACATCAGTTACATAATGGTATAACTATAAAGAATAATAGATACTCAAAAAAGAACTATTAAAAAGAAAATATATAATGACTGAGGTGATACTTCAAGTGAAAAGATGATTAGAAATTGACATTTCGGGAGTGTGCATCTCTCCCACCATCAGGAATACCTATTAAATGTTATAACCACAAATGAATCACTGGATATAACACAAATATAAACAAAGACAAAACACTATCTGAACGCTCATAGTTTTCATCATAAGTTTCAACAACTGGGAGTTCTCAATACATTGGCCCACAGAGCTTTGTGTATCTCTGATCCCAGCCACTTAGAACAAGAATTACGGCACCTGACACCTCACTTTCCATCAAAACGGCTTCTCCGAATATGACGAAGCCTCGATCACCAAAGCTAGGAAAGGGAAACCTGTAATACATCAAGTGTCAAGATAAGCCTACCGCCACAGCCTGCATCCCGATTACTGGCAACCTATCTGGCAGAATCAGCAGAATTCTTGCCAAATACAACATCAGGACCATCCACAAGCCACCTTCAAAGACTGAACATCTGTTGAGACCAGTGAAAGACAAACTGGACACCATATATAGGACAAACCGGAAGGACCATCGCTACCAGAATAAACGAATATAAATGCGCAACCTGAGAAGTCTGGGCTGGCAGAGCATTGTTTTGACGACCATAGAGCCAACTTTCGGGAGACGACCATTTTGGCAAAATGCAACAGTTACTGGGAGTGGAGAATTAGGGAGGCTTTGGCCATTTCCTCCGAGAGGAGCACGCTTATTCGTGGTGCTGGATTTCAGTTCAGCTACTGTTAGAAACCGGCCTTAAAAATGGAAATCTGTCAACTTACAAATCACAGATCAATACAGCTTGATAATCAAGTATACTCTGTTTCATATAACCTTGCCCCGCTGACATGTATCACTCCGCGTCCAACTACCTTCCCCCTCATCCTAATTGGCTAATGCTTTTGCGCCATAGGCCATGCCTTTCCGTCACATTTAAACCTGCAGTAAACGTCATAATAATTGCCGGGGGGATAGATAAAATCATACAAATAAGGATATGAAGGCATGCAAAAATACAAGTTTATAATGAAATGAACAAGTTGGAACTTAATGACGGAGCAATGTAACTGAAACAAGTTTATAATGAAAGGCCTTCGGCCTTTTCCACTGGGATTTTTTAAGCCAGCACACATACCTTTCAAAAATACTTGTCTTTCAGTCTTAAAAGTCGTGTCACGCCATACCTTACTTTTCGTGTGTTCTTCATTCTCCCAAATCTCGTCAAGGTAGTATATTTTGCGACTTGTATCTCGGTACAGTCTGACTGTCCTTAAATAACGTCTTCGCCACACAGCAATATTGCCTCTTTTTAGCACATTTTTCTTGCCTCTTTTTTTCATTCACAAACCCCAGCTGTATAAGCAATCTGGTGAAATTTGGTGAATCTGCATCCTCATTTACAGCAGATAGAATGTTATTTATGTTAGGGAGTTCGTTTCTAAAGAAAAAACTATACGCATGACGACGCACAGCACTTTTCACGTATTTTCTCCGAGCACGCGCTTTTGTTTATTCCTGCTTTTGCCTGGAGTGGTAAGTTTTCTTGTTTTCTCAATTTCACATCACGATGTTCCTACGGATCTAACACTCACACCTGTAACTTCAGAGCACAGCTGTTCGACTTCTCTCACTGACAAAGACTGATTCTTCTCTATGAGTGCATTAAACACATGCACCGCAATTCTTTTTTTGCCTGTTTGTAAGGATTTACCCTTGCGATGCTTCAGCGAAAAACTGGCGGTAGATTCTGCCATTATTCATAGAAGTACATGCGCAATAAACGATCAATAAAATAATTTAGCTTTCGCACTAGGCACAACAACCTTCGAATGCTGATATATGACTAATCCAGTTCAAAACAAGGTCAGTGATAAAAGTCATATAAACAAATATGTACCGCTGAAGCACGTGCTATCGTGTCATGTGCTTGAGAGCAAAGGAACCTCCTCTTTACTTCGTTTAAGAATTAACATGCATTTCAGATATATCAACTGTGTTGCGTAATATATTTAATTAAAACAGTTACGAAAATATAAATTTGACAATTCTCTTCCAACACATATAGTTATATACAGATATATCACCATGTTAACGAACTAATTTTTACTGCATGACAGTCTTTACCACAACAGCAGCCAATGAGAGGTGATTAGGTCACGTGAGCAGTAAGAGATACTGGGCAAGCTTACGTGAAACAAGGAATAGTAATGTTTCTTTGACCCAATTAATTTTCTATACTCATGCCATCTCCTGACTTGGCATTTAATTTACTGAAAACAGTCTTTTGTTCAGTAATACAAATTTTGATAGTGTTTTGTCTTTGTTTATATTTGTGTTATATCCAGTGATTTATTTGTGGTTGTAACATTTAATTAATATCCTGATGATGGGGGAGATGCACACTCCCAAAATGTCGATTTCTAATCGTCTTTTTCACCTGGCTTGCTTCCCGAGAACAACTTGAACATATTTGTTGCCAGGAAAACTTCAGGTCATTTTTGAGGTGATACTTGTAGATAATAGTTCAGAAGAGGATGAAGAGAAGAATAAGAGATATTTATAACCTATTAAGAGCACACTAGAAATTATAGAAACGGAGCTAATGCATGGAATCATATTTTGGCACATACAGAAATATTAATACAAAAAAAAAAAAAAAAAAAAAAAAAAAATGGCGTTATAGAGGATATGTTTTGGTGGACAGAAATTATACATGAGAGATGCAAGTAAGCTGGACTCCAGGACACACTACAATAAATGTGAATGTGATGACTATGTATGATTCTGAGCTGAGAATGAAACTTAAGTCACTTCGGAGGAAGGTAGAACCTTGTTTGCTACTGTGCAACACATAAGGAAATTATAAGAAAATGGTTTGTTTTCACTGCCAGATGCCATTGATGGAATTGAACTAAGGCCAAAAAAATGTTCAGTTCAGTAGGTTTGTATGTTGTGTACACATAATTTTCTTCAGTATGTGAACCAATGCTATTTTCATTACTAATACCACATACCTAGTCTAGTAATAAATACTATTACAAAATTTTGACACATACTGCACAACCTCTTTGGTGTGTAAACAACTGCATTTAGCTCCAGGTGGAATGGGGTGATTATGAAAATTGTATTGCCATCATAGCATTGCATTAAGTTGGAAAATCTACAAGTGACATTTTTAAGACACTATAAAAGCTGAAAATCAATTGTATGATTGTGTACCGGACTATTGAGGAATTCATTGCAATCAGGACTGTGAAGGCATGTCTGAAGGAGGGCTGTCACTGATGCAATGTCAGGACTCCAGCAGAAAAGAAAGAAAGGGGGAAAAAAAGCAGTGGCAGCACATGTTTGGAGAAACCTGGTGTGGAAGCAGACTAACTTGTCCAATGATATAAACGTTTCAAAAAGGTCAATGAGGTTTCTTACAGAGGACCTACAGGCTTATCGCTGACATAAAGGACATTATCTTGAGTGCATAAATAAGCTGAGTTTATGTCTCTCGCAGTGTTACATACATTGGAATATCCTCTTCACCGATGATGAATACATGCAAAACGACATGGTTTATGCATCATCATCATCTTGGGAAACCAGTAATAAGGTACGTAAAGTTCAGAGTTCCCATCATCCCTCAATGTGGCTGGGTGGGTTATGAGTTCTAGCACCATCCAGCTGCATTTCTGCAAAAAAGGGTGTTAAAACCAGCACAAGAGTTTGCAAAAGCACTATTTTAGAGTCTATTATCAAACACATTGCCTCACCAACTATGGACTTCCCAGCAGGTTTCTGCTGCAGCCAAGACTAGGTCTGCTCAAGAGTAGTTTTAGCATCATAACCCTGACTTCATTTTGTCTGAAGATTGGCCCAGTGGCAATCCGGACCTGAACCCTTGGACTACTGACTGAGGTCACTGCTTGAGAGCATTGTGTGCAAGAGGTGACACCCCAACTTTAGAAGTAAATCATACCTTGTCAGCAGTGGCAGATTTGCTCTGGATGTCATCTGTTCTGCCATAGACAACTGGCCACAAACACTAAGAGCTTGTATCAGTGCAAATGAGGTGGCATTTCGAGAAGTAATTGGTGGTGTGTGTAATGAATGCCTGTAGGTACAACATACTAAAAACAAATTAAAATATATTATGATATATGCTTTTTTTACTTTTTAAGTTATAATTGTATGGCTACACTAGATATTTGCTCACTATCTCTCATTTCATCACCTTAGTTATGTGCAGAGGATCTACCCAAAAGTCCGAAGACTCTGGCCTCCTTCTACCCGGGAACGATGGATAACTCCGGGGCTCTTTCCATAGGGCAATACCTGATTTCTTAAAAAGCCCCTCCCCCCTGTTGACAACGTCAAGATGGGATGGAAGTGGATACGCCACTTACGCGCACCAACCCCACAGGAAGGACTACTGAAAACCTCGGTGGGGCCGCCTGCTGATCTAGCACACCTACTAGCTCTGCAGGCTAGTACCCGGGACTTATGAGGCAACCTTCTACCCCCTCCGAGCGACCGTAGCCTGGCCGGAGGTACCCAATTTCTGGTGGGTGTCGGGAACACACTGCCCCCTCGAGTCCAACCCAATCTAAACAACTCCCCGACGGGAGGGGCTTGGCAGTTCTGCCCGAGGTTCCATCAGAGGTATCACGAGTGCTAAGTGTCCGCAGCACCCACACCATGGCAGCTGAAGGGGACAGATCCCCTCCCCTACAGGAATTTCATCACCTTATATATTTGTATTATTTTCACTACAAAGCAGCCAGTGGGGATTATCTATCACTTTCTCTTCATCACGAAATGTATTTTTATTTTTTTTTATTTTGTGCATTCAGTTAAGAACAGTTCAGATGTAAGAATAGAAAAGATGTACTCAGTAATAGTAAAATGGGGGGAGAAAAGCCTCTTATCTATACCAGTGAAGTTCTATAATTCAATTACAGTTGAACCTGCTTTATATGTAACTCAGTTATATAATTCATATTTATACCCTATTTGTAAGTAATTCTGAGTTACAAGTTATCTTTCCTCTTCCCCTTGATATACATAAAAATGAGGATCAACTGTATAGACTACAGTAAACTGCAGTAAACTAGAAGAAAAAAATCATCAAATATAGTAAGCAAAGTTCTTGATATCTAAGGAATACATTCAGGAATATATTTCAATAAATAGAACAAAAGGGCACTCATTTATATTAAAAAAGATAAAAGCCTGTTCCTTAGTCAATAGCATGGAAAGAAGTTAGCTAGAGTGAACTTTACCATCTGCTGACACCAGCTGTTACAGTATGTGCTGTTTGCATTTAAATAGTTGACTGAATATAAGAATTGGCCTATGTGCTGTATGTTTTGGTCTCTGGCTGGTTTAACAATCAGGAAAGATTTTCAGAAAGATTCAGAACATCTTTTAGATGTAATATGCAATAAAAACTAAATTTCTATAAAAATGTTTTAGCTCTCAGCTCGTAACACTTGATAAAACTTAGTTAAAACTTATCATCTCTTTTCTGTGCTGTAGTGGTGTTAATGTGTTCTATTGTTGCATCAACCACAATAATTGGACAAACTAGCAAATTATGCTAAAACTTAATTTCCCAAGCTATCTTTCTAGTAACCGAAGAGTGATTTTACTTAGTGATGATGATGATGATGATGATGATGATGATGATGATGTGTATATAAGGGTGCTCAACTATGGGGTCATCAGCACCTTTTAAAAAACTAAATCATCACAATAGCAGAGATAAACTGTACTATAAATTAGCAAAAATCAAAATAAAATGGCAATTAAACATGCACAATATAAAAAAAAATGAAAAACTATAAACAAGACGCCTAAGGCATAAAAAAGAACAGTTTCTTCATTAAATGTTATAACATAACAGCGCAAAAAAACATTTTAAAAGTACCAGCCCAACGCTGGTCAAATCAATTTTTTTTTTTTAACTGTTGATAAACTTTATTGCATCCAAATACATTATGGTACTTGTAGTTGCAAGCAAGAGTAACGTTACATCACTTGAACTATGTGTTAGGATGCTGTTCAATGACAGTCCTACATCAGTTACATTTAATTTTTTTTTTTTTTTTTTTGCATCCTCCAACGTTAAGTCATATCGGATGGTGAATGAAATGAATGAAATGATGCTCAAATGAGCCCAGGGTCCATTGGGCTTACAGTTACCCAACATTCATCTTGAAGGATAAGGGAAAACCCCGGAAAAACCTTATCCAGGTAACTCACCCTGACCGAGATTCGAACTCGGGACCTCTTGAACGTGAGGCAGACATTCTACTACCACGCTACCGAGGCGGGCTAATATAAATAATAATAAAAAAAAATACTAACAAACTTAGTATACTACACTCACAAAAAAAGGGAAAAAAACACACTTGATAATATATAAATAACACATGAAATTAAATGAGTAAGTTGTTGTGTCATTTTCATTTTAGTTTGCGGTTTTGGAGGAGGGTGTACGAAAATGTCTTGTAGCAGTGGATTTGGATGATTGGAAACAGTTTGGTGTAGTCTGGTGTAGCTTGTCCTGATGACATCCATCACTTCTGGTATGTTCAGGTCCCTGTGAAGTGTGGTGTTGCTAACATACTACAGGGCACCTGTGGTCAATCTTAGGTATCTGTTCTGGATTACTTGGATTCTTTTTACTGTAGCCCACGACAAGAAGGCTAGAGGGGTATGAAGGGCAGAGGAGCTTGAACTGTTTATCTGCTCCGGTAACGGATCTGTTTACTGGGAAATGAGTGTATGAGAGTGCCTCATGCTGCCTGATCTATAATGTTTGTTGCAGAAAATGCAGCGATAGGTATTATGTATGGGTGATTTATGTGACAACACTTGTGTATTTTAAACGAATCTTCCATCCTTGTCATGCTTGGAAGGCGAGCACATACACCGTGCAGACAGCAAAGTGATTATGATACACATTCCTCTAGCTTGCCTTTTTGTCCTGGGCAATCAGTAGTCGTGATGCTGCAGCGGAACCCCATATGGAGCAACCATATTGCCAAATAGGTTTAATAAGTGAGCTGTATAGAATGCATTTATATGGCATTGCAAGAGACGATTTTGACTGTATTATGTGTTTGATTTGTTGGATTTGGGCTCTTAGTCTTGACAGAAGATATGTGATGTGGAGATTGCAGGTTAGTTTACTGTCCAATATGAGGCCGAGTTAACTAACTGACTGAGCGGTGGGTATAGCAGTTCCTCTAAGAACTATGGGATAATAGGTTATCTGCTTTTTATATGTAAAATATACTATTTGCGATTTCTGTGGATTCATCACCACTCTCCAGTTAGAACACCATTTTGTGATTTCAGTGCAGAAGTTAGTTTTTCAGCTGCTGATTCACAACTGCCTTTACTAAGGATTGCAGCTTCATACGCAAAATGCGCAATGGTTAGTTGAGCGTGTTGAGGAAAGTCAGAGGTATACACTGTATAAAGTGGGCCTAGAATACTTCCTTGTGAAACAGCAGAGAAGATTGGTTGTCATCTGTACACTTTGATATTTTATTGGGGGAAAAAAAAAAAAAAAAAAAAAAAATCGGTATGCAGATAGGATGCTATTATTCTGAAATATGTATCGGAGATATAATTCCTGCGAATCAATTTGTTCCTTTTTTGGCGGGTTATGCCAGCATTTTCAGGAGGTTTATCCTGCCTTATTTTTCACTGTCTTTCTTGCAATGAGGGCAGGATCTTCCTGTTCCATATCCTCTATGGTGGAGGGCTGTTTTCCTACTGATAATTTAGTTTCAAGAGGCTCGAACCAATTGGAAACTGTGATCGACAAAGATGATAGTCGCCAATCTGAGTTCTCTCTAGATGATTCCTCAGACAATGTTCTCGGAGGAGATGGTCGCGGACTTCTACACTGGCTAGCCGACTTCTTATTGGTCTTGCTATTTTCCCTAAGGAAGTTCTTTCATATGAAGTCTGTAATTTCTTTGGCTATGCATTATATATTACGGGTTCACGTGTCATTTTTTAAGTAGATACTTTCAGCGTTGAGCTGGCTGAAACATTCTTAGGACTGGACTTGGTAGGCATGCTCACTGTTGTTCGTGATGGTGTTTGTTGCTTCGGTTGCGATCTTGGTGTGATTGTTCTTTCCGCAGTTACTGTCCCGTTTAAGTCTCTAGTTTGTGTTGCAATTTCACATCTAGATACCGGCTTAGCTGCAATGGTAATGGTCCTAGGGACAGAAGGCTTACTACGCAGCAGGGGCTTCCAAGGACACTTCTCCCTTACCCAGATCTCCTGGATTGCCTTTTCCTCCATAAAACAGGGATATTCTTTAGAGTTCGATGAATGATTACCTGTGCAGTTGACACATGTTGCAGGTGAAGTACAGGTATCATCATGCTTGACTTCCCAACAGTCAACGCAGGTATAAGAATGTTACATTGTGGCCCATTTGCTGGCACTAGTAACACCTCAATGGATTGGGTACATTCTGCCTCACTTCAATAGCTTCATTCCCTGTCTTAATCCTTTGCGGGAGACCTACCTGATCAAAGGTAAGAAACAGGGTACGAGTGGGCACCAGTTCAACTCGTTCTTTTCAGTGGACTCAATATACATTGGTCACACCTTGTTCCAACAACTTTTCCTGAATCTCCTCATTAGATATTTTGTCCAATGCACTGGTGTTTGCAACACCACACTAGGAATTCTATGCAATTCAACTCACACTGGATACTTCGTAAGCATATTGACTTTCAAACTTTTTGCAGCTTGCATAGGTAGAACTGCTTCAACCAGGAGCATGCCATTGCGAGATCAAATACCTGATGTTACAGGACCAGCAATAAAATATAAACCATTATGAATAATAAACAGGTTCACAGTAATAAACTTTCGGCCTTCCTCATTTCTAATAACAACCAATTAGTGAGGACCCCAAGACTCAGCTACTTCCTTTCCACTTTTCTTAAACTTTTTGTTAATTTTTTTATCAGCTCCCATAGCGACAATGTCCTCTGCCATTGCAAACGTCTCCGATAGCGTGCTCACATCCTGGGCACCACCCCGGCTTAAGTGAGAGTTCTGGCCTGGACGTTGCTCACCTCAGGGTCTCACCTCCCAATGTACAGACAGAGGGACCCAATTGCCTTCAAGAGCATAACAGCTCATGCAATGGCCCCTCCCCAGGACTGACCTTTATCAGTGGATACGAACATAGTCCTACATGATAATCAGGGGCAGGGAGTTACGCGTTACCCAGTCACCCCTGCGCTCCCCATCACTAGGTGTGCACTGGACTTGTGCTCAGTGAGGTTAGGGTCAAACATGGATGTGGACCAAAGTTTTTGGGCATTTGACTCAGGACTCCAGGATTGCCAATTCTGTACCTACCAAAGTAGGCCCCTGGGGGGATTTACATAATGAAATTATCAGACTATGTTAAGGATTTCAAGCCAAATGACAATTTAGTTCCTTTAAGGGACGTGAAAATAATCTCAAATATTTGCAAATCAAAAGCTTAGGGCTATGAATGAACTTACTAATGCCTAGGACATATTAAGAGGTCAGTTAACAATTAATGTAATACTTTCTTGCATCTTTTCTTGCATCTATCTGTTTTAAAGGAACAATTTTTTAAAAGAACTAGATATTTCTGTATACAAAGACTATAAACAAATTCTTTATGCTGCTAGTTGATGGTGTGGTTTTCATTACGACTTAAATGCTTCAAATATATGTATTACTACTAAATTAAATTTTAGTTCTATTCTCAAACTGTTGGTTCTGATAAACAGTATTGTGAAGTAGGATTTTGTGTACATCAAAGAATATCTTTCACTCTTACCAACAATGATAGAAATCTGGAATACAGGTAGCATTGGTGCCAGTAAAACAGGAATATGGCACAGTAAAACGAGAAGGAAGGGAGAGAAGGAGGTAAGAGAGAGATAAATAAATGCATTTAGGTTTACATCTGTAACTTCAATCTCAATGAAAAGGTACTTTACAGCCTCTAAAAAGGTTTTAACAGACATGCAGTATGTTCAGCCAAAATTTCATCTACAAGTCATAAGGGAAGCACACCAGTGAACCAAGCTTGACACACATGTCTCCAAAACATGTTCTAGTAAATAAAACAAATCTCATTGTTACAAAAGCAATGTTGTGTACCAGCAACCCATATTGATATGTGTTGCTTTTATGTGACTTTGTTTCAGCTAAAAAAGGGGATAAATGTTGCCAGTTCCTGATTTAATGCCCTATTTTATATAACAAAATGGTCAATGGTAAAGGTATATCTATGCTTATAATACATTAACCACAACCTTTTCTAGTTACCTTGCGTTTGAATTGACCTTGAAACTGGTTACTAGTGCTCTGAGAAGTGCTACTGCCATCTTTAAAGTTATTGAAGTCAACTTTGCTGTAGTTAAATTTTTGAAACTCTGCTTTTGGAGGATACTGTATTTCCATTTGTTCTCCAGGCCTTAGCTTTTTGTTATCCTTGCGTGCTCTCCTCCTCCTATTTCTTTTCCTGTTCTTGGGAAGCTATGGATAAAATAAAAGCATAAATTAGACTAAGAAAATAAAAATGAAATACAATTAACACATCAAATCCAAGATTTATATTCTGTTTAAGTTAGGTAGATAAAGCATTGCATTCCATCCAAAATTTCCCCACAAGTACACATTTTTATATGTGTGCACGTGCGTGCGCATGTGTGCGTAGCATGATTTTAAAAATTATAGATGAGTCTTACTTATTACACATCAGCTTCACTTACGTACCTATATTGAGGACATGTTTCGCAAACTATCGTTTGCATCATCGGCTCTAATGTGACTAAAGCTTGATCCAGTGGTGTGGTTAGTTCTGGAGTTTCTGCTGCCATCTGTTGATTTTGTAGTGTACTATTGCAAAGATGGTCGTCTACGTATCTGTACCATGTTTTAAAAATATGAGGAAATGCTTTAGTTATATGTGTTTCGAAAAAGCTCATGTATGAATTGGCCAAAATTGGTGATAGCGGGCTTCCCATACCCAGTCCTAAAATTTGTTTGTAATACTTTCCATCGAAGACAAAATAATTTTGATGTATACATATTTCAGTCATTGCCAAATATTTGTCTATTGTATTGGCATCTACGCTACAACAGATAGAAGATGCTTTGAAACTACTCAATCTTCAGAATCCAGCATACAATTCACAGTAGAAACTGAAGAGGACTGTACTCTACCTTTTTTGGACCTTAAAGTCACAAAAAACAATGAAAGACGGGAATTTAGTATATATAGAACAGCAAAACACACAGATAATTACATCAAAGCAAATAGTTTCAACCCAATTCCACACAAACATGCCACCATCAACAGTCTCACACACAGATTAGTAAACCTACCCCTCAGCCAGCAAGAATATAAAAAAGAATACCATAAAATCTTAAAAACGGGGAACAACATAGTCCGCCATATTCCATCATCATCATCATCATCATCATCATCATCATCATCATCATCATCATCATCATCATCATCATCATCCACGTGGTGTTCCCTGGATAACACTAAATGGACTAGTACGCAGGCATGCTTTCCAATAAAAAAGAAGAGCACTTTTCGAATGCCGGAGGAATGACCCAAAGTAAAAAGACCATGCTAGATAACCTTTTAAGAGATAATGATGCAGATGTTTTCATCATAGCTGAGGCAAATTTAGATCGACAAAAAGAAAAATTTTATCAATTTTCAAAATATAACACAAATATTTTAGAAAAAAACAGACAGATAGCAAGTGGTATACTTGTTGGCACCAAACAATGTATAAATGAAAAGTTTGAAATTGTAAAGAAAATGAATCAAGATGACACCTCTGAAATAATTAGAATAACAGCCTGCAAGCAAAAACAAATTCAAAATCTATGGAATTTACAGCCCACTCAATAACAACCAACTCAACCTAGACATACTATATAGTGACAATAAGACAATCATAATTGGCGATCTCAATGGACATTCTCCAAGATGGGGCTACAATGATAACAATAAAGCTGGCATAATCATTGAAGAATATGTGGATACCAACTTAATGAAAATACTGCACAGGGATGAAGACCCAAAAACCTACATACACTACACAGGAGAGTCAACCAATCTAGATATCGCGATCATATCAACTGATCTAGAAGATAAAACTACAAAAAAAAGTAATTGAAGACAGTGGTAGTGGACACAGAGCCGTAATAACAAAAACAAACCTACATCAACAACCACCCAACACAAAAGGAAAAATGAAACCTAAATGGAACTTCAAAAAGGTGCATTGGGAAGAGTATAAAACAACAAATAAATTCCTAAAGGAAATTAAATTAGAACAAAACATAAATAAAGTAATAAAAGAAATAAATGATGCAAAAAGATATATTCCCAGAGGAAAAATCCATAAATATAAACCTTTTTGGAATGAACAGCTAACACAGCTCAAATCAAAACGAGACAAAGCCAGAGAAAGAGCAGAAAGGTCACAAGATAAAGCAGATGTTATAGAATGGCGAAAAGCAAATGCACAGTTAAAACAAGCTATAAAACTATCAAAAAAGAGAGCTTTGAAGAATTTATAAACAAATTATAATTGCCGCATCGTAAGTTGGTGATTGGCGTTTTGCCTCCACGTGCTATTCAGCTGCGAAAACAAGGAGAGGGAATAAACACGTCACTGACACGTCATTGTGGTCGCATAGCAACCGACAATCCACCAATCAAAAGTAAACTGTTGCCATTGCAACCCGGCACGCTTATCCTACGTTGCCAACTCTATCGCACTACACCACGTGCTTTATGCATGACGCTAGTCTATCGGCATGTTGAGGTTTGCAATAAGCAGACACTGCTACTATTGGTGCTTCGCGTATGAATCAGCGGTATCACAATACCGTCGTCGTTCGTTGCCCTTTAGTATGAGACGGTATGCGTTGTTGGAAGGGAACAGGTGTGGATTTAGTTTCAAGGAATATCTTATGAGGATTTCTGGGTGAATGACCAACCTTTTCAGTTTAATGACCAACCCTTCTTACCTGCCTTTGTCCGGTACAGTTCTAACATGAATAACCCTTACGGTACTTAGGGTATTTCTCCCTGTCATCACTGCTAAACTAAGAGTGTACTGCTTCAAGTAGTGAATGTTTCACAGGGTGTAAACAGCTTTACATTTTCGCAACATAATTCATGTGTTTCGGTGATCAACTTTAGTGTTTCAGTGTAACTTTAATATTCAGCTAATTATCGTTACTAATGGCTGTCACAAACACTTGTGCTACAGAAACAGACAGAAAGAAATTATCTGTGAAGATCACAAAAATGTTTTTGGGTACGGAATCCCAACAAAGGACAAGTAAGGGAAATTACATGTGCGTGTTTAAGACCAAAGTACGAATTGCTTGAACTGGTAAGAGCAAACTGCAATTCCCAAAATATATAATTAATGAAATTGCTGCAGAAAAAGGCCACAAAATTATTAGACTTCCTCCCTACCATTGCCATTTTAATGCAATAGGGTTGATTTGGGCCCAAATAAAGGGATATGTAGCGCGCAACAATACAGATTTCACTATAACATCTGTTATAAAACTAACAGAAGCAATAGCAAAAATAAGTGCTAAAATTGGAAAGATGCTGTTTGTCACACAAAAAAGTTATAGTATCAGCATGGGAAAACGACGGCGTTTTGGAAGAAAGTGGAAGAACTCATGATTTCCGTGGGAGATTGCAGTAGCTCTGACGGTGACGACGACGGCAACAACGATCAGAAAAGCAGTACCAATGACAGCAGCGACTCTGAGATAAGCGGCATATTCCCGTTGGAATAGAATGCATAATTCTGGCAGATATGGCACTTTTGTTTCTCTAAATCTTACTGTAGCTAACCATTTATTTTTTGTTCATTTCGAAGATTTCGTATGCTGTAATTAGGTAACTGCTCACTTAAACGTGTAGACAGTCTTACAACAGTCTTATGATTAATACTGCAATACGCAAATTTCTGGGAATATGTGCGTGTACATTACTGCAGTCGAACTTCCTCCTCCCCTCTACCCGCTATCTTCGTTGCCTAGCACGTGGCGAGGAACGGTACAGTGGCAACGGCGCTATCCCCTCTCCTTCCCCACTCCTTCAACCGTCAATCACCAACTTATAATGCACCCATAATAGATTATAGAACAAATAGTACTAAAGTACACAACTACATCAAACAAATAAAAAGAGAAGACCAACAAAAATTGTTGATAATAAAGAAATATATGAAGACACCCTTATAGCAGAAAAACTAGCAACATACTAAAAAACTAGTACTACATTAAAAAATAAAAACAAAAAGCAGAATAAATACCTAAAGAACAATAACCTTGACAATACATCCAACCTCCAAAATATCTTCATTGAGCCTTTTACATCTTCAGAAATAAAACAAGCAATAAGGACACTAAAAAATAAAAAGAGCCCAGGTCCTGATAATATACAGGCCGCGCCGTGGCTCAGTGGTTAGACTGCTTGGCTCTCACCAAGGCGGCCCAGGTTCGATCCCAGGCGACCGCAAAGTGAGATTTGTGGTGGACAACACGGCGCTGGGGCGGGTTTTCTCCGGGACCTCCGGTTTCCCCCGTCATCTCATTCCACCGGTGGTCCATCTTCATCTCATGTATCATCAGTGTCACCGCCTGCAGTGCCATATGTAGTAAAAGCGGGCGTTAAACACTACACATTGGTAATATACATCCGGAGCTACTAAAAAATTTAGGACATGAAGCACTTCACACCCTTCTAAAAATTTTCAATAACATTTGAACCGCCAGAAATAATATACCAACCTTGTGGAAAAAAGCAAAAATAATACCCATCAAGAACAAAGGAAAACTGGCACAATCGATAGATAGCTACAGACCAATATCATTAACTTCAAACATAGCAAAACTTCTAGAAAGAATGATAGCTACAAGACTGTCATTTTACCTGGAAACACAAAACATAATAGTCCCAGAACAAGCCGGGTTTAGGAAAGGTAACTGAGCAATACATCAGGTTGTAAGACTTACACAAGACATTAAACAAAATTTTAATAAAAATAAGACTTCTCTAGCACTATTTGTTGATTTCAAAGGTGCATTTGACACAGTATGGCGAAAATGTTACTACACAAGATGAAATCATATGGCATATCAGGTCACATGCTAAACTGGCTTCAAGCCTTCTTATCTCAAAAGATGGTTTGCAGTGCAGTTCAAAACAGCCACATCCAAATGGAAACAAACCCGAGTTGGATTACCCCAAGGATCTGTTACAAGTGCTATTCTCTTTAATATATTTATAAATGACCTAGCAGATGCACTGAAGAAACTAGATAACATAAAAGTGGGAATGTATGCCGACGACCTAGTAATATGGACCTCGGAAAAGAATATAAGTTCTGGGAAACATTATAAAAAGTTACAAAAGACAATGGAGAAGGCAATAATAATACTGGAACAATGGACTAACCATAACAATATGGAGATAAACACAGAAAAAACCAATATCAACTGTTCACAATGCAACACAAAACAGAAAATATATGTCTGCAAATCAATAACAAAAATTTACAAGATGCATCCACAACAACATATCTAGGAATAGAACTAGAATGGAAACTATCAATGAAAGAACATGTAAACAATGTAACAAATAAGATCAACAAAAAGAACATCTTAAAACGCCTAGCAGGAAAAAAATGGGGTGGAAATATGGACCTCCTTAATAACACATATAAAACATACATAAAAACCCAACTTACTATTTGGAGGAGAACTGCTGGCAACAGTAAGCAAGAAACTCAAAAGGAAAAAGGAAACCTCACAAAACAATTCACTAAGAACAAGTGGTCTCATTTTTGTGGCTCTTAGGCTTGTCACCTCTTGCAACAGCTTACACCCTCTGTGTAACAAAGAAGAGGAAATGACTGAAGAACATCTTTTAACCTGTGAAGCCCTACCTGCCGGACCCACCACACAGAAATATTGGAGAGTTAATGGCTTCATTGCCAAAGTCTAGCATTTGAAAACAACAACAACGGCTTACACCCACTGGACATTTTGAATGTATGGGTTTTTCATCTGAGCTGGAGCAGTGGTACAGTGTTGTACACCACATATATAATGTTACCATTTTCTTGTTTACATCAAAAGCACCTTTAGTTTTCTTTTTAGTGTTGTACCTTTTCATTTGCTTGAAAAGTTCCATACAAAACATAACCACAGACTTGGCTTTTCACTACAATCTTCATAGAAAAACCATAGAACTCTCTAAAATTCACAGTAACACATTTCTCTTTACATTTACTACACAATACTTTTGAAAACAAGTTCTTATCTGCTATGGTATGTTTCGATCTTGTTTCAGCTAAAAGCTTAGCTTTCTTTATCTTTATTATCTTTCCACTACACACTTTTCCCATTATATTTGCTAAAATGACATACGTATTACAGCAATTGAACTACACACATGGATGCTTAGCTACTTTATAAACAATATAATTTATTTGTTATATTTTTAATTTTCTGTCAACAGATAGCAGCACTTGTACAATAAGAACAGCCAACATCTATATTTTTAAGATAAATATCTCATTAAAGTCTAAAAACCACAAACAGACTTACTCTAGCTATTATTACTGAAATCTGATATATCTGCCACACCCACTTTTCACTGCAAGGGTCTAAATAAATTTGAAATACACCAACTACTAGGTGGATTTGACATATAATATTTAATGGCCATATTCTGGACACACTGAAGACAACATTTCTGCAAGAAAAGTTTTCTGAAAAAATTGCAATTTTGGCCATTTTGGTACCAGAGTAACTGGATGTCATAAAGACATAGAAATTAAATAATTTTTTTTATTGGCCATTAAAAATTGGCTGTTGATTTATATTTGTCAACAAGATTCATTTTTGAGATATTAAGTCATTCTTTTGTTTCTAATGGTGTCATGCAAAGAGTACGGAATTTGAAAGACAGCATAAGCCATCCACTTTTTAAAAGTTTAATTCTGATAGTTGCTTCAGTCGCCTGTAATGCCATTGTACCCACCATGAAATGTGTAATGACACCATTTTTGCTAACATAAGAAAAATAAGCTTTTATCAGAAAGCATTAATGAAAGAGTGCATAGATAAAATTCATGTGAATGTAAGACATACAACTTTTCTTACTAAATCATTATCCTTAACTCTCTGCATTTGAAATGTACAGTAAGATTAGCTCATACCATCAAGGTTACATTCATTTGCAAGCAACAGATTGTATTCTATACTGTGAAAAATAATACCCTATGAAAATTATAATAAATTAAGTATCCTAGGAACAACTTTCAAGTTCGATGCTGGCATGGCCTTGGCAAATACTAGTTAGGGTTACAAAGTACTTCTGGAGCATCTAAAATGAAATAACTTTGCAATTAACCATGTAACTGGTCAGTAATAAAACTGTTAAATAAACAATTTCTTTGGATTTTTATGTACAATAAAATCCTGTAAATATGCTCTTCAAGGGACTGTACCTAAATGCATAATAATTGGGACAGCATTACATATGGTTTATGATTAGGTATAAAGAGCAATTTTGAAACAATTTAATAGGAAATGCAGCATAATCTATTTTATTTCTTGCGATCTGGGTGCAGTAAACTCAAAAATGGAGAATAAAGAGATCATTTTTTCTGAATTAATTCAATTGCTGACTGTCATTGCATTTTCATTCAACATCTCAGTCTTTAACCAATGCTGATTAACCACTGATTTGCTGATACACTGTGCTTCAATCTATCAAGCCATCCAGGACCACTAGACTCGATTACTTCTTTTCCATTGCTCTTTATAGTTTTATTGATTATTTTGCTTGTCATGGTGACAATATACCATTGCAAACATCTCCAATGGCATGCTCACATCCTGGGCACCACCCCGGCTTAGGTGAGAGTCCTGGCCTGGACCTTGCTCATCTCAGGGTCTCACATGCCAATATAAAGACAGAGGAACTAAATGGCCTTCAGGAGTTCATCAGCTCATTCAATGGCCCCTCCCAGGGACTGACCTTTATCAGCGGATATGAACACGGACATGATAACCAGGGGCTAGGACTTACGTGCTACCCAGTCACACCTTGCACTTCTCTGCACTAGGTATCCATCAAATTTGCGTTCAGGGAGATAAATATTTATGGGTCAAACACAGATGAGGACCAAAGTTGTTTGGGCATTTGGGATAAGCCCTCTCACCACTAAGAGGTATCCCATCAAGAGATTTGACTTGGGATCCTGGGATCACCAATCCTGTACCTACTGCAGTAGGCCCCTGGGGGGACCCTGGACAGAGCACAGATCCCCAAGAAAACAGTGTAGCTGAGCACAAAGATACCATTAACCAGCCGCGCCAATCATAGATCGTCACCCACTCAAACATACCACTAACCAGCCGCCCCAATCATAGATCGTCACCTACTCATTTGCCAGGGCAGCGTCAGCCCTACCCACTAAACTATAGTATACATATAGAGAACAATAAAGTTGTTTCATTCAAATCCTGAAGACCTGGAGTATAGAATGGCCAAAAGCTCGACTTTCATAAACTTGACACGGCTGATCGCCCACAAAGTCTTGATCAATAATGCTTGCCGTGAAAGCTTCAAGTATTACAAAAGGGAAATGAATAATTATTGTCCAATATCAATCCTACCAGTGCTCTCAAAAATTTTTGATTGTGTAAACTATAAAAGACTTATTTGTTTTCTAAACAAGTTCAACTTGATACCTAAGCATCAAAATGATTTTGTCAAAAATAAATCAACAGTCAGTGCAGTCATTGGATGTATAGAAGAAATAATAGAAGGAGTAATTAACACAGGTTAATACTCAATAGCTCTCTTATTAGATGGTACTAAGGCTTCTGATTGTGTGAATAAAAGTATACTATTGGATAAACCATCTGTCCTGGGCATTAGGGGTATGGTATATAATTTAATAGAAGCCTACATGACAAATAGGAAACAGTATATAGTTCTAAACTCGGCAGATGACAACAGTATATCCACTAGTACAGAATTGAAAAACAGTGTTCCACAAGAATTTATCCTCAGACCTCTTTTGTTTATTTTGTACATGCATGATATAACTGATTATTTACCTACCCATACAAAAATTAGTACAATTTGCTGATGATACCAGTGTCACAGCTAGTAATGCTACAAGCACAGGTTAGAAAAGAACATAAATGAAATAGTCACAGAAATACTACATTACTTAGCAATGATAAACCTAACATAAATGCAACAAAATGTGAAATGAAACATTTGGAAACAAAACACTTAACGTACATCTACAACTGTACATTGACAATCAATTTGTAAATAGTGCTGAAAAAGTACAGCTATTTGGTACCACACTGGTCAAAACACTATCCTTTACTCCACATGTAGACAAATTAGCAGTAAAAATTAGTAAAACTCTATTTCTACTCAAATGTTTAAAGAAACATGTTCTAGCAACATCTATTAGAATTATTTATTTCTTCCTTATTCACTTGTATATTTCATATGGCATAGAAGTATGGGGCAGTGCTTTGAAAGTAAACTTATTTAGAATCTTTATACTGCAGAAATGAGCAGTACAATATCTGTTAAACTTAAAAAGACTGGATTTGTGTAGGGAGATCTCCAGAGAGCAAAAAATAATGACGCTACCAAGCCTTTATATTTATAAAATCATGTATATATGATAAAATACAAATTCCTAATGCAAACAAATTCAAACATTCATTCACAAGAACTAAAAGGTAACCTTGCTATCACTATGCACAGACTTAGCCTATTTGAAAGGCTGCCAGCCGAAGTTAAAAAATATGTAAGGTATACTGTTGTATGTTATTGTCGCGATGTGCACAAAAGGTTCGGTGCAGAGAGATAAGTGTGGCTTGTGTACACAAAGAGCCTGCAGATAAAGATAACAGATGGATAGTGTATCACTGAGATAAAAGGCATGCCAAAACAGATAAAGTTAGAACATTCTGGTAACATCTTGATTGAAGGAGAGCATTTGGTTTCTTGATTGTTCTGGAACAGTCTGGAATTATCAGTGGAGGTATTTAAGGAAGTGACAAATTGCCAAGGAGGAGTTGTAAACACATGTAACAGGAGTGTTATAAACGGGGAAGTTCAGTAAGCTCTTTGTTGTGGTCATGGACCTTGGTAGATTGTGGTAGATTGTGATTATGTATGTGACGTAATTCTGTTACGTAAGGATTGAATAGAGTGTATTTCTACGGAAATAAAGAACATTTTGAATTTCTGCAAATTGCACTTTTACTTCTACGAACACACAGAGTCACATTATGTTACAAGTTATATGTTGTGTGTTATGTATGTAAATGCCAAATTTGACTGAATTCAATCTTGTATAACACCATATTGAATTGCAATACAGATAAGATACAAGAGCACGGACAGTTGCATCTGTCTGCCATCAGCAGATAATTTGGCTCAATATATTATTGATGATCTAAGATAAGTAATACCTAAGTCCACTGGAAAGCAGCAGACCATCATAATAGCAGGTGATTGTAATTGTAGAATAGATAAGCTGACCATTAAATCCAAGTTACGGAGTACATGAAAGGAGTCCTTACAATGATGAACAATTAAAAAGAACCAAAATATGTCTGCCACAATTTGAAAAGCACCATAGATTTAACCTTCAGAAATACAATATTGAAAAGAAGGAAATTATAATATTCACAGATACAGCATTGTCACCACTCGGGAAAAACTTATCAGCAATAGCAACAATACTAACAATATAATACAATCAGAGGAAATCAGAAGAGACAAACCTAAAATATAGCAGATAAGTCAGCCACTCTCCCAATCCAGACGACTCAAAGAAATAAAAACTCTGAAACTATTTAATAAAAGTGTAAAAGATCTGTTATTACATAAGACATATTACTCCATACAGGAATTCATGGATGACACAATATCATAACTACTTGTAATTGATAATTATTTATTTATATATTATTTGTTATTTATTATTATTTAATATTATTTATTATTATTACTTGTAATTGATAATTTATGTACATATACATTAGAATTAGTTTTCCTTTTTCTTTCTTTTAAATTTCTTTTATGTATAACTTGACGACTCACCAGTTTACCAGCTAGGCTGACAATGTAAACGTTATGTGACAATAAAGATTCTATTCTATTCTATGCAATCCACAATTTATACTCTAACCTGAACACATCAGTAACATAGATATCTTTGGTTTCCCACAAAGTGAGATAACTAATATGGCAGATGTTATAGTATTATTTTTAATGCATTTGGAATACACAACTGAAGCTAACAAAGCATTTTGACAAATGAAAATGTACACTGTGACAAGCAAATACTTCATATTATGTTAACTTGTTTACCAAATTCTTATGCATCTGAGGTTTGACTTACATAGCCTTGCTTCGCTGAGCTGTATCCCTCCGCAATTTACTGCATTCCCCTTTATCCTAATTAGCTAATGCTTTTAGGGCTGTAGGCATTGCAAAGTATGAAAATCCAATTCAAAGCAAGGTCAGCGAGGTCATGATATATGTATAGATATATGACAAACAAATGACAAACGTAAACAAGTCTCCATGGTAACACTTCGCCATCTGCTGTATGTAGTATAATAGGTCAAAGCCTTCTATGAGTGCATAGAGAAATGAAGTTTTGAGGTTGGACCCGAAGACCGTTTTGACCTCACACTTTCATTGTAACAGGAATAACGCAAAAACTAAGGATTATGGGACATTGTTCATAGGAACTTTTCTCCTTCTTTAGGTGTGAGGAACCCATACCTGAAGTTTCTAAAAGTATTTCTGAAACATCCTATATATCTTAGAAATGAGAGCGAAATCTGTATTTTCTTTTACTTCACTTTTTGCAGATAGCATTCCATTACTATGTCCTGAAAATATGTCAGTCACCCAAACAATTTTGGCTATGTATGTGGTTCATTCAAACCTAAATTGCAGCGGAATACTATTTCCTCAAAACTAGAGAAATTGTACCAGCTATACTTTGGCGTTCCACTGGGTGATAAGGATAAAAATTGGGCCCCACATATCATATGCAAGTCATGTGTGACAGGTTTAGGGGAACGGATGCTGAAAAGGAAAAGTTTGATGCCATTTGGCATACCAAAGATTTGGTGATAAACGATGAACCACATCAATTACTGCTATTTTTGCTTTGTGAATATTAAAGGATTCTCAGCAAAGAACAAACATAAAATTATTTTTATCATCAATGTGGCCGGTCCCACATAACGACCTGCTTCCAGTTCCTACTCCTCCATAAAGTGAACCTGAAATGCACCAGGAAACAGGACCTGAAACTGATAATTATCCTGTGGACCTTGATCCTGTCTTTGTTCCTCATGTTCCTATTTCTGAAACACAGAAATTTAATCAGTTCGAATTAATGATCTTTCAAGGACAAAGCAGAACTACTAGCATCTAGGCTGAAGGAAAAAAATATGCTCCAGGATGTAAGGATTTCTCATTACAAGACAAGAAGCAAAGTTTTGGAAAAATTATTCTCTTAGGCGATCCAATGGTATTCTGTAATGATGTGAATGGCCTGTTTGAAGAACCGAAACACAAGTACAGTGCATCAGATTGACGATTGTTTACTGGTTCGTCTCCGAAAAGTCTGAAAGTGGTTCTTCAACATAATGGAAACTTGAAGCCTTCTGTACCCACTGACCATTCTGTCCATCTAAATTAAGTTCTAGAAACATGAGTGTGGTATGAGAAGCAATTTATTACATCTTTCACCAGTGGAATATGTGTGGAGATTTGGAAATTCTAGGCATGCTACTGGGAATGCAGAAGGGTGTTACAAAATTCTGCTGCTTCCTGTGCCTATGGGACAGTTGCAAAACAGAAGAACATTACGTCAAACATAACTGGAAGCAAACAAGCACTTTCAACCCAGGAGAAGAAAATGTCAAGTACGTCCCACTGGTTGATCCTGAAAGAGTACTACTTCTCCCTCTCCACTAAAAGCTTGCACTAGTGAAAAGTTTTATAAAAACTCTTGGAAAGGCCAATTGGATTTGAATACCTGAAAGATAAGATTAGTTTCATATTAGATAGAAAACTGAAGGAAGGTGCGTTTGTGGGAACACAGTTAAGGGAACTGTTGCGTGATGAAGAATTTCCAAAAAGATTAAATGAGACTGAACTGAGAGCTTGGAATAGCTTCAAGTGGCTTTGCATGAATCTTTTTGGGGAAACAAAGTCACCTGACTACAAACAAGGAGTGCTGGAACGGCTTCATGCTTATAAAGAAATGGATGTTTGCATGTCACTGGAAATTCATTTCCTAGATTCCCATTTAAATCTTTTTCCAGCCAACCTTGGTGATGTACGTGATGAAATGGGCGAAAGATTTCACCAGGACATTGAAGTAATGGAGAACTACTTCCAGGGTTTCTGGAATGAGGCAATGAATGCAGATTATTGCTGGATGCTGTAACATGACGATGCAGAGAAATCACACACATGACAATCAACTAGTAAGCATTTTTAGCTTCCAATAGTGAACAACTGACTTCATTTTTCCATATTTACGAACAATTCAAATAATAACAAATTTCAAAGTTTTTATATTTATTTTCTATCAAATTAATGTTAGTGAGTGAGTGAGTGTGTGTGTGGTGTTTTAGGGCCCGTCGACAGCAAGGTCATTTGGGCCCGAAGTCAAGACTAAAACCTAAAAGCTACACAAATTAGGCTAAAAAGGTAAAATAAAATAAAATCACTCAACTATTAAAAGTACATAAAAAAAGCCCATCCCAAGACTAACAATTTAAAATCTCTAAAATTAAAAAATTTAAAATTTAAGTCAGATATGTTTATAAAAACCAATTTTGGCAACAAACTACGGCCACTGGGTCGTCCCCTAAAACACTGAGCAAGTTAGTCCCCAAGCCTATTGACTGGCGAACGCGGGCGTACTGCGGGCAATCAAGCAATACGTGCCACACAGTGAGGCGTACTGCACATGGAGCACACACAGGGGCCGGTTCCCCTCTTAACAGGTGGCCATGAGTCGCTCGTGTGTGCCCAATTCTCAGCCGGGTGAGTATCACCTCGACCCGCCGGTTATCCCTGCAGGAAGTTGGCCAGGGTTATACGCTCTCCTTTATCGCCCGGAGTTGTGTGCCTTCTAAAGCTGTCCAGGATTGCTGCCAAGCAGATAGGAGCTGGCGACGGAAAAAACGTTGCACATCCTGGTATGGCACCTTAGTTGTTAAACTCCGGGGCAAATGGCAAGCGGACTTAGCAGCCGCATCCGCCTCCTCGTTCCCGGAAATGCCCACATGGCCTGGGGTCCAAGTAAAAACAAAATGGTATCCGCGACTGAGCATTTGCGAGATCTGGGCCTGTATTTTTAAAACAAGGGAGTGAGCGGCAGTGTGCTTTTCAAGGCCTGAAGAGCACTTAGAGAGTCAGTGCAAACAATAAAAGAGCCAGGAGCTAACTTGCAAATAAAAAGGAGCAAATAGTAGATGGCATACAGCTCTGCTGAGAAGACAGAAGTGGAGTCCAGAAGTCGAAATTTATGAGCCTCACCGTTAATGAAGAACGCGCAACCCGTAGTGCTACCTAGCTGAGAACCGTCCGTAAAGACCGGAACATAGGGTAACGGCCCAGTAGTTCGGCAAAAAGTTGTTGGAACACTGAATGTGGAGTAGCGAGTCAAGAGTTGCTGGAAAGAGCGAGATCGAACCGCGCACGATCGAGTTGCCAAGCAGGATAAGGGCTGATGGACGACCTCTCCACGCGAGGCATTCGGAGGCCATGCGAATGTAGGAGATCCCGAAATCTTATTCCCATGCGGCGTGTCCGAGAACCAGGGCGCATATAACGGTGGACTAAATCTGGACAGAGAACTGGTTTAAAGCAAGGATGATTGGGATAGCTTGCCAACTTCGAGACGTATGAGCAGAGTAACAGCGAGCGACGAATATGGAGTGGAGGTTCGCCTGAGTCTGCATACAGGCAGTCGACTCGAGTGGTGCGGAAAGCTCCTGTGGCAAGGCGGATACCAGTATGATGCACGGTGTCTAAAAGGTGAAGTTTAGAGGCAGTCGCTGCGCCATAAATAAAACTGCCATAGTCCAGCTTGGACCGAACCAGAGAGCCGTACAGCCTCAACATTACCGTACGATCGCCCCCCCAAGATGCTCCAGATAATACCTTCAGCACCCGAAGAGAACGATCGCAAGAGGCTCGAAGGTGACGAATGTGGTGCTCCCAGTTAAGTTGTCGGTCCAAGTAGAGGCCCAAGAACTTCAGGTGCGAGACAAATGGCAGGGGTGTGCCGTTCAAATGAAGATCAGGAGGTGGGTGAATACCACGTAGGCGGTGAAAATGGATATACTGTGACTTCGCAGCTGAAAAGCGGAAGCCGGTTTGAAGCGCCCAAGCTGCTAGCTGGGTGATGGTCAGCTGCAGTTGGCGCTCAATGTGATCTATGTTGGCTGACCTATAATAAAACGCGAAGTCGTCAACATAGAGTGACGATGGAATTCCGCTTCGAACGGCACTAGTGATGCCGTTGATAGCTACGGCAAAAAGGGCGACGCTCAAAATCGACCCTTAAGGTACGCCATTCTCTTGTATCCGCTCCCGGGATATCGTGTTTCCTATGCGCACACGAAAACGGCGAAGTTTTAAAAAGTTGCATAGGAATTCGGGTAGATGACCACGCATACCGGAACCATGTAGGTTACGGAGTATGTCGTACCGCCAAGTGGTGTCATAGGCCTTCTCCAGGTCGAGGAACACGCCCACGGCATGCTGCTTCAGTAGAAAGGCATCGGAAATATACCCCTCAAGGCGTGTTGAAAACAGTAGTTTTCTTTATCTTTTTGGCAATAGAATGTAATATATATATATTTTCATATATTTTTTAATGTTTTTTGAATACTCAATACCTTGGAATGATGCAGAAATATTAACAACAGATTTGGATTCAGGACGCCGACTTTAATAGGAAACATTTTGATTTTAAGTTTTGTATTAAGTATGTTTCTCATAAAATAATAATTTGAGATTATGTATTTAAATTAAAATGTGTGATTTGCTGATTACATAAGTTAGCTTTAACTGAGAAACTATGTGACAGAAGGAAACTGAAAACAGTCCAAATTCAGCTAAGAAAGTTAGTCTAGAGAAATTTAGTTTCATCCCTGGCAGTTAAAATAACTCTGTTTTTGTTGACCAGTGATTATTAAAAAAACTGGCATTGCTTGCACAAAATTCTCTTGTTTTTATAGGATCTTGCGATGCCTTTGTTTAACCATATTGTCGCGAACCCATTATCTACGATAGCGCGGCTTGTGTACACAAAGAGCCGGCAAATAAAGATAGCGGAGGTAGGCCGCAGAGCTGTAAGAAATGAAAACGGCTAATGACAACCTAGCCGCCAAAATGGAAGAAAAGTTGGAGACAGCAGGCTGCCTACGAGGCCCTCGCCAAAAAATTTGAAGAACAGTTGGCCGGCGTGAGGGATGACGTCACGGAACTGGGCAAGCGGATGAGTCAAGTGGGCGAGCGCGTCGAACACCTGGCGAGCCGGTTAACGACCTGGAGGGAAAGGCCGACAGCAACACAAAGTCCCTGAACGCCATGGTAGAGGACATTGTCGGCAGGAGGTTGAAGTTCTTGAAGGCAGACGCCCCGGGACGCGACACAACAGCTGCACGAGTCAAACCTCCTACATACGACGGCGTAACAACTTTCGAAGTCTTCCGCCGCTAGTTCGACACGGTGGCCAAACACAACAAGTGGTCACCACAGGAAGAGGCCGCACAGTTAATAGCCAGTCTCCAGGGACTGGCTACAGAAGTCTTAAACGCGGTCCAGACAGCGGCGGCGCCCAAGGACATCTAGGAGGCCCTGGAGAACCGCTTTGGAAACCACCGCTTAGCTGCAGCGTACCATAGCCAGCAGAAATCAAGGTCGCAGCACCCAGGGAAGACACTACAGGAGTCCGCCCTGGCAATTGAGCAGCTGGCCAGCAAAGCCCTAGTCGAACTCCCACCTGAGTTCGTATCCCGAGAGGCTGCCTACACGGTCGACGGGGTACGAGACACGGAGATTCGTCAGCGCCTAATGCTCGGCGATTACAAAACCATCCACGAGGCGCTAACGCCAGCATTAAGGATGGAGGCGGCCAAGGTGACGGCTAGTCCGACGTCGCGAACCATGAGTATCTGCTACACAGGAGACCGAAGGCCAGCTGAGGGACGCCGGCGAAGACTAGTGGCCTGTGTTGTGGGTGTGAAGAGCCGGGAGAGACACCTAGAGAGAGACTGCCCACACCAGGGAGAGCAGCCGGGAAACGAGTAAGGGCCGTCGTGGAGAGGGCCACGTCGGCGCCATCACCACAATCCCCTCGAGTGACACTGCGCGCCGTCACCCGGCTTATGGATGAGTCTCATCGCGGATGGTTGGGTGAGAGCGAAGCAGTGCCGCGTGCTGGTGGACACCGGGGCAGCCGTGACCATCAGACCTGACGTGGCCAAGGGTTTGCCGTCCAGGAAAGCAAGCCGACCATACCAGCTTGTGACGGCATCGGGTGACACCTTGCCTGTAAAGGAGGACCTACTGAAGTTGACCTTGGGACGGAGTGCCGTGCGTCTTCGTCGCGAAGGTGGCTGAGGTGATACTGGGATTGGATGCCCTCAGGAGCCACGAGGCGACGGTCGACGTCGCCAGGAAAGTCCTGCGGCTCAATGGAGAAGAGGTCATACTCCGGCAGTCCGAAGAGGGCCATGGGATCTGCAGGGTCATCCTGAAGAGGTGGTTGTCTCCGCGAGAAGCGAGGTGGTGGTGACGGCGCGACTGGAAGGCCAGCGGGCAAAGAACATGATGCTGGGCCAGAAGACGCCTGTGTACGGACTGTGTGTAGCCAGAACATTGTTGCCGTGCAGAGAGGAGGTACCAGTGAGGCTGCTCAACCTGACAGACACCGATAACGACATCCAGGCCAGGACGGAGTTGGAGACGTGCGAGACCGTGGTCAGCGTGACAGCAATCGACAAGACACAGGAGCCGGTGCCGACGCAACTGGGGCCCCGGCTGGAAAGCTTACTGGAGAGGGCGACCGACCACCTGACCGCAGAACAGCTGGAGAAAGTTCGACAACTGCTGAGGCGATACCAGCGCGTTTTCAGCCAAGGCAACAGTGACTACGGCCGCACGGATAGTGCTTCACCGCATCGACACCGGAGACGCCCGGATTATTCGGCAACCGCCTAGACGCGTTCGCTGGCAAAACAAGCGGCGGTACGTCATATGCTAGATGACATGAAATCCGGGGGAGTGATTGAAGAGTCTGACAGCCCTTGATGTTCCCCTGTAGTCCTGGTGACGAAAAAGAACGGCGAGCTACGCTTCTGCGTGGACTACAGGAAGCTGAACTCCGTCACCCGGAAGGACTGTTTCCCCTTACCCCGGATTGACGACACCCTGGACACGCTAGCTGGTGCACAGTGGTTTTCCACCCTGGACCTGAAGCCGGATTACTGGCAGGTGGCTCTAGACCCAAGAGACCAGGAGAAGACTGCATTTTCGAAAGGCCAAGGGCTTTGGCAGTTCACAGTTATGCCCTTTGGTCTCTGCAATACACCAGCCATTGCACATCATCATCGTCGGCAAGACGTTCGAAGACCATCTCGACAACCTGAGTAAGGTGTTACAGAGACTGCAGGCAAGCAACTTGAAGCTGAACGCGAAGACGTGCCAGCTTTTCCGCAAGGAAGTTAACTACTTGGGCCACATAGTCTCACCAACCGGAGTGGCCACAGACCCGGAGAAGACCCAGGCTCTGATAGATTGGCCTCGCCCAAAGGATAAGCGAGAGTTGCGCAGTTTCCTGGGGCTGTGCATTTATTACCGCCGCTTCATAAAAGGGTTCTCCAACATCGCTAAACCCCTCACCCGCCTGACAGAGGAACACCGACCTTACGTATGGACGGGTGACGCCGAAGTCACTTTCCAGCACCTGAAGAAGACCCTGTGCAGTGCTCCAATTTTGGGATTTCCACAACCAGGCGGCACCTTCATTGTGGACACCGAAGCCAGAGACCATTGCATTCCAGGCGTCCTATCGCAAATCCAGGACGCCATGAGCGGGTGATAGCCTACTACAGCAAGACGCTATCCAAGGTAGAGAAGAACTACTGCGTCACCCTGCGAGAGTTATTAGCGGAAGTAAAGACATTGGAGCACTTCCACAATTACCTGTATGGTCAGCCATTCCACCTGAGGACTGGCCACTCCGTCCTAACCTGGCTACTGAGCTTTAGAAACCTGGAAGGCCAGACAGCACGCTCGGTGCAGAGGCTGCAGGAGTACCACTTCACCTCTGAACATTGTAGGGGGAAGAGCCACGGTAACGCAGACGCCATGTCTCGAAGACCGTGCCCAGAGGAGTGCGGCCAATGCACAAGAGTGGAAGAGAAGGTGCGTGCCGCAGCTGTCAGAGTGGTCACGGCAGTGCCTGCGGACAGTTGGGATAGCCCAGGCCTGAGGAGGGAGCAACTGACGGACGCAGACTTGGGGCCACTCTTGAGAGAACTGGAGGCAGGTACAAGACCAACCTGGGAGGACATCGCCTCAAGGAGCGCCACATACAAGTCGCACTGGGCCCAATGGGTCCCCTGAAGATCAGAGAAGGCGTGCTGTTTCGGGTATGGGAATCACCTGATGGGAAGACGCAAAGAGAACAGCTGGTACTTCCCCGAAGGAAGGCCCCGGAAGTCTTGGAGGAAATGCACGCCTGTACTTCAGGAGGACACCTGGGAGCAAACCGGACGATCGACAAACTTCGGCAGGGCTAATACTGGCTGAGGCCCCAGAGCAGATGCTGAGAGATGGTGCCGTCAATGTCACGTGTACGCGGCGAGTCGCGAATCCCAGACTAGGAGCCGGGGTCGCATGCGGCAGTACAACGTCGGAGCGCCATTCGAAAGGATCGCCGTCGACATAGCTGCACCATTCCCAGTATCCGACCGAGGCAACAAGTACCTACCTGATGGTGGTCGTGGACTACTTCACCAAGTGGCCGGAGGTGTATGCCATCCCGAACCAGGAGGCAAAGACAATCACAGACTGCATCGTGGAGCAAGTGCCGATTTGGGGTGCTGTTACAGCTCCACAGCGACCAGGGCACCAATTTTAAATCCAACCTGATGAAGAAGGCACTAGAAAGAGTTGGGGTTAACAAGACCCGCAAAACACCCCTACACCCGCAGTCGGACGGCATGGTGGAGAGATACATCAAGACCTAAGAAGAGCACTTGAGGAAGGTCGTGGCCAGCCATCAGCGAGACTGGGACGTCAAGGTGCCACTGTTCTTGCTGGCCTACCGCTCGTCAACACACGACACCGCTGGGATGATGCCAGCCAGCTTAATATTCGGCCGAGAGTTACGCCTCCCCTGTGATCTGGCTTTTGGATGCCCCCCCGGTCGCAAAACAGCCAGCAACCGAGTATGTGGAGAACCTGGTGGACCATCTCCACGTCATGCATGAGATGGCTCGTCGGAACATCCAGAAGGCGAGCGACCACTTGAAGACCCGATACGACAGGCAAACCAACAGCCAAGGGTTCCAGCTGGGTGACCTGGTCCGGTTGTACCGCCCTACCCGGACCAAGGGACGCTGCCCGAAACTTCAACAGCCGTGTCAAGGACCGTACCGGGTGGTGAAGAGGATTAACGACGTGGTCTACCGCATCCAGAAGGTACCCCGAGGGAAGATGTTGGTGGTACACCTGGATCGTCTGGCCCGCTACGATGGTGCTGTTCGGAACGACCAGCCTTGAGTAGGGAGCAGTGTCGCGAACCCGTTATCTACGATAGCGCGGCTTGTGTACACTAAGAGCCGGCAAATAAAGATAGCGGAGGTAAAGGACTTGCCGGCGCAGATGAAGTTACGCTTCTGAAAGGTTCGGATTTCGTCATTCGATGTCTTGTTATTCCAGAAACATCTAGTGATTGTACGGAACAGTCGGCTTCTTGTTTGTCGCAGAAATCTCTCGAATTTATAAATGAGATATATAAGAGACTGTGACACGCCAGTGAACAGTAGTCAAAACAAGAGTGAATCGCAAACAGTAAACAGCTGTAGAGTGTTGTGGTAACGAGTGCTGATAAGAACGCTGTTTGTTATTGTCATCGACCTTGGTAGACTGTGTGTATGTGACGTAATGTTGTTACGTGAGAATTGAACAGTGTATTTCTACGGAAATAAAGAACATTTGGAATATCTGCAACACGGACCTCTAATTCTACAGACCCACAAAGTCACAATATTTTATTATTTGAGCTGCATGGTATTCCCGTTTTTACCTCTGGCACACCATATTCAGACACTGAATTACAGTGTTCACAAATAATTCAGATATATCATCTAACCAATTTTCTTTCTGTAATAAGTATATTAGGTATTCAAGGTTTTCATTATTTGGTGCACGTTTTTTTATACAATTTTGAAATTCCTGATGCATGCTCTTGAACTCAAGATTTAACTGTAACGATACTGCATTATGATCTGATATTCCATAGTTACAATTAGTTTGTTTGTTTGTTTTTTTTTTTTTTAATGGGTTGACGTCACTGTCAATAATTATTTGATCTTGGCCAGTATTTTGATTCCTACTTGAGTGGGACTATTAACATAGACATACAACCATATGTAACATACAATCATATTATACAAATATATTAGTGTCATAAATTGTGTCCCTACATCATTTGACAAAAAATCAATATTAAAATCTTCACATATAATTACTGTTTTATAGTTTCTTTTTAAGTTAGCTATGTTTCAAAAAGTTCAAAGAAAATGTTTGAACAACCAGAATGAGATCTATATATACACACTAAAGCCATTTGGCTTATGTTGGTTAATTCTGTAACTACATGTTCAAAATTCTTTTCTTGATTTAAATAATATGTATTGTGTTTTCTTTATGCTTATTATGCTCTTCTACATAGATAAGTACCCTGCCATTATTATAGAATGTGCGACAAAATATATTTGACAGTTCAAAATTTGATATTTTGAGGTAAATTACAAAGGTGTTTTTCATGCTCATTAGGCCAGTGTTCCGTTAAGCATTGTATATATATATTGTATATATAGTATATATATACTATATATTATATACCTTGTTTCACGTAAGCTTGCCCAGTATCTCTTAACAGTCACGTGACCTAATCACCTCTCATTGGTTGCTGTTGTGGTAATGACTGTCGTGCGATAAAAATTAGTTCGTTATTTAACATGGTGATATATCATTATATGTTGGAAGAGAATTGTCAAATTTATATTTTCGTAACTGTTTTAATTAAATATATTACGCAACAGAGTTGATTTATCTGAAATGCATATTAATTCTTAAACGAATTAAGGAGGAGATCCCTTTGCTCTCAAGCACATGGCACGATAGCATGTGATTTAGCGGTAGTGATGACATATTTGTTTATGTGACTTTTATCACTGACCTTGTTTTGAACTGGATTAGTCATGCATCGCCATTCGAGAGTGTGGGAGCTAAATTATTTTATTGATCGTTTATTGCGCATGTACTTACTTATATGTATAATGGCAGAGTCTACCGCAAGGTTTTCGCTGAAGTATCGCAAGGATAATTATTTACAAACAGGCGAAAAAAGAATTGTGTTGCATGTGTTTAATGCACTCGCAGAGAAGAATCCGTCTTTGTCAGTGAGAGAAGTCGAACAGATGAGTTCTGAAGTTACAGGTGTGAGTGTTAGATCCGTAGGAACATCGCGACATGAAATTGAGGAAACAGGAAAACTTACCACTCCAGACAAAAGCAGGAATAAACAAAAGTGCGTGCTCGGAGAAAATACATGAAAAGTGTTGTACGTCGTCATGTGTGTAGTTTTTCTTTAGAAACGAACTCCCTAACATAAGTAACATTTCCTCTGCTGTAAATGAGGATGCAGATTTACCAAATTTCAGCAGATTGCTTATACAGCTGGGATTTGTGAATGAAAAAAGAGGCAAGAAAAATGTGCTAAAGATAGAGGCGATATTGCTGTGTGTCGAAGACGCTATTTAAGGACAACCAAACTGCACCGAGATACAAATCGCTAAATATACACGAAGAACACACGAAAAGTAAGGTATGGCGTGACACGACTTTTAAGACTGAAAGACAAGCATTTTTGAAAGGTATGTGTGCTGGTTTAAAAAATCCCAGTGGAAAAGGCCAAAGGCCTTTCATTATAAACTCTTTCAGTTTCATTGCTCAGTCATTCTGTTTCAATTTGCTCAGTTCATTATAAACTTGTATTTTTGCATGCCTTCATATCTTTATTTGTATGAGTGTTCGGAAGCTTTCACGGCCGGGGTCAGAATTAATATAAGAGATTCCTCCCGGGCTTTGGAGCCGTGGTCTGATGGAGTTAAGCTGTCCATACGTTTCGCCCATCCCTGCGGTGGACATCATCAGTGGCGTGGTCTTAATCTTCTAGGTGAAGGTTCAGGCACAACTGAGGCGCTCGCTAGAGGTGTCGTATTTATATCCTGGTTGGACGTACTGGATTGGTGCGGCTGGAGCGGGGGTGTGTCCTCGGTGGGTGGGGTTTCCCTGTACTGATAGTTGATTGGCTCTCGTGATTTTTCTGCCTTTTGGTTTTGTTTTAGCCGTTCCAGTATCGGATGCCAGATGTTGTTCAGTTTAAGAGCCTCTCCCTTTCTGTTGAAATTATTGGAGTGTTTATAGATTTCAATAATTTCAACAGAAAGGGAGAGGCTCTTAAACTGAACAACATCTGGCATCCGATACTGGAACGGCTAAAACAAAACCAAAAGGCAGAAAAATCACGAGAGCCAATCAACTATCAGTACAGGGAAACCCCACCCACCGAGGACACACCCCCGCTCCAGCCGCACCAATCCAGTACGTCCAACCAGGATATAAATACGACACCTCTAGCGAGCGCCTCAGTTGTGCCTGAACCTTCACCTAGAAGATTAAGACCACGCCACTGATGATGTCCACCGCAGGGATGGGCGAAACGTATGGACAGCTTAACTCCATCAGACCACGGCTCCAAAGCCCGGAAGGAATCTCTTATATTTATTTGTATGATTTTTGTTGAGTTTATTTATCTTCCCGGCAATTATTACGAAATGTGACGGGAAGGCACCGCCTATGGCCTATGACGCAAAAGCATTAGCCAATTAGGGCGAGGGGGAGGGTTGTTGAACGCGGAGTGATACATTTCAGCTCGGCAAGGTTATATGAAACAGAGAGTAGTATATATTGTATCGTTTAGCTCATGCTCTGATAGAATATTCAGTTTTTCCAATTTATTCACAAGACATTGTTCTGATGTACTATTTGTTAAACAATAATGCTTAAAATGGGCTAATTTGACTTGTGAAAAACTTTATCACTTTTGCAGTTGCTTTAGGAGATTCATACATTACATCTAGCTGCTTTATACAGACTGATTTTCATCTATATTACTTGCTAATTTCCATGGAGCATGCAGATTTCAGTGACCTTATTTATTACTTTGCCTAGCAGCCTATTACTTTTCCTATTTAGGTAAAGCCATCCCTGCCAATGCATATCTCATCTATGTAGCTATTTACATCAAAGAAAATGGCTTGCAGTTTTACACATGCCCCTTTAGATTGTTGTTGACTTGCTGTATGTACATTTGGTTCACATCATGACTATCGATTACACTATTTAATATTACCATGGAGGTAATGCAGGTCAGCCCTTGGAGGTACTCATTCCTGAAAACTTATTGTATTACGTAATGTAGTGACGTAGCAGTACATCGGCCAATCACAAAATTTATAGAGGAGTAACGATAGTTATAGGAAAAATCAATAATCTTGTTCTTTAGTCTGGTTTCATGATGATGGAAAAATGTTGCGGTGAATATGAAAGTTTTGTAACGGAAAATCAAGAATAATCTTAAAAAAAAAAAGTTATTCGGTATTCGTAATAGTAATGAGTGGACATACGGAAGAGGAATTTTAAGTAATTAACAGAAATTATATTAACTTGAAAATAAGGATTTATCGATGTGTTGAAGGTAACCTACAGTGATTGATTAAGAAAGAAAGTTCGAGTAAATTGTAATCCAGATTATACAATTAAATAATATATTACGAAATCGGAGTCATATAAAATTTTATTTCTGTCACTAAAAATCCACACCTGAAAATAAGATCTCATGACTCTTATTTAATCAAATTCAATTCAGATGATACAATTAGTGACCTGAAGAAACTGAGCCGCACAAACTGACGACATGGGAAAGGATTGTGCTTGCAGCAAAGAAATACCGCTACATACTTCGCCTGAACGTGTGGCTGATTAAGCTGGTGAATTATATCGCCACAAGCACCACCTCTAAAGACCAAGGTCACTCAGTCAACCAAAAACACCATGGCCACTATCTTTTAGCACTGTGAAGAAATACTCATAGACTTCAAGGATAGGAACACCACATTAAAGGGGAATACTATGGTGACCTACTGCACAAACTATGTGCTTCTTCCAAAGAGAAAGACAAGGAAAGCTGAATAGAGTTGTGAGCCTTCTTCATGACAATGCATCTGTGCACACAGCTTTTGTTGCAAAGGATACTGTGAGGATATGTATCTTTAAGGAGGTTGACTATCCATCCTATAGTCCATATCTAACAGTGACTATTTCCTCTTCTGAAAACTCCAGTAGGACCTTTGAGGAAGGACATTTAAGTGCGACAAAGTGATGGATGCTGTTTCTACAAATTTTGCAGACAAGACTTCTATGTATAAGACTGGACACTTTCACTGCAATGATTATTAAGGCTTCTCGGATTACCAGTCGTGTTAAATTGATGAAGTTGCTTGAGCTTTCGGTCATCTTGACTCTGTGACCTTCTTTAGGAAACTGACAGGGCCGCCAGCTGGCTAAGCTATATATCCCAAACTGGGTGGGTGAAGCTCGCAAGTGCAGGCCAATGGAGAGCAGGTCCTCTCTGATTGGTCAGGCTTGGAGGTGTCACCGACGTCAAAAAGTGTGTGCCTTCTTCTCACAAAACCTGGTGAAATAAATTGGATTAGGCATCTAAAAAATAGGAAGGCCCCCAGGCCAGATAAAACACCCAACGTAGTGTTGAAGAATCTCCCACTTTTAGTGCTGGTGCTGTTAGCAAAAATTATCAACTACATTTTAAATAGCGGCAGGTTTCCACCGTAGTGGAAGGAAGTAAATATAGTGATGCTTCCAAAACAACACAAAAGCCTATCCCTTGCTACGAACTAGAGGCCCCTTATAAACACGTTTGGAAAAGTGCTGAAAAAAGTTATTCTAAAGAGAATGAACACACATAAAAACGCACAACATATTAATTCTCGAACAGTTCAGGTTATGATCAAAACACTGAACAATACAACAGCTTCTACACCTTACAGAAACAATAACCAAAGGATAAAACAAAAATAAAAACAGGTGCCATATTCTTAGATGTTGAGCGTGCCTTTGATAAAGTATGGCATTCAGACCTCATTTATAAACTTAAATCATTCAAATTTTCTGACTCTATGCTTGCATTAAGGACTATATTAGCATACTGCGGTTCCAAGTAACTGTAGAGGAATCTTCCTCCTCTCTGGCTCATTAAGGCCGGAGTCCCACAAGGAAGTTTGCTCGGAGCCAAACTATTTAATCTGTATGTACAAGACATACCTGAAATCACTTGCACAGATAAATACATTTATGCAGACAACACAGCACTAGTAATGCAGTCTACACAGCTACGAATAATATTTACGACTACACTCTAAATTATTTAGATCCAGAAATGGATAATAAAGATTAACTCGAGGATATGTTAATCAATAATCTTCACAAAACAAAAATGTGACAGGCATCCTAGACACACGCAGCTGCCTCTCTCATACAGTTGAAGCTGGTTTTTCAGATAATTCAAGAAATTTGTTAAAATTTCCATATATGGAGATGTAATGCAAACATGGCCCTCTGAATTTAATGAAAAGGTTAAACCAAGATGGCTTTGTTTGTGACGCAACAGATTGCCTAGATTTATTATCATTCCAAGTTATGGAATTTTCCAGAAATTCAACCTTTGACGTCAAGCCAATCAAATTCAAGTTTTGGTCCCTTAGCAACAAGACATTGTAGTATGAACCAATCCAAGTTCAGTAAAAATTTTAATTTGATTTCATCTTCACTTGTGAAAGGTCTCATTCCTTCTGATTCTTTCGATGTAGTCAGACGAGTTATAGATATCGTCTCGAACACAGACGCACTCTTAAACTGCAAGAGGACTGCTAGGTTCCGGCAAGTTACACAAGTAATTTGATCTACGGATTAGCGATCAGTGAAAAGGCTCATCGAGTACGCGTCGCAAAAGAAAATACGTAAATGATGAGTGGCACGCTGTTGCATTCATTACGCCTTTAAAATCAGGAAAGATTTTTGTAAATCATGTTTTAAAACATCGGCTGTGTAATAATTCAGTGAGAAAATAAATTCTCAAAAAGTGAAGCAGTGTTTTAAATCAATTTTGTTGCCACCATCCACCATTCCGTTACTGGCGTCATACCACTGACTTAGATTACAGAGTTTATCGCTCATCGACGGAGCTACCGGCGAATAGTCAAGTCTACATCATCGCAGTGACAAGGAAGCTGGAGAGATCATCGGTTCTCCATCCTGAGGAAGGTAAGTCGCCACACCGAGGGATAATAAGAAAACTTATTACACAGTGGAGAAAGAATAGAATGGAAAGACCAAGTTACCTACTTAGGTTTCACCATGGACCAAGGTCTTACATTGGAAAAAACATAACTATCATGGCCAACTCAACAGTCTTTACCCATTGATAAACATGAATAGCCGACTACAGCTCAACATGGGACCTTACACTGTTTAAGATATTAATTAGGCCAATATTGACATATGTAGCACCTGTTTGGGAATATGCTGCAAAAGCACACTTAAACCAAATACAGACACTGCAAAACAGAACAGTACATATTATTGCAAAACTCCCACCGGTAGCACCATATAAGTAAGTGCGAGGTCTACCCGAGAGTCTGAAGACTCCAGCCTCTATCACCCGGGAGTAATAGTCCGGGGTTCTTTCCATAGGGCAATACCTGGAGTCTAAAAAGCCCCCCCCCCCCAATCGACGTCAAGATGGGATGGAAGTGAATACACCACTTATGCATGTCAACCCTGCAGGGAAGACTTCTGAAAACCTCGGTGGAGCCGAGGCTCTGGAGGCTAGTACCCGGGACTTTTTAGGCAACCCTCTGCCCGCTCCAGGCGGCCGAGGCCTGGCCAGAGGTACCCGATCTCCTGCAGGTGTCGGGAACACACTGCCCCCTCGAGTCCAACCCAATCTGAACAACTCCCATTCGGGAGTGGCTTGGCTGTTTGGCCCGAGGTTCCTCTGGTAATGTCTGGTAGCACCGGCATATCAAATACATGAGTGGCTAAAACTGCACTCAATTGAAGACTTCATAAAGCTGTTAAGCTGCAATTTGTACAACAGAAAGGCCCAAAACCTAAACCCACTCATTCGCAATTTAGAAACATACAATACTCAATATGATATGCACAAGAGAGTGCTGTCATTATTTGACAGAAGACTCAAGCCTGGGGGAACCAGAGTTCAATATTCAGGAAATTCTAAACACATTAGTACCACCTTAACAGCCAAGCAGCCATGGTTTAACACGCACACACGCACGCACGCACACAATATAAATTTAAGAATATTGGAAAATATTGTAATAAGAGAACATTTTCACTACAAATACAAGAGGTAAAATTATTGTAAAAGTTGTATATAATGTAATAATAAGAGGCATGTAGTATTCCAAGGGAATGCGGTATGTCAGAAAAGAAAAACACAAATACATGCACATGCACACAGGTGCACCTACATGACAATGGCCCTTAAAGTCCCTGCTGAAAAACAGGGCAGTTCCAGGGGAAAACTAAATAAAATTGTATATACATGAATATCCAATAATTTATTTAGATAGACATATTGACATGGCAATATCTGTCAAAACACACAGTTATACATTATTATTGAACCTTTTGATGTGGCATGCTATATATTATAACAAATAGCCAATGAGTAACACTGCTTTCCTATAAGCCATAGTACATACCTTCAATACACTTAACTGTTTTTCCCAATACCTTGACACCACTCAGGTGCCTTACAAGCCTGAGACTACACGTTTCTAATATATAGATACTGATGACATCGTCCTTTTGTTTTAGAACCACAGAGGAGGTACACAGAATGTAAGACGTCGCGCCATTCGGAGAAACAGCAAGAATATCTTACCCATTCCCAACCGTGAATATCCAAGGTCGCAAGTAGGGTCTCAGTCATGCTTGCATTCTGGCACCCACTTTTTGCCTGGGCCTCATATCCTCTCCTAGAATATGCACATGCAACATTTCACACACTAATTCTCATCGGTGGAAGTTTTTTAGTGGTTAGGGCCGACAGTTCAGTCTGTCATAGGAGTCCCACACTCCAATTCCAGGGTTAGTGTGTAAATACATTTTCCCTCCACTTGCAGAAGACGAAGACAAGACAAAGACGACAAAGAAGAAGAAGAAGAAGGAGGAGGAGGAGGAGGAGTAGGAGGAGGGAATCTTGTATATTCTAGTATTTTGGACCATGCAGTGCTGAGCTGGAAGCTATAGCATATATTAAAATTATTCTTGGATTCTAATTTTCTATAGCCTCTTTTATGAGTCTGTCATATTGGTCACTGCAGTGCAAAATGGTGACCTCATCAAAAAGAATACAGCGATTCTTGTCAGAGCTAGGTTGTGCCACTGCTGATTTTTCCGGTTGTAGCAGATGGGTGTTTCTTGTGTGTTCAGCACATCTCTCTTCAATGGTGCAGCCAATCTGTCCAACATAAACCATTCCACATTGACAAGGAATTTTATAGACACCTGGTGCCCTCAGTGCCAAGTTGTCTTTAGCTACTATCAAGCACTGTCTTAATTTCTTTGGTGGCAAAGATTTGATCTCGATATTGTGTCTTCAGAGCATGTTTTGCAAACATGTATTTATAATATAATTTTGTATATTGAATAACTTACATAGTAGTATACTCAGGTGACAATGATGTAAACTATTTCCAACTTGCCGTTGTAAATGCACAACTTTCAAAGGCAGGGGCACAACGTTAACCTGCAGGAAAACCCTCTCTTCTTGATCACATCACTGCTATACCACAACAAACTACTTGATCAGCTAAGTGTTCGGTAACAAAATATGCTCGCTCTAGCTTAAGTCTGATTGCAGTGCCATCACAGATTAGTAATTGGTACATGTTGCCATACTTCCTTCTTTCACTAGAAAACAATTGTGGTTTTAATTTGCACTTGTTATGTGCCTTCCTGGTTAAAAAAAATGTTGGGCAACAATTTGAGACAGTTGTGTCTTTTGATGGTGGTGGTCTCAGAGTGATGGAAAAGTAAGAACAACACTTGAGGACTCTTAATAATTGCTTAATAATGCACAACTGATATAGGTCACTGTCAGGATGACATTGTCATCTTTTATTGGTCATAGCAGTTGTTACCTTAATACAAAAATGAATCGAGAAGATATTGACACATTGCTTCACTCACACTATTCACAGGACATGTTTCAAGAGCTCTCGCTCCTAGGTGGTCTCAGAGTGATGGAAAAGTAAGAACAACACTTCAGGACTCTTAATAATTGCTTAATAATGCACAATTGATATAGGTCACTGTCAGGATGGCATTGTCATCTTTTATTGGTCATAGCAGTTGTTACCTTAATACAAAAATGAATCGAGAAGATATTGACACATTGCTTCACTCACACTGTTTATTCACAGGACAAGACTCAGTCTAGTCGAGTATCAGCTGATGATAGGAGCGAGAGCTCTTGAAACATGTCCTGTGAATAAACAGTGTGAGTGAAGCAATGTGTCAATATCTTCTCGATTCATTTTTGTATTAATTTGTGCTTCACTGTCCCTACGCTTCTTCCAAGTTTATACTTTGAGTTGTTACCTTCTCCATGTCTTGCACTAGATACCAAGTAAGGGATGCTTGTGTGTCCATACTAGTCTTGGCTAGGTAATGTTATTCTCTGCACTCTTCAAAGTGAATGGCTTGTGTTTACTATTTAGCATCCTTTGTAATGTCTGTCTGATCTTTGTTTTAAATATGACATATTTACATGCCACTCTTTAACACAAATTCAAGTATTAATTCCTGTTTCTAGTTGCTCTGTAGTTCAGCATGGTTGAAAATAAAAGGAGTTCTTGCATTCTGCCTTAATTTATTAATAATTGCAGGAGTCCTGATAAAATAAGTGGTTTAACTGTACAGGAATTGGATGAGGTACCTACTTCTGAGGGAAGTTCAGATAGATACATACATACAAGAAAGATGTGGAATAGCTTAAGGAAGAATGATGTTTCAAAAGAACTGACATTAGATCCATTCACTGATAACAAACAATTGCCCAGGTTGGGCAGCTGTTTGAAGAATACATTATTAAAGTTTGAACAGAAACCACCTGTAATTCTACCTTCAAAACACAGTGTAACACGGCTTATTATATGCTAGTGGTCAATTATTATTGTCTTTAGTTAGACAAAGACAATGGGTAATCAATGCAAGAGATCTGTTAAGGAAAACTGTCAAGAAATGTTTGGTATTAAATTTAAAGGGAGTCGATTACTGACACTAAACAACACTTACTTTTAAATTTTCCGGAACATGTTTCAGAGGCTATTTTCCTCCATTTTCAACAGGACATCGACTGGTTCTCAGTGGTGAGGCTGGCGATATTTTGTCGTAGATCTCCTCTGGTGATGGTTCAAGGAACTTGCTGAACAAATCTTTCTGGGGGATGTCGAAATTGAATATTTTGTTTCTATTTTTTGAAATGAAGATTTGTTCCCACGTGGACAGTTCTTGTTTTCCTATTGTGTGTTTAAGTAGTTTTGGTTCTGGATTTATACTGTGGTTTTTTCCCCAAAAATGAGTGGCAACTGCTGATATTTCTAATTGTTTGTATTTTATGTTCCTAAAGTGTTCCTTTGCTCTTGTTTCTAAATTTCTTTTGGTTTTTCCAATATAAATTTGACTACAGTCACAACATTCAATTTGATATATACTAGATTTTTTGTTATATGGAATGACATCTTTGATGTTTGAGCATATTAGGTTTTTTACGGAGTAATGGTTGACTGGTGCTAGTTGAATATTCTGTTTTTTGAAGACTATTTTTAATTTATCAAAGGCCCATGGTTGGTAAGTAAATTTTTGAAGGTCATTTTGTAGCTGAGAGGGTTGTGATTTTCTTTAGTAGCTTCTTCTTTTTTACTAAGTTCACTTTTTTGTCCACTAATGATTTAGGAAAGTCATTTTTTGTGCTATTTCAATAATTTTTTTGTATTCTGTTTTGTATTCTTCTGCTGTGAGAGGGATGCTGGCCAGTCTGTGTGTTAAAGTATTGAAGATTGCCTGTTTGTGGGATCTTGGGTTGTAGTCATTAGCTTTTATGTAGTTGTCTGTGTTGGTTTTCTCTAAATGCCAAAGTTTATTTTGTTTCTATTTCTGATTATATTTAGATCCAAAAATGGTAAATACTCTGTCTATTTCTACAGTGAACTTGATGCTTTTCTCTTAGATTTTTAAAATTTTTAGTGCATCACTGATGTTTTTTTTTTTTTTTTTTTTTTTTTGTACTATAGCAAAGATGTCATCTACATATCACTGCCAGAGTTTAAACATCCAAGGGAAAGCTTTGGTGATCCTTATTTCTAATTCACTCATGTACAGATCGGCCAGGAAGGGTGAGAGAGGGTTGCCCATTGCTAAACCTGAAGTTTGGTGGAAATATTTTGTTTGAAACTGGAAGAAATTTTGTTAATTTATTTTGTAAATTTTGTAAATTTATACCAGATCCTTTCAGAAGAGAAAACAATATTATCCATTCTTTGAAGCAGAAAAATGTAATATACACCAAGGCAGACAAAGGTAACAAGATAGTCATAATGGATAAATCTGTTTACCTATAGTGAAAAAATGGAAGAAATGCTAAGTGACAGTGATTATGAAACCATTAACAAAAATCCTCTAACAACTTGCATACAATCATTTGAAAAAGCCAAGCAAAATCAAGCATAATACCAAAGAAATATACAGTTAAACTGGATACTTACCTTGACTTTATGGCTTACCCAAAATACACAAACCATCCATAACTATCAGACCTATACTTAGCAGTATAAATTCACCAACATACAAACTTGCAAAGTGGCTAATAAACAAATTCAACTCATTTCCAAAATTCGACAGCCTAAGCGTCAAAAACACCTACGAACTTATAGAACACACTACGGATACTGAACTAAAAGAAGAGGACACACTAGTCTCGTTAGATGTTAAATCATTGTTTCCCAGCCTACCAGTAAAACAACTCCCAACATTGATAGAAAAATGGCTCAAATCACTTGGAATGTCATCACCTGAAATTTCAGATTATATTGAACTAACCAAATTGTGTATAGAACAACATTTCTTCCAGTTTCAAACAAAATATTCCCAACAAACTTCAGATTTAGCAATGGCAACTGCCTATCACCCTTCCTGGCTGATCTGTACATGAGTGAATTAGAAATAAGGATCACCAAAGGTTTACCTTGGATGCTTAAACTCTGGCAGCAATATGTAGATGACATCTTGGCAATAGTACCAAAAAAAGCACATCAGTGATGCACTAAAACTTTTTAAAAATACAAGAAAAAAGCATCAAGTTCACTGTAGAAACAGAAAGAGTATTTACCATTTTTGGATCTAAAAATAATCAGAAATAAAAACAGAATAAACTTTGATATTTACAGAAAACCAACACAGACAACAATGTAAAAGCTACTGGCTACAACCCAAGATCCCACAAACAGGCAATCTTCAATAGTTTAACAAACAGACTGGTTAACATCCCTCTCACAGCAGAATACAAAAGAGGATACAAAACAATTATTGAAATAGCACAAAAAATGACTTTCCCAAATAATAAGTACACAAAAAAGTGTACTTAGCAAAAAAGAAGAAGTTACTAAAGGAAACAACTACTCTCTCAGTTAGAGAAACTAAACTGACCTTCAAAAAATTCACTTACCATCTGTGGGGCTTTGATAAATTTAGAAAAGTCTTCAAAAAACAAAACATTCAACTAGCACTAGTCAACCATTACTCCTTAAAAAAGCCTAATATGCTCAAACATCAAAGATGCTGTTCCATCTAACAAAAAATCTGGTATATATAAAATTGAATGTTGTGACTGTAGTCAAATTTATATTGAAAAAACCAAAAGAAATTTAGAAACAAGAGCAAAGGAACACTTTAGGAACATAAAATACAAATAGAAATATCAGCAGTTGCCACGCAATTTTGGCGAAAAAGCCACTGTATATATCCAGAACCAAAACTACTTAAACACACAACAGGAAAACAAGAACTGTCCACGCGGGAACAAATCTTCATTTCAAAAAATAGAAACAAAGTATTCAAGTTCAACATCCCTCAGAAAGATTTGTTCAGCAAGTTTCTTGAACCGCCACCAGAAGAGACCTACGACAAAATATCGCCAGCTACACCACTGAGAACCAGTCGATGTCAGGTTGACAACTGAGGAAAATAGCCTCTGAGGCATGTTCCGGGAAATTTAAAAGTAAGTGTTGTTTAGTGTCATTAACTGACTCCCTTTAAATTTAATTTATTACAACACTGTTTTCAACACTTCCAAGAAAGGAATTATAATGTTTGGTATGTTTTAAACCAAAGTCAATTGCCTCAATGGAGGTAATGTGTTGATTACAGAATCGGTAGTTACAATATCACATTCATTTGCAAACACAAGATTTCACTATGGTGGATTTATTATGATAAAGCATGGTTGTATTAGAAGCAAATTGAAGATTAAATGTTACTTTCTACTAATGGTCTGTTTGATAATTAAGGCTGCACAAATTGAGTTGGTTATAGAATTGACATCACAAGCATTTATCACTGCTTTAAAGAGATTTATTACAAGTTTAGAATTATATACAAATATTTCTAGTGATAATGGAACTAAATTTGTAGGGGTAAATAATAACTGAATGAGCTGCTGAATTATGTCAAATTCAAGGAAAATTTTGAAGTTAATGGTTCACAAAGAGCCATGAATTTCTATCTATAACACTATAACACCAAGCATGCCACATATGGGAAGTTTCAGGAAGAAGGCATAACGTCTCAAAATTACCATTTATTAATAGTAGGTATTGCATTTGACAATTACACATTGTGCTATGAAACGTTGAAGCTTGCTTGAATTCACATTAATTTCCCTTACCTATGATCCAGAAAAGCTTGACATGCTAACTCTTCTTAATTGATATATATTTACTTGCAGTTCCTAATTGTAAGTTATTAGACCTAAATCCTAGATCCCTGTCTAGATGGAAACTGGTTTACGGATGACTCTCCTGGAGAAAATGATCAATAGAATGAATAAATCAGCGACAGAGAAGACATGATCGTTGGAACAATGTTACACATCAAAGATGATCTTTCTCTACTGCCGTGAAGAAAAGTGTAGTAACGAGGTACATCCTGATAGTGACCAAGAGTTAAGACTAAGAATGGACAAATGAAAAGACCAATCTTAAATTTTGTGTTTTATCTTCCAATGATAGATCATTTATAAAATTGTAATCACAAATAGTGTTTATACAAATGTGTACCAATGTTAGCATTTATATTCTGTTTAACTGAAATATTGAAGTAATTAATTGGTACTAATTAGGTGGGCAGAATTTTCACACAGAGAGCACTGACAAGCAGCTAGCACTAGATTATTTTAAGGCTGGCACTACAGTTTGTCTTTTTGGAATCAGCATGGAGTTATAGTAAACTGAAAGTTGTTACATGGTCTATTTACGAGGGTTGGGGCTTTAATAGTGGTATTTATCAATAAAAAAGAGTTACAAGTTATTATCCTTAAATGTAGTCAGTGGTATTGTATACGACCCATTGCCAGTGATGTGGAAGTCATAGTATATCTTTAGCACAGCCTGTGACATTGATAGTTCAAATGAGGCAGTACAGTGCGAACTGCTTCCTTCATGTTCAGAATAAAATCAAGTAGAAGGACTTAAGTACAGTGACTTAAATGAGTATGGTAAGTGGTACAGTACTTCCAAGCCCCATCGACTAAATAAACCAGCCACAGCTTGCACTGTATGCACCTGAGTATTGTCACGCAAACTGATAGTTTGATTCTGCAGAAAGTGTTGCCGCTTCTTTCTCAAAGCTGATCACAGATTGTGCTTCAAAAATGAATAGTAATATTACGCATTGACAGTCTGCTGTGGAGGAATATAATGCATTAGGATAACACCATCACTGTCATACATGAGAAGCACAATAAATTTTACAATGCTGGGGCTCTGGCAAACTTTTGATTTTCGTGGTGATCCATAATGACACTAATCGTTTGATTGGCATTTCAGTTTTGGCTCATATGGTTTGGTCTATGTCTCATCCAGCATAAGGATATGGTGTATGAAAGCCTCTTCTTTGTGCTCATAGCACTCCAAGTGTATCCTAGCAGCATTGTATCATAGCCATTTCTGCATTTCCATCAAATCAAGCGGAACCCATCATAATGCTGTATTTCCCAAGCATCTCTTCATAATGTAAAGCACAGTCCTATGCACTACTCCAGTTTCTGGGGCAAGCTCATGAATTGAGTGGCATCGATTAGTGTCCAGTAATATCTGAAGAGCATGCACTTCTTCTAAATCGATGCTAGGATGACCCAATGCATGTCTGCCACAGTTTGACATCCTTTGTTGAAGGCTTTTACTCAATATGCCACTGTTCTGTAAGACAATGCAGATTCCCGGCAAGACTCTTGAAGACCTTGATGACAATGTTATGCTACATGACCTCTGGCACATTCAATCTTGATGCAACTCTATTGTTCCTGTTCTGAAAACTTTGTGACATTATCTTAGACCGCTAGCTCACAAGAAACTCTGATTCTTTCGACTATGCGCACACAGGTGATGTGAGAATAGGGAGTGCATTTGCTGTGAGGTAAGGTAGGTATGTAACTAATGTGTATTATCAGCTACAGTATTAGATTCCATTACATAGTGCTGCTATAGCAGTATTGTCACTATTAAAAGTTCCAACTCTCATATTTAGTTTAAGAGAAACCAAGAGCGCAGTCAAAAAAAGGTCCTGGCAGGTAATGCAATTTAAATGCTGCTTGAAGAAAAGTACTGACTGTTATACACAGTTTAAATACTGCTAAGCTACATTTAAACTGTCGATACTGACTTATAAAGAGATATGCAAAGAAAGACCATCAACTCTGCTTACCTGATTTCTAAGCGGTTCTCCTGTGGCCTGTTTGGAGGACTCTAAATTTTCTTGTACTTTATTGCTTGCTTCTTTTGGTTGTCGTAGTTTGGCAGTAACTTCCATAAAGTGTTGTTTGATCTAAAACATACATATATAGATTAAACAGAATTTCATTTTCTTTTAATTCAATATTTACTTGATGCATTTGCTTTTCATGTTTTATATAACCTTATAACGAAAGAGTCAATAAGCTAAGAACCAGCTGCACAGTTTTTTCCTCTCTGTGTAATCAGCACTTGTTGCCATCTGTTGTTACTATAGGATGATGTAGATACAACCTCAAAGTATAAACTTGAAAGAAGCGTAGGGACAGTGAAGCACAAATTAGTACAAAATTGAATCGAGAATATATTGACACATTGCTTCACTCACACTGTTTATTCACAGGACATGTTTCAAGAGCTCTTGCTCCTATCCTCAGCTGATACTCGACTAGTGCAAGTTGTAGTGGTTTCTTCTTTCTCCGTATTGTCAATAGATGGCGTGATGTACTTGTCAAATATGTCCGGTGGTGGAGTTTCAAAATTCATGACTCTATGACGATTTTTGTTAATGAAGATTTTATCCCATACGGAAAGGTCTATGGGGTGATTAACGTATTTTATTAGAGATGTTTCCAAGTTGATGTCATGTCTAGTATTCAAAAAATGAAAAGCCACTGCTGATTTTTCTGTTTCACCATTTTTAATGTTTCTCATATGTTCTTTAGTTCTGATGTTAATATTTCTTTTTGTTTTTCCTATATAAATTTTAGGGCAAGTTTCACATTTGATCTCATAGATTCCTGGTTTTTCTTTGGTAGTGATTGAATTTTTGGGAGGGCCTTTTAACAAATTTCTGATATTAAACCTATTTTGAGGTGCAAGAGTTATGTTGTGTTTTGAGAAGATTTTTTGGAATTTGTTATAGGCTGATGGGTGGAAGGTGAATTTTTTAAAAAGTTTTTTTCTCTTTTTCTCCTGTAGGTTCTAAGGTGGTGGTTTCTTTTATTTTCTTAGCTTTGTTGAGTCTGTTAACAGTTTTGTCTACTAAATTTGGGTTGAAACCGTTGGATATAGCTACTTTTTTTATGTGTAGGTATTCTTCTTGATAATCTTCTCTTCTGATGTTAATATTTCTTTTTGTTTTTCCTATATAAATTTTAGGGCAAGTCTATTGACAATACGGAGAAAGAAGAAACCACTACAACTTGCACTAGTCGAGTATCAGCTGAGGATAGGAGCAAGAGCTCTTGAAACATGTCCTGTGAATAAACAGTGTGAGTGAAGCAATGTGTCAATATATTCTCGATTCAATTTTGAACTAGATACAACCTCACAACATTTTTAAAACTACTTATAAAGGCTTTACTTACCAACTTTATGAAGGGAGACATGAAATGGTTGTTTTCCACACATTCTTTGGCACTTCTTTAGGAAACTATCTATCACTCGTCATAGTTGACAGCGAGAAATGCTCGCAATTTCCTGATGGATATTTTGTTTTAATTCTTCTAGGATGTACAGGTTTCTCTAATACACTTTATGTTTAAGTTACCCAGAGAAAGAAATAACAGAGGGATAGATGGGGGACTCGGAGGGCCACAACTGTCTACCAATAATTTTTTTCTCAAACACACTTTAAATTAAATTTAAAGGGAGTCGATTAATGACACTAAACAACACTTATTTTTAAATTTTCCTGGAACATATTTCAGAGGCTATTCCCTCCAATGTCAACAGGATATCAACTGATTATTGCCAAAAGTTTCATTGAAGCCATCATGGGTTTTAAATTTTAAAGAGGTTACCTTGTCCGCCATATTGTCAGCTGTTTTACTACGTACGATCAGGTGGTATAATTTTCACTTCTTAAAGACTTGTTTGCCTAATTTTATAATTTCTTTCATGGAAGTGTTGAAAAGTGTTGTAATAAATTAAATTTAAAGAGAGTCAATGACATTAAACAACACTTACAATGTCATTAATCGACTCCCTTTAAATTTATTACAACAGCACAGTTTTCAACACCTCTGTGAAAGGAATAACACTTTAAATTGTTCTCATAGAAATACCAGACACATGTTGAACTGGCATGTCTTGTTGAGAGAGAAAAAAAAAAAGGCAAAATCATGCTTTGTCTGTTAATTCTCTTTAAAAAGAAAGGCTCTATAAAACTTTCTCTGCTCATGACATGTCATATACCAATTTTTTCATAGAGGAGTACTTCTTGAGCAATATTAGGTTTGTCAGAGTTCCCATAAGAATTATTTTGTGTACATGAAGGTGGAATCGTGCCTCATTTATAAAAAAGATTAAATATACGTTTATTTCTCTATAATATACACTATACAAGCTCCACTTACAAGATATGCAATAGCATCACCTAATGGGACAGCACAATTGGAACTGGGCAGGCTTTCTGCTAAAATTAAAATCTTGTCAAGGGCAATGAAATATTTATACAGAATCGCTAACTTGGAAGATGGCAATATAATTCAAGAATGTTTGCATATTCAAAAGACAAGTAATTGGGGAGGGTCTTGGGCTCATAAAATGAATGATAAGTTGAAGCAGATAGGTATGGATCATTCTTGGATAAATGCACAGTATGGGTATCAATTTTGACTTCTTATTCCAATCAAGCATAACAACCTTATTACTGATCACACCTCACTACTCACAAGATATTCTATTGCAGCACACATTTAAAACTTTTAGTGCCAATAGTGGGAAATGACACAAACCATATGCTGGTACAGCTGGATTCTGACTGAATGGACAAACGCTCAAGAAATTAAGAGGACCGTGATCACTGCTGCTGCAGTAAAACACATGATCGACTATCTGAATAGTCTTTGTATACATACTTTGACTAATACCTCCCATGCTGTCATCTACATCATATTTGTCATACAGGTATTAGAATATCAGATTATAAAACTAATGTAATGCCTTTATATGTGGTAACAATATATAAATGATAAAGAGAAATATAAGACTGATGATATCCAAATTATTGCTGGAATCAAACATAATGAAATAAATGAAAGGTTACATCACTTGAACTCTTTTAATAGATTCCTTCACATATGTGAAAGAGTTATACATATCCAAGGGACTGCACAATATAACAGGCTGTCACACTCACAGCCTTGGTTAACTTCTCAAAAACTAGATTCAAAAGCAAATTAAAACAGTTTCTATTCAATATATAGTCGCAAATGCATTGTTGCAGCGAGTCTGGACGGCTGACGCATCAAAGAGAAGGGTAGTGTAGTGCGGAGATAAAATCTTGCCAAAGCAGTGGAGGGAAGGAGACGGATATCTAGAGAGTTCGTCTTTCTTCTAACACTGTCCTGGTTTTAGTTAATTGATGGAGATTAATCACTAGGGGCTCTCGCATTCGAGATACACCGTGTGTGGCGACTTACTATCGTAAGTACTTGAGTCCGAGGCTTCATCATTTAACTCTTATTATTTTAGTTAATTGATGGAAATTAATCATTTCTTCACACTAGCCATATATAGGCTAAGGTCTTTGATAGATAGAGTCAACATCAAAAATTCAATGCCATGGGCAGGATTTGAACCATGGATCTCCTGGTTTCCATAGAGTTGCTCTAACCCATTGAGCTACCATGGCCAACGTTCTCTCCTGACATTAAATTCTCCATTTGACTCATATATTTCCCCGGTAGACCACTAGGGGCTCTCGCATTCGAGATACACTTTGGCGACCTTCTATCGTAAGTACTTGAGTCCCAGATTTCATCATTTAACTCTTATTATTTTAGTTAATTGATGGAAATTAATCATTTCTTCACACTAGCCGTATATAGGCTAAGGTCTTTGATAGATAGTCTACATGGCATTGAATTTTTCATGTTGACTCTTATCTATCAAAGACCTTAGCCCGAGTTCGTATCCCAAGAGGCTACCTACACATTTGTTGACAGGGTACAAAACTCCAAGATACGTCAGCCTCTAATGCTCGGCGACTACAAAACCATCCACGAGGCACTAACGGCAGCATTGAGGATGGAGGCGGCCAAGGTGACAGCTGCCCCGACGTCGAGAAGGAGGAGTATCCGCTACAATGGAGACGGAAGGCCAGACGAGGAATGCCGGCGAAGACCAAGTGGCATGTGTTGAGGGTGTGGCCAGCTGGGACACCTGCAGAGAGACTGGACACACCAGATAGAGCAGCCGGAGAAACGAGAAAGGGCCGGCGTGGCGAGGAGCACGTCGGCGCCATCAACACCATCCCCTTGAGTGACATTGCACCGTAAGCCGACGGATGGATGAAACCCTCATCGCGGACGGTTGGGTGAGAGGGAAGTCGTGCTGCGTGCTCGTAGACACCGGGGCAGCCGTGATCATCATCAGACCCGACGTAGCCACAGGTTTGCATCCAGGAAACCCAAGCCGACCATACCAGCTTGTGACGCAATCGGGCGACACCTTGCCTGTGGATGAGGCTCTGAAGTTGACCTTGGGACGGAGTGCCGTGCGTCTACGGGTGTTCGTCGCGAAAGTGGCTGAGGAGATGATATTGGGAATGGATGTCCTAAAGAGCCACTAGTCGACGATCGACGTCAGCAGGAAGGTCCTGCGGCTCAATGGAGAAGAGGTGATACTCCTGCAACCCAAATAGATCCTTGAAATCTGCATGGTCATCCTCAGGGAAGACGTGGTTGCCCCCGCGAGAAGCGAGGTGGTGGTGACGGTGCGACGGGCAGGTCTGCAGAAGAATAGCACGATGCTGGAGCCGAAGACGACTGTGCATGGGCTCTGTGTAGCCAGCAAGTGAGGCTGTTCAACCCGACAGACACCGATAATGATGTCCAGGCCAGGACGGAGTTGGGGACGTGCGAGCCCGTTGTCAGTGTAATGCCAATCGACAAGATCCAGGAGCCAGTGCCGACGCAACACCTGGGACCACGGATGGAAGGCTTTTTGGAGAGGGCGGCCGACCACCTGACCGCAGAACAGCTCGAGAAGGTTCGACAACTGCTGAGACGATACCAGCGTGTCTTCAGCCAAGGCGACAGTGACTAGGGTTGCACGGAGATGGTGCTACACCGAATAAACACCGGAGGCGCCCGGCCTATTCGGCAACCACCTAGATGCGTTCCGCTGGCAAAACAAGCGGCGGTATGAGATATGCTGGAGGACATGAGATCCAGGGAGTGATTGAAGAGTCTGCCAGCCCTTGGTGTTCCCCTGTAGTCTTGGAGACGAAGAACGGTGAGCTATGCTTCTGCGTGGACTACAGGAAGCTGAACGCTATCACCAGAAAAGACTGTTTCCCCTTACCCCGAATTGACGACTCCCTTGACACGCTGGCTGGTGCGCAATGGTTCTCGACCCTGGACCTGAAGTCGGGTTACTGGCATGTGGCTGTAGACCCGAGAGACAAGGAAATAACCGCATTCCCGACAGGCCAACGGCTTTGGCAGTTCACAGTTATGCTCTTTGGTCTTTGCAACGAACCAGCTACCTTCCAACGCCTCATAGAGTCAGTGATGAGAGGATTGACTTATGATCCCTGCCTGCTATACCTAGACGACATCGTCATTGTCGGCAAGACCTTCGAAGACCATCTCGAAAACCTGAGCAAGGTGCTACAGAGACTGCAGGCGACCAACCTGAAGCTGAACGCGAAGAAGTGCCAGCTCTTCCGCAAGGAAATCAACTACTTGGGCCACATAGTCTCATCAACTGAGTGGCCACAGACCCGGAGAAGACACAGGGCGTGAGACATTGGCCTCGGCCAAAGGATAAGAAAGAACTGCGCAGATTCATAAACGGGTTCTCCAACATCGCCAAGCCCATCACCCGCCTGACAAAGGAACACCAGCCTTATGGTTAAACGGAGGATGCCGAAGGCGCTTTCCAGCAGCTGAAGATGACATTCTGTAGTGCTCCCATTTTGGGATTCCCACAAACAGGCGGCGCTTCCATTGTGGACACCGACGTCAGCGACCATTGCATTGAAGGCATCCTATATCAAGTCCAGGATGGCCACGAGCGGTAACTAAAGTAAGATGCTGTCCAAGGCAGAGAAGAACTACTGCGTCAAACGGTGAGAACTACTGGTGGTAGTTAAGACCTCGAAGCACTTCCACAAATACCTGTACGGTCAGCCATTCCACCTGAGGACTGACCATTCCGCCCTCACCTAGCTACTTAGCTTTAGGAACCTGGAAGGCCAGATAGCCCGTTGGATGCAGAGGCTGCAGGAGTACGACTTCATCTCTGAACACCGTAGAGGGAGGAGCCACGGCAACGCAATGTCCCGAAGACCCTGCCTGGAAGTTTGCGGCCAGTTCACAAGAATGGAAGAGAAGGGGTGTGCCACAGCTGTCAGATTGGTCACGGCAGTACCTGCGAACGGCTAGGATAGCGCAGGCCTAAGGATGGAGCAGCTGGCGAACGCAGACATGGGGACATACTCTAGAGAGGTGGAGGCATGGAAAAGACCGACTGGGAGAACATCGCACCAAGAAGCGCCACATACAAGTTGTACTGGACCCATGGGGACTCGCTGAAGATCAAAGCGGGCGTGCTGTTCCGGGTATGGGAATCACTCGATGGCAAGATGCGGAGGGAGCAGTTGGTACTTCCCCGAAGTAAGGTTCCGGAATTCTTAGAGGAAGTGCGCATCGTTACTTTCGGAGGACACCTGGGAGCAAAGCGAACGATCGACAAACTCCGGCAGCGCTACTACTGGCTCAGGCTCCAAGCAGATGCTGAGAGATGGTGCCGTCAATGTCACGTTTGTGCGGCGAGTCGCGGCCCACAGAATAGGAGCCGGGGTCGCATGCAGCGCCTTTTGAACTCATCGCTGTCGACATAGCTGGACCATTCCCAGTGTCCAACCGAGAAAACAAGTGCCTGATGGTGGTCGTAGACTATTTCACCAAGTGGCCGGAGATGCATGCCATCCCGAACCAGGAGGCGAAGACAATCACAGACTGCCTCGTAGAGCAACTATTCTGCCGTTTTGGGGTGCCGTTAGAGCTCCACAGTTATCAGGGCACCAATTTTAGTCTAACCAGATAAGGGAGGCACTAGAAAGTCTTGGGGTGAACAAGACCCGCACAACATCCCTAAACCCGCAGTCGGATGGCATGGTCGAGGTACATCAAGACCCTAGAAGAACATCTGAGGAAGGTCCTGGCCAGCCGTCAACAAGACTGGGACGTCAAGGTGCCACTGTTCCTGCTGGACTACCGCTCGTCAACACACGACACCACTGGGATGACGCCAGCCAGCTTAATGTTCGGCCGAGAGTTACGCCTCCCTTGTGAACTGGCTTTTGGGGCCCCCCGAAAGCGAAACAGCCAGCAACCGAGTATCTGGAGAACTTGGTGAACCGTCTCCATGACATGCACGTGATGGCTCGTCAGAACATTCAGATGGTGATGTGACCGCATGAAGATCTGATACAACAGGCAAGCCAATAGCCAAGGGTTCAAGCAAGGTGACTTGGTCTGGTTGTACCGCCTACCCGGACCAAGGGACGCTGCCTGAAGTTTCAGCAACCATGGCAAGGACCGTACCTGGTGATAAAGAGGATTAACGACGTGGTCTACCGCATCCAGAAGGTGCCCCGAGGAAAAATGTTGGTGGTACACCTGAATCGTCTAGCCAACTACGATGGTGCTGTTCGGGACGACCAGTGTCGCGAACACATTGTTGCGGCGAGGTGACGCGGCCGACGCATTCAAACAGAGCAATGCGGAGATAAAAGCTTGCCGAAACGGTGGGGGGAAGGAGACGGATTTCTGGAGAGTTTGTCTTTGTTTGAGAACAAAGTCCTCATTGTTTGAGAACATTACACGAATTTCCAGAATAGTGAGTAAGGTATAAAAGGAAGCTGCCGCCTGCCACTGGGGAACAGTCGGTAATTGGACGCCTGTGCACAAACAGCTGTGTTTTGAATTCTTTTGTGGTTGATGACCTTGCAAGTTGTATTGTATATGTGACGTAATTCTCCTACTGTAAGGATTTACCAAAGTGTGTTTCTACGGAAATAAAGAGCTATTTTTAGTGTTTGCAACCTATATATATATAAGCCTATGTATAGTTTTAAATAAATTGTAAACCAATATATAGGTATATATTGCAAATAATGTTAAACATTGACATTAATATAATTTTGAGTCCAACTAGACTCCATGCTCCATATATTTGCTTCATTGTACCATAGTCCATAAAGAAACTTGGCTTGTCCAAAATCAAAATGTATTTGATATACTGTATTAACAAATATTGTTATTAGATCATGTATCATGAGCAGGAGCTTACATTAGCACATTAGGGACCATCCCAATCCCATCCTCAGGTGATTGGCGACTCGACTGACCACTATCTTTGAGTTTCTAGTGGTTAATCACCGATTAGCTGAGAATGGGACTGGGATGGTCCTGAAAACTCTCTTTGTTTTTAACAGTAACACGAGTGAAGTCTTTAAGTTCTAATAAAATGTGATTCAATAAGTCTTTTAATATGAAATTAGCTTCACTTTCAACAATGCTTAACTAATATAATTTTGTGCTTCATTGTATCATAGTCCTTATACATTTGAATGCTCAACTATTTCAAGTTGTCTGTTTTTGCCAAACCAAAATTCATGATCTGGGGTTCAAAATTCATGATCTGGGGTTCACATTTCTTTATATTGATCTTCTCCAATATTACTAGTTCTTTGGATTTATGGGCTGGCTTCAATACATTGATGTTGGTTCCTATTTCAGTTTCTGGATTCAAAATCATGAAAGAGGAACCTACATCAGTTATTGAAGCCAGCCCAGAAACCCAAATGGCTAGAAGTATAAGAGAAGATTTATTAAATAAATTTTAAAACTAGATCATGAACTTTGATTTGCCAAAGGAAGACAACCCCTTATTTAGGTTCATCAACACTATGGATGGCTCAATTGGTTAGGTCCTCGCCTACTGATCCCAAGGTTGTGGGTTCAAACCTGGACGAGATTGATGGTTTTTAAGTATGGTTAAAAGTGACACCCCATGCCAGAAATTTACTAACATGTAAAAGAACTCCTGAAGGACGAAATTCCAGCACAACGAGCTTTGATATAATTCTGATAATTGACAGCATTGTTAACAAGCAAAATATTTATCAGCAGGCTACCAGAAGACATTGAAGAGTTGACCTGCCAGTTAACAGGCTGCAGATAAAGTGAGCTCATTCTCAAGACACTATAAATAAGTAAATGAAGTGATTAAGAATGTTGAAGTTCACACCATCTTTCATTAATTTTTTTTTATACAAGATTGATTTTAAGATTAAAATTAGAACTTACCCTTTGTACATGGGGATCCTTTTCAATGTCTGCTTCTAAAACATTCGGCCGACTATGATTACTTTCCATTTCCTCCTGTGTTGATTCCAAAATACTATGCTCCTTCTGTACAATATTACTGGAATTATCAAGAACCTCAGTATCTTTCTTCTGTTGATGTTTCTTTGCACACGGTGTTTCTTTTTTATACCTCTCATAAGGTGGAAGGAATGTCACACGACTGAGTCTTTCTTCAACTTCTGTTGAATCATTCAAATTATCTTCCTCCTAAAAGAACAGAAGATTATACATGGTATGTATTTCTGAATTTAAGCAGAACTCAAAGCTTAGATTATGCTATTTAACTGAAGATGAGGTGTCCCTCATCTTCACTTCTTCCCTTCTCTTTCCTTGTATTCTGTTCAAATGTTTTCAAACTCAATAAAACTGCTTTTCCTGGATTACTTTTAAGGACGTTTCATTTAAGGATACTATCCAGGATAAAGGTCAAAATTGAAAAAAATCACACAATGAGTTTGGTTATTTACACTACAAAGTTTCTATTAAAGTTCTTTGTCTCTTTTGTAGCCATATATAAAGTACATCATATGGTGATTTAAATGTTGCTGTGAGCCTAGCTTCCTAAAAAAAATATAGGAAAAAATGAAGTTATAGTTATAAAAAAGTAAACAAACCAATCGAGAGAGGACTCACAGATCTTCAGATACTAAACTAGTTGCAGAGAAGCAAAAAAGAGGGATGGCCTGTATGCATTAAAAGGTGTTTCAACAGCAGGTAGACGTTTTAGAATTATAATTTTTACACTAGCTTTTCTCAGGTTTTCATTTCTCAGAACATATTTTAACTGCTCCACATTTTTCAGCATAAATCAATTAAATTTTATACGCCTTCTTACAAATAACAGGATAAAAATAAGATTAGAGAAATTTTTGTTACATTTAATTTTGATGTTTTTTAACATTATTTCAATAGCATGAATTTTTAAACAAAAAATTGTAGCCTTGTATTTAAAATTTAATTTGTCCAAAACAAATAGAATAATTAAAATTCCATTTCTACAACAGTTCATTAATAAAGTTTAATAATAAAATACTTTTTTTTTTCAAAAAATAATTATGTAGTGTGGAGTACTTTTAAAAAAAGTAAAATGAATAATAACAAAATGAATATCACTGCAGTAAATTTTAAAATATGTATTATATTTAGAATTAGATAAAATCCTGATTGCTGTTGATAAAGATATATTAGATCTCTTTGCACTAAGTTGGTTCATCAATTTAATAATGATCTTAGTATATGCTCTCATTATGATGACAATTTGATAAAGATTTGTTGGTATTAAATTGCTTTTCATGTTTTTACCAGCTTAGATGCACTCGGCAAACAGCATGATTAATTTCTCAGTTGTGTTCTCGGATCGATGTTTTATTTCACCTTTGTGAAATAAAGTGAGATGTCATTTATATAGATCAGAAATAGTAAAGACCCTAACACTGAACCTTGGGGTCCTCCATGTATAGAAAGGTTGGAAAACCGACAACAAATGCTATCCATTGCAAATCCAGCAGCAGCAGCAGCAGACAACCAGCCAAGCAGACAAGCAGCAGCCAAGCAGAAGCAGACAAGCAGCAGCAAAGCAGACAAGCAGCAGCAAAGCAGACAAGCAGCAGCAGCAGACAAGCAGCAGCAGCAGCAGCCAAGCAGCAGAAGCAGCCAAGCAGCAGCAGCAGCAGTAATTTATTTCCTTTTACATCAACAAATGGAAATACAAAATCAAGATTACAATTATAAAATCCATACTGAAATATGCCATATATTCCTAAATCGTGAAAATCCTATCATATTATCATGTTGCCCACCACTGAATAGTAATTCAGTCCCCATACACCTAACCCTAGGTTTTTGTGTATTGGAGGCCCTCTGCTCCTTTTTACACTTTTTGCCATTTCACCTATCCCACTCTACATTTTTCTCTTAATTGTTCTTAGCCATCTCTCTTTAACTTTCCCTAAATAATTCCCTATATTTCACCTGTTCTTTTCTCCTTTTACTGACAACATTTTTCTAATTACTACTCCCCCCCCAAACTGTCCCATTTACGTAGCCAAGCCTGCTCTCTCCATATCTTTGTTTGACTACAATTTAATATACAATGGAAATCTGCATTCTCTTCTCCACACAATGGACATTTATCTAGCTCCCTCTCTCTCACTCCTGTTCTCGCCCAAGTAAAACCTTCTAGCCCTAACTTACTACATATATCTATATATCCTTCCCTCCCCCAGATTGTTTTTATTTCTCTATATAATCTCAGTAAGCTTTTGTCACTTGTATTGGCAAAAATGTCTTGTCTGTCAATATCTTCTAATCTTAGCTTAACTTCTTTCCAGAAGCCTCTATACCCATACTCTGCATTTATCCAAGAATGACCCATACCTATCTGCTTCAACAAGTCATACATTTTATGTGCCCAAGACCCACCCCAGTTACTTCTCTTTTGAATATGAAAACATTCTTTAATTATATTGCCATCTTCCAAGTTAGTGATTCTGTATAAATATTTCATTGCCCTTGACAAGATTTTAATTTTAGTAGAATGCCTGCCTAGTTCTAATTGTGCTGCCCCATTAGGTGATGCTATTGGTAATCCCAATATGTATTTACAAAAGGATCTATGCACTCTATCAGTCTCTCTCCAAGCCTCATCTATTCCCCAAACCTCTGATCCATGTAACATTCTATTTTCTACTACTGCCGTATAAATCCTCTCCAACCATTTGACATTTATATCTGGCAGTTTACTGTAGCATGATCTTATCACCCTCATGGCCATTTTACCTTTTGCCACAGACATCTTTTTTTGTTCTTTCCAGCTGCCATCTGAACTCAACCTTGTACCCAAATAATCAAATCTCCTTACTACCTCTATTTCTCTTCTATTAACCTCCCATTTCTCATCCTTACGCAACCTGTATCCTTTTTTGAAGACCATAATCTTTGTTTTGTTTTCATTCACTTTCAAACCCCATTTATTGCAATAAGAATTGGCTGCCTCGATTGCCCTTCTCAGCCCTCCACTTGATATGGACCCAACTACTAGGTCATCTGCAAACAGTAGCCCCGGTATTTCTTTATTATTAATAACTGGTGAATGTACCCTACAACTTGATATCTCCTCTAAAATTCCATCGATATAAAGATTAAATAATACTGGACTATGTTTACATCCCTGCCGTACTCCTGCCTTACTTGATATAGATTTAGTTATTTTGTTGCCTGGTAGTTTTATACACAACTCATTCTCTTGGTATATCATTTTAATTACTTCTATAAATGCCTGACTTATCCCCTTACTGCTTAATTTTATCCACAATGCATCTCTATTAATAGAATCAAATGCCTTTTCTAGATCAATAAATATCATATATACCCTTCCCCTTTTATTGCTCAGATATTTGTGTACAATTGTTTAAATAATAAAGATGTTGTCCGATGTTCTCCTGGCCGGTCTAAAACCTGCTTGGAACTCCGATAGTTTATTCTCCTTCTCAACCCAATTTTTCAACCTATTTGCTAGAATTCCAGTGAAAATCTTCCCTAGAATAGACAATAAACTAATCCCTCTGTAGTTAGCTGGGTTATTTTTATCTCCCTTTCCCTTGTAAATTGGCAATACCATGCTTGTCCTCCATTTCCTAGGAATTTTCTTTTCTTCCATTATTTTATTGAATAACTTTATCACTATTTTCCTCCTAGTTTCATCGAGTGCCCAAGCCTTCCAAAATTCTCCTGGTATACCATCAATACCACTAGCTTTGTTAGCTTTTAACCTCCTTATTTGTTCACAAAATTCAGCATTCGAGATATATCTATCTAATTCATTAATTATTTGCGGACCCCCTAACAAACTTCTTTCCACTCTGATATAATTATCTTGTCCTAACAGTGATTCAAAGTATGCACACCATTGATCTGCGCCTATATACTCATCTCTCTCCACATCTTTATATAGCCCTCTTATTATTGACCAAATTTTCTTAGTGTCATGTATTCTTGCTGCTTCATTTAGCATTCTGCCTATTTTCTCACCCCATTCCCTCTTTTTTTGTTCCATTAGACACCTGTATGCCCATCTCAAGATCAGGAAATATTCTCTTTCCTCTTTTTGCCCTGATTGCCGCCAGTTCTTTAATTACTGTGCTACTCTTGCCTTTGCCACCTGGCAATCCTTGTCAAACCACTGCCTACTGATGCCTTTAGAAACCCCCATTTTCATACCGGCCCCTGCCCTTTTAACAATATATTCCAATGCCTCTAAGGCTTGCTCTATTTCATTCTCAGTTAAGCTTTGTACCCTCACTTGTAAGATTTTACTACTCTCTGAATTCAATTCATTAACAAATGTTTTATGCAACTCTTCTTTCCACTTATACACTTCCACCACACATTCTTCATCAAGCTTCTTCATACGCTTGTTGCCTTCCCCTAACTCTAATCTTAATGGAAAGTGACAGCTTGATGTTAAAACATTCATAACTTCAAAATCTAGGATCCATTCATCAATTCCTACAGAATACATTAAAATATCTACCACACTCTGGCCATTTTTATTAGCAAATGTGAATTCCCCTTCTTTGTCACCCACTTTCAGGCCATTACAGATCATAAGATTACTCTCCTCACAGAAATCTAAAAGTTTCCTCCCTTCATTATTGGTAACTTTGTCTTTACTATGCCTAATCTCTATTTCAATTTCCTTCTTAGCTTCATCACTTGGATTAATCCACTTAACCTGGTGTTCCCCTATTCTTGCATTTAAATCACCTACAATTATTATTTCAACTTTCCCATACTTATTTTCCAACACTTCTATACCCCAACCTAGTTTCCTAAACACATTTGGATCATAGAACTCTGATACAATAGGTGGGTTATACACTGTAGCAATACAGACAGTTCCCCCATTTTGATACATGTCCCCTATGGAGATCCATAACACTGATCTGCTTGAGAGTTCTTTTTCTTCTTTCACCTTAAGACATTTATCTTTCTTGCAAATCCAGTATAAAATGTTAAAATGTACTGGTAAAACTCAAAAGAAAGTTAATTAAAAAAAAAAACCTACCAAATTGTATTTGTATATACACATTTGTTGGTCTTGTAACAGCAGGGAAGTATTTGATTTTGTATCATATATAATATCCCTACCTTGTTTTTCATATTGCGTCTTTTATGCAAGTTCGATGTTCATGGACCTTTATGGCTAGTAGTGAACTCACTGAATGCAAATCATTCTAATCTTATCTATTTCTTGGCATGTCAAAATTTAAAATATGTGGAGTGTACTTTACAATAAAAATCTCTCCCATGTTGAAAGTTCTTGTTATTAGCTTCCCTTTTAAAAACACTTTTATTCATAACTATTTCAACATTATATATGTTTGCGGGCCATGAGAGCCTAAATTTAGGTACAGTATATAATATCATTTTATACTTCTTGCCTTCTTTAGTCCCATTGTTATTTAAAAACATAAAAGCTGTATTGTTTTTACACATTTTTCAGGCACTTCACATATTTGATATATAATTTATTAAGTACTAAAACAAATACATTTTGGGCTACTCGGGAGCTGGGCCCTGTTAATAGGGTAACCGTTCAATACAATTACATACTTGATACATGTTTGTCCTTTTTAATAGTAGCTGCTTTCCTTTTAATTGTCTATCATGCATTAGCCTTTGCTATTTGCCAATTTTTGTCAATCCCTGTTAATTATTACCATTTGTTTCAACTTATTACTACTAACCCTGCAGTGGTCGCACGGGATATTGTTTCATTGTAGGTCGCATGGAGTGTCACAGATGCTAACAGCATTCTTGCGTTAACAATGTACATTTTGTTAAATTTGTTTAGTTTTATGATTGTAAAAGTACTAATTCAGTAAAATAAAATAGATGTATACATTATGAGCAATGTAATATGTTTTATTTGTCTATGTTTTAGGAATAAATGTATTCCAGAAAACTGTTGATTGCTACATTACATAAGTTATAATCTCGTTCATCAGAAAGGTCAAAAACCATTCTCACACCATTTTTAGAAAATAATGTTACAGTCCTTATATGGAAGATTCTTATTTAATGAAACTTAAAGTTTATAATATAAATATCACATTTACTCAGTACTACAATTAACAGTCGGCGCATACTTGCTGTGCATGTTATAAACACAGAAATTTCTTGCAACGCCGACATCTGTACTTTGTGTATCGGTTTTTTGAACAACCACATTCACCGCATCTCTGTCTTTTTGTGCCTCGGTCCTCTTGTGTGGGTTGTGCTGCACCTTCACCTGGAAAAAGACTCTGATTATCTCGTTTGAGATTTCTTGGCAATGATGAGCACTCAGAACGTCGGCGCGGCGCAAGTAATCGTCAGCTGGATTACATGCTAGAAGTTTCAGAAATGCACTACGCCTGGTGCTAGCATCAGTATTGTTTGCATGGTATATTATTTGTGCATTTATAGCTTCAATGTTCATCATGTTATAAAAAACAATCATCGGCCATCTGTTAGTTTTTCTGGACACGTTATATGTACTGCACAGCTAATCGAGAATATTGACTCCTGTTTTGGTTGCATTATAAAAGGTTATCATTTCTGGCTTTTTCTTATCACCAGATGTGGCATCAATTGCATTATCGTGATGCATTGTCGAGAGTGTCAGAACTGCCTTGTTTTTCTGGGCAACATACGACATTGGAGTTGAGTTATTCTGAAACCAAAACAGTGTTGTTCCCACCTGCCGGTTCTTTGCGTAAACTGAGGTGGAATTCCAGGTTTATTCTTTTTCATAGTTCCAATCAGAGTAAGGTTCTTCTGAAACAAGTGATCACCTAATTCTAAGGAGGTGAGCCAATTGTCTGTGGTTATATTACACCCAGTTTCTGAGATCACAGAAGTGAAAACGTTTCACAACATATGTTGGTTTGTTGCTAATTGCAAATGGTCCTGCAGGCTGTTTACCAGCATATATTTCTATATTGGCAGTGTAATACAACCTAGCATCCACCAAAGCAAAAATTTTTAGACCATACTTACTTGGTTTGCTAGGGATGTACTGCCTGAAGAAACAACTGCCCCTGAAAGCTTCCAGCTTTTCATCAATTGTGCACTACTCTCCAACTGAATAGGTACTTTTACAATTTTCCACAAAGGAAGTAAATATCTCATGTATAGGAGCTAAATTATCACACTACTGCCTTTCCTCGCTGGTATACCTGTTGTCGAACCTCAAACAGTATAAGAGGAACCTAAATCAACTTTCAGTCATTATCAAATGACATAACTCAATTCCCATTTTATTGGAGGCCCATATATCTTGGGTGTGTGTATGTTTGTCTTCTCTTACTGCACATAAATACAGGATTCCTAACAGAGCTTTTATTTCAGTTACATCTGTCAGATGAGCATCCCTTTCTCTGGAATAATGTCCCTATACTTCAGATATCTTCTTATTAGTGTATTCAAGAAAGCTAGAGGGCAAGTCATTGTCAAAAAAGCATTTCCACATTCAGCTGGTCATTTTGGCATTCTTTGCAGCACCTTTCACACCCGGTAAATGACTTACAAAGTTTTGTCTTCGAGTGCGAACTTCTTTTGGTGGACATACTTTTGACCATTTTGTGTAAGTGTTCCTGCCCAGAAAACATTCGTCAACCTGATTATCACTATCACTATAACTATCGCTGGAGTCCGCTTCTTGCTCAGTGTCCGTATTTTCTTTCCTGTTTCCACACAGTCTTCTTCAACATCACTATAAATGTTGAAGTCATCACCTGATTCCATCATCTTTGCCCAACAGCCGGAGTACAATTTCCCTGTCACGTGGATTTTCCAGATTGTAGGTCTTCTGTGAGGTCACAATAGATCTGAGGATAAATAAATACGTATTAGCAAGCGCTATTGCTGATAAATATTAAACAATATTACATTAAACAAACAAAATAGAATACTTAACTTCAATAGCACGGAAGGTCGCGTGGCGTCTGCTAGACTCCAACGATGCAACGTTGGTAACAACCACTTCCCTCCAGCAGTGTAGTGCAACTAATGTGGTGTTGATGAGTAAGATATGTTAGTATTTAGGTAACTGGAAGGTAGATGGCACCACAAGCCTGCCAGTGCATGCGTTCAGCAATAGTGAGTAAATAAAGTATACCTGGCATCTGTGAGATGCCATGCGACCACTCCAGGGTTAATAAACTACTACATTGGAACACATTGGAATTGTTACTATTGTTTCACTGGGACTGGACTTACTTAACCTCACTTTTCAATATATCTTACTTGCAAACCTCCCCTTTTCTACTGTCCCCTTTCCCCTATTACAAATTATTAAACTTCACTAGCTGCTTTTTATATCCTACTTCTACTTATCTATTTTTTCATCACAATTTCTCAAATCTTCTCCTTTGCTTCTCATAATCCCGATCTAATTCCTCCTCCCTTTCTGCAATCTGTTCAGCCGTATTAAATGTTCATTATTTACAATACTTTTAACTTTCTCTGGCCATTATTTAGCTGTTATTTCAACTTCATTCAGCCAGGACTTAACTCACTTTTTCTTTATGTTCTCAAATTTCTCCCAACTTTCTTGCCTCTTTTCCTTTTAGTTATTAAGCTTCACTTGCCACTTCTCTCCCCCTCTCCAATTATCTATTGTTGCATCACATTTGCTCATATCTTTTCCTCTACCTCTCACAATCCCATTATATTCTTTACTTTCTGCAATTTACCCATAGTAGCCACATTTTTGTTTGATAATATGACTCTGTATCATATCTTTATTATTATTAATGAAGCTGATACACCTGACATGGTAAAAGTTACAAAATTTGCTTGTTTGTAAATTACAATCATGGAAATAGTGAACAGTTATACGCTGAAATTAAAAGATTCAATCAAATTTGTAACTTTGTCTGAATTATGTGAAAAAAATGTAATGTCACCACATCTCATTTAATGAGTATAAGCATTTGGAGATTAAACTTTCTGAAGTCTTTTTCTAAATATTTTATCTGCAGTTGTTTTAACTCATGTTGGTAATTTATTGTACACAATTGCATCAATAATATAGGGATTATTGTCAATAATGTTTTTATTAGCAGATATTCTATGCATGTCATTACTATTTTTTGTTGAGTAGGTGTAAATACAGTATGCGCCAAAATATACAGTACTGAAAATACTTTTGGCAGACAATAATTGGTTTACAGTCTTGATTCTAGTTCTTCCCAAAGGACCGATGTGATATTCTCCATTTTATCCATGTATCTCCCATACCTATCTATTCCATAGTTTCCTGCATTTTGATGACTAGACCCTTTCTACTTCTCTTTTGTATATGGAAACATTTTTTGATATCCAAATTCTATATAAATACTTCATACCTCATGTGATAATTTTGATTTCAGTGGAGTACCTACAAAGTATTAACTATGCTGCCTCATTTGGATGACACTATTAGTACACCTAAATCTGATTTGCAAAATATCTGTTGATTTTGTCAACCTCTTTTCAAGCCTCATCCATATCTCAGGCCCATATAACATTTTATTCTCTACTGTGGCTTTTCAAGCCACTTGACATTAATGTCCAATAATTTTCTTTAAATTATCTTACAATAGTCCTGGCTGTTTAACCTTTTGACAAAAACTGTCAAATAGGAAAGAAAACGTAACACAAGAGTTGAGATACTGAAGGCAATCCGAGGAAAACCACGGGGAAAACAGCTCTTAGATCAGCAAATAGATGCCTTACAAGGGGAAAACTAGAATGTGTTATAAAAATAAATCAAATACTAAACAAAGCAGAAAAAAATCATAGACATAAAAAGATATACTCAACAGTAAAAAGTCTATAGAAAAATGGGTCAACAGAAGATAAAAATATATACCCAGAAAAATGGTTTGCACATTGCCACTGTTAGGTCAAGATAGTATAATAAGAATAGAATTGCTTTTATATGGAAGCCATCAAGTCATTGATGAATTACAGAAATTACTGATAACTACAGAACTTGTTTCAAACCCAGTTTCACATCAACTAGCTGCCTTTAGAAGTCTAATTCACCGGCTATACAACATCCCACTGAGTAAGGAGGAATTTTTGAAAGAACAACAAGAAATAAAAGAGATAGCGGTATTAAATGAATTCAACCCAGCCATCATAAGGAACATGATGAATAGAAAGGAAAAACTGAAGATAATATCAAAAAATACCACTCTCACACCACTTAAAAACACAAAGTGGCAATATAGAAAATTCACCTACCATCCATGGGCTTTTAGAAAATTTGAATGAATCTTCTAAAGACTAAACTTAAAACTAGCACCCCAAAACAAATTCAGTCTCAGGAACCTGCTAAATAAGCCACTAAAACATTCAATCCCCAACAATTTGAAATCAGGAATTTTTCAGATAAATTGTGAAACCTGTGAAACAGGCTACATAGGAAAAACTAAGAGAAACTTGTTAACCAGGCAAAAAGAACACCAGAGGAACATTAAGTTGAAACAAACAGAAAAATCTGCAGTTTCACACCATTTTTGGACAGAAAACCACAACACTGGCCACAACATTAAACTGTTAACATCTTTAAGTACACCCATAGAATTGGATATTTGGGAAAAAATATTCATAACCAAAAACCGTGATAAAGTTATAAATTTTGAAATCCCGGCATTAAATGAAGTATTAAAACTTAGTGCCCCTAACACCAGATGGCAGAATGATCGGAGGTCCGGAGTAGTGGAAGAAGAGGAATGTTCATTTAGTCACCAAACAGCTGAGGATGAGACTGAATGATCTTGAAAACGTTTCAATTACACAAGTAAGTGAAGTTTGAGTGTAAACATAGTGACTCATAAATCAAACTCAAAAAAGAAGAATACTTCACTGTTAATAATGCTTCTGCTTTTAATATTTAAGGTTATAAAGTGTTTAAGGAAAGGAGATTTATAAAGTGCATGTACCATTGGACATCTGGCCAGGGCCAATTTCAACAAATGTCATTACTGTACTAGCTAAGCACTAAATAAATAAATAAATAAATAATTATCTAAGATCTTTTCATGCATCCAGCTAATACCTTATAGAACTGAGTAGAGCAGGAGAAAAAATTATTATCTGACTTGCAAGCAGGATACACAACAGGTAGGAGAACAACAAATAATATCTTCATAATCAATTTAATTGATTTGATTTATTGATTCATCCATTAGAACATGTACATGTTATAGGACACATCAAATTAAAAACTAAATTGTAAATAAATCCTCGAGCAATAAAAACGAAAGGATGTAGATGGCTGATATAGAAAAGGCAACTTTATGCCATAAACAGAGAAGTATTATGGTTAAAATTAAAAAACAAAAGAGTAAATACTGCATTTATAGAAATATTGTGTATCTTATACCAAAAGAATGAATTCTGTAAAAAAAATTGCCAGACAGTAATGTATGAATGTACCTTTACTTCCATTTTGCATAATTTACAATATTTCAGAATATTTCTATTGCCTACCTTATCCTTAGTCTCCAAAAAATTAATAAGATTGTCCATCTCCAATGGATTCCAGCACATTTTGGCGTCATGGGGAATGAAACTGCAGATATACTTGCAAAGAAAGGCACAACAATAAAGCAAAAGTCTAAATTTAATTTCTCATATTCCTCAATAAAACGCTTGATCACTACAAAATTTTCTCACTCATACCTACAAGAAATAGAAACAAACGCCAAAGACAAAAAATGGTTCACATTACTTTCCAACAGATATAATACCCTAGAGACCAAGGAAAACAGCAGTTGCAGCCTTCAGACTATTGACAAATCACGACTGTCTGGCAAGTCATCTCTACAGAATAGGTATTTCAGCTTCACCAATATGTGTGCTGTGTAATGATCCAGAAGAAATGAATGAAGACCACTTGAAGACCTGCGAAGCATTAAGATCAGAAGAAACTACAGTTCAAAAGTATTGGAAAGCACGAATGTTAATGGCTTCATTGCCAGATGCAAGGCATTAGAAAACAACAACCACCTTATCCTTAGTACAAATTACAGTCTAGCTGTTCATTATCCCCTTGGTCCCCTGGTTGCCTGGCTCCCTGGTCTTTGGCTCACCTCACAGTGTCCTCCTACTACTTCATACTTACTCTCTCCCTCCACTATTTTCTTGGCTACTCCTTTTTTTTCTCCTAATTCATTTCTCTTTCATCTTTTCTAAAAACTCCCCCATGCTCTTATTCTTCTTTTCCTTTCAACATTTTCATGGCCACTATTTTTCTTGTCCACTTTATCCCATTTTTCTTCCCATATCTTATTTTCTACTCTGCTGTTTCCGTGCACTCTATCATATAATACTCCATGTGCTCTTCATCCCACATAGCTCACACATCTCCCCCTGTAGCCCCTTCAAAAAGAGTGTTCCAGTCCTCATCCATGCTAGCCCTTCTCTTTCTTGCTTGTTGCAATGACCCACATATTCCTCTCTTCCCCACTTGCTCTTATTATTCTATAGACACCCAATGATTTTTTTTTTTTTTTTTTTTTTTTTTTTTTTTTTTTTTTTTTTTTTTTTTTACTTTCTAAGCTCCCCCATATCTCTTGTCTTCCTATGTCCTCTATTCTATTTCTCACCATCTTCCAAAATCTGTCTCCATTTCCCCTTCCCTTCTCCCAAATGTCTCCCATTCCTATTACCCTCATTTTACCTTCCACCCCTATTCACTGACTGCTATTACTGGTCCAAGCATAACATTAAAATCTCTTTTTCATTTATCAAACATCTATACCAAAATTTCAACACCTTTTCCATTATTATTCTTTTTCCTTTTGGCCTCCCTAACTTAACTAAAGCAACTTCCCTTGGTGCTGAATGCAATAGTCCTAGTACTTCTTTACAGAATATCCTATGTTTCTGATCCACTTTCTCACTCAAATCCGTCCCACCCATATTTCTGCTGCATATATCATTTTAGATTCCACTACTGGCTCGTACACTCCCTCAAGCCATTTGGTTGACATTTCCAAATTATATTTGCAAACTCTCAAACCTGTCATTGCTGCCTTCCCTTTAGCCTCCATCTTCCTGCCAGGTGCCACCCATTCACCATTGCTGCTCATTCTCACCTTGAGATAATCATACTCCTTGACAACCCCAAACTCTCCACCACCTAGATCCCATTTTTCATCTTTTGTTAATTTATTCCCTCTTTTAAATACCATTACCTTTGATTTGTTTATGTTGACTTTAATCCCCCATTCCTCACAAAACTCCTGTACTCCTTTAATTCCTTTCTGTAATCCTATTATTGTAAATGCTCCTACCATTAAATCATCTGCATATTGTAGACCTGGTATCTCCTTATTCTTTATTACTGGACAGTGTAAGTTCTTCTCTGTCACTTTTTGCACCTTATACAAAATCTTATATCTTCATATATCCGTTTGATTTCTTTGCAAAACTCTTACTTACCCCTTTCCTTCTCAATTGATAAACTAAGGCTTCTCTATTTATTAGATCAAATGCTTTTTCAAAGTCTGCAAAGAACATGTACACCCTTACCCTCTATTCAATTACATACTGATCAATTATGTTTTTTATTATAAATACAGTATCTATTATTAATTTTTAGATGAGTCGTATTTATTACACATCTGCTTCACTTTCGTACCTATTTTGAGGACATGTTTCGCAAATCATCATTTGCATCTTCGGCTCTTATGCGACTAAAGCTTGATCCAGCGGTGTGGGTAATTCTGGGGTTGCTGCTGCCATCTGTTGATTTAGTGATGAACATAAATGTTAGATTCTCTTCTGGCGGGATTTCAAAATTCATTAGTTGGTTTTTATGTTTTTCTATGTATATCCTCTACCATATGACGAGTTCACTATGTTTTTGTACGTATTTTAGTAATTCTGTGCTATCTTCAATTTCATGATTTTCAGACCAGAAATGAGCTGCTATTGCGGACTTATCAATATTTTTGTATCTTAAGTGCCTGAAGTGTTCTTTCTTTCTAGTGCCTATGTTTCTTTTTGTCCTCCCTATGTAAATTTTTTCACAGTCTTTACACTTAATCTTGTAAATGCCTGACTTTTCCTCTGGTTTTATCTTATCAGTATTATTACTGTGAAGTAGGTTTTTAATGTTGTAATTGTTTTTTGGTGCCAATGTTATATTGTATTTCTTGAATATTTTTTGGAACTTTTTTGTGGCCCAGGGGTGGTAAGTAAATTTAGCAAATCTAATTTCTTGTTTTATTGGTGTGAGAGCTGTGATCTGTTTTAATCTCTTTTGAAGTTTGAATGATTTTAGTTTTTTATCTACAAGGTTTTTTCCATATCCATTTTTAATTGCAGTTTTTAAGATTTGATGGTATTCGTTTTGATATTCTTGCTGGCTGAGAGGTAGATTTACTAATCTGTGTGTGAGACTGTTGATGGTTGCATGTTTGTGTGGAATTGGGTTGAAACTATTTGCTTTGATGTAATTATCTGTGTGTGTTGCTTATCTATGGATACCAAATTCTAGTTTTTCATTGCTTTTTTTGATTTTAAGGTCTAAAAAAGGTAGAGTACAGTCCTCTTCAGTTTCCACTGTGAATTGTATGCTGGGTTCTTGCAGGTTGAGTAGTTTCAAAGCATCATCTATTTGTTTGTAGGGCACTATTGCAAAGATGTTGTCTACGTATCTGTACCATGTTTTAAACATATGAGGGAAGGCTTTAGTTATATGTGTTTCGAAAAAGCTCATGTATAGATTGGCCAAAAATGGTGATAGCGGGCTTCCCATAGCTAGTCCTGAAATTTGTTTATAATATTTTCCATCAAAGACAAAATAATTTTGATGTATACATATTTCAGTCATTGCCAAATATTCTTCTATTGCATTGGCATCTAGGTTTATAGAATTTAGCCATTTTTTCAGTTGAATCAAAAGTTTGTCTAATGGAATGCTAGGGAAGAGGGAGCGGACATCAAAGGATACTAAAGTGTCATGAGGTTTTAGTTTAAGATTTTGAATTTTTTCTACCATGCCTAAAGAGTTTTTTATGCTCAGAGTATGGAATTGTGGAAAGGACTGAAATTTTTTGGACAGCCATTTTGCCAGAAGGTAAGTAGGAGTGTTTATATTATTTACAATGGGTCTCATGGGTATGTTGGGTTTGTGTATTTTAGGCAAACCATATAGTCTTGCAAGGGTAGGGTTGTCCGGTTTGATAGTTTTTTGTTCTGTAGTTGTTAAAATTTTACTATTAATGATGGTTTTTTGTACATCTTTTATGCATCGGTTGAGTGGATTAGAATCTATTTCCTGGAATTCTTTATGTTGTAGTAACTAACATTTTTTCTTTGTATGTAGCTGTATCTAAGATTATTATTTTGTTCCCTTTATCAGCCCTTGAGAAGATTACATCTTTTTTCCTTAAAGATTTAAATTCTGACTTTGTTTCAAATGTTTTCCTGGCTTTTTATTTATTAAGTTTTCCAATATAGGAGCTGATTTTTTCCTAATTATATTTTTGTCCATGGTTTCCAAGCCTTCCAATCATGAAATTGAAGATAGCACAGAATTACTAAAATACGTACGAAAACATAGTGAACTCGTCATATGGGAGAGGATATACATAGAAAAACATAAAAACCAACTAATGAACTTTGAAATCCCACCAGAAGAGAATCCCACATTTAAGTTCATCACTAAATCAACAGATGGCAGCAGCAACCCCAGAATTACCCACACCGCTGGATCAAGCTTTAGTCGCATAAGAGCCGAAGATGCAAACGATGATTTGCGAAACATGTCCTCAAAATAGGTACGAAAGTGAAACAGATGTGTAATAAATACGACTCATCTAAAAATTAATAATTTTTCGCTTCACTGTGGTGTTCCAATACAGTTAAATCTCGATACATTATCTATTGTTTGTTTCCCTTTTCTAAAACCGCATGGCACTCTGAAACTGCCCCTATCTTTTCCACCCAAACTCTTGGTCTATCTGCCATTATCCCTGTGTAGACTTTTCCTATCACTGACAATAGACTTATCCCTCTGTAATTTCCTGATCCCTCCCTCCCTTCCCTTTATATATAGACACTATCATACTTACTTTCCAGCCTTCTGGGAATTCTTTTTGTTTACTGACGTTATCACTTTAGTCATTATTTTTAACCCATTTTTTGCCTCTGCATATTTCTTCCAGAATTCTCCTGGTATTCCATCCACCCCTACTGCATTACCCTTTTTTTTATTTTCTTATTTGCTGGTATACTTAATCCATAGTGAATTCTCCATCCAGCTTATCATTCAGTGCTTCCCCTTGTATCAGCTCCCTTTGGACCCACATTACCCTTGTCCATTCCCCTATTAACCCTCTGAAATACTTTAACCACTTGCCCTGTGTGACCTTATTTTCTCCCCTCTTACCCCCGCTTACCATCTCTTCACCATTTCCCATATCTTTCTACAGTCCTTATTCTCTATTGCCTTTTTCAACACGCTCCTTATATGTTCTACCCACTTCTTTTTCTTCTCTTCCAGCAGACACTTATATCCCCATTTATGTGTCATTAGGTTTTTCTTATCCTCATCCGCATCATCTTCCTCTTCTGTATTCCTCCACTTGTTCAGATCTTTATATACCTCTTTCCTCACTGCCTTAAATTCATCAAACCCCCTTCTATTGTTCTAACATTTCAACTATCCTTTTCCATTCCCATCCTGCCCTCATTACCAGCATTGCAGCCCCTCTAAGAACTTTTCCAACTTTTCTTCCTCTATTGCAACTAGAATTCCCCTCTTCTCAATCTGGCTTATCTTTGATTGTGTCACATATTTCTTTATTTATTTATTAGTGTCAAGAAGTTACAAAAATAGATATGACTGAACATTTAGCCCAGGCTCTTTGCCAGTCATGTCCAGTCACAGACACTATACAATAATTGTTACTTAACAATCAACAAACAACAAAACTCTATTTATACATCTTCTCTGCTTTGATCTCAAACAATTTTAAAAAAATGCTCAACCCATACTCTTGGTGCGACTTGCACTGACCTCACATAACATCAAGAGCAACTTCTGATAACCTCCCAAATCTTATGAGCCTTACCTGAACTAATTTTTCTTTCAATTTTCTTGCCTTTCTCTGCCCCCCATTTCAACTTTTTCTTTTTCAATAGCTCCCTATATTGAGCTCGCAAGTCCAAAACTATTGACCTCTCTTCTTGCCCATTCCTCTCTCCCCACTTAATTACAGCTTCCTATAACATTCCTTTCAAATTCCTACACTCTTTATCAAACCAATTATTATATTTCCTACCAACCTTTTTATTTGTTAACTTCATGTTATCACCAGTCCACCCTAAAATAACATCCAAAATATTCAGTGCATGCCCCACATTGTGCTCTATCACCACTGCGTTCATACCATGGATGCACAACCCTCCCATTTTTGAGTCAATAATACTCCTAAATTCATCTCCTCTATCATTCCATTTAAATTTCTCAATTTCCACAGTTTCACTGGATACATTATTAGCTACATTAATGCTTGTTCCTTTTATCACATATGTTAACTTCAATATTTACTAGAAAATGAGCGCAATTACTTACTACATTCACCACTTTAAAATAGCATATTATATCCCCCAACCCCACATCACAAAAACCATAATCCACTACACTTTTCCCATTAGCATTCATCAGAGTATATTCATTTTGGGTATCCTCTCCCCAACACCCATTAAAAAATCATAAAATCACTGTTCTCACAAAATTCTATTAACTTCAACCCCTCCTCATTTATCTCACTGTCTTTACTTCTTTCAAAATCCCTAAATTCACTTTCACCAATTTCACCTCCTTTTGCTTGTAATAAAGTCCTACTACTCCATTACATATCAAACCACTTGGCTCACAAAAATCAATCAGTTTCCTCCCCTCTCTATTGCATACATGGGCCCTACTTTTCCTCTGTCTGACTCTACTTTCTCAAAGTCTTGTCCCTGGTTCACATCACATATCCACCCTGCTTCCGCCCCTGTCCTGGCGTTAAAGTCCCCATCAGCACAAATCCCTTCTGGTACACTCTGCCTAACCTCTTCCATATCATCAACCAAAATCTCATATATAACTGTCATGAAAATTGGGTGCTTCTGGCAGGTTATAAATAACCCCTATTGCTATACTATTTATCCCATTTGCTTGTTTAATTATTAGCCAGAAAATCTTACTGCTCCTACTCTACACTGTCTGTGTTAATCTTTGCTTCCAAGCCCTTCCTTGCAAAGAATCCTACACCCCCTGATGCCCTACCCCTCTCTCTCCTCTTACTCCCTCTTGCATTATAAAATTAAATTGAGTCATCTCAAATACATCTTTCTTCCCTACCCATATTTCTGCAACCCCTAATATATCCATGTCTTTTAGCATACGATGTAATTATCAATCACTTAATTTATCTCTCATCCCCTCAGCATTCCAGAAAAGCATCCTTAATCCCATTTCCTAAACATTCTTGGTGTTTCTAAATGAAGACCTCTCCATCTTTTTTTTTTATACCTGGTCACCATGCCATTGCCCCTTGCCTCCTCCTCTATCATTAACTGACATCTTTCCCACATGACGTCTTTCTTGTTGGCAATCTTGCAGGCTTCTGCTTCATCCTGCACTGCAAATGTTTGAAGCACTTGTATTTCTGTCCCTCCTTTCAGCCTCCTAACTCATCACTTCAGTTAGCACACCATCACTATCTCTTTCTTCTTCTGCTGCTCCTAACACTCTCTCCTCCATCTGATCCAACAGGTCCCTTCCTTCCCTCCCCATATGAGTCTGCTTCACCACTTAATTGGTGTTTCACTTCCCCTCCTTCCTTCCTCTCGGGTATCTGCCTGCCACTCCCCACTTCTCGCTGATATATCTTCCTCTCCTCTCTCCCACTTCTGCCATTCAGCGGGTTGTTTATTGTCTTCATCTCCCCTCTTTCCTTCTTCTTGGTTACTTTGGTTTGGTCGTTTACCCTCCATCACATGTTATGGCCATAATAGCAGACACATCAATTCAGACTTTCTCCGCTGATTTTGCAAATCATCACGTTCAATGTTCCTTACTTTCATACTTCATCGTTCTCCCTCGATGTATAATTGAAGTCCTTTTAAATATGCTTTCTTGCCGTCCACTCTTGCCTCTTTTAATCCTTTAATTCTTTTCTCCTTTGTTCTCCCTCATGAGGTCCTGCTCTATGTAGATTCCCAAATCCTTTAATATTCTTGTGTACTTCAGATTTCCCATTTTATCTCCACTGTCGTAATTTTAACTAGAACTGGCCTCAGAGAAGGAATTTCCTTCTCTTTTTCCAATTCTATTCATGTCCTCCATCTCCCAACCATATAGCCGTTAGTCCTAGTCCATGTTCGTGATTTCTCTCACCGCATCCTCCAGGCTCCTATTATGATCTTCCCTCACTGCAAAGATGCAGTTTTTTCTCCTACATTCCTCTTCAAATCATTGTTTTAACCTGATAACTTCATTTTGGTGGTTCTCTACCCTCTGCTCTATTTCTTCTCTCTCAATCCTCTGATCCTACCACAGCTGTGTTGTATTTTCATCCATCCTTTCTCTTAATTGTCCCTCCCAATCTTCTACTGTTTCCTTCAGCTCAATTATCCCTGTTGTTTGTCCCAGATTCAGTTCCACTCTGTCTATTATTAAAAATATATCACCACTACCAAAAACATAACCATTTATATTGTTATCTTCCTGTTTTTTGCTATTTTCAGTCTTTCGAATCTTCCAATTCTTGCTCAATGTGTTTCAATATCAGCTCCCATCGCCCTGAGCACTAGTCATGTCTGTCCCCTTTCGCTGTCACGGCTTGACTACCGCCAGACAATAAAGTAACAATTTATACAAAATAGTACAGGAGTAAAACAGGGATGTCAACTTAGTCCAGTATTATTAAATCTTTATATTATTGACATTTTAGAGGAGCTTCACGGGTGATCAGGCATGAAGCCATCATCAGTAACACTCACTATGACACTTCAAATCATACATTCTAGAGAAGATCTAAAGATAGAAGGTCCACACACCAGTTATCAATAATATGGAAATTCCAGGGTTACTTTTTGCAGATGACTTAGTAATTGACTTCATATCTTGTGAGGGATGAGAAGGGCAATCAACGCAATAAATAATTGTACAAAATGGAGACTAAATGTGAATGAAAAGAAATCTAAAGATCATGGATTTTAAAATCCAATTCCTTAATGATGAGAAATGGTAGATAAACAGAACAGAAATAAAAGTGCTAAAGAAATCAGACTATTTAGAGACAAGATTTAAGTTCCAATGGAAGTTGGAGTGAACAGAAAAAATTATGTGCACAAAAATTTTCTCTTGTATAAAATGAATATGGATTTCATGGATATAGTTATTTCTTCCACACTAGCCGTGTGTAGGCTAAGATTTGAATGAGTAGAGCCAGACTGAAAAATTCAATGCCATAGCTGGGATTTGAGCCACGGATCTCACACTCTCCGTGCGGTTGTTGTAACTAACTGAGCTACTATGGCCAACATGCCGACATGACATTAAATTCTCCAACTGACTCATATGTTTTCCTGGTAGACCACTAGGGGTTCTCATATGTTTAGAGACACGCACCTTTTTGTGGCGAGTTACTATGCTGTAAGTACTTAAATCCCAGGTTTCATAGTTAAACCACTATGTCATTCAGGTAAATTGATGGATATAATCATTTCTTCCACGCTAGCCATGTGTAGGCTAAGGTTTGAATGAGTAGACCCATGGCTCATCATCACCATCACCACGATCCAGAAAATTGAAGATTGTTTAACTTCTAGATTTTCAGATACTACATGGCAAAGCCAGGAAGTGCACAGGGAAAAATTTTAAACAGAAAGATTTTTACGTGAAATTATTGCACATACATGGCGAGTCCAGTGTATGTACACTCTCTTCAGATGCAATCTTGTTTTCTGGACAGTAATGTGTCCTACATCGGCAAGCGCGAGTTATCATACATAACTTAATTGAATATTGTGATAAGGAGAAAGAAGGGGGAATCAAAGTACAGTAGAACTGCTGCTTATCTTTTATTTCTGAGGCATGTTTTGCATATCACTCAGTAACTATGTGGGAGGGGAGCATTTATTTTACATATGATGTAAACCACAGCTAAGAATGTCATTTTTATTTATATTTTCATTCAGATTCATCATTATGGAACTAATAAGAGATTATATTTCACAATATCTAAAATTATATACACATAATTTTCTATAGCTTAACATTGTGATGTATTTAAATCATGTGTTTATATTACGGCAATGGCCTATTTGTACAGACTGATCACGCATCAGAAAATTAGTTGTACTACCATATACTTCCTAAAATTATTTGATAAGGAAAGCTTTACATTAATGCCAGAGATTTTATTACTAGAAGACTAAGAGAATTGACAATTATTAGGAAACAGGATGGATTACTGAAACAAGGAACTCAAGGTTGATAATAGCGACAGAAGACATCTTTCAGTGACAGAACATTGCTGATGATATATTTGACATTACGCCTTTGCCAGTTAAGTAAATCACCTGTTTAGAAATTATTCCCACTGTACAGATTGATCACACTAGAAAATTAGTATATTACTGTATGCTTGCTATAGTATGCTTTCTTTCTTCCCGTTATGGAAATTGCAGAAGATAGTTGTCTCATTTTCATTATTTGAAAAATATTACAATAAATAATTATGTGGATATATATTTAATGCGTTTATAATCATTAAGGTAATTTTTTATGATTATGCACCCATGTCTAACCTTTCTTATCAGACACACAAAGCTTCTAAGTGCTCTATTTGTATTGCGTAACTTACTGTATGTCAACTTACTAATATTTCACTCTTCTATTCAGCAAGATAAGACCATATAAGAAACGATTGCAGCGCTGGTCACTGAAGGTCAATATGCCTCAACCCTTTGTCGTGTAATAACAGAGATGTCAAAAAGGACCTATATTGTCTATTGCAGTGTTTCTCAAAATGTGGTCCGTGGACCGCCAAGGGCCCGTGAGGGGATGTCAGGGGGTCCATGAAGGGTTCCTTAAGTAAAATTATAATGTTGAATTTAAACTATAGAAAACGTAGAATTGTATTTACTGAGTCACTTATCTGCACGGTGCCTAACTACATTTGTTTTACTTAATATTTTCATGCAGCTATGTCGTAGCGATGTAACGCAGCTGGGAGGTGCAATCAACATAAGCATTGGGAGCGTGTAGTGCAGCCTTATAATAGCAGCAATGCAACCTTGCGAACGTGAGCGGTTAGCTGCAGCGCGGGTGAAGTCAGCCAAGCCTGCGCTCACAGGTCTGAGTCAGCACTATCACTGGCAACGGTTACACGTATGCACAACAAACTAGCCGTTCTCGCTGTGTTGAAGCCAGTGATGATAGTGTTTGATTGTCCTGACAGTTTGTAATTGTGAATCATGAGAATTTATTCGCGTCGTTCAACATGAATTGTTGGTTACATACTGGATCAATTAAGCGTAACCCTACAATAACTGGCGATCAAGGAGAAAGTTGTAGTAGTGAACCTACTAGTTTAACTAGCTGCTGTTCTGCCGATCTCCGATAAGTAAAATAACAAAAATACAGCTAAGAATATTTAGGTTTTGGATTTGTTCTAGCTGGAACTGAAGATGAACAAAAACCTCAATGTGTTTTGTGTTATGATGTACTGTCCAATGACGCAATGAAGTCTGCTAAGCTGCAAAGACATTTAGAGATGAAACATCCGGATTGCATTGATAAGACACTTGATTTTTTTAAAATAAAAAGTAAAGAAATGAAAATGGAGTAAATATAGAATAGAAAAAATTTCTACTGGAACCAGTAGTGAAAAACAACACTAGCTTCCTATTTTTTGTTGTTGCAATTTACGTGTTCCAATGTTAAGTCATATCGGACGATGAATGAAATGGGTGAACTGATACTCAAATAAGTCCGGAGATTAGATTTACCTGGCATTTGTCTATCAGGTTAAGGGAAAACCCCGGAAAAGACCTTATCCAGGTAACTCGTCCTGACTGAGATTTGAGCTCGGGACTTCTTGAACGTGAAGCAGAGATGCTACCATCTATGCTACCGAGGCGAGCTAACTTGCTATGAAGTAGCATTACTCATTGCTAAAATTGGCAAGCCTTTAACATTGCACAGGAATTGTCAGCCGATAAAAAGATGTTTGGCATAATGATTGGTGATGTAGAATTGTTGATATGTCTCAAAATGTCCTGAACCAGCTAATTATGAGGTTAAAATCGACAACAATGTATGCTTTACAACTTGACAAAAGTACTGATTTCACTGACAAGTCTCACTTGTTAGCTTTTGTACATTACGAACACAAGAAAGAGCTTGTTGAAGACCTATTATTTTGTAGGGAAGTCTTGCATAACACTGCTGAGGATGTCTCTATGACACTTGATTGATTTATTTCAGAGCAAGGTCTTGAGTGGAAAGTTTGTGTAGGCGTAGGCACCGACGGAGCCTCAGCGATGTCTGGACACAACACCTGATTTCAAGCTGTCAACCCTGAGATTAAGTGGTCTCACTACTCGATACATAGAGGCATTGGCTGGGGGAAGAAAAAAAAACCGCCAGTTCTGAAGGAATTATTAGAAGAGTTGGTTGTAATTGTGAACTATATTAAAGCCCATCCTCTTTACTCATGGATATTCAAGAAACTATGTAAAGAAATGGAAGCGAACATAAACAACTGTTCTTGCAAGCAGATGCTTGCTGGCTTTCTTATGGAAATGTTCTTTGACGATTTTTTGAATTACGTGATGAAGTGAGGCTACTTTTTGAAAATAGCAAGCATGAACATTTTCCCCTCAGCGAACAACTGTGTGAGTTTGAATGGTTGTGCAAAGTGGCATATCTAGCTAGTATCTTCTCACACATAAATGAACTAAATCGAAAACTGCAAGGACCAAAACCACATGGATATTCAAGAAACTATGTAAACTAAATCAAAAATTGCAAGGACCAAAACCACATGGATATTCAAGAAACTATGTAAAGAAATGGAAGCGAACATAAACAACTGTTCTTGCAAGCAGATGCTTGCTGGCTTTCTTATGGAAATGTTCTTTGACGATGTTGTGAATTGCGTGATGAAGTGAGGCTACTTTTTGGAAATAGCAAGCATGAACATTTTCCCCTCAGCGAACAACTGTGTGACTTTGAATGGTTGTGCAAAGTGGCATATCTAGCTAGTATCCTCTCACACATAAATGAACTAAATCGAAAATTGCAAGGACCAAAACCACATGTTTTCACAGTTCATGAGAAAATTGAAGCAATGAAAGGAAAACTTCAAGTGTGGAAAGGTCGTGTAGAAAAGAAATCCTTAGGCTCTTTTCCAATTTTGGAACAATTTCTGACTTTATCAGAAGAAACTTTGCCTAAACATATTGAAGAAGCCATAGTAGAACACCTGAATGGCCTATCAAAAACTTTCAGGAAATACTTTCCAGCACCGTCAGATGATCGGAATGAGTGGATAAAGTATCCTTTCCAGAAAAAAGACATAGGCAGCATTAATAGCCTTTCGGAAAAAGAACAGGACCAACTAATAGAGTTATTTAACAGCAAAGGATGGAAGGTTGTATACCAGGAAAATGAACTTGCAAAATTTTGGTTTCTGGTGCAGAGTGAATTTAATGAACTAGCTACCAAAGCACAAGTATATTGTGCCCTTCCCGACCAACTATCTGTGCGAGCATACATTTTCAGTGTTGTGCAACATCAAGCCATTGAAGAGAAACAGAATTGCCAATGTAGAAAATGACTTAAGAGTAAAGTTCACCAACATTAAGCCCAGCTTAACTGAGCTTATTCAATTAAAAAAAAAAAAAAAAAAAAAAAAAAAAAAAAAAAAAAAAAAAAAAAAAAAAAAAAAAACAGTTGCATTGTTTTACATTAATACATTCCAATGAACAAAACTTCAAGCTTTTTCTGCATAAACTCATTTTCTTAGTAACTCAATATAAATACAGAGTATGGGTATAGAGGTTTCTGAAAAGAAGTTAAGCTAAAATTAGAAGATATTGACAGACAAGACATTTTTGCCAATACAAGTGACAAAAGCTCACTGAGATTATATAGAGAAATAAAGACAACCTGGGCGAGGGAAGGATATATAGATATATGTAGTAAGTTAGGGCAAGGTTTTGCTTGGGCGAGAACAGGAGAGAGAAACTTGAAAGGTATAGGTCAAGAGAGGGAGCTAGATAAATGTCCATTGTGTTGAGAAGAGAATACAGATTTCCATTGTATATTAAATTGTAGTCAAACAAAGATATGGAGAGAGCAGGCTTGGCTACGTAAATGGGACAATTTGGGGGGTGAAGTGGTAATTAGAAAAATGTTGTCAGTAAAAGGAGAAAAGAACAGGAGAAATATAGGGAATTATTTAGGGAAAGTTAAAGAGAGATGGCTAAGAACAATTAAGAGAAAAATGTAGAGTGGGATAGGTGAAATGGCAGAAAGTGTAAAAAGGAGCAGAGGGCCTCCAATACACAAAAACCTAGGGTTAGGTGTATGGGGACTGAATTACTATTCAATGGTGGGCAACATGATAACATGATAGGATTTTCAGGATTTAGGAATATATGGCATATTTCAGTATGGATTTTATAATTGTAATCTTGATTTTGTATTTCCATTTGTTGATGTAAAAGGAAATAAATTACTATTACTATTGCTAGTAACTCAATACTAAATTTGTTGAAATGGTCAAATGATGGATTCAGAACATTAAGAATAACTTTTGATATGTATAAAATGGTTTCTTTACATGGAAAATAAATTCATTTTTATAACGTGTTGTGCCTAATGTTATCAATCCTTGGATAATCCAAAGAGTGAGGTGTTTCAGTTTTTTACTTTGTAAGGCTAAAGTTAAATAAAAACTTAAAAAAAAACCTAAAACCTGTATAAAATTTACTTCAAAGTGAAAAAAATTAATAAATCAATTTAAAAGAATATATATTTTTTATTTAAAATACATTTTATACACAAGTTTATTTTATTTAGTATAACTTTATTTTTTTAATTTAATATTAAGTTTAAAACTAAATATACAAAATATGTCTTAAATTATACATATAGTAATTATTTAAATTCCAATTATAAAATTCAACCAAAAGTGGCTCATTCATATAAATTGAGTTGCCAAACTATTGGGGTCCGCGAACAAGTTGTTAGATGATAAGGGAGTCCTTGAGGCAGAAGAGTTTTAGAAACACTGTTCTACTGTGTGAAAAAGAAAGATTTATTTGAAAAAATGTTTAATCTCTTGTAATATATATTTTTCATTTTAATATTTCATTTCAGAACAATATTACAGAAATCCAAGGGATTGCCTGTGAATGGAAAACTCTTGTATGACCACCCTTTAACTTTTCCAGATAGGGAAAATGTGAGAAGACAGTAGGACTATATTATTTTATGGTATTAAAACAAGAGATTTGCCTTTTGGTACATTAATAATCTGTTTTAGAATCTAAATTTACATTTCTACCAGAATAATTAGGTACATTTCAAGAATTCTCTGTGTGTGTAAAAACTGACAGTGCGAAAAAATGTGCAACTTTTCAGGTAGTGACCACTGATGAGTTAAATGGAGCTGTAAACACCACCTATGCTTACACAATTAAATATGTATGGAAAATAAAAGAGTGAGAGAAAGAGAGGGATGAGTAAACCTCTTTGTCGGGCAGCATATTACAATCACTTTCAATCCACAATTACTGCACATGGGTATAATTATTATTTGATCTCATTGTATTATATAGTTTTCCAAACTAAGCTGTTACCTTCTTGTATTACTTGCCACTCAGAAGATTAATATGTGACATGACAATAAATAAAACAGAACCTGAAAATTCTATTGGAATGCATGTTTCAGCAATGCTAAAACAATGACACTTTACATACCTCAAAACCCAACTGCAGGGAGGTATCAAATACTGAAATGTTGGGCTGCTTCTTCCTGTACTCCTTCGCTTTTCTGTTTACCCTTAATGAGTTTCCTAGTAAAGTTGGCAAATCATCCCTGAAGTCTTCATTGTGTGTAAGGTCATGTGGACAGTGTAGAGCACTCTCTACGTCAATTTGCTTTGCCACAGCCCGTACTTGTGTTTCTTCTGCAAATATTGGCTGCAAATTTAGAATATAAATCAACCTTTCTAAAAGGAATTTGCTTGTTTTCTCTTTGAAATGTTAATGTAAGTCTAAAATTCCTGAAAACACATTAGGTATAATAGGAGTTTTATAGATTCACAATAGTAAATTAAGAGTATTAATGAACTGAATTTGGTGACCAAATTTGACTTGTGATGGAATCTGTCTATCCCACCAAAATATGACAATTTGAGGAGAATAAACAGTAAAATTCAAGTTCTCCATAACTTTTCTATGCTCTATGTACTGACACCACAGAAGTGGTAACGAAATACTCTGCCAATTCCAACAGCACTTATCTCTTACAATAGATTCAGCAGCAGTAAACCCAACAACAGTCTGAGGAATCTCCAGAGGTTTCATAAGCAACACAATTGAAGTGTTCACCATGTAAAGGCAAAGTTACCAATGTTCTGGTCCAAACCTTTACAGGTTGAAGACATCAATATTTCCGACATCACACAACACATTACCACATATACAACATTGTATCACAATTGAATACCTGTTATGCTGTAGCAGGTCATTATCATAGGCATTGGTGAAAAAAAAGGGGGGGGGGGGGGCGGAAAGGCATTTTCGAATTTTTGCCTTAAAATTATCTTTAAACATTGTAGTTTCAGAATCTGCCGTGGCATTTAAAGAGCTGCTACATCATGATTTAAATGCCTGTGTGGAGGTGGGTGTGGCCATTTAAATTGCCCTTGCTAGCTTGTTACAAAGAAACTGGTGGAATTTTCACATTTTAACTAAGTGGTTTGATTACAACAACAAAATCCTTTATAGTAACGTGCTTTCACGTTTGTGAAAGCTACTGAACACTTCTGCTTCCAGTTTTATATACTGGTTCCTCCTTTTGAAAGTAAACATTTCCACATGTTCGTTTTTGTGACTGTAAAATGTGGTTTTCATATAAGAGCCATGGATAGCAGCTTATATTAAGCTGAGTATTGTTTAGAATAGGAATAAACCTTGATTTAACATATTACTTTCTTGCTGCAACAGGTTTGGTTAGGAGTATGTATATCAACAGGTGGTTACTTGGAGGCAAAATGTAATGAAATTTTAAGGTTTGCTAGTAAAGTGATATTAGGATGTAGAAAATGTTATGTGGAAACATATACCAGCCCTAGGGTTATCAGTGATTCTAGCAGGCCAACTTTTGATGTAAATAGAAGAATGGTTAATGCATTTCTGGGCGTTGGTAAAGGTCATACTTCTATGCAAAAGTTTTGTATGACCATGGGTATGAATTGCATGAACTATTCTACTTACTTCTCATAGACAAAAGCACAGAAGATTAGTTAATACTAATATAGTGGACAGTTGCACCAAAGGAAAAACATAGAATGCTAATTAAAATTGCATAGTGTGATATGTAGTAAATGTCACAAAGAAATTTTGTATCTAGAAAGAAATTGTAAACTGCAGTGACTGCAGCTGTTACTTAATTTTATATGGGTTATAAAGCTAGTCTTAATTTTAAAGGAAAAGTTGCAGTTAACAAAGTAGGTCCTATTAGCAAGAAAATTAGTAGTATTAGGGATAGGTGAAAGCTAAGACAGAGTGCTTAAATTATTAAATTATAGTTGAGTCGAATTTATTACACATCGTATTTATTACATATGTACGCACGTAAGTGAAGCCGATGTGTAATAAATACGACTCATCTATAATTTAATAATTATTTCGCTTCACTGTGGTGTTCCAATACAGCTAAATTACGATAAAGAGTGCTTGTTCATTGAGCACATATAAAGCTGCCAGGAAGCAGTTAAAAGTGACTAAATGAAAAGAAGAAGAGGATAATACACCAGCTGAGGAGCCTTCATATAGTGCAAGAGGATTTTAAAACATAGAAAAAACATGTTTATATTTAGAGCTTCCATCTACAATTTTCTTGTGCCAATTTTTAGCATTTTTAATACTCAAAAATACTGCAGACACTGAAATGTTCAATGAATTTCTTTAAGTTTTGCATATATGCATATTCCTTGATAGGTGTTCAATTAAATTTGGTATCAGCAGGACTGTATATGAAACAATTTAATTTACTGGTATTGAAAACAGAAAATTTAAAAAAGAAATTCAAGAAAATCCTTTTATATTCTGTAAATTTACTTCTCATGAACCATTAGACATAAGCAAATGAGCATATACAATATTGTGACTTTGTGGGTTCGTGAAATTAAATGTCCAACTGCACAACTCAACAATGTTCTTTATTTCCACTGAATTACAGTCGGAACACTTGCCGATTACACAGAATTAGGTAATGCACACAATTACAATTCACCAGTTCATCTGTCACAGGTCCACTGCACTCGCAGGTCCGATGCACGTTCACAGTCTTCTTGTCCGTTAACTCACTCGGCGCTCCTCACACTGCTCGCCAAGAACTGAGCTCTTCTCCGGCCTGGCGCGTCGCTTATATAAGACCAACTGACCTATCTAGAAGGTTCCGGGTTAGATGAAATATCCTGGATGTTCTAGAACTCAAAGGGAGGGGAATGAGATGGCACAGTGATGTTTTTCCAGCCACCCCTCGTTACCACTATAAGACAAATGGATGGGCATGGCCAAACGCTTCCCGTCCGGCCCCAACGCCGGCCGGCTCCACGACGTTCAGGTGTCACTGCTCCCTCCTCAAAGCTGGTCGTCCCGAACAGCATCATCCTAGCATGCCAGGCGATCCAGGTGTACCACCAACATCTTCCCTCGGGGAACCTTCTGGATGCGGTAGACCACGTTAATCGTCTTCACCACCCGGTACGGTCATTGCCATGGCTGCTGGAGCTTCGGGCAGGTCCCTTGGTCCGAGTAGGACGGTACAACCAGACCAGGTCACCTTGCTGGAATCCTTGGCTGTTGGCTTGCCTGTCATACCTGGTCTTCATGCGGTCGCTCGCCTTCAGGATGTTCTGGCGAGCCATCTCGTGCATGTCGTGGAGATGGTCCACCAAGTTCTCCACATACTCGGTCACTGGCTGTTTCGCTTCCGGAGAGCTTCCAAAAGACAGGTCACAAGGGAGGCGTAACTCTCTGCCGAACATTAAGCTGGCTGGCGACATCACAGTTGTGTCGTGTGTAGATGAGTGGTAGGCTAGCAAGAACAGAGGCACCTTGACGTCCTAGTCTCGCTGATGGCTGGCCACGACCTTCCTCAGGTGTTCCTCTAAGGTCTTAATGTACCTTTCGACCATGCCATCCGACTGGGGATGTAGAGGTGTCGTGCAGGTCTTGTTCACCCCAAGCCTTTGTAGTGCCTCATTCATCAGGTTGGACTCAAAATTGGTGCCCTGGTCACTGTGCAGCTCTAACGGTACCCCAAATCGACAGAACACTTGCTCCACGAGGCAGTCTGTGATTGTCCTTGCCTCTTGGTTCGGGACAGCATACACCTCCGGCCACTTGGTGAAGTAGTCCAAGATCACCTTTCAGGTACTTGTTGCCTCGGTCGGGCATCGGAAATGGTCCAGCTATGTCAACGACAATCCGTTCGAATGGCGCTCCGACGTTATACTGCTGCATGCGACGCCAGCTCCTAGTCTGGGGGCCGCGACTTGCTAAGCACACGTGACATTGACGGCACCATCTCTCAGCATCTGCTCGGAGCCTCAGCCATTAGTAGCGCTGCCGCAGTTTGTCAATCGTTCGGTTCGCTCCCAGGTGTCCTGAAGTACCGGTGTGCACTTCCTCCAAGGCTTTCAGGACCTTACTTCGGGGAAGTACCAACTGTTCTCTCTGCATCTTCCCATCGGGCAATTCCCATACCCGGAACAGCCCCCGTAGGGCAGGGGATCCGTCCCCTTCAGCTGCCAAAGTGCGGGCGCTACGGACCCTTAGCACTCGTGGCACCTCTGACGTTACTAGAGGAACCTCAGGCCGAACATCTGAGCCCCTCCTTCGGGAGTTGTTCGGATTGGGATGGACTCGAGGGGGCAGTGTGTTCCTGATACCCGTGGGGATCGGGTACGTCTTCGGACGGGGTTGAGGGAAGCCATTAATTCTCCCGGGTACTAGCCTGCAAAGCTAGTAGGTGTGCTAGATCACCAGGCGGCCCCCCCGAGGTCATATCGGTAGTCTTCACCTTTTGTGTTGACGCGCGTAAGTGGCGTATCCACTTCCATCCCCTCTTGAGTCCATAGGACCAGATGGGGGGGCTTGTTAGTCTCTAGGTCTTGCCCTATGGAAAGCCCCACGGAGGACGCCGAGCGCCCTTTGGGACAGCTCGGATAATTCCCTGGTCAAAAGAGGCCCGGGTCTTGTTCCTACGGGTTCAAGGCTAATGGGAGTAGACCCTCTGGACTTAAAACTTAAAACCCGGAGCAGCACGCCCTCTCTGGTGTTCAACGAGTCCCATTGGGCCCAGTACGACTTGTAGGTGGCGCTCCTCGGTGCGATGTCCTCCCAGGTTGGTCTCGTCCCTGCCTCCACTTCCCTCAAGAGTGACCACAAGTCTGCGTCCGCCAGCTGCTCCCTCCTTAGGCCTGCGCTATCCCAGCCATCTGCAGGCACTGCCGTGACTACTCGAACTGCTGCGGCATGCTCCTTCTCCACTCTTGTGCACTGGCCGCACTCTTCTGGACAGGGTCTTTGGGACATAGCGTCTGCGTTACCGTGGCTCTTCCATCTGCGATGTTCCGAGGTGAAGTCGTACTCCTGCAGCCTCTGAACCCAACGTGCTGTCTGGCCTTCCAGGTTTCTAAAGCTCAATAGCCAGGTTAGGGTGGAATGGTCAGTCCACAGGTGGAATGGCTGGCCGTACAGGTACTTGTGGAAGTGCTCCAAGGTCTTTACTACGGCCAATAATTCTCGCCGGGTGACGCAGTAGTTCTTCTCTGCCTTGGATAGCTTCTTGCTGTAGTATGCTATCACCCGCTCATGGCCGTCCTGCATCTGTGATAGGACGCCTCCAATGCAATGGTCGCTGGCGTCGGTGTCCACAATGAAGGCACCACCTGGTTGTGGAAATCCCAAAATTGGAGCACTGCACGGTGTCTTCTTCAGGTGCTGGAAAGCGTCTTTGGCGTCCTCCGTCCACACATAAGGCCGGTGTTCCTTTATCAGGCGGGTGAGGGGTCTGGCGATGTTGGAGAACCCCTTTATGAAGCGTCGGAAATAACTGCACAGCCCCAGGAAACTGCGCAGCTCTTTCCTATCCTTTGGGCGAAGCCAATCTCTCACAGCCTGGGTCTTCTCCAGGTCTGTGACCACGCCAGGTGCTGAGACTATGTGGCCCAAGGAGTTCACTTCCTTGTGGAAGAGCTGGCACTTCTTCGCGTTCAGCTTCAAGTTGGTCGCCTGCAGTCTCTGTTGCACCTTATTCAGATTCTCGAGATGGTCTTCAAAAGTCTTCCCGACGATGATGATGTCGACCAGGTATAGCAGGCAGGTGTCGTAGGTCAGCCCTCTCATCACTGACTCCATGAGGCGTTGGAAGGTAGCTGGTGCATTGCAGAGGCCAAAGGGCATAACCGTGAACTGCTAGAGCCCTTGGCCTGTCGAGAATGCTCTTCTCCTTGTCTCTTGGGTCTAGAGCTACCTGCCAGTAGCCCGACTTCAGGTCCAGGGTCGAGAACCACTGCGCACCAGTTAGCGTGTCCAGGGTGTCATCAATCCGGGGTAAGAGGAAACAGTCCTTCCGGGTGACAGTGTTCAGCTTCCTGTAGTCCACACAGAAGCACAGCTCACCGTCTTCTTCGTCACCAAGACTACAGGGTAACACCAAGGGCTGTCAGAATCTTCAATCACTCCCCTGGATCTCATGTCCTCCAGCATGTCTCGTACGGCCCCTTGCTTCGCCAGCGGAACGCGTCTAGGTGGTTACCGAATAGGCCGGGCGTCTCCGGTGGCGATGCGGTGAAGCACTTTGTCTGTGCGGCCGTAGTATCTATCACCTTGGCTGAAGACGCGCTGGTATCGTCTCAGCAGTTGTCGAACTTTCTCCAGCTGTTCAGCGGTCAGGTGGTCGGCCGCCCTCTCCAGTAAGCCTTCTAGCCGGGGTCCCAGGAGTTGAGTCGGCACCGGCTCCTGTGCCTTGTCGATAGCTGTCACGCTGACCACAGGCTCGCACGTCCCCAGCTCAGTTCCAGCCAGGACGTCGTGGTCGGTGTCCGTTGGATTTAGCAGTCTCACTGGCACCTCCTCTCGGCACGGCAGCAATGCCCTGGCTACACAGAGTCCGTGTACAGGCGTCTTCTGGTCCAGCATCATGTTCCTGGTCCTCTGGCCTTCCAGTCGCGTCGTCACAACCACCTCGCTCCTCGCGGGGACAACCACGTCTTCATTCAAGACGACCTTGCAAATTCCAAGGCGCTCTTCTGGTTGACGGAGTATAACCTCTTCTCCATTGAGCCGCAGGACCTTCTTGCCGACGTCGACCATCGCCTCGTGGCTCCTGAGGGCGTCCAATCCCAGTATCACCTCCTCAGCCACTTTCGCGACGAACACCCACAGACGTACGGTACTCCTCCCCAAGGTCAACTTTAGCAGGGCCTCCTTCTCCAGAGGCAAGGTGTCGCCCGATGCCGTGACAAGCTGATATGGTCGGCTCGGCTTCCTCGTCGGCAAACCCTTCGCCACGTCAGGTATGATGGCGGTCACGGCCACCCCGGTGTCCACCAGCACACGACACGGCTTTTCTCTTACCCAGCCGTCCGCGATGAGGCTGTCATCCATCCGCCGGCTGACGGTGGGCAGTGTCACTCGAGGAGATGGTGTGGACGGCGCCGACGTGCTCCTCGCCACGCCGGGCCTTACTCGTTCTTCCGGTTGCCCTTTCTGGTGTCGGCAGTCTCTCTCTAGGTGTCCCGGCTGTCCACACCCCCAACACAGGCCACTAGGTCTTTGCCGGCGTCCTTCGGCTGGTCTTCTGTCTCCGGTGTAGCGGACACTCCTCGTTCTCGACGTCGGGATTGCTGTTACCTTGTCCGCTTCCATTCTTAATGCTGCTGTTAGCGCCTCGTGGATGGTTTTATAATCGCCGAGCATTAGGCGCTGACGAATCTCCGTGTCTCGTACCCCGTCAACGAATGTGTAGGCAGCTTCCCGGGATACGAACTCTGGTGGGAGGTCGACTAGGGCCTTGCTAGCCAGTTGTTCAACTGCCAGGGCGAACTCCTGCAGCGTCTCCCCTGGCTGCTGTAACCTTGCCTTTAGCTGGCTGCGGTACGCTGCGGCTAAGCGGTGCTTTCCAAAACGATTCTCCAGGGCCTTCCAGATGTCCTTGGGCGCCGCCGTTGTCTGTACCTCGTTCGGGACTTCCGCGGCCCGTCCCTGGAGGCTGGCTATTAGCTGCGTGGCCTCCTCCTCTGGTGACCATTTGTTGTGCTTGGCCACTGTGTCGAACTGGCGGCAATAGACCTCAAATGTTGACGCGCCGTCATATTTCGGAGGTTTGACGCGCGCCGATGTGTCGCGTCCCGGTGCGTCGGCCTTCAAATCCTTCAACCTCCTGCCGACGACGTCCTCCACCATGGCGTTCAGGGACTTGACACTGCAACAACCCCAGAATTACCCACACCGCTGGATCTAGCGTCAGTCGCACAAGAGCCGTAGATGCAAACAAAGATTTGCGAAACATGTCCTCAAAATAGGTACGAAAGTGAAGCAGATGTGTAAAAAAATGCGACTCATCTAAAATTTAAGAACTGTACGTAGTTTTTATCAGTTTGTATACACGTATTGTGTCTATTGGTGTGTGCTTTTGAATCAGTTACTTGTTTTGTTAAAATCTGCAATATGTCCTCAGATAGTTCTGATACTGAAGCAGACGAGTTTAATGACGTGTTTGTTAGCGTAATTAAAAATAAGACAGTGTTGTTAAACAAATCTCAAGTTCCCAAAATAAAACAAGAAAAGGAGATAGCGATTGGACAGGCAATTACGGAAATTGAGCAACTTTGTGGTAAAGAATGGAGTCAAAACAAATCACAAAGAAAATCAGTAATATGAAAGCTGTAGTAACAAAAAAAAAAAAAAAAAAAAAAAAAAAAAAAAAAAAAAAAAAAAAAAAAAAAAAAAAAAACGACACGAAGGCAACAGGAAACAAAAACATTAAACTGAACAACTATTTTCGCTGATGTCATCATATAATAATCCAACCTTAAACAAGATTCCAGGTATATTTTGAAATAAATAATTTTCCTCATATAATAAATGCATTTCTATTTCATTATATGTTGCGTACTCTAAAAAATTTCGAAGGTAAGGAAGGACATTTTGCAGTATTTCATTCTTTTTTGTGGTACAGGTGCATGTGAGGGAGGTGTGCCAGGGAAAGAGGGTCCTTCTTTAACACCAGTAGTATCACAAAGCAGGCCCGAGAGACCTACAAAACGTCAGCGCATGTGTGATTTTGAAACTGAGGAAAGTAGAGGCCTGTCCACCCCTGAGTACCAGAGGCTACTGATCAGTGAACAGCTAAAGTTAACAAGATTACAAATTGACTATTTTTCAAAAAAACTAGAACTTCTGAAAAACAAGAATAACTAGCCATTAAAGGTGCCATATTGTTACACTTTATTTAAATATACACATGTACAACATTTTCAGATATTGGAATTAAAGTATTTCTGTTTTAACTGAATAATTGATTTACAAATCATATATAATTTCAGCAATTTCATTTCGTTTTCTCAACCCTTCTGTATGTATTGCAGCATCATCACCAACATTTTCAACGCCATTTACATTTTCAAAATCACCTGCATCACCATCAAGGTCGTCGAAATCATAATCATCAAGCAAGTACTTAGCCACAATATGTAGGATGAAACAACTTTGTATAAGTGTTGGTGTGTGCACTAAATTGAGTCTTACCCCATAATGAAGAATTGGAAATCTTTTCTTTAACTGTCCAAAACAGCGCTCGATTATACCGCGTTCTACCTTTAAATGCAATTTCTTGTGGTGTAACAGAATTGCGATAAGGAACCATTAACCAAGGTGCCACTCCGTAACCCTCATCTGCTATCAACAAGGAGTTTATGCTATGGAGGCTTCCAGCTACACTGTGGAGGTTCTGGCCATTCGTGACGCTTTACAATATGGGAATTCTCAGGGCTTCCCCAAACTGCTGATCTTAACCGATGCGCAGAGTGTGCTGCAGAGACTCTCATCTCCCCGCTGGACGAGAGATATGCACTGTTATCTTTACAAGATACTGACGGTGAACAACGCTACCATAGCCGGACACCAAATTCACTTCCTTGGGATCAGAGGCCATGTCGGAATTCGATACAATGAAGTCGCCGATCGCCTGGCAAAAGAGGGACTCACCCAAGGCACCTTCCAAGGCATCCAACTGCCCTACACGGATTTCTTCCTGGTCCTTCATCTGACGCCTATTGTCGCTGGAATGACGCCTGGATTCGTTCGCAGTCCATCAAAGGCAAACACTACGCCACCGTTCAGACGCATCTATCCACGACCCTTTGGTTCTCCAGCTTCAGGATTGCACGTCGACATCTCACCTCCATCATTAGAATGCGACTTGGACATGAATATTACCCTGCACATCTACACCGACTACGTCTCATCGATTCTCCCGTATGTCCTGATGACCCAGGCGAAACCGCTGACCTCAATCATCTCCTGTTCAGTTGCTCTCGCTACCGAGTCCACCGTTCTTCCTTCCTCCGCCGCCTACTTCAGCAGTCTGTTCCTTTTCCCGCTAGCGTCAACACCATATTACAGTTATGCCACAAACCTGTATACCAAGTTCTTCTACAATTTCTTAAAGAAAGTGATCTACAGATCTAGTCTCCTCCCATCCTCTTAATTTCCCTTACATTATTTTTCTTATTTTTCCCTATGATGGCCATATGAGATTTTACCGAAAGCCGAAAAAAAAAAAAAAGGAGTTTATGCTTGTCTTCATTACTGCACACGGTGCACTGTTACGCTATATGCGTGAGTCATGCACTGACCCAGGCCACTGAATATCAATGCTGGTGAAACATTCCTCGGAATTACATGTAGCTTGCACATTTATGGAAGCATAACCTTTGCGGTTAATGTATTCATCTCCGTGATGATTTGGTTTTGGAATTTTCACATGTGTACAGTCGAGAACACCAACTGCAGATGGGAAATGGTACTTCCTCTGCCACTGAAGTTTAGCATCGTGCATACTCTGTTGATCCGAAGGAAACTACATCCAAAAATGAGTTTTTTCAACTATTTTGCTTGCTACGTATGTGACAGTTCTTGACAATGTACTCTGGTGTATACCCATGTCTTCTCCAACTCCAACCTGGAAACCCGGGTCTCCAGCATATCCTAAAAAAGTTCTCATTTTCTGCTGACCACTCAAAGCTCCGCCGCGCGTTTTGTGATTTTCTCCCACAAAATAATCACTTAACCACGTAACATTTTCACTGCTAAATCTATATAACTTTTTGAAATCCCATTCTTTGGGGTTCCTCCTTTGTCTGTAGACCTTTCATTCCCGAATATTCATAAACGCAGCCATTTCTGATTCCGATAAACCTTTTGCTAAGCTAGCGAAGTCAGCATTGAGGTAGACTTCAGTTTTTCATAGCAATTGCTATGAAGCAAAAGCAATTACTACGTGTTATGCATACAATTTCTAGCAATTGCTACTCGTCGTAGCTTTTGCTTAACTTGGCCTACATGACCTAGCTTTTGCTAAAGCAAAAGCAATTGCTAGATATTATTATGCATATATATCGAAGCATTAGCTAGATTTTGCTACAGATTTGAAGGAAAAGATATTATTATGCATATATATTGAAGCATTAGCTAGATTTTGCTACAGATTTGAAGGAAAAGCAATTGCTTAGTTTTTATGCATACCACTCAATCTGTTCATAATAAAGACTATAATAGACAAATACCTCAGGAAGAAGAAAGAAAGGGTATATATGTTCTTTGCGAATTTTGAGAAACCTTTTGATACAATAAACAGGAAAGCTCTAGTTTGGAAATTGAGGATGAAAGGGGTAAGTGGAAAATATATAAAAGTAGAGAAAATCTATGAAGGGGTGAAATTTTTCATAAGGTGGGGAAAAAATGTCATTACAGAGTGATAGAAAAAAAAAATAGGCCTAAGACAAGGATGCAAAATGAATCCAATTTTATTTAAGTTATTTATAGATGAGATAATACACAAGGTTAAAGAAGGAAATCAGCACTGTCCAGTAATAGCAAACAAAGAAATTCCTGGATTGCTATATGCAGATGACTTAATGGTAGGATCTATAATGGTAGTAGGATTGTAATAAATGAAAGGAAGGCAATAAATGAAATCCAAAAATTCTGTGAAGAGTGGTGAATAAAAGTAAACATAAATAATATAGACTATAGATAAATAATATAGACTATAAATATAGTCTAAATAAATAAATTATAGTCTATATAAATAATATAGACTATATTCAGAGAGTAAACCTTATGTTAGACAGTCCAGAATATGAAAAAATTCCAAAAAATCTATTATCCAAAAGTATCACTTCTGTTAATAAAGCTTTATCAATTACAAAAACATTAAGTACATCTGAAAAATACAACTTAAAATCTTCCAACCCCACACTACCAAGGTTGTACTGTCTGCCAAAAATCCACAAACAAGACAACAGCATGAGACTCATCATCAATGGCATCAATTTACCTACATACCACATTGCAAAATGGTTAGTAAGAAAATTAAAATCATATGACAAATTTCAAAGTTTGGGAATAAAAAACTCCTTAGAATTGATAAATCACCTACAGAAATACAACATCCCGGAAAATCACATACTAGTTTCTTTTGACGTTAAGGCACTTTTTACAAGCATTCCAGTAGAAAAAATACCTACATTCCTCAAAAAATGGATAACCCAGACTACAACGGACCCCAGAGAAATAGATGACATTATCAATCTTACAGATTTATGAATAAGGAATAATTACTTCTCATGTTTAACCAAAAATTCTACAGACAATCAAAAGGATTAGCAATGGGGAGCCCACTTTCGCCTATTTTAGCAGACCTATACATGAGCTATTTTGAAACACACACAGTAAAGGCCTTCCCACAGATTTATAAATTTTGGCAGAGATATGTTGATGATGTTTTTGCTATCATTCCGGAAAAACTTAGAGAAGATTCTCTAAAATTACTAAACCTGCAAGATAATCACATCCAATTCACTATGGAAGTAGAAAGAGACAACACCCTACCCTTTTTGGACCTCAAGGTAACTAGAAATCGTCATGGTGTAGATTTTGGAATATACAGGAAGCACACACACATAGATCATTACATACAGAAAAATGAATACAACCCAGTTTCACATCAACTAGCTGCCTTTAGAAGTCTAATTCACTGGCTATACAACATCCCACTGAGTAAGGATGAATTTTTGAAAGAACAACAACACATAAAAGACATAGCGGTATTAAATGGATTCAACCCAGCCATCATAAGGAACACCACTTAATAACACAAATTGGCAATATAGAAAATTCACCTACCATCCATGGGCTTTTAGAAAATTTGAACGAATCTTCAAAAGAATAAACTTAAAATTAGCACCCCAAAACAAATTCAGTCTGAGGAACCTGCTAAATAAACCACTGAAAAAAGCTACATAGGAAAAACTAAGAGAAAATTACTATAAAAATTATTTGTGGTTGGTTTATTGACACTCGTCACTTACTTTTTCATATATTTATGAGAGACTAGTTTCAAAGGCCCTGGCCTCCATTTTCAATCTCTTCCCAACTGGCATCTGTTGTTATCTGCTCTCTCTGATGGTGGAACTATGAACTTTTTTGTCAAATTATCTACTGGCGGGATTTCAAAGTTCATTACGCGATCCTTATTTTTCCAGATGAATATGTTCTCCCACGTTGTCAATCTATTTTGGTTTATCACTCCTTTTAATAATTTTGGATTTGGATCAATGTCATGGTTTTCATTCCAAAAATGAAATGCTACTGCTGACTTGTCTTCTTGTTTCAATCTGATGTTTCTAAAGTGTTCTTTGACTCTGGTTTTTAAATTTCTTTTTGTTTGACCTATGTAGCATTTTTCACAATTCTTACAATTTATTTGGTATATTCCAGATTTGTTACCTGAAGGAATTTCATCTTTTGTTTTTGAATTTAGTAATTTTAAAATTGAGTATCTATTAGTAGGTGCCAAGATGATATTTTGTTCCTTGAATATCTTTTTAAATTTATTAAATGTTTTTGGATGATATGTGAATGAACTGAATATGTTGTTGCTTTCTTTTTCTTTAATATATGTGGTTGCTTCCTTAATGGTTTTCTTTAGTTTAGATTTTCTAATTTTCTTCAACACCAAACTTTTGTTGTATCCGTTTTCTTCTGCTATGTGTATTATTGCTTTTTGTTCCTTGAAATATTCTTCTTTTTCCATGGGTATGTTGACTAGTCTGTGTGTAAGGCTGTTTATTATTGCATGTTTATGTGTAATTGGGTTGTGGCTATTATTTTTTATATAATTTTCTGAATGTGTTGGCTTCCTGTAAATTCCAAATTTTATTTTTGTATCATTCCTGATGATATTTAGATCCAAGAAAGGTAGTTGTCCATTGATTTCCTTTTCTATTGTGAATTTGATAGTCCTTTCTTGCAGATTGAGTAATTTTAATGCATCATCTAAATGTTTACTTGGTACAATTGCTTGGCATACCAACAGAAAAATTGCAGACTGTGTTAAAAAAAATGGCTAGCTACAATTGATATGGAAGCAATAGAAGCAGAAGAATATATTTCTCTAACAAAAATATGCATTGAACAAAACTTCTTTAGCTTTAATGGAAAACACTACAAGCAGAAATCAGGATTATCAATGGGCAATCCACTTTCACCTTTTTTGGCTAACTTATTTATGAGTGCATTTGAAACACAAATTAAAAAGTCCTTCCCATTGATCTTCAAGGTTTGGTATAGATATGTTGACGACATCTTTGCAATCATCTTTAATGTCAGCTCCTGTTTTGGCCCAGTATACTCCAGGTGCATACACTGAGCTTCATTCTGGTGCTAGTGGTTTAGGTGTTACCTGTGTACTCTATCAGAAAATTGATAATGTATTGAAACCTGCTGGTTATGCTTCTAGAACATTGTCACAATGTGAAAGAAATTACAGTGTTCCAGAATTGGAACTCTTGGCAATTGTGTTTGCCCTTACACATTTTCGTTCCTTTGTTTTTGTCTATAAAGTACATATTGTTTCGGACCACCATTTTTTATGCTATTTAAATAACTTGAAGGATTTGATAGGTCGATTAGCTAGATGGAGTTTAAAGTTGCAAGAATTTGATTACACAATTTGTTATAAATCTGGAAAGAAACATCATGATGCAGACACTTTGTCTCGTTTTCCTATGTTGCAACCTCGAGATACTGAATTAGAACAATTAGATGAGCTCTTTACTTGTCTGTTGTCTCCAGTTGAAGTTGCAGACCAACAAAACAAAGATCCTACACTTATTCCAATTATTGATGCACTTAAAGATCCTAATTCTGCTCCTGCTAAAATTCAGAGACAAGCTTCCACCTACACACTCAAGTCTGTTGTCTTGTATAGAAATAATGCTGGTTCTACAGGCCCTCTACATTTATTGGTAATTCCAGAAGCTATTAAGCATGAAATTTTATCATGTCATGAAAATCTCCTTTCGGGTCACTTAGGTTTTGCTAAAACATTTGCAAAAATTCACTCTCGATACTATTGGATTGGTATGAAGAAAGATATAGAACATCTTGCCATAGTTGCCAAACGAGAAAAGAGCCAAATAATCAGAAACCTGCAGGTGTATTACAACCGATTTCTGTGACAGCTGTTTGTGAACGCTGGGGTATTGATTTGTTAGGTCCTTTTCGAAGATCCAGTTCTGGGTATAAGTATATAATTGTTGCAACAGAATATGCCTCCCGTTGGGTTGAATCTGTACTCTTGTCCTCTGCTATAATTCCACAAGTTGCTAAATTCATTTTACATAACATTATATGTCGCCATGGAGCTCCTGCTACTTTACTTTCTGATCGAGGTTCAGTCTTCCTTAGTGAAGTTACCCAAGAATTATTAAAATCTTTGTCTGTATCACCTAACTTCACTAGCGCTTATCACCCAGCCTGCAATGGATTAACTGAACGTTTTAATCTAACCCTTTTGAATATGCTTAGTCATTTTGTTGATTCTAATCAGAAAAATTGGGATGTTATATTGACTTATGTAATTTTTTCATATAACTCCTCAGTCCAGGATACCATTAAATTTTCCCCCTTCTTTTTAATGTATGGTCGAGAACCTACTTTGCCTAATCAAGTGCAGTTACAAGCTACATCTAATGACCTTCTTGTGCGCCAGACTCTTCAAGATATTCAGAAGGCTCGTGAAGTTGCTATTTGTAATATCAATCAACAACTTAAGCAAAAAGCTTTGTATGATGCCAAACATAGAGATGTTAAATTCAATGTTGGACAACTTGTGAAAGTTTTTACTCCCATTCGAAAGAAAGGCAAATCTACTAAGCTGCCTCATAGGTATTTTGGACCATTTGAAATTATTAAACAAATTTCTCCAGTGACATATATTGTTGGTCAACCACATGCTCCACGCACCAAACATCAAAGTGTGCATATTTCTAGGATTTTTCCTTATTATGATCCTGTAGGCCCTTAGAGGTTATAAATTTTCTTATATTTAAAATTCATATAACACCCAACATACTAGATACTATTTCATGATTTTTATGTTGTGTTTACTTTTTTTAGGCATTACTAAAACTTGTCATTTATTCTGTAGTCAAGTATTTAACAAAGCATTTATTTTTTTTCAGGTATGTTATGTTTCAATTATTATTGACAGTTTTTCTGAAACATGTGTTTTAAATTTATGGTCAATTAGCATTATTTTCACTACTTGGCCTTGTAAAATTGTTTTGTTATAAGTTGTGGTGTTTCATCATTTCTTAATTTTGGGATGTATTTTCTTTTTCTGTCTCAAATTGAAAGTTAAATTTTGGCATAAGGTTATTTGAGGAAGTTTCTTTAGTAAATTCAGGTTTATTTCACTGTCACAAATAATGGGAATTACTTAAAATGAAGTAAATTTGGGATATTACTGATAGGTTTTCTGAGATGTTACATTGTGTTTGGATAATTTGGGATTCTCTGTGCAGTGTTTGTAATATGGTTGCTAATGTTTGTTATAGTAATTTCTGTTAGGCATCATTAAATAATTTTGCTTTCTTTTCGTTAGGATTTGGTTTAACAAACAATTAGGAGGGAGGTTATGTCTAAATTACTATTTTGGAAGTTTGGGAAAATATGGATTTAAACTTGTTCTTTGTCCCACTCGACGTTTCTTTTAGGAGAAAGAATGCTGTAATTTCTCTTTCTTTATTTCTTTTCAAATTGTTGCAGTGTATATATAGTTTCCTGATGGTTGCGGAAGAGTGCCTCAGGATTATTTTGTGTTAGTACTGTGAAAATTATTTCTGGCTTCAAGGATTTGCTGTTATGTACCCTTGAATGCAGTGGTAGTAATGAGGAAGTAGTGTGAAGAAGTTTATGTGAAATTTTGCAGGGGAGGTGTTATGTGCCTGCAGTGTGGATCATGTGTGGTGTTGGTGAACCTGTGTGGTTTGTCATAGTGTTTAGAGATGTGTAGTAGGTTTTTTTTTTTTTTTTTGTAAAAGAAGAGTACTGCAACAATAAGTGTGTTATAAAGGTTTTTCCTTTCAGCAGAATTATTTGGTAATAAGTTGGTGGACATTGTGCAAACTTAAACTGTATTTTTGATTTCACAATTAGTTTATTTCCCTCCTTTGATAATTAACCTCAATTATTAATATACTTCTTTTAAATTTGGATTCCAAGAAAATTGAATGGTATATCTTTATATGGATCATTATTTAATATACTGTTGTGTTCAGACTTTACGACTAGTTATGATTGCTAGGGACACCAACGCTCTATTATGTGTCGAATCTGATGATAAAACATAGTTATGTGTTTGAAGTAACGGAGTTCTGGAAAAAGTATAGAAGAAAGTAAGAAAATGAAGTGTATTGTTTTAATTATGTATGGTTAACGTTTTATCATACGTCATGATGATGATTCTTATGTTCAGCCCTAGTAGGTAGGACTTATTCCCCGCCCCTAGTTAGAAACAGGGATTTCTAGCTAGTTCTGGCCTCAATTTTTGATAACTTTTTTGTTTTTTTAATCCACTTAGTAATTCTGCATAAAGAGCCAAGAAGGCCTAAAAAGTGCTAATAGCCACTTAGTTGTAGTTAACCTCTTCACCGATGGCCATTTAAACCCTTCAGGGACCGGAAACGGATACCCAATAAACAGAACAAGACATTTAAATAGTTAAATGCTGTAAAAATGCATCATAAATACAATTCCATATCTTCCGTATTTATTAAGTTATTTAAACGAAACAAAAACTGGTTTAAAACCTGTTAAAGGCAGTATACATCTACAGCAACAAAAAAGTGGAGACTAAAGTAATAAATCATTTAAAATTTCACTTCTTTGTTTCACTGTAGCAAAAGTCATTCTTTGTGCCAAACGCGCCTAATATTTGAATCATTTTGTTTTGTGTGTATACGAACGAATGTATGTATAGCTACGCAAGCGACTTCTCTGGTTCAAGTTTAGTTTATTTATACTATACCAAGTGATAATCATACGAGTATATGTTGCGTTACACTGGAAAGAAAACTCCCTGTCAGCATTTGTTATTACAGTGTTTCTCAACCAAGGTTTCTGATGGCCTTATGCAGCTGTTTTGGCTCAGTATTTTATTTATTTATACTCTCTCTGTGTTCAGAGTGATTTCTTATAGCTATCAATAGCTAAATAAATGGCACATTTGAAATTGTTAAATTTCAATGTTAACCATGGCCTATTCCCGTAATGTAGCAAATAAATTATCTTGCATATGATGTATACAGGCTTCTGATATTACTGTAGAAAATCTGGAATATTTGTTGTGCGATTATGAAGGAGATGTTTAGGATATAGATAGCAGTGACTTGTACTGGTCTACAGATGGCATGCTAGCTACTCCATTATTTGGGGGCAGTGGCAGGTCAAATATGCATGATGTGGATCAGCTATTACTAGCTATCCCTCTTTACAAAAAACAGTTCAATGGTAAAAAAAGTAGTTTTATACCACTGGATGTAACCATGCACAATTGTTTAGTAATTTTCAGAGCTGTAAATTCATGCAAGACATTCATCTACCTATACTTGCGCGTATAAATAGCTTGTAACCTAATTGAGTATTATAATACTTAGAGGTAAGGGGAAAGAAATTCACCACGACATCACCCCTCATATTTGAGAGAAAATACTTTCCTAAAAGTATACCACCCACAATCAAAAAAGTCGCAACCATGTCTAGTGTGTTGCGAAAAAGATGTTCGCAAGGAAACCAATATTATTTGGTGTGAATCTGCAGATAAGCCCTTGGGTGTTTATCGAGGTTTGGAGGTGTACAATTCAAAAAGAAACCTTTAAGGGTACGTTTACATCCCTTATAGAACTAATTTAAATTTATTGTAAAATAGGAAGATCAAAATAATTGGCATTAAATGAGCATAAAATGCATGTATGTGCAGGACGTCTATACATGTCCATATCGGTGAAAGGGTTAAAAGGTTATAGTTTGTTCTGTATTTTAATTAATATTTTAGTAACATTTTCCTAACTTTTATTTAAGGAGTAATATTTTGTTGTCTAATGCTGGCTCACTCGTAATTTCTAAACTGCACTGTTTCTTGTAATAAGTAATTTTTGGCCTAATCGTTGGGTATAAATTTCGGTAAATGTGTACTTCTTCCTTGAATTCAACTCATCTACTCCATATTAGCTTTTTCTTTTTTTTTTTTTTAAGTAAAACAGGTACATGATAAGATTATATAACTCCCCCCCCCCCCCCCTGTATTTAACTGTAAGGTTAAAATGAAATGTGTTTCTCTTCCTTTCTTAAATTGAAACTTTAAAATTTGGTATAATCTCTCTAAGTTCTTTTGGCAGGGTTCTCTACCCTATTCATTTTAAGTCATATTGGAAATAATAATTGCAAAATTCAGGTCAGGATTTTGAGGTTTTCTTTGCAGTGTTAAATTATTTTGGTCAACTATCCCCCCCCCCCCCCCCAACAAGGTTATAATGCCATTCTTTACAGTGGTAATTTATTTTTTAGGTATTTCTAAAAGTTATTTTGCATCCTTTGGTGTGGTAAATGTGGAATCATAGTGAAATTTCAGAGAGGTTATGTATAAATTATCAGTGATTTGTTAAAATTATATGTAATTTCTAATATTGTCTCTGTTTTGTGTTGTTGAACTTTTTCAGATGTGATGCTACTGTTTCTTCTTTTTCTATCTGTTTTGGTCATTGCAAGTGTGAAAGTGTTTTATAGGTCAGTGCTGAGATGTGCCCCTAGATTATTATGTGTGTTTGATGTAGTTGAGATGTTGTAGATTCAAGGAAGTGCTGTAATGTAACCTTGGATGCTATGAAGATGTTAGAGTTAAGAGAGTATTTTTAGTGTGTGTATTTGTGAAGTTTTACAGGCTAGATGTGCCTGTAGCATGGATCACTTGTCAGGAAGCTTGATATGTACCTGATACAGGTAATATGGTAATATGTGGTAATATTTTGTGGTATTACTTCTATATTATGCATGTTTATGTCAGTGTTTGGGATGTTAACTGCATGTTTGCATGTGTAATTTGCATATGATAAAGTACTGTTCATTGCATTATGTTGCCTGAAGGGAGCATGTATACGAGTCTCTCCCCCCCTCTCCCCCTCCCTCCCCCTGCCACTCTCCCCCTCCCCCTCTCCCTCCCCCTCACCCTCCAACTATATTTTTCCAGTACTGTCTTATACCATTAAATTGCTACTTTTGTGCATTTTTGTTCTTTTGAAGAAAAAAAAAGGGTATGCTTGTTAGTGGTGCCAAAAACAAAGGAAATTTTGTTAACTATAGTACAGAAAAATATATACACCTTACTGCAACTTTCAAGGACATTAATTTCCAAGACATGCAATATCATATGTGTAAGATTACCAAATGTTGTACTTTTGTGAAGTTTATCTTTTAGCAATTTCCCATGAATGTTTATTTTTATTTTTAGAGCCTATCATATGGAAGATTAGTTGGTAGTTATTTCTAGCATTAAAATTATGTATGTATAACATTTTTTATTACAGTACATTTGCATTCTAATTTAAATTATACCTTGTGTTATGTTAATTAAAGGAAACTAATCATTCCTCCATACTAGCCATGTATCTATCCAATACCTTGTGTGTCTGTGCACAACTTGTGAATGTCCCAGTTACTACAATGCAAATAAATGGTGAAAAGCAATCATTTACATCCTCTAACACTGTCTCACCATAAACAGGGTGATCCCTTTCTGGATGAGATATCGTAAGTAATATTGATTCTAGAAGGTAATTATAACCTGTGAAAACACCTGATCTGTACAGTAACCAGCAATATGGCAACAGCTGTGTCCAGATATTTTCTATTTAGAAACATTCCAAGGTGATCCAAAAGCAGGTGAGACCATGTATTTACAAAATGTTCCACGTACTTCCATTCAGACAAAATACACACTAGTTTAGAATGTCTTGAAACAAAGATGAATTCAGGAGTAATGGGTTAAAACCTATGCCTAGAAGAGTACATTAACACAGCATATCATTAGAGTATTTTCAGTTAGGCTCATGAATGTGGCAGGGTATGGAGACCAACCCCCATTTTCCATTGTCTGTAAAATATAAGTTTGTACTCTTGCCAATTACACTACCCAGCTTGATTTTTGCAGTAAAGCATGTAATAAGTGATGACTAAATAAAGTCTCCTGATTCCAGAAATGCCATGGACTTCCTGTATCAAAACTGGTTTTCATGTGAATCATGATTTACGGTCTGAAAATGCGTCAAAATGACACCTTGCTGCTTTGCAATAACAGTGAATTGTCTGTTGTTAGTGTAGCTGGGCTTTGCTTTATTTTTGTGCATGCTTGTCAATCCTACAGCACTCCATAGTCTTTCACCCTTTTTTTTTTTTTTGTGCATGCTTGTCAATCCTACACCATTCCATTGAACTCTCTGATATCAGTCTATTTTTAGAATTGTTACTGATGAAATGCACTGTTGAAATGCAAAGTTCATTTTTGTAGCTCACAGTGGTGGCAAAATTCTTAATGCTGCCTAGTCCACTGACAATCAGTTAATCGTGAGTGTGGTGAACGTCTGACCTATTGTTTATATTTTGTTCTGCTGGGCAAATTGAGAGTGTGTCAGGAATTAAAGATGTGTGAATAAGCCAGACTCATTCTATTACATTGTGGGTGCTCATAATGAAGGGGTAGAGGCGGCCAATAACTGCATTGGTGAAACATTTATACTATGCATATTTTAAAATAAACTTAGGAGACCAGGCCAAGGTCCACGTAATTTGTTAAAAATCCCTTAACGCCATCCATTCAGCATAGGAATGGTTTGGCGTCAACCTCAGGACCATTGCAGTGACTGCTATTTTTGCATGTGTAATGTGGCTGGATTTAATAAGAAAAATAAGGACAGTATTATGCACCCAAGTTCAGAGTTGGTGATGAGATCCATTTCTCATGGACCAGAAATTCTAATTCCTTCACCTCCTAATAGTTAACCTGATTCTAGAGATCCCTCAGATTCTGCTGACGAGCAAGTTGATATGGATTTTTCACCAGCAACAGAAATAACAATTCCAGAATTTATCGAGATTCAACTGTATTGGAACACCACAGTGAAGCGAAAAATTATTAAATTTTAGATGAGTCGCATTTTTTACACATCTGCTTCACTTTCGTACCTATTTTGAGGACATGTTTCGCAAATCTTCGTTTGCATCTACGGCTCTTGTGCGACTGTCGCACAAGAGCCGTAGATGCAAACAAAGATTTGCGAAACATGTCCTCAAAATAGGTACGAAAGTGAAGCAGATGTGTAAAAAATGCGACTCATCTAAAATTTAATAATTCCAGAATTGTTTAACCAGTTGGAGTTGAGTAATCTGATACAACACCTCGGCATCACAAAAGAAAAGAGTGAGCTGCTAAGTTCGTGATTGAAAGAACAAAAATTTTCCTGCCCCTGGATCTACCTTTTCTTGGTACAGACACAGAGATAAGGAGTTCAGGAAGTATTTCAAGAATTAAGATGATTGGACCTACTGTTGTGACATTCAGGACTGATACAACAGCTGGAGAATGATTACCAATTGGAAGATTGGAGACTGTTTGTGGATTCTTCTAAAAGGAACTTGAAGGCTGTACCACTTCATAATGGAAACATTCTAGCTTCGAGACCTGTGAGACATTCCATTTCACTAAAGGAAAATTATCTCACAATGCAAACTGTTTTGGACAAAATGAAATGTTATAAGTACAGGTGGGATGTGCGTAGTGACTTGAAGGCATGTAGTGTTCTATTAGGACTACAAGCAGGCCACGCTAAATTCCCTTATCATTTATGTGTAGGCATAAGAAATGGTCTACACCTACCTGGCCCAAAAGACAAGTGTAGACACTGGGAGTAAAAATTCTTCCAAATGCTGTCTTAGTTGACCCACAAAAAGTTATCGAATTGAATAGAACTTATTTATACAACTTGCTACTTACAATATTTTATCTACAGTACATATTTCTTAGTCTAGTTGTATAAACGTTTCCTAGCATGGCTGAGTAGGAATAGTCACCCTTCCATCCTCTACTCTACTTTGCTATCTGTTTTACCTAGTTGTCCCACCATATTTTCTTTTCCTCTCTTTACTTTTCTCAACCATTTCTCTTTAGCTTTCCATAACAAGTTCCCTATATTTCTATTTCTACTCTAATTTTTCCCTGTAACCACTTTTATGGCTATCAGCTCACTCACAAAAAGTTATTTGGCCACCATTACACATCAAACTGGGAATCATGAAGCAGTTTGTTAAGGCCTTGGACAGAAGCAGCCCCCCTTTTCAGTATATTGCAAGCAAGTTTCCACATTTATCAGATGCGAAAGTTAAGGAAGGCACATTTTATGGGCCACAAATTACAATGATGCTGAAAGACTCAAACTTTGAACAGAGGACGAATGCTGTGGTATGGAACTTGCTGCATGGATTTCAATGAGAGACATTATAACAAACCGCTTGGCTCTCACCAGTATGGCCTGGGTTCAATCGCAGGCAACTGCTATGTAAGATTTGTGGTGGACAACATGGCATTGGGGCAGGTTTCCTCTGGATCCTCTGCCAGCATTCCACCAAATGCTCCATCATCATCTTTCCTATCATTTCATCTTGCCCTCATTCTGTCATCCACTTCTCTCACTCTCATACCAGGCATCGGGCTGATCACCCATCCTGGATTCTCTCTTACTGATCCAGAAATTCCATTCCTCAACACACAGCCTACAGGCCTAAGGTTTAAGAGGAATAATAATACCCTGACACCACAGAGTGGTATAAGAAGACAGTTAAGGAGAAGACACCATAACAAAGTTCCTACAAAATATAAAGAGTGAACAATATGAAACAATAGTGAAAATAATGTTGCATCACATCAAGGAGTTAGGGTGTAGAATGAGCTAAAATTGCACTTCCTTCATTCTCGTCTCAATCACTCTCTTGAAAATCTTGCAGCTGTTTGTGAAGAGATGGGAGAGAGTTTTCACCAAGGCATCTAGGAAGCAGAAAGAAGATACCAGGGGAGGTGGGATATATCAATGATGGCCAACTACTGTTGGTGTTTGAAAAGAGATGGCAAACATGCAACAGCCAGACAGTGGGCAGCCAAGCCATCATTCAAAGTGGACATCTAGGACTGTTTGTACTAAAGATGACTACAATTTTTTCCTGTAATAACATCTTCTGGTGTTGTTTCACATATACATTGCCTTCTTTTTGAATTCTTTGATCACATTTAATTGCTGGAGTACAGAAATCACGAATTTGTGCTTTTCAGCAACATGTGAACAAAGAGGTTCTGAAAGTATAAACTTGAAAGAAGCGTAGGGACAGTGAAGCACAAATTAGTACAAAATTGAATCGAGAATATATTGACACATTGCTTCACTCACAGTGTGAGTGAAGCAATGTGTCAATATATTCTCGATTCAATTTTGTACTAAAGAGGTTCTGGTTTGACCCTAGGTAGTGGCACTTACATAGATGAATCATGTATTTATTTGGCACCCCTCTCACAAAAAATAGTGACATAGACATGTCGTGGACTGTTCACAAAATATCACTATGTTTTTTCTATGATATTTCTAAACTTATCTTAATTTGTTCAGTACTTTTTATTCCAATATCTCTTAATTTGGAGTACCCATTGCTAGAAAACCTGACGTGATATGTAGAAATGAATAATGGTTTCGTATTCAGTGACCCAAAATTAGTTAAGATCACCGTCACATCCCTTGCCTCAAGAAAAATGTTTCAAAATGCTGGTAGTATTATTGGATAAGAAGACTCAGTTGGCAAATCTGCAAAATTAGTAACTTCATGCATTACTTATCTTGACAACATTTTTAAATGCAGAATATGTTTCACGATTAAATCACTAGAAGCTGGAGCTTTTATGTTCTTGTTTAATTTCTATTGCTCCACAGTTACTAGGTTCATTTGCTACTTTTATTTCAAGAATTCACAGGTAATTGCATTGTAAAAGACATCAACTTTAAAACTGTTTCTATTCTGATAGGGAACTTTTTATAGTTCCAATCAACTTCTGAAATTTATGCAACTTTAATTCCATATTAAAGAAAAACATGACCAATATTAAACTGCAATGGATCATGTAACAATATTAACCAATTTCTTACAGAAAATTTGCAACCTCAATATTATTATTGGAATTAGTGATCCCTGTAAACCAAAATAAACTACAAATACAAAATTACAAAAATGCCGATATTCACAAATACAATACATGTCAGAAAGATGACTTTCACATACAAAGTTGTAGAACGGAAATCTTCAGGTCTAGAGCTATCAATAAAGGTATAAGATTATACAACAGGCTAGCAGAAAATATTAAACAAATGAAGAGCCTTATACATTTTAAAAAGGGAGTAAAACTCTTTTTACTGCAACATTCCTTTTATTCTGTAAAAGAGTTTTTAAATGTAATTAGTTTTAAGTGATTGTAAATAATGACAGTGGACATTAATGTAATTTTTATACTATGACGTGTCTGATATCAATCAAAAGGACAAAATAAATTAAATTGAATTAAATCATGAAGTAGAGTAAACTCCACATTTGTGAACAATTACTTTTATATAGCATTTCTCTATGGTCTTTGTATAGTTTATATTTATTTGCTTTTTCTACTTTAGACTTTTGTTGGATCCTGTATCTGTTACAGTTTTTAGTCTTATGTAACTTTTTATATTTATCTTTGTATCTTGAACTGACATGTCCTATAACATATGTATTGTGACTTTGTGGGTTCGTGAAATGAAAAGTCCAATTACACCACTCAAAAATGTTCTTTATTTCCACCGACTTACAGTTAAACACTTGCCAATTACACGGAATTACGTAATGCACACAATTACGATTCACCAGTTCGTCCGTTACAATTTCACTGTACGGTCAAAATTACGTAAATTCTTCCGTTGCACATACACAGTCTTCTCGTCCTTACACTAGCACTGCACTCTTACGCTGATTGCCACGAACTCTGACTGACTGTCTCATTGAAGCCCTTTTTATAGGAATGTCACTGTTTTTCTAGAAGTCTCTGGTTTTCCGCCGATCACAACGAAAGTTCCGGAGGACAGGAAAAGGGGAGAGAAGCGTCCAGGGACAAGTGACATTTCGCTAATCACCCCTCAGTTAGTGACAGATTAATGGGCGGGGGGCGTGGCTCGGCTGCCTCGGTCCCTTCCAGCTGTCGCCGGTCGTACCTTACGCTAATTGGGTGACAGTATTATGTTCCAAAGGATGAATAATCATTTAAGATATTACTCTTTCAAAAAGCTTAAGATTCAGGGGGAGCATAACAGTTGTATCGTTGTAAAGATACACTATTTACTTGAACATAAAATAAACTGATAATCACAAACAGAACATGATCCATTGGACAAAAATAACAAATTCTGAACTATTACCTCCTCTTAACCCTTTATGGGCCAAATGTGCATATATTTATTACTGATAGTCACACATCAGGTTCATCTGGATAATTCTCATGCATTCGGTAAGCCATTGCTCACATTCATTTTGTTCACATAAATGGTTGCTAGATGTTACTAGATTAACACAAGCATGTTTCTGTCCTGCTTTCACTATCAGTTGCAGGTAAATATAGCTCACAAAACATAGAAAATCCTGAAAATATTTCCATCAAGAAAGGGTGAAAAGAAAACAATGGTTTTCCATATATTGCATTTGTTCATCAAAGTCCTATTGCTGTTTCTCTAACAATATGTTAACATTAATCTACAGTATCCTATTCTAGATGTTCTCAGGCTTCAAGCCAGGTGTAGTGATGAAGAGCCATTTACGTTTCGGGAGTGTGCATCTCTCCCATCAGGATGATGAGTGACTGGCAAAACTGAAAGGGCCTATATATACACTGTCTACTAGTACGGACCTGGGGGAAACAAAAAAAGCTTCTGCCAGACAGTGGAATACGGACCTCAGGGAAAACACTTCTAAGCTGGAGGTTCAACATGGCGACAGAATCTGTGTTTTCTGAGTTGGTTGATCTCCATCTTTAAGGCCCGTTTCCAAGCAGAAACATCTGACCATCTCCCAGTTTTATTTGAAATTGGAGCCCCCAAAAGAGAACCTCCAGATCAAACTACAGACAATTCAACTGGGAGGCATTTGAAACCACATTGCAAAACACAATAGCAGAAGCAATAGAAACATATGACGAACATGACAAAGCAGTAAACAATATTGTTGAAGCAATAAAGCAAGCCACAAAGAAACATTGAATACCCGAAGTCAAGAAGATTTCCCAGCGAAATCAGATTAATAATTCAAGAAAGAAACCGAGCTAGACGAAAATGGCAAAAATTGAACTAAACAATCTTGCTACGAACATATCTGGGAATACACCAGAAATCAATGGAATGACATGCTAAGCGAAATCCAACATCAAAACCACACAATCTGGCGCATATTGAAATGTCTCACTTGCACATATACACACGTCCCTCCCCTTCATAACCCCAATTGAATAGCCAAGACTCCCCGAGACAAAGCCAAAGCATTTGCAAAGGTACTTAAAGCAACCTTCCAGCCTAATGCCCTTCCATCGGACCATGCCCTTGTGGCTGAAACGGAAGCAATAATAGACAATTTGGACTGCAACCAAACACACAATAAAACACGGAGAACAAATGCAGGCGAAATTAAATGGATAATTATGCACCTACCAACAAGAAAGACCTCGGGGCCAGACAAAATTCCTAATATTGTACTTAAACATCTGCCAACCAATGAACTAAAGCTACTAGCAGGCATATTCAGTCACACCATCAAAAAAGGCAGATTCCCAATACAAAAGAAGGAGGCCAAAATACTATTTCCCAAGGTGCGTAAGAACCAATTGCTACCAGAAAACAATAAGCCAATTAGCCTACTAAATACAATGAGTGAGGTGCTGGAGAAAATCCTGTTAAAACGCATTAATACCCACATAATAAAGAATAACATACTTATTAACGAGCAATTTGGTTTTAGAAGCCAACATTCGACCACACTGCAACTCCTCCGAATTACTGAGTCAATTACTAAAGGATTCAACACTAATCGATCAACAGGCATCATCTTATTAGACATAGAAAGGACCTTTGACCGAGTTTGGCATGCTGGATTACTCACAAAATTTATAACACTAGGGTTCGCAGACTCCATGGTAACTATCATCAAGGACTATCTCTAATAGGTCCTTTCGAACAAGTATCGAAAACGAAACCTCCTCATTAAGACCCATCAGGGCAGGAGTACCCCAAGGTAGCCCACTGGGACCAATCCTCTTTAATTTATTCGAAAACGACATACCGGAAACAGTGACAGATAGGTACTTATATGCCAATGACACAGCACTAGCCACACAATCGATCGCACCTAGAATAATAGCCAAAAGGTAATGGAATGGATTGACTAACCTAGAGCCTTGGCTGACAAAATGGTGCATAAAAGTAAATGCTCAAAAGAGCCAAGCGATAATATTTACAAAGCGAACTAAGCACCGCCACAAAAAACATGACCCAATGCAACTAACATTCCAACAAGACAAAATCGAATGGAAGGACCCAATTACCTACTTAGGTGTAACAATGGATCAGGGCCTTAAATGGAAACAACATATTAACAAAGTAAGAGCCAAAGAAAATGCCCAATTAAATAAACTGTACCCTATTATTAATACTAACAACTCACTTAAACTAGAGATGGGAAAAAAACTCTACAAAACACTTATTGGACCCATCCCAACATACACTGCCCCCATATGGGGAAATGCAGCCAAAATGCATATTAAAACATTACAAACAATGCAAAATAGAATACTTCATATTATCACTTGGGCACCAGCTTTAGCACCAGCATACCAACTCCACAAGGAGTTAAACATGCACGCCCACACCCACATGCACGCACGCACGCACTATGTGAGGGTTAACATACTTTGACGATGCTGAAATGCAGATAATCTCAACTGACCATTAAAGGCAATGCCAATAATGCAAATTATACATACATTCAGGTATAGATCACATAGCTTAATGTATATTAGCTTAATCTTAAGATAACCGACATGCACGCAAATAATACTTGTAGCAGCAAAAAGCATATAATCTTAAGGCACAGTGCTGCGGCGTGATTAAACGCCCAAAATCTTCCCAACAAATAACACCTGGAATCCTAACCAATACCACCCAAAATATGCAGCATATTAGGCTGGACGCCATGTCAAGCCTATATTCTTGCACCAAAAACCCACTCCGCTGAATCACACTGCGAGACAGCTATGATTACTTCCTGGAATGCGCAAGTGCTTTAAGTGGTACCACAGCACATTTCTCTTTCCCAATCCGGTGGAGGTTTTCTAGTGGAGTAGTATCCTCAAGGTGAAGCCCACATACCCCACTGTACCCTCCAACACAGTGGAAGTCCATAAATGGATTTTTCCTCCACTCAGGGGTGCAGGGGGGACTGAATTGTAAACTGGCATCCTGGTTCAGTGTACTCTTCTTGGAGGAGATGGCCAGAGCCTCCTTAACCTTTCAATCCCAAAAACTGCTGCATTGAGCCACAATGGTCGTTTCCTTCAAGTTGGCTCTGTGGTCTTTTTCAAAGCAGTGTTCAGACAGTACCAACTTTACCGGCTGCAATAAATGTATGGACTGTTCATGCCCTTTCCTTCAAGTTGGCTCCGTGGTCTTTTTCAAAGCAGTGTTCAGAGAGTACTGACTTTACCGGCTGCAATAAATGCATGGACTGTTCATGCTCTTTGATTCTAGTAGTGATGGTCCTGCCAGGTTGTCCTATACAAGGGGTCCTGCACTCACAAGGGATGCAGTATACCCCCAGTACATTGAGGCCCAGTTTGTCCTTTACCGGCCTCACCATGTTTCTGATATTCAGAGGCAGTTTGTGGATGATCCTGATGTTGTGTTTGGCTAGAATTCTACTGATTCTGCCAGAAAGATTGCCAGTATATAGCAGGAAGTGAGGGTCGGCTTATGTGATGTTTGCTGCATTTTAAGACCTTTCGTGGCCCTGTTAATTGATGACTTGATGTCATATACATAGTACACCTGGCTTGAAGCCCGAGAACATCTAGAATATGTGTTGGCAGGAAAGCTTCACATCCTTTTTCTATCACACGCACGCGCGCGCGCACGCACGCATGCACACACACACACAAAATGCATTTATTACAGGTATGTTGGACATTCCTCCATCCACATTAAATAACAATTTTAGCAAGAAAGCATGTCAAGAAGTTGAGAAAAAAATGCAGCAAATTGGTTAAAGCAACTATATGCATCAAATGTGCCAACTGAAGGCACCATTTACTAAGCCCAAACAGCACATTTGATGCTAAAGATTGGCTTCCAGAATTCAAAGCACCTAATGCATGAATAACAATATTTAAGAACCAACACAATCTGGTATATACCTCCAAAACGAGCATGGATCTTTCAGTGTCCTCTACTAAACAGAAATGCATAAACATGATTCTATTGTCAGGGTGAGTCCTGTGGTAAAACTTGGTAAAACAGAAGAACTTATTCTTTCACCTACTTTCACACAAAACTTTGAGGTGAAAAATGCTGAGGAGGAAAAAATCACAGGGGGGGGAGGGGGGAAGGAATCACATTACAATGCAAGTTTGACAGACAGGCTGGTTCCTCTCATCTATGAAATAGCAAGGATGATGATGATGATGATGATGATGATGATGATGATATGGATATAAGGGCGCTCAACTGCTTGGTCATCAGCACCATTACAGAAACTGATTCATGGCAATAGCCAGATATAAATTAGTGAAAATTTAAAAAACATATCAAAACAAAATTACTAAAATATAAATAATAACAATAAACAATACAAAAGCTATAATATCCCATAAAAAACTAAAAGCCATAAAAATACTATTTTCAATAAAAAAACTTGCCATGACAAGTGCTACCTGCCCAGAGGTGGTCTAACCAATTTGTTGCGTTTCTTTGGGGCAGGGCTAGAGCTTTCAGCAGGTTTTTCCTGCCTTTTCCTCACTGTCGTTTGGGCAGTGAGGACAGGATCCACCCGTTCCACATTGTCAATGGAAGAGGACGGCTTACGCGCTGGTGAATTCGAATCCAGTCTCTCGACAGGATCGGAAACTGCGACCAGCGAAGATGAAAGTCGCCGATCGGTGTCCTCTCCAGATGAGTCCTCAGATGTTGTGGACGGAGATGTTCTCGGCCTTTTCGCTGGCTAGCTCTCCTTTCACTGGTCTTACAATTTTTCTTGAGGAAGTCCAATCTGTCATAAAAGGTCTTAAATTTCCTTGGCGATACATTGTATATTACCGGTTCACATGTTCTTGAAGTGGATGCTTTCGGCGGTGACTTGGCTGAATCCTTCTTCTTAGGACTGGACTTGGTCAGGGCACTCCACTGTTGTTCGTGCTGGTGTTCATGGCTTTGGCTGTGATCTTGGTGTAATTGATCTTTCAGATATTACTTCCCCGTTTATTTCGCTGGTTTGTGTTGCGATTTCACGTCTAGGTACCGGCTTAGCTGCAACTGCACTATAAGTAACCTCTCTCTTACCCGGATCTCTTGGATCGCCTTCTCATCCATAAAACGAGGACAATCTCTGGAGTTTGCTGAGTGATTACCACTGCAGTTAACACACTTTGCGGGTGAAGTGCATGCATTGTAATGCTTGACTTCCCCGCAGTCAATGCAAGTGGCAACTCCATTGCAAGAATCACTTGTGTGGCCAAAGCGCTGGCATTTATAACACCTCAGTGGATTTGGTATATACTGCCTCACTTCAATAGCTTCATACCCTGCCTTAATCCTTTTCGGGAGTTCAACCCGATCAAGGGTAAGAAACAGGGTACAAGTGGACACTAGTTCACCTCGTTCTTTGCGGTGAACTCGATATACACTTGTCACACCTTGTTACGCCAAGTTTTCCTGAATCTCCTCATTGGACATACCATCCAATGTGCTGGTGTTTACAACACCACGCAAGGAGTTCAGAGTCCTGTGCAATTCAACGCGCACCGGATAGCTCGCAAGCATATTTGCTTTCAATATTTTAGCAGCCTGTGTCGAAGAAACTGCCTCAGCCAGGAGTGTGCCATTGCAAGATCTAGTGCATCCCTTCACAGAACCAGCAATACTATCTAAGCCCTTCTGAATAACGAACGGGTTCACGGTACTAAACTTCCGACCTTCCTCAGTTCTATAAATAACTAAGTAGCGAGGACCACAAGACTCGACTACTTCTTTTCCACTTTTGTTAAGATTTTTGTTATTAAAGTTTGCCATAATAAATGAATTAGGATTCATCCCCCAGTGCTCCCCACCCACCACGGAGCCCAACAAGGGGTCATACCACTGGGATGACAGGGCTACACAGGGGATATAGCGAGCTCGCCATCCCACTCACCCTGGAGTTCAGGACAATACCTAGTCCTGGCCGTTTGATTAGGGGTGGGTTAGTCCCTAACCTCCCATTTAGGCGAAGCCAAAGTAGTGTATTAGAAATGCGCACCCTCCCCGAATTCAGAAGAACACTGGTACGAGCTCAGATACGCATCCCTCAACCACCAGGACAAACCTTTCCACCGACACGGGTCTCTACGCACGGCCTACACGTGGGTGGGCCTGTTGACCGTCTCCCTCAACCATGAACAGGAGCCCACACGAGGGAGACTGTTGTCTTGGGACCCCGGGTGCGCCAAACCTGTACCTACCGAAGTAGGCCCCTGGGGGGAAAAATAGCAAGGAGACCACAATGTTTCATAAATGTTACATATTTTCCCTGTAACTACACTACAAACACAAAAGCACGGATTAAGTTTAAAGCTGAGTAATAGGAAGATACTGCTGTTAATCAACACAGTGTAGTGCAATCCCACCAAATAATCACATTTAGGAACACCAAGGTCATTTTCCTCCTTGCCAATTGCACAAGCAGCCTATCAACCACTAGAATAGAATTAATAAGAGGTGTGTCCGTAAAATAAGGTATCCAAGGTGCTGGAGCTGTGAGGAATGCTATTACGCAAGATACGGGGACACTGGTGTATAGCTTAGTTTCAACCCTTCAAATCCCCACCACAACGAACCCCATGTAACCATTAGTCTTGGCTGGGCAGCCATTTGCGATGTAGCTTCCTATCACTTCCGCCTTCAAGTATGAGCTGCATGCAGTGATCCGTTATTTGAGTGCCAAGGGCACTAACCCCACTGAAATTCATCATCAGTTATGCAAAGTCTATGGGTCACAGTGTATGGACGTCAAAAACGTGCAAAAGTGGGTCAGAGTTCAAAGACGGACTTACAGACGTCCATGACGAACAGCCTTCTGGTCGGCCTTCGGTTTCAGCCAAAACAATTGCAAAAGTGGAGCAAGAAATGCTTAAAGATTGGCGTGTGACATTTCGCGAGCTGTGCGAACTTATCCCTGAAGTCAGTAAGACTACGATTGACAAGATTTTGACCGAACATTTGCATTATCGCAAGGTGTGTGCAAGGCTGATCTCCTGGTCCAGTTCGGATGGGACATCCTCACTGATCCCCCCTACAGTCCAGCCTTAGCACCTTGTGATTATCATCTGTTTCCTGAGTTGAAGTCACACCTGGGTGGAACACATTTCCAGACTGATGATTTGAAAAACGAGGATGAGCGCTACCTGCGCAACTTGGCGCTATGACTAGGGTATACAAAAACTGCAACAGCGCATACAGAAGTGCATCGATCGCAATGGTTTACGTTGAAAAATAGCTGTAAGTTCTGCCTTTCCATCAATTTAATGTTATATACTACTACTGTTATATCCTACCACTACTACCACTACCACTACCGCTACCACTACTACTACTGTTATATTAAATAGAATTGGAGACCTTATTTTACGGACACACCTCGTAAGTTGCCTAGAACAAAAATACAGGAAAAGGATGGTTAGGAAGCTGGGCTGTGTAATGTCTATGAAGACACGATTTCTAGAAGCCATGCACTACTTTAAAACAGCTTGCAATTCTGTGGGACAAAGTATAATCAGCAAATGCTTCAAAAATGCTGGCTTGGCTTGCATTGGGTGGCTGCTGCTGAAGACATGCTAGTTGTAGATGCACATGGAAGCACTGAATAGCATCAATTAATTGATAGAAATATCAGCTTTGATGCAAGTCAAAAGTGAATTGTGAATATATGACCAAATGAAATTCTTGAGGAAACAAACAAATCAAAGCAGCAGTGCAAGAAGAAATTATTAATTGGAAAGCAATGAACAACTGTGCACATTTGAAAGTTCTGATGAACTTGTGAATTTGTTACTAAAGTTGGACAGTGGCATTTTTGAAACATGCACTTCAAAAATGTTTGATTGCTTTTTGTAGTGTTTTTGATAATATTGGATAATCTTGTTAAAACTCAAACACAATTAGTTGTAAAATGGATAAATACACATATATTTTAATTGTATTTACAATATTTTGAAGTACTTTTAAGTAAAATATTAAAAGCTGAAAATATAAACTTTTCTGTTACTGTATGTATGATGTCCAAAATTTTTCGTTCCTAGAAAAACATGTTCATGAAATTCCACTGTACTCACACATAAACCAACTCATTCCCATAGTTGCAGTAAGATTCTTTCAAAATCATATAGTAAACACGTATCTCAGTTTTTTTTAGAGAATGTAGATTTAAGTAAATACCTTCACTAATGGTTGTTCTCTTGCTTTCAGCACTATATGATGCAGCGTGAGAAGGTTCTTCCTCACTATTGGAGGAACTGGATTACAACATGCTAAAATGCCCTGCATCTCACGAGGAAGGACTTCTGCTATATGCATTAACATGTGATTTGGTAAAACATATCTGAAATATTTAGAGAAAAAGGTAAACAAATAAATAATTTACATGACCTTTGTTATTAAACTGTCTCACAAATGTACCTGTGCTAAATAAATTACTCATGTTTATTATTCTACCACAGGATCTTAATTTCTTAAGTTGGTATAGATTAGTTAGCACAGTTACATTTCTAAGAAATAAATATTCTTATTTATAACAAAGTAATTTACAGAATTGTGATGTTTCTTAAAGCAGTAGTATTATTAATATGGTTAGGCAAGATGAGGATGCTACAATGGTATTTCATTATCACCTTCAAGATTTGGTCAACAACCATTTTGGGAGTATGCACATTTTCACTTCCTAATGTGTATTAACCGCTTTGCCGATGGCCATTTAAACCCTGCACGGCCGGGAATAGATACCCAATAAATAGAACAAGACATTTAAATTGTTAAATGCTGCAAAAATGCTTCATAAATAAATATTCGTATCTTCCATATTTATTAAGTTATTTTAGTGAAATATAAAACTGGTTTAAAGCCCACACGATGAAAAGAAACCTCCGTCAGCATCTCTCTTATTGCACAACAAAAGTTTATGGTAGCTGACGTAACTTTTTTCTTCACTCAGTTCATATAGTAATTTTGACTGTGTCAGAGATCCGAACGATTTCTTTAGCTAAAACACATTTGAAATTGTTTCCTCAGTGCTAATCATAGCTTCAACTAGTAATGTAGCAAATAAATTAGCTAGTGTAGGAAGAGTACGGGCTTCTGATATTACATCAGAAAATGTGGAAGACTTTTTGCTGTTTGACAGTGATTTGGACATTGATGGCGAGTTTTCAGATTTTGAGGGGGGTGTTGAGGTTATAGGTAGCAGTGAGGAGGAAAATGACTCATTTCCAACAGGTGTTTTTTTAAGAATCAACATTATGGAGGTGTCAAAATAGCTAACACAAATAGACATACCTTCACGAGCACAACTTCCGGTGTACAATCGCATACTCAGCTAACTTCTGACAGCCAACCAATTGACATTTTCACAAAATTGTTTACTACTGACCTACTGTCTTTCATTGTTTCGGAATCAAATGTATATGCGAGTAGGGTGAAGGAAGACCTGATTTCTAAAGGCAATTTAGGACCTAAGAGTAGAATTCAGAAGTGGACAGAAGTAACAATGAATGAGATTTACAGACTAAATGACAAATGATGATGAGTATAAGGGCGCTCAACTGCAGAAGTTATCAGTGCCCTTTTTTAAGAAAACTGGTCATGGCAAAAGCCAGATATAAATTTCTCTAAAAAAACTATAAATATGTAAATAGACTTACAAATAATACATGCACATAAAAAACTATACAAACAAAAGATATATATCTTAAATGGCATACATTCTCTTCGCTAAATCCTAAAGTCTTGTCTAGAAAAGAATCTCAAAACTTTCTCCACTACTGCGTTATCATCCGCTAGCATTTCTGCAAAGCTGTCCGGCAGCTGTAGAGACGTCCTAAGGTGTGCTAGGGAAAAAAACTCTAGCAGCACATGTCGCACAGATAACGCTTCATTGCAAAACGGACACAGTGGAGCAGGTTCCTTTTTAAAAAGAAAACAATGAGTAAAAAAGCAGCACCCAATAAGCAACCGAGCCAAACTCACCTCCTTGCGACGAGATGACCAACAGGAGGTAACCCAGGGAATCGGAAGTTCTTTCACAGATCTAAGTTTATTATTGCGGAGAGCAGACCACTCTTCCTGCCAGAAGGTTTGCACAGCTCTCCGTAATACGGCCCTAAAATCTTCCGATGTCACAAATGGTACTCAAACCCTGGGCTTCATGGTAGCCGTCTTGGCTGCCCATTCCGCCATTTAATTCCCCTGCAAGCCTACGTGACCAGGGATCCATGCACACACCACGCTAACGCCAGAAGCGTGTAAAACATGGAGAGCGTCCTGGATATGCTGCACAATAGTGTGGTAGTTGTACAGCTGCCGTAGACTTTGAAGTGCACTGAGGGAATCACTCAGGATTAAGCAGTCCCCCAACTTTCGTCGACGTACGTGTAAAATGGCCCGGTATATTGCATAAAGCTCTGCAGTAAAAATGGAAGTGCTAGTGTGGAATCCGAATGTATACGGTTTGGTTCCACAGACGTAAGCACAACCAACACCATTTGAGTTCTTGGAGCCATCAGTATAAATTATAAAATGGTCCTCATATCGTGATAAAAATCCTAAAAAACATGTGCAGATACTAGACATAGACATGGTAGATTTATCATATTTAGTCATGCTCAGATCAACGTGGGACACTCTGCACAACCAAGAAGGGTATGTCCTCTCCCCCCTAGGATACATCTTGGGCATTTCAGTATCAAGATGTCTAAGGAGCTCCCGGAAACGAAAACCAGGTGGCTTTGGTTTAATAGAAGTGTTCCTATAACGCATGTCCATGAAGGTGTTACAGAACGGCGTAAACGATGGATGTGTGGGCATGCAATTAAGTCCACAGCCATAATTTGCTAATAACATGTTGCGCCTGTACTGCAGAGGAGGTTCTGTAGACTCAGCATACAGGCTTATAACTCGGCTCGTTGGAAATGCCCCAACTGCTATACATATGCCACAATTATTGACTGTGTCTAATCTCTTCAGCACAGATGGTCGTGCTGAGCCATAAACGATACTACCATAATCTAATTTGGAAAGGATGAATGCGCGATAAAGTCGCAATAACACTGTACGATCCGCTCCCCACGATTTTCCACTTAGTACCCGCAAGATATTTAAAGATCGGTCACATCGAGCTTCCAGTTGTGCTATATGCGACGACCAACTAAGTTTTCTATCAAATATCACTCCAAGGAACCTCGTCTCATCTGCAAAAGGTAATAGACCAGCGGCTAGCCGGAGCCTTGGAGGTAGTCGACTCTGCTGACGCCAGAAGTTAACACGGATTGTTTTCTCAACGGAGAATCAGAAGCTGTTTTTTAAACTCCAACTCTTAAGGTTGCCCAAGGTGGTCTGTAGACAGCGCTCTAAAAACGATGTGCGCTGAGATGTACAGTAAACGGCAAAGTCGTCTACAAATAGGCATGACAAGATACCCGGAGGTACACATTTCGAGATAGAATTTATCGCAATAGCAAACAATGTAACACTTAGTACCGATCCCTGTGGTACACCATTCTCTTGAACAAAACGATTCGAAAAAACCGAGCCAACCCTTACTCGGAATATGCGGCCTTTCAAGAATTCCTGAAGGAAGAGTGGTAGGCATCCACGTATATTCCAGGTGTGCAGAGTACGTAGCAATCCTGCCCGCCAACACGTATCATAAGCCTTTTCGAGGTCAAAAAATATTCCGACTTTTTGACAGTTTTTAAGAAATCCGTTCATAATCTGTGTCGACATGGACACAAGATGATCTACTGTTCAACGGCGTCGTCGAAAACCGCATTGGATGTTAGTAGTTTGTGCGTTTCCAGCCACCATACCAACCGCCCATTTATCATGCGTTCCATCACCTTGCATACGCAACTGGTGAGGGAAATAGGACGGTAGCTAGAAGGGAGGTGACGGTCCTTGCCAGCTTTCAAGATAGGTATAATGGTGGATTCTCGCCCCTTGTCAGGAAACGTGGCATCAACCCAAACAGGAATGCTTTACCTTCAGGTGAGAGATTTAAGATTTGAACGTGGATTCCGTCCGGTCCGGGTGCTGTCAGTCACGATGATGAAAGAGCGTGTTGTAACTCTGCCAAGGTGAACAGGCGTTTATAATCTTCAAGGTTTCTGGAACTAAACACGAAACCTTGAGATTCTACCTGAGTCTTAATTGAGATAAACTCAGGAGAATAATTACTTGAGCTAGACACCTGAGCGAAAGCACAGCCGAAGGTGTTAGCCACGACAAACGGATCAACAACAATTCCTGCAGTTGTTTTCAGCCCAGCGATTGGCAAGTGGGTTGATTTTCCAGCCACGCGCCTTAACCTATCCCATACAACAGATGAAGGTGTACATCTGTTAAAAGATGATACAAAGTTGTTCCATGAGATCTTGTTGCTATCCTTAATTATTTGCCTAGACTTTGCACACGCTTTCTTGTACTCAATTAGATTACTTAGGGTAGGGTGTCGTTGGAATACCCTTAGAGCACATCTACGAGCACGAATAGCATTCTGGCGTCGTTGGTCCACCATGGGACAAGAAATCGACCGGATTGAGTAGCCAAACGTGGAATAGACTGTTCTGCAGCGGAAAGAATTTTCTCTGTGAGATGATCAACTAAATCATTCACAGAATCATGCTCGTTGTATTCAAAGACAACCAACTGGGTGTAAAGGTTCCAGCTGGCATGATCAAAGCGCCATCTAGGGATACGCGAGGGAGACACATCTTGTGCTAAGAGACTAAGAAGACATGGAAGTGGTCGCTGGAATGTAAATCAGAGATGACATTCCACTGTAATGAAACTCCTAACTGGGATGAACACACTGCCAAATCGATGTGTGAATAGGTGTTAAAGGAGTCTGAAAGGAACGTTGGCTCTGCAGTGTTCAGGAGAACCAAGTTATTGCTCTCCAGGAATTTTGCAATGAGGTTGTCTCTCGAACGTGCCCGATTTGAGCCCCAGAATGGGTGATGGGCATTAAAGTCTCCCACTATTAGAAATGGTGTTGAAAGTTGGGAAACCAGATCTTCAAGGTCAGTTAACGAGAGGTCATCTGATAGCGGTACATATACATTGCAAATGCAAAATTCGATTGATGGCAGCTTAATCCTTACAGCTACAGATTGTATGTCATATAGTAGCTGTAACGGATCTACATATATGTCATCCCTGAGGAGCATCATAGTGCCCCCGTGAGCAGGAATGCCCTCTTCTGTTTCAATATCACACCTCAGTGGTGTGTAGCATCTGATTTTAAACTTGTCTTGTGGGCGTAGCTTAGTCTCTTGTAAGCATACCAACAAGGGGTTATGCTTACTGAGCAAAAGTTCCAGTTCTGCTCAATGTGCTCTTAAACCTCGTATGTTCCATTGAAGGATAGCCATGGCGATAGTAATGGGATATGTCAAATAAATACGCACATTGCGTAGGTTTCAGCTGTGGTCGGATCAATTTGCCCTTTTTCTTAGATGTAGGGCTAGTTCCTGCAGGTTTATCCTGCCTCTTCTTTGCTGCAGATGCAGCAGCGTGGTCAGATATTTCCTGCTCCATATCTTCTATGGAAAAGAACCATTTTCCTTCTACAACTTTTGCTTCGAGGGGCTCGAAGCGATTGGAAATTCCGACTGATGTAGATGACCGTTGCCGGTCGGAGTCCTCCCCAGAAGATGACTCCGATGATGATCTCGGAGATGCTCTTGGACTTCGTTTCTTGGACTTTTCTGGAGCAGGCTTTGCGTTTTCTTTCAGGAAGGCAGTTCTATCATACTGAGTCTTGAACTTGATCTCTGGTGCTTGGTACACAATGGGCAATTTCGTCCTGTTGTTAGACGTCGATGCTTTGTCAGGCGACTTCACAACTTGTTCTTATTTTCAGTAGTCTTAGGAGGTGTTTTCAGAGGTTTACTTGGAGTTACTGATGCTCTTGGTTGCGATCTAGGCACTAGAACTTTCTCTGATATAGTTGCCCCGTTCATATCAGATGTTTGGGTACCAGCCTCCCGTCTTGGTGACAGAGTAGCCGCCACAGAGCTGTAGGTACGGAAGCTGGTTGAAGAGGGCTTATGGATACAAAGAAGTTTCCGGTCTTCCGAAAAGGATACCTTTTCTTTAACCCGGATCTCCTGAATAGCTCACCCTTCAATATAACAGGGGCATTCTCGTGAACTTGATGGATGTTCACCGCTACAATTAACGCATGCTGGAGGTGATGTACATGCATTTTCATGCATGCCGTCTCCACAGCTGACACATGTAGGTACGCCTTTACAGAATTCACTAGTGTGACCGAACCTCTGACATTGGTAGCATCTCAGAGGGTTAGGTATATATGGTCTAACCTCTATCACTTCATATCCTGCCCTGATCCTTTGAGGGAGATCTACCCACTCAAAGGTCAAGAACAGGGTACGAGTAGGAACCATATCCCCTCGGTCTCTCCGTTGGACACGATAAGACTGCTGTTATGCCTTGTTCCTGAAGGTTCTTCTGGATATCCTCGTTGGACATTCCATCCAACACGCTAGTGTTTACAACACCGCGCGAGGAATTCAGGGTCCTATGCATCTCCACTTTGACTGGGTAACTGCCCAGCTTGTTGGCTTTCAGTATCTTAGCTGCCTGGAATGCTGTAGTTGCTTCCACCAGCAGCGTACCATTTCTAGATTTTGTACATGATTTAACAGCACCAGCTATTTTGTCAAGACCTTTCTGTATCACAAACAGATTAACCGTTGAAAAAGTTCTACCTTCCTCTGTCCTTTTGATAACTAAGTAGCAAGGACCACACTCAACTACTTGTTTAACAGTGTTCTCAAACATGTCCTTTCCACGTTTCATTGTTTTTTGAGGGTGTAAGTTTACCACAATAGTTGGTCTAAGTTTCATCCCCCAGTGCTCCCCACCCACCACAGCCCAACGAGGGGTCATCCCACTGGGATGACAGGGCTACATAGGGGATATAGCGAGCTCGCCGCCCCACTCACCCTGGAGTTCAGTACAATACCTAGTCCTGGCCGATTGATTAGGGTTGGGTTAGTCCCTAACCTCCTGTTTAGGCGAAGCAGAAGCCAAAGTAGTGTATTAAAATGCGCACCCTCCCCGAATTCAGAAGAACACTGTTACGAGCTCAGATACGCATCCCTCAACCACCAGGACAAACCTTTCCACCAATACGGGTCTCCACACACAGCCTACACGAAGGTGGGCCTGTTGACCGTCTCCCTCAACCACGAAGAGGGAGACTGTTGTCTTGGGACCCCGGGTGCGCCAAACCCATACCTACCGAAGTAGGCCCCTGGGGGGATTAACAGACTACTTGGTCTAATTATGCTCATGGGTGTTATTCGTAAACCTACGCTAGACATGTACTGGTCTACAGATGACATGCTAGCTACCCCATTTTTTGGGAAATGCATGTCAAATAACAGGTTTACTTCCATTTTGCGCTTCCTTCATTTCAACTGCACAGAAAATGTAAATGATAAACTATCCAAAATCAGACCAGTTTTTGATTACATTATTTCAAAATTCAAAGAAAATTATGTGCCTAGTAAAAAGATCGCTGTTGATGAAAGACTGGTGCTTTGGAAGGGCCGCTTAGGTTGGAAACAATACATCAAGACAAAGAGGGCCAGATTTGGCATAAAGAGTTTTGATGTATGTGAAAGTAAAACAGGATATCTTTACAATAGCTGCATATACACTGGCCAAGGGACTGATAACACCGGAGACAAAGATTTGGGATTATCTGGTTAAATAGTAATGCACCTGATGGAATCTGTACTTGATCAGAGTAGGACTGTATATTTAGATAATTGGTACAGTTCCCCTAAATTATTCATGGCCTTACACAAAAGAAAAAGGCACAGGACGTCTATACACGTCCATATCGGTTTGGGGCCTTTTAACTTGGACGTCATATAAGGGTTAAGTCCAGATTGTAATGTCCCTTTGTCTCCATTGTCTTATTGACTGTCTAGCACCTAATGTATCCATATTTTGTCTGTGAACCTGCATATTTTTATTTAGGTAAAAAAAAAATAATCCATTTATTTGTATTTTTATTTTTGTTACTCCAAATATATCTGTCCATTGCTTTAAAAGTTCATCTCTGTGACATGTATCCTTGATTTGTGCTGTCCAAGTGTAACATCCACACAAAAAAGTAGCAACTAGTGGAGCTTCCTAGAACATTGAATTCCCTGCATGTTATTCTTTTTAACCGCTTCGCCGATGGCCATTTAAACCCTTCAGGGGCCAGAAACGGATACCCAATAAACAGAACAGGACATTTAAATTGTTAAATGCTGTAAAAATGCATCATAAATACAATTCCGTATCTTCTGTATTTATTAAGTTATTTAAATGAAACAAAAACTGGTTTAAAACTCATTAAAGGCAGTATAAATCTACAGTAACAATAAAGTAGAGACTACATTAATAAATCGTTGAAATTTCACTACTTTGTTTCACTGTAGCGAAAGCCATTCTTTGCGCCGAACACGCCTAACATTTGAATCATTTTGTTTTGTGTGTATACGAACGAATGTATGTATGTATAGCTACGCAAGCGACTTCTCCGGTTCAAGTTTAGTTTATTTATGGTATACCAAGCGATAATCATACGAGAGTATGTTGCGTTACACACTCACACACTGGAAAGAAAACTCTCTGTCAGCATCTGTTATTACAGTGTTTCTCAACCAAGGTTTCTGGTAGCCTTACGCAGCTGTTTTCGCTCTGTATTTTAGTTATTTATACTCTCTCTGTGTTCAGAGTGATTTCTTATAGCTATCAAGAGCTAAATGAATGGCACATTTGAAATTGTTAAATTTCAATGTTAACCATGGCTTATCCCCGTAATGTAGCAAATAAATTAGCTTGGGTATGATTTGTACAGGCTTCTGATATTACTGTAGAAAATCTGGTTAGATTTGTTGTATGATTATGAAGAAGATCTTTGGGACATACGTAGCAGTGACGTGTGCTGGTCTACAGATGGCATGTTAGCTACTCCATTGTTTGGGGAAATGGCGGGTCAAATATGGGTGATGTGGATCAGCTATTACTAGCTATCCCTCTACACGAAAAACAGTTAAATGATAAAAAATAAGTATTTTTATACCACTGGATGTAACTATGCACAGTTGTTTAGTAATTTTCAGAGCTGTAAATTCATGCAAGACATTCATCTACCTGTACTTGTGCGTATAAAGGGCTCATAATCTAATTGAGTATTATAATACTCAGAGGCCTCTTTATACTAGGGGGTAAGAAATTCACCACATCAGCCCTCATACTTGAGAGAAAATACTTTCCTGGCTGGCCCCCGTAGCTCAGTTGGTAGAGCACCTGCCTACCGTGCTAGGGGTTCCGGGTTCGATTCCCGGCGGTGGGGGTGGGGATTTTTCTCCGACCAAGATAATTCCCCATCTTCCCCAGAGTCTGGAAGTATGAATGAGAGTGTGAATGTGTGCGTGATGTAATGATAAAAAAAACCAAAGATAACGAGTTAACACCTTCAGTATGTTCCAAAGGAGAACGGCCGCCGATATGACCATAGTAGTTAAAGGCGGGGCATAAATGGAAAAAAAAAAAGGAAGAAAAAAAAACCTTCCTAAAAGTATACCACTCACAACCAAAAAAAGTTGTAACCATTTCGAAAATGTGTAGTGTGTTGCGAAAAAGAAGTTCGCAAAGAAACCAATATTATTTGGTGTGAATCTGCAGATGTGAATCTGCAGATGTGCCCTTGTGCGTTTATCCAGGTTTGGAGGTGTACAATTCAAAAAGAAACCTTTAAGGGTACGTTTACATTCCTTATAGAACTAATTTAAATTTATTGTAAAATAGGAAGATTAAAATAATTGGCGTGAAATGAGCATTAAATGCATGTATGCGCAGGACGTCTATACACGTCCATATCGGTTTGGGGCATTTTAACTTGGACGTCATATGACGTCCATATCGGTGAAAGGGTTAATGTTTGCTTTCCTGTTCTACATAAATGTTCGAAAATGGATAACTTTCTATCTATGTAACATTATTAAGGTAACTGCAAAATAGGAATGAACATAAGGTGGGGCTAGGCGTCGCTGGTCTATCACCGAGTAGCCAGTGAGAAAAGTGCGACATTGTACAGTTCAACTCACAGATCAGCCCGCTTTGCCAAACCTTACAATTAATTTCTTTGCGCACTCAAAAGATACTAATTACATAATTATTTTGTTGCTCTAATGTCACAGCTATTTTTTCTAAGGATGACTTGTCAAAACCCCAGGTGTGTAGCACATCTGGTTTCAGAGATAGGGAAAGATAAGACTTCTTACTAGAAAGAAAAGAGTCATCAACTGTCAGTGAAGAAAAACACACGTGCTATGCTGTGGTTAAATTTTATACCTTGCCTTCAGTAAAGTGGTGATCTTTTAAAAGTGCAGATGTGCTTTTCTAAGTTAATGAATTTGTCACTTAGCAAACCTAGTACCTAGTGCCTAGTAGTAACTGCAAGACAACTTGTAAGATTTTTCATAAGCAGGCTAAAAATATTACTTTTCATGTGTATTCCTTTTTCAAACAGTTGTCAGACATTTTCAAAAATACAAATTTTGCTCAGAGTCGAGAACTAACGGTTCAAGCTTGTTGTGCAAATGCTTATTCTGCGATGAACATTGTTAAAGAAGGCAAACAGTTTACCAAATTAGAAGTTCCCATATTTAGATATCTTGGGGAAAAAAAATTGAGCAGCTAAAAACATGCTACATGGTTTATGTAGACGAATTTATGATTTATACGACAAAGGTGAACATCCAATTACCAAAAGGCTGACCCATTTAATGAGGGAAAAAATAGAATATTGTCACCCTGGCGGTAGACTTGCGAAGCCGATGAAAAATGATGGCCGGTGGAGATTCGGAAAACTTCGGAACCAATCGTTACCGGTTATGACAGTTGAATGTAGTTTTTGTAGAATAAACAGTTTCAGGTTACCTAGCAAAAGGTAATGGTGAACAGTGTATTTCGAGCAGAATAAGTGTAGTAAATTGTGTTTTGTAACCTCATTTTATTATTTCACGAACCCACAAAGTCACAATATGCAAGCTCTGTATCTTCTATGTATAATATTCTGAGATCTCTTGGGTTGAAATATAGGAGAACCAATAATGGTCGTAAATTTCTGCTTGAAAGAAGAGATATTGTTGCTGCAAGACTAAAATTTCTGCGCACAATGCACAACAGGCACAATGTACAGGTGATTCATGGTGTAAAAATGCTTCATAAATACATATTCGTATCTTCCGTATTTATTAAGATTTTAATGAAACAAAATTTGCTTTAAAGTCCATTAGAGGCAGTATACAAATGATGCATCATTAAAGTAGAGACTATATTCGCAAATAGTTAAAATGTCACTATTTTGTTTCGCTGTAGCAAACGCCATTCTTTCATTGAACGCATCTTATTTGTCATTTTGTTTTGTGTGCATATGAACATAGCTGTGTAAGTGAACTGTTCTCCGGGATCAAGGTATTAAGATTCATATTATGCTACCACGCAAAAATCATTACAATATGTTGTCACAGACATGCTGAAATATTAAGCGAACTTCTCTGTCAGCATCTGTATGTAGATCACTTGCTAGATGGATTTGGTACTTTTGACTGATTGATGTTTATTTACAATTGAAAGATCGTCAAGTTGTATATACATAAAATTAATACAATATACACAAACATGTTTACAACGTTGACGAGAAGTGTAAATTACATATTCTACCTAACCTGTTTATATTCATCCATGGAGTAAAATACTTTTTGTAATAAATAAGTTTTAACAGCCTTTAGTTTTGCTTTCTTGTTTGTTATCTGTTTGATTTCAGCCGGTAGGTGGTTATACACATCTTTTATGCTGTTTTCTATGCATTTGCTATTTAGGATACCAGTAAGCCTGTTTCTAAAATAATTTTATTTTCTTCTGTTGATATGTTTGTGGATGTTACTATTTTTATTTTGATCATACTATATATAGTGTAGGTAATGTTAAAATATTTAGTTTTTTAAATGCATTTCTACATGTATCTCTTTGCTGTATTCCTGACATCAAACGTATTGCTCTTTTTTTACAGCCTAAATAGTCCTAAAGCTAATTTTTTTTTGCACTGTGCCCCATAATACAATCCCATAGCTCAAGTGAAGAGTGAATGAATGCATAGTATGTTTGTTTAATACTTTTTTTTAATCTATTATATATATATTTTGTTTGTTTTAAGATACATATACCTGAATTAACTTTTTTATTAGTTTTTTAACATGTCCATTTCATTTCAATCTGTTGTGGATTACTAATCCTAAGAAGTTTGGGAGAAACATTCTTTTGTGCGACGCAAGAATAGTTTCTAAGTCCAAAGGTGCACGTATACGCATGCACAAGCAGACCACTAAGCCGGTTCTCGCGTTGCAGCCAACATGAGAAAGATATGTTTAACTTGTAGCCAACCTCTGCAAAAATGCCCCAGACATGTGACGTAGTCCGTGTGCCAAGGAACATGATTTGAGCATGCTAAGTTATCGCCTGGTTAAATTTTGTTACTCATGCACTGCTTTACACACAAAAAATCCTACAACACTAACATAATCGAGTGCTCCGTAGGAAATGTATGAGCTCACGGATTGTATCGGACTGGTTCGACTACTGCGTGAAGTATGCATGATGTTAAATGACACCAAGTATACTGCAAGGGGGAAAATTGGCGGTCCAGGCCATGACGTTCAAATTGACAAATGCAAAATAGGACAATGCAAGTTTCATCGTGGGCACGTCATAGAGCGCAACTGGATCTAGGGAATGATCAATGTGAAAACGAATGAGGTGCGGATGACGATATGCCCCAACAACAGGACGGATGCAAATATGCTCTACAGTCTAATTGCAGAGTCCACAATGAAACTTGCATCGTCCTATTTTGCATTCGTTGATTTGAACGACGTGATCAGGATCGCCAACTTCCCCCCTTGCAGTGTACTTGGTGTCATTTGACATAATGCACACTTTGCGGCAGTAGCCGAACCAGTCCGATACAGTCCGTGAGCTCATACATGTATTTCCTACGGAGCACTCCATAACTGTCATGTCTAGGATTGTTTATGTGCAAAGCAGTGCATGAGTAACAAAATTTGACCGGGCGATGTTCTGCTAGGTAGTGTAATTTCGGGACAAGTAAGACTGTTGGCAGCATTGTGTTTAGTGGAGAAACAAGTATACTTTGGCTGCACTGAATTCTTCAATATGGCTACATTACGCTGTAAGTAAATAAACAAACAATAACATTAGAAGAATGCCCTCCAAAACAAAATTGCACTAAAAAGCAAAGAAATTATATTAAAACTCATGGTTGTATATAAAAACAACAAAAAGTGTGAAGGAATTAGAAAAAAATTGCTACATCACATATTAGAAAGAAGAGCCGAAGTTTGTTTCATTTACCTGTTGAATTTCTTTATTTCCTATTGTTAATTTTATATTTGTCTGTTTTTTGTTATTAAGACTGATTTGCATACATTCTGTTTTGTTTGTGTTTAATATGCCTAAATTTTCTAAATGTTTACTTTCACTAGTAGAGTATTTGCCCTATTTTGTACTTCTATTTCTGTTTTTCCTGTTTCTAAAATTGTGGTGTCATCCGTATAGCCTAACACTATTCACCCTGCTTCTTTTATTATTTGAAATAAGCTGTTTATATACAGTAGGAATAAATACGGTCCTAATTTTGAGCCTTGGGGCACTCCTTGTGTTACTTTTTCGAACAATGATCGAAATTTCATTAAGTTTCCATTTAAATAATGTATTATTTCCACGCATTGTTCTCTATTTTGTAGATATGAGCCAAACCATAGTAGTGCTATGCCTCTGATTCCGTAGTTTTCCAGTTTTGACATTAGGATTTCTAAGTTAACGCAGTCGAAGGCCTTAGAAAGATCATGGTAGATGGTGACTACATGTTCTTTTCTATTTAGGACCTTTATAATAATGTCATTTGCTCTGCAAATTGCTTCTATTGTAGACTTTTATTTTTGAAACCCAAACTGACATTCTGATAAAATTTGAAATTGTTTACAAAAGCTTTGGAACTGTGTTAGAAATAATCCTTCTACTATTTTAGAGAAAATTGAGCATAAAGATATTGGTCTATAATTTTCCATTATTAATTTCAAGTTTTTTTTTCTTATAAACTGTTCTGACCACAACTTGTTTTAATTTCTTTGGAAATATTCCAGAACTGAAAGATTGATTGGTTAAGTGAGCAAGTACATCTGTAATTTCATATTTGCAATATTTAATCATCTCATTTGTAAATTCATCCAGTTCACTGGATCTTTTGCATTTTAATGCATTTATCTGTGAAATAACTTTGCCCTAGTTAATTTCACTAAGCACCATTGAATTACATACTTTTTCATTTATTGGTACATACTGAGTTTGCTTTATTCCTAATTTTTTTACAATATTTATATACAATATTTATGGGATCTTGTATCACTTGGTTGTTTATTTCAATGAACATATTTACCTGCCATTTTTGTTGATTTTCCTTACTTGTTGAATGTACAATGTTCCATGTAGCTTTAATTTTATTTTCTGCAATTTTTATTAATTTCACATTGTCACTTCTTTGCTTCTCTTATTACATTATTTAAAATTTTATTGTATTTTTTCTATAGTGAGACAAAGACATATCTTCCATCTCTGTCACCTGCTCGCTCAAACTGGCAACCCAAGAGAATATGATCACCGTATTGGCTGAACCCATGTTCATTCTTATTTTGTAGCTACTCTAGACATTGTGCATTCTAATAATCTTTACTAGTTCTAAAACTTTGTTTTCAAGTTCCAGTTTTGCTTATGTGGGATATCTTTGTTTCAAAACTCATATTCTTGGTTTTCTCTGCAGAATTATCTTATACTTTTTAAATTAGTTTGTTACTAGATACATGCAAAAGTGCAGCAAATGATAATCACATACAAAACTTAAAAAAAAAAAAAAAAAAAAAAAAAAAAATGTATGGCAGCATGGAATGTTATTAAAACTGAAATTATCAACAAAAAAAAGACTTACTAATACCTATCAAACTGATTAACTAAATTCTCAGTTTGTAAACATTGTAGCAAAAAAACAAAAACAAATTGTTACACTGGAAGAGGGACAAAAACAGCAGGAAATATTACAAAATACATTTGCTCTAAAAAAATACCAAATTTAACTGCTCATATGTAATACCTGAAAGTACTTCTATGGTAATCAAGCAGCTTAGTAATTCTAAATCTGAAGATTACTATTGTTTCTCAAATTATTTTATCAAACTTCTAACTGATGCACTTGTTTATCCATTGACAGTACTTGCTAATTTTTATCACAGAACAAGGTATCTTCCCACAATGTTTAACCCTTTCACCGATATGGACGTCATATGGCGTCCAAGTTAAAAGGCCCCAAACCGATATGGACGTGTATAGACGTCCTGCGCATACATGCATTTAATGCGTATTTAATGATAATTCTTTTAAACCTTATGTTTTACAGTAAATTTAAATAAATTCTATAAGAAGTAAAAGCTTACCTTTAAAAGCTTTTTCTTGAATGGTACACCTCAAAACAGGGATAAACACACAAGGACACATCTCCACATTCACGGCAAATCGTACTAGTTTCCTTTCGGACACCTTTCTTGGGGCACACACCAAACATTTTCGGAAGGGACGCAACTTTTTTGCTGTGGAAAATGTTTTCCTTCAAGTCTGAGGGGTGCTGGGGTGGTGGATTTTTTACCCCCAGTATGGAGAAGTCTCTGAATTTTATACTGCTCAATTAGGCTGCGAGCTATTGATATGCGAAAGTCCAGGTACGTCATTGTCTTCCGTGGGTTTAGAGCTCTCCAAATTACTAAACAATTGTATATGGTTATATCCAGCTGGTGTAAAAATACTTTTTTATACCATTTGATTGTTTTTCGCAAAGAGGGATATGCGTGTAATACCTGATCTACTAGATCCACTCCACCCATATGCATATTATATTCCTGGATAATATCGGGCTTGAAAATTGACATTTTGTTACGAGCATCAATTTTTCTAGTGTCAATCATCAAAATCTTAGAGCTGCAATTGGATAATGCTGTAACAACCCTCCTGTCTTGCCAAGCAACATAGGTCAAGGGTGGGAGCTGATGCACCTGCATTTCTCCTCTTCTTAGAGCCTTCGTATTCAAATCTTTTGACAAACCAATACGATTTGAGCATACTGTTCCAATTGCATTTGTTTTTCTTTTGTGTAAGGCCATGAATAATTTAGGGGAACTGTACCAATTATCTAAATATACAGTCCTACTCTGATCAAGTACAGATTCCATCAGGTGCATTACTATTTAACCAGATAATCCCAAATCTTTGTCTCCGGTGTTATCAGTCCCTTGGCCAGTGTATATGCAGCTATTGTAAAGATATCCTGTTTTACCTTCACATACATCAAAACTCTTTATGCCAAATCTGGCCCTCTTTGTCTTGATGTATTGTTTCCAACCTAAGCGGCCCTTCCAAAGCACCAGTCTTTCATCAACAGCGATATTTTTACTAGGCACATAATTTTCTTTGAATTTTGAAATAATGTAATCAAAAACTGGTCTGATTTTGGATAGTTTATCATTCACATTTTCTGTGCAGGTGAAATGAAGGAAGCGCAAAATGGAAGTAAACCTGTTATTTGACATGCATTTCCCAAAAAATGGGGTAGCTAGCATGTCATCTGTAGACCAGTACATGTCTAGCGTAGGTTTACGAATAACATCCATGAGCATAATTAGACCAAGTAGTCTGTAAATCTCTTTCATTGTTACTTCTGTCCACTTCTGAATTCTACTCTTAGGTCCTAAATTGCCTTTAGCAATCAGGTCTTCCTTCACCCTACTCGCATATACATTTGTTTCCGAAACAATGAGAGACAGTAAGTCAGTAGTAAAAAATTTTGTGAAAATGTCAATTGGTTGGCTGTCAGAAGTTAGTTGAGTATGAGGTTGTACACCAGAGGTTGTGCTCGTGAACGTATGTCTATTTGTGTTAAGAGTTATTTTGACACCTCCATAATGTTGATTCTTCATGAACACCTGTCGGAAATGTGTCATTTTCCTCCTCACTGCTACCTATATCCTCAACACCCCCCTCAAAATCTGAAAACTTGCCATCAATGTCCAAATCACTGTCTAACAGCAAAAAGTCTTCCACATTTTCTGATGTAATATCAGAAGCCCGCACTCGTCCTACGCTAGCTAATTGATTTGCTACATTACTAGTTGAAGCCATGATTAGCACTGAGAAAACTATTTCAACTGTGTTTTAGCTAAAGAAATTGCTTGGAACTCTGATGCAATCTAAATTACTATGTGAACTGAGCGAAGAAAAAAGTTACGTCAGCTAACATAAACTTCCGTTGTGCAATTAGAGAGATGCTGACGGAGTTTTCTTTCCAGCGTGTATAACACAATATAAACATTATTAAATTTTAGATGAGTCGCATTTTTTACACATCTGCTTCACTTTCACATGCAGTCGCACAAGAGCCTTAGATGCAAACGAAGATTTGCGAAACATGTCCTCAAAATAGGTACGAAAGTGAAGCAGATGTGTAAAAAATGCGACTCATCTAAAATTTAATAATTTTTCGCTTCACTGTGGTGTTCCAATACAGTTGAATCTCGACAATATAAACAGTTATTATTACGTGTTAGCATGAACTGAAACCTAGAAACCTTGAACCCAACACTTTGGTTGAACACGTTTATTCAGCTGATATACACATATAGCTTGTAAAACAAAAGTACTCACAATTAAACGCGTTCAACGCAAAGAATGGCTTTCTTTACAGTGATACAAATTAATGAAATTTCATCACCTTATTAATATAGTCTCTATTTTAATGATACTGCAGATGTATACAGCTTTTAATGGGCTTTTAACCAGTTTTTGTTTCCCTGAAATAACTTAGTAAATACGGAAGATACGAATATTTATTTATGAAGCATTTTTGCAGCATTTAACAATTTAAATGTCTTGCTCTGTTTATTGGGTATCCGTTCCCGGCCGTGCAGGGTTTAAATGGCCATCGGCGAAGCGGTTAAAGGTAACAATAAGCACTCCACTATATGTACTTGCTAATTTTATCACAGAACAAGGTATCTTCCCACAATGTTTAAAGGTAACATTAAGCATTCCACTATATGTACTTGCTAACTTTATCACAGAACAAGGTATCTTCCCACAATGTTTGAGGTAGCAATAAGCACTCCACTATATAAGAAAGGAGACAAACATAATCCGGATAACTATAGACTGATTTCATTAAAACCAATATTCTCAAATTATTAAACACTGCATGCATAACAGCTCTCCCACTATTTTGAAAGCAATAATACAAATATCAGTAAGTCACAATTTAGTTTTAGGTCTAAACTCTCTACCATAAAAGCCATTGAGAAGATACATTGAGAAGATAATTGATACCGAAATTAAGAATTGCAATGTATAAGGATTTCAAAGGAATGTTGCTTCTTTGTTACAACACGTGCAAGGGCAGTTGAGTAGAACAGCAGTTTGGGTGAATAAGTTGTTTTAACAAAAGAAACGCAAGAAACAGTGTCCTTAGCAGATTTCTAAAGGGTAGCACTTGAATTTGTTGAATGGGCAATTCTTTGGACGCCTAATAATAAGGACAATGACAAAATAGCCACAAAGGGAATCTTTGGTTGAATGAAGAGGGCTTCCAGAAAGTGAAAGTGACACACACCCAACGCGCAGCTGTGGTCAGTCAGTCCACGGCGTGAGGCCGATTAGGGCGGTCAACTTAAAAGAAGCAGTTAATAAACCAGTTTGAAACGGGCATTCCAGTGTCATTAAAACTATCCTTCTCACACATATCCACGCATACCCTGTGATTAACCTCATTGCTTTACCCTGAGCTAAACAAAATTGCTTCACACTGTAGCGTGAAAGTGGAACTGTGTGCCACCCACAATCTTGTTGCTTCATAATCAACTACACATATGAATGCCTTGAAGACAAATGTATTTGTAGTGCCATTATGTTAGACCTTAAGTGATGGACACTGTATCACACAGACATTGATAGTAAGGCTAACACATTAGGAACTAACAAACATTACAATAAATTTAATAGATATACAGCTCAGAAACAGGTATAGAGCAGTAATCATTAATAATGAAACATCAACATTCTTGCCTACTAAATTAGGAGTTCCACAAGGCTCACTTTTAGGTCCATTCTTATTTACAATTTACATAAATGACTTTCCAAAATAGATCCCATGCAAAACAATATTATATGGTGATGATATAACACTAATAACTTACAAAAGGAGTAAAGACATAGTTTCAAACACTAATGTACAAATGATGAAAATGGCTGAAGTGTGGTTCAAAGTTAATTCATTGGAACTCGGAAAAAACGGAACAAATACATTTTTTTTATCTCCATCAGAAGTTAAACTGGGACCTTCATATAAATTATATTTGCAATAGACTGGCACAGGTAGCTTTCTGCTCTATAAACTTAGGAACAATGTAAATGAGGAATGAGGATTGGCTCACACGTTCCTACTATACATTTTTCCGTTCATACTTAACATACGGCATTCTTTTCTTTAAGAGCTGTAGTAGTTTTCAAATGGCAAAAAGGCTCTTAGAAGTATATTAGGGCTGGCTACATTTTCATGCAATGAATATTTTAAATCACGGAAAGTCATGACAGTACCATACTGATTTTATCAAAGAAAACGTAGAGCAATATACAACAAGTGATGCCATTAAGTCACAATATTTGTATAAATCAAATAACTGATGTACCACATTCTGGACAAACAAAAATCCACTTCAGTTATAAACATCGAGGATTAAAGCTATATAACAAATTATCAATACACCTAAGTCCATTTACTATAAATAAATTTATATCTCTTTTTTTTTTGGATAAATGGTTAAAAGACTAGGCTTTGTACTCAGTTGAAGAGTATCTTGATGTTGTCAAAGAAATCAATTACTATATTGTAAATTTTGTGTGTGTGTGTGTGTGTGTGTGTGTGTGTGTGTGTGTGTGTGTGTGTGTGAGAGAGAGAGAGAGAGAGATAGAGAGACATGCAGCTTCCTGTTAATAATGTGAAGCCATTTCCTGTTACAGGAACTGATAAAGTAATTCCTCGGACATACTGCTCTCCCATTGTACATGTATAGGTAGAGTCTACTTAGCTCAGAACCCGCAGAGTGGGTTAAATACTTTACAAAGTTGATCGGCGAGCAATCTAAAGTTATAAGAGAGCGTAGGATTTCACGACTGGAGTCAATATAACTAAGAGTTATTTCCGGGCTGTTATGCCGTGGTCTGCTGGAGTTGGATATTCCAGACGTTTCGTCCACAGACATTTCGAAGTTCAAGTAGCTCTTCTCCAAGGAGACTAAGACCACGACCACGCCACTGAAGATGTCCACCATAGTAGTGGACGAAACGTCTGGAAAATCCAACTCCCGTGGACCACGGCATAACAGCCTGGAAATAACTCTTAGTTATAAATCTAAACTTAGCTTTAAAAAATGGATTTGGGATGGGAAGGTGGCGAAAGATAATAGATTAGATGGGGAAATCACAGTAGACGAAGTGAATTTACAGTAAAAAAGTTAAAAAAGAGCAAGGCTGGGGGCTTTGATGGACTACCAGGGGATTTCTGGAAGGAATATGGTAAAACAAATGAAGGTATAAGAGTCATGACGAAATTTCTAGAAAAAATAAGGCAAGTGAATAGATTTCCAGAAAATTGGAAAGTGAGTATTATTGCACCAATTTACAAAGGCAAAGGGATTATAGGGGATCAAATTATAGGGGGATCAGTTTACTAGCAATATTAGGGAAAATTTAACAGGAATAATGTCTGAAAGATTGCAAAGATGGGCAGAGGCAGAAAAGAAGCTATCGGAATTTCAATCAGGATTCAGGAAATCCCTTCGGACAATAGATAATGTACTAATTATTAGAACAATAGTAGATAAGTACACAAGTAGGAAAAGAGGGAGAGTCTATGTTTTTTTGTAGATTTTGAAAAAGCTTTTGATACAATAGTGAGAGAGAAGCACTAGAGTGGAAATTACAAAAGAAAGGAGTCAGCAAGAAATTTATTATAAGGCTAGAAACAATTTATGAGGGAATAAAGTTTGGAACAAGAGTAGATAAGAATGGGATAACAAAATTAGTGGAGCAGAAAATGGGATTAAGACAAGGCTGTAAACTTAGCCCTATATTGTTCAACTTGTTCATTGATGATATAACTGAGAGGGTTGAAAAACGTAACAACCACTGCCCAATTATTAGGAGTAAGGTAATACCAGGGTTACTATTTGCAGATGATTTGGTAAAAGCATCTATAACAGTGATAGGACTACAGAGGGCAATAAATGAAATTAGCAGCTACTGTAAAGAATGGGGGATAAGAATCAATATAAACAAGTCAAAAATAGTAGTGTTTAAGAAGGGTGATAAGTTAAGAAAAGATAAAAAGTGGTATCTAAATGACCAAAAAGTGGAGGTGGTAAAGGAGTTGGACTATTTAGAAATGAGAATGTGCTACACTGGAGGCTGGGGAGCACATGGGGGAAAGGTAAGAGTGAAAGGGAAGATAGCGATGTCTGGGGTAAGGAGCTATAAATTACCAGATATGTCAGTCAAGTGGCATGAAAGAATCTATGAAGCAATAGTAGAATCAAAAATGACATGTGGTGTGGAGTTGTGGTGGGCCAATGAGATAAGAAATCATGTTGAACATACATATGAACAGTTCTGTAAAGAGATACTGGGTTAGAATAAGTCAACGCCAAATGGAGTAGCCAGAGTGGAACTTGGAAGACCTTTCAGGAGTGGGGTAGTTATAGAAAGATGTTTAAAATATTAGTATAGCTGTATAAAAAAGGATGATGATAATACATTTAAGATCTGTCTAGAACATAGAAGAATTCAACATGTAAGAACAGCTGGTGGGCAGAGCTAGAGAGAAAGCTGGCTAAAATAGGGATGGGGGATATCTGGCAAGAGTGAAAGAAATGTAAAAGGTTTTTGGACAATTATTAAGAATAGGATAGAGGACATTGACAGACAAGTCACATGGGGAAATCTGATAAGTAAGAAATCACTAAATGTATACCAGAAAATAAAGACAGAATGGGGAAGGGAAACATATATAGACATATGTGATATATATGAAAGGGAGGGTTTAGCTTGGTTAAGGACAGGAGCCATATTGAGAGGGGGTTCACCAAAGGAGTGCATTCTACATTCTATGTGGAAAGATAATAAGCTTAGAATATTATGTAGTGGAGTGTAAAGAAATTGAAACTGGAGGAAATTAATATGGGATAAGAACTGGTATAATAAAGGGGCTTATGTAGTAACAATAAAAATGCTCACATTGAAAGGAGAGAAAAGATTAAGGGAGGTGGGGAACTTTGCTGACAAAGTCAAAGAGAAATGGTTGAGAAGTGCGAGGAAATAAGAGGTAGAGAAATGGAGGACACAATCAGAACATTAAGTCAAGGTCGTATTAGGGCTAGGATAGAGGTTAACAGCCAGGGAGCCAACACCACTATCAGCCCGTAATATAAGCAGCTGACAAATTTGTACCTAGATTAGAATTGTAAAACTTGTAATTGAGATTGTAAGATATGTAAGTACAAATAAATATTATAATTATATTGTTATATTAAGCTGAGGTATGCTGATAAAGGCTGCACTCAACTACCTTGTCAGCTAGTATTTTACATTTAAGTCCCCAAATTTTGACTTTTTTTTTTTTTTTTTTTTTTTCAAATTTGGGCTTGAGAGTATTATTGCTATTTGAAGAAGTGTTAGTTAAAAATATTACATCATAATGTCCAGTATCTGTCTAATAAAATCAATGAACTAGAAATTATCCTCAAGGAAAGATCAGATATGCATGTGCTATGTTTTTCAGAACATTGGTTGAAAGAAAACCATCTTTTAAATACTAAGCTTACCAAGTTCAATCTAGCTGCACAATATTGTAGAGAAACATATAATCATGGTGGAAGTTGTATGTATGTAAGAGATGGCATTAAATTTAGTATGATATGCACATCCGGTCTGTCGCATGAAAAAGATACAGAAATCTCTGCAGTTGAACTCGTTGAATATAACCTTATTTTAGCGTGTATATACAGATCTCCTAATGGTAACTTAAATATTTTTCTGAACAGATTATAGAAGGTTCTTAATAAATTTAAACGTTTAAACAAAACACTCATTGTCTGTGGAAACTTCAATATTGATTTTACTAAAATCTCAAAACAAAAGAATGACTTAATTGATTTGGTGGCTACATTTAACTTAAAACCTTTAGTAACTTTCCCAACCAGAAATACAAAATTTTGCGCAACCATAGTTGACCAAAATTTTACTAATGCTAGTCAGTCATACAAAAGTCACCCACTGAATATGGGTACAGTGATCATAATGCTCAGTTAATATCAATAAATACGGAAAACAATATAAACCCAAACCTTAAAAAAACAAAATTTACCAGACAATTCAATGATTCAAATATAGATTATTTCTTGCATCTACTAAAAAGCAAAATGTGGCATGAAGTGTATGATACATCTGATACTAATAAAAAATTTGAGACTTTTTAAAAAATATTAAGGCATTACTTTGATATATCTTTCCCACTTGTACAAATAAAAGAATCATTCTCAGGAAAATCAAATTTGTGGATTACTAAAGGAATTATAACATCTTGTGCACACAAACAAAAATTACATGAAATTCAGCAAACTCCACAATTCAGTGACTACATTAAGAAATATAAAGCCACAGTGAATAAAGTTATAAAACAAGCAAAAAAGATGGCAAATGATAAATTCATAAAAAGTGCCCAGAACAAACTGAAAGCTTAATGGCAAGTAATACAGAATGAAATAGAGCCCATTAAGAATGTAGATAATTTAGTACTAAAGAAGCATTCAAAAATAATAACAAACTCAAAGTTAATAGCAGAGACTTTTAACGATCACTTCATAAATCTTGCTGAAGATATTGTTTCACAAAAAAACTCCACAATGGGTACTTCAGTAAAAACAAATAGAGCAAATATATGTGAAACAACGATGTTCTTGCACCCTACTGATTTCAAGGAAATCATTCAGTAATATCCAAATTTAAATCTAAGTACTCTTCAGATATTGATTACGTTCCTGATATTTTGCTAAAGAAATGTTCTATGCTTATCGCATACCCGTTAGCAGACGTATATAATACCTCACTTGAACATGCAGTGTTTCCAGAAGCTCTAAAAAACTGCTAAAGTAAAGCCACTATACAAAAATGGAGATAAAACCCATTTACTAAGTTACAGGCCAATTTCACTCTTATCCAACTTCTGTAAAGTACTGGAAAAGATATTTTATAAAAGACTTATAGCATTTATAGAGATGAATGATTTAATATCTAAAACACAATTGGGTTTTGCACAAAAAAAAAAAAACTGCACTTTTTGATTTTGCAAACAGTGCAATAAATACTGCTCATTCCTCGACCTAACTAAAGCATTCGATGTACTAAACCACAATTTACTATTCCAAAATTTAGAACATATGGGTATTAGAGGGCATGCATTAGAATGGATCAAATCATATCTAAAGGACAGGAAGCAAATAATAGAAATTTCACATACAGAAAAAGATTGTGTTAAAGAATACCTATCAGACACAAAATATATTAAGTTTGGTGTACCACAAGGTTCTATTTTGGGTTCTATTCTTTTCTTATTGTTTGTAAATGATTTACAGTCAAATATTACAGCTAAAACAATAGTTCAATATGCAGACGATACAAATATATTAATTGAAAGCAATGCACTTGAAGAGCTACAAATCTTATTGAACAGAATGTTCAGTAATATTTCTAAATGGTTCAGCAATAATAATTTAATCGTAAACTTGGATAAGACACATGTAATTCATTTTCAGTTTTCTCAGAATACGTCTTCTGTACAATCACAATTAAATTGTAATAATAAAGTAATTAAGAATATAAATACTACTAAATTTCTTGGTCTTTGGATACACAGTAACCTAAAATGGGAGACACATGTTGATCATCTAATTAAAAAACTGAGTACAATTTGTTATAATTTCAGACAAATGGTACACATGATTTAACATAAAAACTCCAAGAAGCATGTATTTTGCGTGTGCTCACTCCATTTTAAAATATGGCATAACAATATGGGGTAACTCACCACTTTGTAAATCATTATTCATAATGCAAAAACGGATTCTAGGAATACTTGGAGGAGTTAAATCAACATCTACGTGCAGACCATTATTTAAAAAATTTAATCTCTTACCTCTCCCATGAATTTTCATTTTTGAAATTTTAAAATTTACAAAGACAAATTTAATGACAGGAAATGGTCACTGCACCTTTAATGACACAGTTCGTAACCATAATATTAAACAGAGAATGGATATTCATGTGAATAGAAGTAACACAAGAGCTCGTCAAAACAGTGTAATAAACCCAGGAATCACTTTTTTTTTAATAAACTGCCTAAAGCCAATAAAACTAGTTACAATTTTTCAGCATTTAAAAAGTCAGTTTTGGCATACTTGCTAGACCACTGTTTTTAATCTGTTAGTGAATTTATGGAAAGTTTATAATATTGTTACATTTCTGCATTAATTGTGTATATTACAAAATTCTTGAGATATCTTGATAAATCATAATTTTGTACAAACACTGGCTTGCCCTTATTGGATGTGACTAGTTAATTTACAAGTATAGTTAATTGCACTGTAAATTCACAATTTGACGTGTATTATATCATAGCACTCATGTACAATGTATGATATTCCATCCCATCCCATCCCTCTAGTTGTGTTGGCTGGGCTGCACAGGTATACATTAGTACTGCCACTACACAGTGGAACAGAGCATAATAGGTCAATTCGTTTCAAAATTACCTTGAATTTTTTTTTTTTGTGTGTGTAATTTACGTCCTTTAAATTTTTACGTCATATCGGATGATGAATGGAATGGGTGAAATGATGCTCCAATGGGCCCAGGGTACATGGAGCTTAGAGTTACCCAACATTCGTCTTTTAGGATAAGGAAAACCCCTGGAAAAACCCATATCCAGGTAACTCACCCTGACCGAGATTCGAACTCAGGATCTCTTGAACGTGAGGCAGACATGCTACCATCTATGCTACCAAGGCGGGCCCTTGAAATTGTTTGAGGAATTTATGTAAAAACAGTATTTTTCTGCAAGAATATTTCAATGGAATTTAATTTTTGTTTCACTGTTACAAACTGTTAATACAAATAAGTACAAGAGCTAAAAGAGCTGACTTGCTGCAGAGTTAGAGTGGAATGTTAGTGTGCTTAACATTCAAACCTTCCTTTTCATTGTAATTAAACACTCATTACACATATTGATGTTATGATTCACTGGGGGAAAATAACGCATCTAAAAGCATGTTATGTCTTTATATGTACTCAGTGAAGAGCTTCAGCAATATACAATCAACAAGTTTTCCATATAAAGTAAAATCCTGTATTTATGCAACAGACTGGGCTAAATGCATTATAATCAGGACAGCATTACACATGGGATATGATTTACTAGGTATGAAAAAACAATTTTAACACAATTTAATAGGAAATGCTGCATAATCAATTTTACTTCTTAAAATTTCCATACAGTACACTGGAAAACGAACAACAAGAGATCATTTCTTATGGAAAAATTTTCCAACTGCTGACTGCTGTATATATAAATTATTAATCCTACATTATGTCACACCTCTGCTTTAATCTATCCAACCAACCATTGGAAGCATAAAGTCAACATCCAGTTTGTAGATTAAATGAGGGAATTCCCAGAGATTCAGAATTTTTTTTATTTAGGGCGGTATTTGCAACATACATCTGCAGAATTTGTAACTTCTCGCTTACACAGAAACATGTTTTGCCATTTTGTGTCAGTACTACAACTCGCTACACGGTGCACAAAATTCAAAGAAAAAATAAGGAAACACACTGAAAACGAGCCTTTAGAAAGTGCAAATTTCTTTCACGAAAAGGTACTGATGATGATGATGATGATGATGATGATGATGATGATGATGATGATGATGATGATGATGATGATGATGATGATGATGATGATGATGATGATGATGATGATGATGATGATGATGATGATGATGATGATGATGATGATGATGATGATGATGATGATTGGAAGGGTTTGCCAAGCTACAATGACCACACAGTAAAAGCACACAATATTTTCACATGATACTTTTAAAAATGTAACACATTTCAAAACTATGAATGTACAGTCACCGCAATGGAAATCTTTACATTTTAAACACAAGGAAAATCTTTACATGCACAATACGCTCAGTTTGTCTTTCTCCCACCATTACACAAAAAGGCAAGCAGAGCTGCAAATCATGTGATTCTCGAATGCACAGCAGCAACCTCCTTTCATTAACAGCCCAGGTCTCAATCTGCCTCTGGTATTTGCATACAGCAAGTTGTTTATTGCGCGTTGTCAACCGATTTTTGATCTCAGTGATGCTTTTAAAGGTGTGTATTTCTGCATCCAATACACAAAATGGGATGCAAAAAGTTCACTTGTGAGGAGAAGACTCGTGCTTTAATTCTGTTAGAGGTAGGTGCTTCTGTAATTTGCATAGCTGCTGATCTAAAGGTTTCAAGACAAGCCACTTACGACCTAAAAAATGCAGCAGCACCTTTGCCACATGGCACCACACCAACTCGAAAGACAGGCTCAGGTGGTAAAAGAAAGACTTCTCCAAGGACTGATGACCTTCTAAAATGTGAAGTGATAGCTAATCTATGGATTACAGTAGCAGGTTTAAAAAAGAATCATCCAGAACTGCTCAAAAGTGTTGCAATCCAGACCATTACGCATCGTCTTCAAAAAGACTTAGGTTTACCAATTCAGTGTGCTGCCAAGAAGCATCTTCTAACTGAAGCTATGATGAAGAAAAGAGTACATTTCTGCAAAACATATCAGCACTGAACATCAGAGGACTGGCACAAAGTAATGTTTTCTGATGAAAGCACTTTCAAATTTGTCAGAGGAAGGTCCAAAAAGGTGAGAAGGCCAAAACATATGTTACAGTATGATCCAAAGTTTACAGTCAAAACTTTTAAATATCCAGAAAGTGTGATGGTAATGGTAGTGGTAATTCTGGTAGAGGTGGCTTGTACTTTCTTCCTAAAATGTAACAATGAAGGGAAGTAACTATTTAGAAGTGTTGCAACAGCATTTGGTAACATTTTCGCCAATTCATCAGTGTCAGATCTTTATGCATGATGGTGCCCCTTGAAGCAGCAAGAAGATGGTGGCGCACAGTTCCACGTTGACACTACAGTTTGATACAATAATAAGGGTAGCTCAGGATTGAGCAGTGAGGTTTATCTCAGGATCTGCGTGGATATGTATGAGAAGGATGGTTCTAATGACACTGGAATGCCCGTTTCAAACTGGTTTAATGACTGCTTCTTTTTATCATAACACCAAACTCGAAGTTGCCGACCAAGGGTTACCAATATCACTGTTTAGAGTTACTGTATATGAAATGCTTATTACTTGACAACTTAATTCATTCTTCACGTACATATGAACCGACAAATATCTTCTCTCATCGCTTCTGGTAATCGGCTTCACGCCGCGGACTGAGTGTCCTCCACAGCTGTGCGTGGGTGTGTAACTTTCACTTCTGGAAGCCCACTTTTCACACAAAGATTCCCTTTGTAACTATTTTGTCCATTGTGATTATTATTCTCGGCCATGCCATTATTAAGGGTCCGAAGAATACCTTTTCAAACAAAGTCAAGTGCTATCCCTTAGAATTCTGTTTTCCCGTGTCTTTTGTCACACGACTCAACCAACGGCACCTGTTCGTGTCATAACAAATACACTATACTCCTTTGAAATCCATTACGATTCTTTACTCATTGCAACTCTTAATTTCGGTATCACCCTGCTCACAGAACAAGGATTGTTCAGAAGTTCCTAAAAGACAATAATATACCTGTACTTGACTGGCCTGATAACTCTCCTGATCTAAATCCAATAGAAAATGCTTGAGATCAAATGAAAAATAAGTAGAAGAGTTGTAACCATCAAATATTAAGGAACTGCAGGAAATGTTGAAGTTATGGGTGGAAATGGACAAAAAATATTTTGAAAATCTAGTAGATTTGACGACCAGGAGACACATGAAGGTGATACAAGTTAAGGGAAATATGACCAGGTACTAATTGTTTGGAAGAAGTTCAAAATAAAACCGTGTAAAGTCAATGTTTGTTGTTTTTATTAACATGTAAAGATTTCTATTGCAGCCACTATATATACCTATATACAATCAGCAACAATGTATTTACACGCTATGTGTATGTGCGTGTGCGTGTGTTATCATTTCTTAAAGGCTTCTAGACCATTGCACTGATTCTGACCAAAACTTGGCACAGATAACCTTTTGCCATCTCTGAATCAAAAATCTCACTCCATTTTACAGAATTCTTATTTAACTTTAAGAACTACCTACAAAAGCTTCACAAGAATAATTCGAGTAGCTCAAACATGGCCATCATAAGATTAATTAATTATGTTTTCACAACCTCAGAAAATATGAAAGAAACTGCAAATTTATATAGAATTTATCTCCTCTCTGAAATCAAACATGAATTAATAACACAGTCAAATTACCATAAGATATGCCAGGGTGGGCTGTGTGTCATTAGCAACAGGCTGGTAGTCATACAGAAAACAGAAATTTAGAAAGAGTTCTATATCTCAGATGCTATGATCAAGGGTGAATGGACCAAACTATGAACTGAGGTAGTTAGTAACGAGATACATAGCATATGATTTCCATCACCTGATTTGTAAGGAAAAAAGACTCCACGACCCAAACAAAGAGAGTGTTGTGCGTGCGTGCGTGCGTGTGTGTGTGTGTGTGTGTGTTTTATGTGGAAAACAATGCTTGTGATACCATGTAGAAGTATGTGAAAAGAGAACAGTGTCTAAGAGAATGTTCAGTTGCGGTGACAAATTCAAATGAAGTGAAACAACAGGGGTAACAGACATAAGAAATATCAGATGGTTTGGACAAGGACTGTATGGAATACACATTACTAGCATCAATGCACATTGTGCAATGTCCTCATATTATAACAGTCAAATTTAGAATTTATTTTATTTTAAATTTCTTGTGTGATCTTATTTACTAAAAATAAATTAGATTATATACTTATTAGTCAATTAATGACACTAAAAAGCACTTGGCTCCAATGTGTAAGGACTATGATACAATGAAGCACAAAATTAATATAATTTTTAGTCGAACTAGCACTCAATGCTCCACTTATTGCTAGTATTTACCTAAAATGCTTCCGTGAGCTGATGAAGATAGGAAGATCCTAACGAAACCGTTCTAGGTATCTACTAGCAATAAGTGGAACATTGAGTACTAATTTGACTCAAATTTATATTAACAGGTTGTTGTGTTTAGTGTCATTAATCGACTCACCTTTAAATTTGAATTATTACAACACTGTTTTCAACACTTCCATGAAAATAAATCTTTTTTTTTTTTAAAAAAAGTTATATACATTACTTAAACTACTGTTATTTCTTCCCAGTAGGCTTTTATGTATAAATAGCAACAAGGTAGCCAAAATGTGACAATGTCATGAAATACGGCCAGACAGTTCTGTTGTTAATCTTTTAAAAAGGTGTGAAATAATTCAAATAAGATGGTCATTAATGTTTATAAGGCAGTGTTTTATATGATATTAAAAATTTTGGAGAAACATTCTTTTGTGACGCGAGAATATTTTGAAAGTCCAATGGTGCACATATATGCATGCGCAAGCAGACAACCTGCAGTTCTCGTGTTGCAGCCAACATGAGAAAGATATGTAACACTTGTAGCCAACCTCTGCAAAAATGCCCCAGACATCTGTCCTACACTGGTGCAAAAGGACAGGTGGATGCGATTAGCGCAGATCAGTTTTGGAAAATACTAACTATATTTCCTCTCAGATTTTAATTGCTTTACAAAAGTAGGCTTTCTGTCCAGCAAAAGTGCCTATTGTACTGTTAGAAGTGAAGGCGGTTTGTTCTGTGCATTCTTCAAATATTTAAGATTCGTTCAGTACGTTGTTGAAATTCGGAAAATGACTCGACAAATCAGTAAAATGTATGTGCAGATGTTAAAATCGATGTTAACAAATGTAACGTAACAACTGTCACAGCGCTAACACTAAAGTTAAATTTATTTAGATACTACTTTGTTAGTTTGCTAGATAGTGTAATGTAAGGATAAGTAAGACTGTTGGCAGCATTGCATTCAGTGGAGAAACAAGGATAGTTTGGCCACAATGAATTCTTAAATATGGCTACATACGCAGTAAGGAAATAAACAAACAATAACGTTAAAAGAATGCCCTCCAGCACGAATTGCACTTAAAAGTAAAGAAATTATATTAAAAATCATGGTTGTATATAAAAACATCAGAAAGTGAGTAGGACTTATAAAAAAATCGCTGCGTCGCATATTAGAAAGAACAGCCAAAATTTTTAATTAGTTACGACAGTTTGTAAGCTGTAGGTGATTAAGCACTATTTTCCAAAAATGAGTGTATGGCAGAATTACAAGCCACTTTATAACAGCAATTGAGCACCCACATGCAAAAATGGGGTAAGTCTGGTTACCCCATTTATGCCGAGTATATGATATTCGGAATACTCAATGTCTGTTCTGTAATAATGAGTCAGTATTATACTTCTAAGGAACAACCGATAGACTGTAGCACGTTTTGTTACAATGCTGCATGTGAGGGGTTCCCCAATAAGGAAATGAGAAGGAGTTAGGTAAGAGGAATCAGAAGGATTATCACTGAGTCTTGAAAGAGGACGGGAATTTAGACAAGCTTCTATTTGAGCCGATAGAATTGTTAATTCTTTAAAGGTAAGGACTGTGTTGCCCATAGTTCTTCGCAGATGATATTTAAAATGCTTTACCACTGCTTCCCAAGCTCCTCCGAAATGTAGTGCAGAAGGAAGAATGAAGTGTGGATTTCTTGTCCTGATGCGGCTTCTATAATACTTCTTTGTTGCTCGGGATCCTTCAGGAAGCTTTGAAGCTCCTTTAGCTCTTGCAGCGCTAATAAAGTTGGTACCATTGTCGCTGTAGACATTAGACGGACAACCTCAACGTGCTGCAAAACATCGAAGTGCTGCCATGAATGCTGTTGTTGACAGACTGGACAGAACTTCAAGATGGACAGCTCTGATTACAAGGCAAGTGAAGACTGCTACGTAGGCCTTGTTTGTTTACTTATTCCTGAGAGCACTAATCTTGATCAAAAAAGGTCCAGTATAGTCTACCCCTACGTTCAAAAATGTCCTGGCGGGTGTTATTCTGTAGTGCGGGAGATTTCCCATTTTCTGTTCATTAGATATTGCCTTTATCTTGAAGCAAGTTAAACATGAATTAATATATGTATATGTGTTTGGGGGAATTTGGGGGAATTTAGTAACAGTGACGTCAAAATTAATCTCAGAAACCATTAGTTTCTGAGATGAATTAATATGTTTCCTCACAGTTTGGCGAATCCTTGGGATCCAGTACCTTTGTCTAAGGGATGATATAAGCATTTGAGATCCTGCATGAAGTAATCTGAAGTGCTCATTTAAGATAACAAGTTTGGTGAAGTGATGTCTGGGAGGTAATATGAGTTGATGTTTGGCGTCATATGATATGGGTGCATTTTGCAGCCGTCCGCCAACTCGAAGAAGGCCTTTCCGGTCTAGTATAGGACTCAAGCTTCTTAATTCGCTAGTTGTGCATATTTCCTTTTTCGCCTTAAGGCATTCTATCTACTTGTGATAGCAGCTAGATTGTACAATTCCAAGACATTTGTTTAGAGCACTATTTAGCTCCTGGGGTCGCAGCAATGAAGCGTCTTGCTCCTTGTGACCCTTCTTGCAGTTGGAGATAAATCTGAGACAGTAACTGACTGTTCTGAATAGCCTGATTAGTGAGGAAAAATTATTCAGAAATGAATCGTCATGTTTGGTAACATTAAGTAATGTTGTTACTCTTTTTTCTGGAATGCTAGTAGAGTGGTTAGTATTCATGTCAATGGGCCAATATGAAGGTTCCAGCTGCAGCCAATCAGGTCCATGCCACCAGAGCTTGGAATCCCAGAGTAGTGTTGGTTGCATACCTTGAGACACAAGGTCTGCAGGATTATCATGTGAACGCACGTGTCGCCAATGAGCTGTTGGAACTATTTCCTGTATTTCTGAGACTTGATTTGCCACAAATGTTTTCCACTTTGTAGGGCATGCCTTAAGCCATGCCAGAACAATCTCTGAATCGGTCCAGAGTAGTGTTCTGGTGACAATTAAATGTAGAATACTAAGTGGTTTTTTTTTTAATTAGGCGTGCTAGTACCAGAGCACTACACAGTTCAAGACGTGGAAGAGTCACTTGTTTTAGTGGTGCTACTCTTGACTTTGAACAGAGTAGGCGCGTAAGTACATTGCCTTTATGATCTGTGGACCTCACATAGATGCAAGACCCATAAGCAGTTTTAGATTCATCGCAGAAACCATGTATCTCAACTGAAATAATGTTTCCCTCACCTAGGAAATATCGTGGCACTCTAAATTTGTTTAGCAAAGGGATCAGCTTGCATAACTGCAACCATGTTGTGTGCAGACCTTCTGATAATTGATCATCCCATCCGGTCCCTTCTTGCCACAAAGTCTGCATGAAGATCTTGAAAAGAACAACTACAGGAGTAATAAACCCAAGAGGATCAAATATGGATGATATTATGGACAGTACCATTCGCTTAGTGTAGGGTCAGTTTTCATTTTCAGTACGATGTAGGTCTAGACAAGAGCTGATTTGAAATTCATCCGCAGAAGGTTTCCAAGCTAGTCCTAAGGTATGGAAAATGTCAGATTCAATGTTGGTTAGAGAGTGGTTTATTTCTCTCAATCCTTCTGGAATTGATTCTAAAAGTGAGGAATTGTTCGTACTCACCCTGACCGAGATTCGAACTCGGGACCTCTTGAACATGAGGCAGACACGCTACCACCACGCTACCAAGGCGGGCGACATTTGTACAGCTGATGTTCTTGTGAACAGAGACAGCTATGCTCTGTAACTGTGACGTACGAATGCTGAGTCAATGGTCATTGTTTAGTTTTGCAAACCTGACCTTGACCTTGATTCTGTTTAGAAACCTGAGTTGAACCGCAAAGTTGTGGTGTTTGGCAGTGTTTTTCAAAGAATTGAATTACTTGTTTGAATTCCACAGAGTCTAAATGTGAATGAACGGTCTCAAATTTTAGTCTTAACCCTTTATCAAGTCTGGATAGCAAGAGTTCACACAAAAGAAGATCCAGAATGCTAGGCTGAATATTAAGAGCTTCATGTGCATCTCCACTACCTTGAAATATATTAATCAACTGCCGAATTTCTACCTCCGTTGAACCTAACTTGACAGGAGGTTCTAGTATCTGTTTAATATATTCTGCTGCTATTAGTTTTGGAGAATGACATCTGCTAACAAGGACCTTGTACGCCACTGTAAAATTACTATCTAATATGCTTATATTGCTAACAGCATCCCTTGCTTCTCCTTTAAGAGATGAGAGAAGATAATGAAATCTTTCAATGTTTGAAAGCTCGTTGTTACTCATGATTAGATTATCGAAGGTATCCTTAAAATGCAACCACGTAGTCAAGATTCCGTCAAAGGTAGGAAGGTTGATTTTAGGGAGTTTTATATTTCTAGCCAAATTATGTGATGACTGAGATGCTACTTCATTAACCAACTGTAGTCCGTTTGTATCGGTGGCACTTCGTAGCTTCGATTCCAGTAGGTCAACAGCATCTTCGAAGTCTTGCCGGTAGTCGGCGTGAGCTTCGTGGTTATCATAATTTACTTCTAGCTCGTTCTGAATTTGTTTGAATTCTTCACTTATTGTGAGTAATCTATTTAGCTTGACTTGCAATAGGTAGTTGTCAGCACTGTTCGCTTCGGAATCTACAAATGTTTGTAGACGCGTCAAGCCGGCTTTGAGAGTAGCTCTCCTTTTAATTAACTTCTGCTTTTCCGTGTCGTTCATTGTACCTTTAAAATGGCAATGATAATAGTGAGTTATTAACAAGATTTTGCGTAACTAATGCCTTAGGATTTACGAGTTGCTATGGCTCGCACAATGTCAATTCCTAGCGTTGTGCAATTGTTACCATAGAATAACTTAAGCAATTTGTAGCCTTTATATTACGATTTATGAACCGCTGTAATCTGCCTTATAATTTATTCCTTCACGCATGTATAACAATGAACATGCAATTCATGTAATTTTCAAAGCGTATTACGTTATTTCACGTTATATCTGATGCATGTTTTGATGCATGGTAAAATATGCCATGGCATGGCTTGCAAAACGACAAACTTAAAGCCTTATATAGCACTTCATAACAAATAATATAGCTTGTTACACAAATCTACTACCTTAATTTAGTGCTGGTTCTTGGTTTGCGCAAGGAGATTGCATCCGTTTCGGAGGACCAAAAATGTAGGAATTATTGTTCACAAGATATGAAATAAACATTGTTTTCCATCTTGCCACACTTCTTTATTTACACATGTAGCCAACACACAAAAGGTAAAGCAATGAAATTTATCTTCTCAAAACAACATTTCTCTAACAATGAGTGGAATGGATGAAATGATGCTCAAATGAGCCCAGGATCCATAGATCTTGGGAGTTAACAGACATTCGATAAGGGAAAACCCCGCAAAAAACCTTATCCAGGTAACTCACTCTGACCGAGATTCGAACTCAGGATCCCTTGAACATGAGGCAGACACACTACCATCCAGGCTACCGAGGTGGGCAAAATCTGGAGTTGAATCCTTCAATGACTTCTCATATTATAAGTGCATACTGCTGAAATTGAAGGTTTGATAGACTGGAATAAACTTATAGGTTTTGGAAAATATGCTGTGTCCATAGATATAGTCAACATGAAAACTTTAATGCCATGGCTGGGACCTGAACCACAGATCTCCTGGTTTCTGTCCAGTCGCTCTAAACCATTGAGCTACCATAGCCAACGTGCTGTCCTGACATTAAATTCTCCATTTGACTCATATATTTCCCAGGTAAACCACTAGGGGCTCTCGCATCGGAGATACACCATTTGTGGCAACTATCATAAGTACTTAAGTCCTAGACTTCATCATTAACTCTCATCATTTTAGTTAATTGATGGAAATTAATCATTTCTTCACACTAGCCCTATATAGGCTAAGGTTTTCGATAGATAGAGTCAACATGAAAAAGGTTCAGGTCCTGGCCATGGCATTGAATTTTTCATGTTGACTCTATAAAAAACCTTAAGCCTATATATGGCTAGTGTGAAATGATTAATTTCCAACAATTAACTAACGCTGTGTCCATGTTGATTAACTAGCATTCCCATAGTGCCAACTTCACTTTTAACTTTGCTGAGGAGATCACTTATCTGACTTTTCCCCTGTGGTGAGACATTCAGTGTAGGTTAAGTGAGGTGTTAAGTCTGACAAAAAAGGCAAATCACATATTCAGTTTACATAATTAGCCTCAGGTGTAGGTTTATCTTGCATCTCAAGAAACAGCTTTATTTCTTCCCTCAATTAAAAGAACCAATCTAGTACCTTTCCTCAGCACAATCACCGCACTTCAAATGGTATGTACACTTTTCAAGAAATTATTTAAACTAGTGAACTTTGTAATAAAATTTTGTATGTTACGAGTTAGTTTTGCTGTGATGGTGATGATGATTTTGTCATCAATTTGTGATACATAATTTTATATTTTTAATTTAGTTCAGTAATTTTGCTCCCCCTTTTTTTTGTGTGTGTGTGTGTAAAGCAGAATAATTAGATTTGAAAATTTTGAAGATATAATGGATTTATAAAGAATTGAATTTCCTTCTACCAGCTTTCTTCCAGTCGGTGCACGAGAAATCTCATCCCTGGGCTGCGGTCTCAGACTGGTGCAATATTTTAATCTCAATTTACTAAATTAATGATTCTAAAGCTTCTTTGTTGATAATCATTTACCTGATGAGCACTAAATATAAACTGAGACAACACAAATTTTATACAATAACTCTTTTAAAACATTCACTTATGCAACTACTAATCGTCTTCTCTCCAAGCACATCTCGGAAGTTAATTCTGTCTCCTCTAGCAACCATTCATTCAACATCAAGATTCAAACTTTTGTATCTTATCCTTACATCATTTTCACTACCATGAACATGACATATTTGGGGTGTAAGCTTTTGGTACATAAGTTTTGTGCAACAGTATCACGATTAAGTTCAGATATTTTGTCTTTAATTAGCTTAACAACTTCACTCTTAGTTGATACTACAGAAGCCACTCCATTATCAAGGATACAAGATTGTACCACTATAATTCAGCTCACTGCAGAGAAATAAAATGTTGGAGAGTAGCATCAACATTCCTTACAAAAATTGATAATTGAGCAGCATTGGAATTGTCAGTGCTTTCATCTAAAATCAATGAAAACACTGACGCAAATATTTTAAACCATAAACCATAATCTTGACTAAAATTCAAAATTATTGAAAGGCATGATAAACTATATCAAATTCATAATGTGAAAGAACATCTTAATATGTAAACACAAGGACCGATTAATAAACTTTGAAATATCATCAGTCAACAATTTGATAAAAAAGTTAATTTGTTCTGGTGACCAGAAAGAAGACCGCATGCAACAACTGATGACAGTTGGACCTTCAAGGTTCAAAATTGAAGCAACAGCTCTTGAAAATAGTCCCTCAAAAATTACAATTTAAGTGAAATAGTATGACAAAACAGACTACAAATATTTTTATAAGTTAATTTGACATCACTGTTACTAATTATTTTAAGCTAATGAATATGGTTATCTTGCTCTGTGGCGAAGTGGGCTAAGGCATCCTGCTTTGAATCCCTGCCATGGAAGGCACCCGGGATCAATCCCACTACTGGGGGATGTGGATTTTAAGTCCTGAGTATAGGACCGGTGCCCACTCAGCACTGTGAGGAAATTGAGGAGCTAGGATAGGTAACAAGCCCTGGTCTAGAAAGCCATCTTTCCAGCTGGGGACGCCAAGATACTGACCACATCTCCTCTCCGTATCGGTCGGATGATCGCCCACCCCTACCTTGCGTAAATAGGCGTGAGGCCGGCAGTCGGGTTGGCATGTCTTGGCCCAGTAGGGGCTGTTTTGCCATGGGTTAATGTTTTTAAATTAATATGGTTGTCACTGTATAACTTAAGGATATCGAACACCACAGAGTAGAAAAGTACATATTCCTCCTCTCTCAAATATTAATAGAGCAACTATACATAGAATACAGGTTTAAGATGTAAACAGCTTACCCTGTACTTTCATCTTCCTCTCTTGCAAAGTTATCGCGCCACTGATAGAGCTCTTTCAAAGCAAACAATTGCCGATTATCAAACCATTTTTTGTGTCGTCGGAGTAACTGCATATGACTGTCATCCTTCAAGATAGGTTTTTCGTATCTCTGAAAATTTCAACAAGTTATTAAAATATAAAAGGAAGCTACAAATGGTGATGTGTTTTTTAAATTACTTATTAGAATTAGTTACACTGATATCACTTATAGTTTCCTTCTCTGACAAGTTTTGGGAAATGCTTTGTTCTCATCACAAGGCATCTGACTGACCTGTTGTGGGTGTTTCCGTTGTGGGATGTTATATTCTTATGCTGCTGATGCTATGTTGTCATTTTACGGTCTTTTGTTCCCAAATTATTTTCAGGTCTAAGAAATGTAGAACATGCTTTTTTTCAACTTCCTTGTAAATATAACATTTGGTATTATAGAAGACCAACATGGTTGGATAATCCCATAACATACAAAAATACAGAACAAACATGACTTACAAACATTCCCCTAACAAACAAGAATATTAACTAGAATATTGTATCAACATATAGTAAACATAGCTGAAAACAATGGAATCAACAATCAAAAAGATAATCGCAAAATTCAAACAGAAACATATCAAAGTCGCCACAGGTATCATCAAAAAAGAAAAACACTTGAGATTCAAGAAATTCTTGTACCATCCAAGAATATATTACAAATTTAAGGAGATTTTTCATGAAACATAACATTAGCCTGGCTCCACAGAGCAAATTCAACATACGGAAATGATTCCAATGTGTAAGGACTATGATACAATGAAGCACAATATTAATATAATTTTGAGATGAACTAATACTCAATGCTCCACTTATTGCTAATATTTACCTAGAACGCGTTCCGTTAGGATCTTCCTGACATCATCAGTCGACAACAGCTGGGTGCAAGCCCAACTTAAATAAGATCCTGGCCTGAACCTTGCTCACCGTAGGGTCACAGAAAGAGGGTCACAACTGCCTTCGGGAGTGCATTAACTCATTCAATGACCCCTGAGGACTTACCTATATCAGTGGATGCGAACACAGTCCTACACGATAATCAGGGGCTGGGAATTACACATTACAAAGTCACCTCCTGCACTTCCCTATCTACCATTCCATGCAATGGTATCCATCGGACAGTGTCCAGGGAGGAGTCTACTGAATGGTCAAACAAGCTTAAGTTTAGGACCTCTTACCACTTAGAGAAACCCAATTGATAGTTTGGCTCAAGAGCCCAGCATTACCAATCCCACACTTGCTATAGTAGGCCCATGGGGGGGGGGGGGGGGGGGAATTACATTACACTAGATATAGACAAGAGAAATAGAAATCTGGAAACTAGGTTGAAACTTGAGATTCTTAAAATACAAGTGGAAAAAATCTGCAAATATCACAGACACCATTTATAGACAACCATCCATAATGAATCAGGTATTACACTAATCAAACCAGCCATATTTGTTGTAGAATTAGAAATACGAGAGGTCTTCATTTTAACACACCCTATAGCTGATGAATTTTGACTTGCTGCCACCAAGTCTCCTCTGGAAGTACATTTCACCACCACAAGATGACAAACCAATAAAATGACACCACAACAGAGCACTAACACATTGATAAGTCTGATGCCTTCTGATGATGGGAACAAAATGTTTCCCAAAACATTTCATGTAAGAAAACTGTAAGTGATATCAGTGTATCTAATTCCAACTCAACAAATTAAGTAAATTCAACAAATTATGTTGCAAAAGTACCAACCAAATACAATTTCAGCTAATAAAAGCTGTAATTCACAAAGCTTGTATTAAAATGTATATAAAGGCTTTATATTGGAAATGCTCAATGCATAAAGTTTACCATATGGAAAAATTTGTATGAATCATAAGTGTTTTCTGCATTTAATTTCAATGTTTTACAAAGATGTGATGCAAAAGCTTTCAAGAAAATCTCTTTACATTAAACCTTTTCATTATTTTCTCAAAAATGTCTTTAATGTTCTGATTAAAATACCATCATTTAATATATTTGAATTGCTTGGTGCAGTAACCCCTCATGTCCAATTACTGTGATTTTTCAGGAGAAACAAAAAACTGAACTACTCTGTATACACACTTACAAATGAGAATCTACATTCATGTATGTAAATTGGATGGAAAACATATCTTTTCAAGTAACGTAACATATGCACTATATAAACATTTCTTACCTTTTTACAGATTTCTGTGCTGCTCTGAATAACTGATAGTAAGATGTTGCTTTGGCCATTGGCTGCTTCTAACAGCGCATTGCGCATATTATGATAAATATAAATTAAGTAATGTGTATCTTGTCTTGCATATTTCAGCAGTTCATCATGCAGAGGTCTTAAAAGAGAAATGAAATGGATTAAAATAAAACACTATTAAGCATAAAATTTACAGCATATCCAAAGTAAGCAATAAAGGGTTGAATATGCTACATTTGCAAATGTTTCTGCTCTAGTTTCACATTTAATAATCTGCTAGATTCACTATGAATGTAATACTACATTCATTACTTACTTTTAGATAAAAAAAAATCAATGTTGAGAAAAATGAAAGCAGGAAAGAGAATAAACTGGACAAAATGAAAGAAAATAGTTTAACTCAAATTCTAAATATCCATATTAGCCAAGTTCAATCTTGACCCCAGTACAAAGGTCAGTGAAATGATTATCTTTTGGATAGATGGAGTCACACTGAAAAATTCAATGTCATGGCTGGGATTTGAACCAAAGATCTCCTGGTTTCCATCCAGTCGCTCTTACCCAAAATTTCTATTATCCAAAACCTTAGCCTATACAATGTTGGTGTGAAAGAACAATTAATTTCCATCAATTAACTTAAAGGATTTCTTTTGTTCAGTTATACTGCAATAATTTTGGAATTAGACTATCATCTGTCTTTGTTTTCAAAAACTGAACATGTTTGGCAAGTTGCCTTCATTTTTAGAAGAAACTTCAATACAACAAGCCACAGAGCACCTAGAATTCTAAGGTATGAAAAAACAAAGCAATTAAACTATAAATTGTGCATAAGGAGTGGATGGAAACTGCCTCTCAGCTGTACCAACAAGAGTAATACAGGTTAAGGCTTACATGTGAATGAGAGGTCTGCAGTTCAAATCCTGCCATGACCATCCTTACTGACTGAGGTTCCTTTCAGGTTTTCCTTAGTGCTCATAATCATCAAAATTTGAGCAGGTACCATAACTTAGGTCTGGAAGTTTCTTTCCCAAACATTCTTTCTCAATTATTTCCTTTCTTGAATCATTATTATCCAGTACCTGTGGTGCCATATGCAGTAAGAACAGGCCTTAAATGTTATTAAACACCACTTAAATGCCTCTCAGCTATAAAATTTATTTCTGTAATTTATAAGTATACTCTATACTCTTAAGAATATAAAAACAAAGGTGTACTGTGAAAAGTTACAAAATAAAGTTACAGAATTATTAATATATATATATATATATATATTTTTTTTTTTTTTTCATGAAACATTTTGTCAAGTTTCTGTGAATCCTACACAATTAAGATGGTTTTTAGAGTGAATAAATGGGACCAGTTATAAGTTTTAGTTTCTCTACTACCTATCTATAGTACCGATTTGAATTTAAATTTATTTTAGCTTCTTGAACTCTTGCAACTTGTAGGTGCATAAATTTATATAATTTTTGTTAATACTTTTGTTACTTTTTACCTGTTTAAGTTTTTACATTTAAGTTGCCATTCACATCCAACAGTGTGGTTCTCATATGTTGCACCCAGATTCTCCTCAGACTGCTTAACCCATACATTTACAAATTTGATATTTTTCATCCCTATTTATCTAAAAAATTCCAGGTATAATACCTTCAATTTAAGGCTAGACCATAGAGCATGTGTATGTGGGCTCTATGCAATGCAGTACCAGTGAACCAGGCATACATGCAGTCCATGGCCTTGCTGAAAATTGTAGGCACTGTATTTCCCTAATCTTCTGATCACCAATAAATGCTTTGCTTTCATGAGCCTTACCATTATCATCTCACTTGGTAACTGTTACTATTTTGTAAACATTTTAGAATAAGGTCTGCACAGGTGTGTTGGATAGCAGAACTCAAAAGCTAAAAGTTAGTTAAAATACCAAACATGGGAATAAAGTTAAGCATGTTCCAAGGTGATTCAAGAAACCCCCCACCTCAAACTATCCAATACCTATGGGTTTGGATAAGTCTGGTTGGCTTTTCCATTCAACAATTCTTAAGTGATGGGATGCAAAGTTTTAGTGATTGCTTTTTGCAAATATAATATGTTAGTACACATTGGAATAGGCAATTCCCATAACACTGTGGTGTTGCTATGGTGCAATGATCCCAGGTTTAATTCCCAGTACAAGCAATAGGAATTTATTCTCTTCTGGTAAGTTGGTATGAGATGCACTTAGCATTAAGAAGCCCCTAAGTGCCTACTGAGAAGATGCTTAAAAATTAGCACCTACAGTCTCAGGAACCATGCAAAACAGCCAGACGAAGAACTACGTATCACATGCTATGAATCACTTCCATTATTGTGCTCTATCCCGGATATCCTGTGTGCATGGGGACATAAGATGCAGCAGCTGTGCATTAGTCCCACTATGACTGTTGTACAAAGAGTTATGTTGGAATAAATATGTGTTTCATCTATTATAGCACACAAAAGTAATGTTTTAATAAAACATTTTAATGTTTAAATAAAATCCAAACAACTACACCATTTTGACCTCCCCTCCTAGCAACAAAACCAAAATTACAACTCTTGTTACAATTCCTGTTTACGACTGTCTTTACAACCGTCCCTTGGCGAGTCGCAGCTTCCTTATATATACCACGGCTCATATTACTACACATTTCTCGAATATTCTGTAACAAACAAGAAATCAAATGTTCTGTAAGACAATCAACATGTCACTAGAATGTTCCATTTCTCTCTTTATTTGTTCGGCATGCCTTTTATCTCCGCGCTATGTTTATCTGCTTAGACAAGCTCTTTATCTCCACCTGGCACCATCTGTCCCTTATCTCTCTGCGGCACGCTATTGTAAATAATGGGTTTGCGACAATGTTCTTTAAACTCATACTTGAAATCAGGAATTCTGCTTTTAGAATTTAATCATTTAAAATGCACCCTCTCCAATACATCCACTACTACTAGAATTACAAGGACAAGTATCTAACTATACATGAGGAAAAGGTTTTGAACATAAAAATTAAGTACACAAACAAGTAAAAAAAATTAAAATTTTTTACAAATCTTTGTCCATTAACGTCCGTAATTATTAGCTTCACAATAAATGATGAATAATTTGTCTAGATTTTCAGCCAACAAGCAATGCCATTTGTCACTCAACACTCATGGCACTACATCCGGTGAATAATGTGTGAATGAGATGTAATCTTTGCAATCTTTGTTAACAATAAATGACGGTCTTCCTACAACATGACAACTGTGTTGACATTGGTTTCAGTATTTGAAGTTACGGAAATTTCCGAACGTGGAACATCTGCAAGATCATTTTGATCCTCCCAAAAACATTTACACCACTCAAAACTTGTGTTTTCTCCAAGACTTGCTCTTTGAAAGGTTGCTGTAACTTTTCCAATGTTTGTCAAGAACACAAAATCTAATTGAGGTGCACTGCTGCAACTTGAGATTCATGTTGGGTACAGTTAATATGCCTGTCCAATTTCCCTGCTTTGCTCCAGCTGTGTAAGCTAGGTGAATGTCATGCATGGTATTTTGTCACTCACGGTCAGATGTCTCCAGTACTGCCAACACTAGTCACAAGCGTGGCCCCATTAAAATGCAACAAAATAATTCCAATATTTGTTGACACTTCCTCATATATTCTTATTGTATGTGTGAATTTTCAAGACTTTTAGTTTAAAAAAATAAAAACTAGCTCAACATACAAAACATTTACTAACATACAGCTGATGACGGAAGCAAATACTTCCGAAACATGTTCCATTAAATCACTGTTCAGTGAAGCAAATCCAAAATCATCACGTATTATTTAGGTGGCAACAGCGGCAGCTCCAGTAGAGTCCACTCATCAGTCAGCTATTGCCTGAGATATCACAGTGATGCCATGGACAAGAATGGTGATTTTCCAAGTTCCAAGCTGCAGGTGTTGTACAATGGCCATTAGTCCAGTAAGTAAGCTGAAAGTGTGCAAGATTGTTTGCTGTTACAGTTACAGAATACCACCCACAAAAACCTGTCAGCATTCCAATGCAAATGCGTAAACAGGTTTGGGAACAAAAATTTCAGTGAAGATGGTAGTATCTTATTTTGTCTGTGTGTTTCTGCAAAGAAAAAATATTGTGAAGAATGTTAATACTACACATTATAAGGAGAGATTTAAGAATACATCTAAGTTAAACCACCATCTGATGAAAAACAACGTTAGTGAACAATCGAGTTCTAGTGATATATTTTCTAAAGACTTGTGCTTCATATTAATGGGTTCCAAAATCTGCTGTATAAATTGAATAATATACAGTTTTGTGTAGTTTTAAAATCTATATTGCACAGTGTTTTCAAGAAGTAATTGGTAATATTCGGAATAAACTGAAGCATGAAAATATATGAATTTCTATTGATAAAACCACAGATGCATTGAGACAGTGCAAGTGTAGTGCTATAATTGGTACTATGAAAGCAGGTAGTAGATCATTTCTTCTAAATATATAGATACTCGACCAAGTAAACCATTCCAATGTCGCCAAAATTTTTCAACAACTCAATAGCTTTCTTGTGGCCAGAAGGGATACAGTATGACAATGTATTGCTATTTGTTAGTAATGCTGCTCCATATACACTGCTCACAAAAATTAAGAGGATATTGTAAGATCATCTAAAAATGGTGCAATAATATACCAGATCATTTATTTTTTCAACCACAAATTACTTATATACCTAGTCTTACCATAAATACTGTACATCTGGTTTGGTGTGTAAACAACTGCGTGTGTGCACACCTTAACCTTGAATCATTGTTAGTTTGTCTTTGAAAGAGGAAGTATTTAGCTCCAGGTGTCACCATGGATTATGAAAATCGTGTAGCCAATCATTGCGTTGCATTAAGTTGAAAAAACTGAAAGATGCTACAAAAGCTGAAAATCAGCTGTATGTTTATGTACCGCACTATTTAGCAATTCACTGCAACTGGGACTGTAAAGGATTGGCCGAGGGAGGGTCGACCAAGCTGTGTCAGAACTCCAGCAGTACACAAAGCAGTGGCAGCTCATGTTTGGAGAAATCCTGTGCAGAAGTAAGCTATCTTCTCCCGTGACATTTCCAAAAGTACAATGTTCAGACTTCTGGCAGAGGACATTGGACTAAGGGCTTATCGCCAACGTAAAGGACATTATTTTGACACATGTCTAAAGAAGCTGAGAGTGTTTAAATGCCGACATCTCCTACACGATTATGCTCAAAATGGTCATCGGAACATCCTCTTCACTGATGAAAAATTTTTCACTATTGAAGAGTCTTTCAATGTGCAAAATGACAGGGTTTTTTCATCATCTCGGGAAGCCAGTAATAAGGTTCCTAAATATATCGAGATTTAACTGTATTGGAACACCACAGTGAAGCGAAAAATTATTAAATTTTAGATGAGTCGTATTTTTTACACATCTGCTTCACTTTCGTACCTATTTTGAGGACATGTTTCGCTAATCATTGTTTGCATCTACGGCTCTTATGCGACTGAAGCTTGATCCAGCAGTGTGGGTAATTCTGGGGTTGCTGCTGCCATCTGTTGAATTAGTGATGAACTTAAATGTGGGATTCTCTTCTGGCGGGATTTCAAAGTTCATTAGCTGGTTTTTATGTTTTTCTATGTATATCCTCTCCCATATGACGAGTTCACTATGTTTACGTATTTTAGTAATTCTGTGCTATCTTCAATTTCATGATTTTCAGACCAGAAATGAGCTGCTATTGCGGACTTATCAATATTTTTGTATCTTAAGTGCCTGAAGTGTTCTTTCTTTCTAGTGCCTATGTTTCTTTTTGTCCTCCCTATGTAAATTTTTTCACAGTCTTTACACTTAATCTTGTAAATGCCTGACTTTTCCTCTGGTTTTATCTTATCAGTATTATTACTGTGAAGTAATATAATTAGGAAAAAATCAGCTCCTATATTGGAAAACTTAATAAATAAAAAGCCAAAAAAACATTTGAAACAAATTCAGATAGTTAAATCTTTAAGGAAAAAGGATGTAATCTTCTCAAGGGCTGATAAAGGGAACAAAATAGTAATCTTAGATACAGCTACATACAAAGAAAAAATGTTAAGAGTTACTACAACAAAAAGAATTCCAGGAAATAGATTCTAATCCACTCAACCGATGCATAAAAGATGTATAAAAAAAAAACATCATTAATAGTAAAATTTTAACAACTACAGAACAAAAAACTATCAAACCGGACAACCCTACCCTTGCAAGACTATATGGTTTGCCTAAAATACACAAACCCAACATACCCATGAGACCCATTGTAAATAATATAAACACTCCTACTTACCTTCTGGCAAAATGGCTATCCAAAAAATTTCAGTCCTTTCCACAATTCCATACTCTGAGTATAAAATCTCTTTAGACCTGGTAGAAAAAATTCAAAATCTTAAACTAAAACCTCATGACACTTTAGTATCTTTTGATGTCCGCTCCCTCTTCCCTAGCATTCCATTAGACAAACTTTTGATTCAACTGAAAAAATGGCTAAACTCTATAAACCTAGATGCCAATGCAATAGAAGAATATTTGGCAATGACTGAATTATGTATACATCAAAATTATTTTGTCTTCGATGGAAAATATTATAAACAAATTTCAGGACTAGCTATGGGAAGCGCTATCACCATTTTTGGCCAATCTATACATGAGCTTTTTCGAAACACATATAGCTAAAGCCTTCCCTCATATGTTTAAAACATGGTACAGATACGTAGACAACATCTTTGCAATAGTGCCCTACAAACAAATAGATGATGCTTTGAAACTACTTAACCTGCAAGAACCCAGCATACAATTCATAGTGGAAACTGAAGAGGACTGTACTCTACCTTTTTTAGACCTTAAAATCAAAAAAAGCAACGAAAAACTAGAATTTGGCATCCATAGAAAAGCAACACACACAGATAATTACATCAAAGCAAATAGTTTCAACCCAATTCCACACAAACATGCCACCATCAACAGTCTCACACACAGATTAGTAAATCTACCCCTCAGCCAGCAAGAATATCAAAACGAATACCATCAAATCTTAAAAACTGCAATTAAAAATGGATATGGAAAAAACCTTGTAGATAAAAAACTAAAATTATTCAAACTTCAAAAGAGATTAAAACAGATCACAACTCTCACACCAATAAAACAAGAAATTAGATTTGCTAAATTTACTTACCACCCCTGGGCCACAAAAAAGTTCCAAAAAATATTCAAGAAATACAATATAACATTGGCACCAAAAAACAATTACAACATTAAAAACCTACTTCACAGTAATAATACTGATAAGATAAAACCAGAGGAAAAGTCAGGCATTTACAAGATTAAGTGTAAAGACTGTGAAAAAATTTACATAGGGAGGACAAAAAGAAACATAGGCACTAGAAAGAAAGAACACTTCAGGCACTTAAGATACAAAAATATTGATAAGTCCGCAATAGCAGCTCATTTCTGGTCTGAAAATCATGAAATTGAAGATAGCACAGAATTACTAAAATACGTACAAAAACATAGTGAACTCGTCATATGGGAGAGGATATACATAGAAAAACATAAAAACCAACTAATGAACTTTGAAATCCCGCCAGAAGAGAATCCCACATTTAAGTTCATCACTAAATCAACAGATGGCAGCAGCAACCCCAGAATTACCCACACCGCTGGATCAAGCTTCAGTCGCATAAGAGCCGTAGATGCAAACGATGATTTGCGAAACATGTCCTCAAAATAGGTACGAAAGTGAAGCAGATGTGTAAAAAATACGACTCATCTAAAATTTAATAAGGTTCCTAAAGTTCAGAGGGTCCATCATCGCTCCTCAGTGTGTGGTGGGGGTTGAGTTATTCTGGTACCACCCAGCTACGTTTTTGTGAAAAGGGTGTTAAAACCAGCACCAGAGTGTATGAAAGAACTGTTTTGCAGCCTATTGTCAAGAACTTGAATGGCATGTTGTTTCAAAACCAACCATGGACTTTCCAGCAGGATTCTGCCACAAGGCCAGGTCAATGCAAGCATGGCTTCAGCGTCATGTCCCTGACTTCATTTCGCCTGAAGACTGGCACAGTAGCAGTTCGGACCTGAATCCATTGGACTACCAACTGTGTTTGCCGCTTGAGGGCATCACCTGCAAGGTGAGACTCCCCACCATGGGAAGTTTAAAATGTTCCTTGTTGTCAGCCGTGGCAGATTTCCCCATGGATGTCATTCGTTCCGCCATATACGAGTGGCCACAAAGACTCAGAGCCTGTATCCGTGCAAAAGGTGGCCTTTCAAAAAGTGATTGGTACTGTGTGTAATAAATGCCTCTAGGTACAACATATTAAAAGGCAATTAAAATATTCTGCATGGTATTTGCATTTTTCACTTTTCAAGTTGTAACAGTATTTATGGCTAGACTAGCCAGTGCTATACTGACAGATAAAGCAGGCCATGATTCCAGAGAGCCCCTGATTAGTGTTTGAATCAAATGACATGAATTAAGCAAAAGCTGGCCTTTCAAAAAGTGATTGGTGCTGTGTGTAATAAATGCCTCTAGGTACAACATATTAAAAGCCAATTAAAATATTCTGCATGGTATTTGCATTTTTCACTTTTCAAGTTGTAACAGTATTTATGGCTAGACTAGCTAGTGCTATACTGACAGATAAAGCAGGCCATGATTCCAGAGAGCCCCTGATTTGTGTTTGAATTAAATGACATGAATTAAGAGAGAATATGGCAAACAAAGCAACATTAACACCACAATAATTGTGGGCCATTGGTGCAAACTGTTCTTCAGTATAGTGCATGGTCTCCTAGAATGGCCAGCACTGCTTTACACCTACGTGACATTGATGCAATGAGTCATCAATGAGTTCTTGAGGGATATGTGGCCACTCTTTCATAAGAGCAATCTGTGAAACAGTTGTGGAAGGTGCTGGTCTGCCTGCAATGCACCTGCCTAATGCACCCACACATGCACAATCAGATTTACGTCCGGTGAGGAAGCTGGCCACTGAATATGCTGCATACCCTCCTCTTCCAGCATGTCGTCCGTCAACCCAGCTCTGTGAGGAAGTGCATTGTCATCCATAAGCAGAAAGGAAGCACCTATGGTACCAGCATACGACATGACAAAAGGTCAGATAATCTTGTCTCTATACCTTACAGCAGTCAAACTACCACCTGGGATGATGTAGAGGTCTATATAACCCCAAGCTGATTCCTGCCCACACTCTCAACCCCTCACTGCCATATGAGGATCTTTCTTGTACAAAAAATGGGTTATTTTGTGTCCTTCATTCCTTTCAGATGAAAACACATTGACTATCAGATTCCACGTGAATCATGACTCTGAAGAAAACAGAACTGAGCTTCATTCTGCATGCCTCCACAAATGATGCTCTTCCGCCCAGTTTCTGTGATCTCTACGGTGTTGTGGAGTTAACCTGGATACACCATGGGGCTACAGGCATAGAGGCCACGTGCATGAAGTCAGTTACAGACAGTTTGGGTTGATACTCTGCCTCCTGTTGCTGTTGGAAGGGCACTTCTCAGTTGAGTTGCATTCTGTTGTCTATTCTGGTGGGCTGTTAGCAAGAGGTAACAATCATCCCTTGCTGTTCTTGCCCGTGGGCAACCTTGTCCTACCCTTCTGTAAACAAAACCTGTTGTTTGAAGATGATTCCAGTCTTGAGACACCCCTTGACACCCCCATGCCTTGAGGTACCTCTATCCTCCTATGGCCTTCCAAGCCATTGATTCAGGTAAATCACTGTGTGGAGACATCTGTCCCTAAGTCACATCATTCACTAATTGCCAATGGGAATGTAATGGCTCTGACCACAGTAACAAACCACCGCTGTTTGACGCTTTGACAGCAACAGTACAGACAATGCCCTCTGTCACGTGGTGTATGTGCAGAGACGATGCAAACACCTGTTTACCTTCTCTGGGAGTAAAAGAAAGCAATTGCATCTAATTTGGTACCAAAACACATAGCAGACATAGCTTAGTTTACAATATCCTCTAATTGTTTTAACATGGGAGCTAGATTTAAAGTCATTTATCCTAAATTAGTTCACCTGACGTGCCTTGTTCATGGTTTATGTTGTCACTGAAACTGCTGAAAGCCAGTATGAAGACATGAATATTCTCGATTCTAGTGTGAAGAAAGTGATGGTAAACTCACCAATTGCAATTAAAAAATTCTGTGAATTTCTTCCAAATTTATCTTTGTCTCCTCAGCCAGTTTTAACTCAGTGGGGAACATGGTTAGAAGCTGTGTCATACTATGCAGAACCTTTCAATGAACTGAAACTATTTTGAATTCCCTAAACGGAGAAGATGCTGTCGGTATTGCCACAGCACAGGAATCTTTTGATAAAAATGGCATCCAAGAAAAGATACAGTACACCCATAATAATTTTCCCAAAATAACTGAAATCTTAAAGCAAATCGAAGCTCAAAATAATTCCTTGGCACATTTACTTTCTCTGACAAAATTTCAGTAACATTATTGTTAGAAACACAAAAGGGTTGAAAAAATTGCATTGCAAAATCTCAGGATAACCTATTTGTGTACTGTAACAGCCTTCAACACAGTAAGAGTTCTATGAAACTATTTATCGTCATATTTGCATACATTTATATGTATATATATATATATCAAATTGAATGCAGTGACTGTAATCAAATTTATATTGGAAAAACCAAAAGAAATTTAGAAACAAGAGCAAAGGAACACTTTAGAAACATAAAATATAAACAATTAGAAAAATCAGCAGTTGTCACACATTTTTGGGAAAAAAGCCACAACATAAATACAGAACTCAAACTACTAAAACATACATCAGGAAAACAAGGACTATCCACATGGGAACAAATCTTCATTTCAAAAAATAGGAACAAAGTATTTAATTTCAACATCCTCCAGAAAGATTTGTTCAGCAAGTTCCTTGAACCGCCACCAGAGGAGACCTATGACAAAATATCGTCAACTACACCAATGAGAACCAGTCGATGGCCGGCTGAGGAAAGAGGCAAAGTCTCTGAAACATGTCCCGGAAAAATTTAAAAGTAAGTGTTCTTTAGTGTCATTAATCGACTCCCTTTAAATTTATCATAACAACACTGTTTCCAACACTTCCAAGAAAGGACAAGAATGAATGCCTTCATTGCTGCCATTCATTAGAAACAAATCAAGCAAGCAAGCAAGCAAGTCTATTTCACCATAATATTAAAATACAATTTACAGTGTTGTGCAAAGTGACTGAATGTACAATGGAGTAATGACATGGCATGGCATGGGGATTGTGCCCGTGGAACTTCCTGAAGTTTCAATTCCAGCCCCTTCCACATGTAAAGTGTGATACGTCTTTTCAATTCGAAGAACATAGCGCTGATAAAAATACATGTCAGCTGTCAGGTACATATGGCTAATGTACAAGTAAGCAAATGGTGCATTGCTGGTGCAAAGACCTTACAGCAAATAGCCAAAATGATCATGAGGAGGAACAAAGCAGGAGCCTATTCATCATCCTATCCATCATTACAGACAACCTTGTAGAGCTTATGGGAGAACGCACTATGGAGGATTGCTACTTCACAATCAGAGAACTGCACAATAAGTTCCTATAACTCCAGAACTTAAACAAAGCTCATGACAGAAGTTTGACGTTTCTGCTGCACTATTATGACGATGGCATGAGTTACTAGACCAGATCAGCAGAAATGATGAAACATGGGTTGTACACAATATCCCATAGACTAAGCAGTAGCCAATGTATTGGCATCATTGTGGCTCTCCCTACAAAATAAAATTTGAGCAGTGTCAATGCAGAAAGTGCTACATTCAACATACTGGGACACGAGTATTTTTCTCATACAGTTCTCAACCAGAGGTGAATCCAAGGACAACATGTGTTAGTTCAAAACAATGCAGAAATTGCAATGGGCCATTCAGAACAAGCGGCACAGGAAGCTTAATGACACTGGTGTCTTGCTAAAGGATAATGCTTGACCACACATGACCCAATGGACAAGAGCTCCTGCAAAGTTCAGCATGTGTTGTTCGATCATTCAGCCTAAAACCCAGATCTCATTCCTAATAGTTTCTAACTATTCCAAGCACTGTTATCGGAATGTGGGAAAAATTTATACGGGTATCTTGGCAGAAAGGCTGCAAGTCTGGGTAGAGGAGCATAATATTCTTTCAGAATTCCAAATGGGCTTCAGAAAGGGGAGGCGGACAGTTGATAATGTATTCATCATAAAAACACTAGTAGATAAATACCTAAAAAATAAGAAAGGTAAATTATATATGGCTTTTATCGATTTGGAAAAAGCTTTCGACCGGGTAGAGCTGAAACTGTTGTGGTATAAGCTGTTAATGAAAGGAGTGAGTAATCAAATGATAACTATACTAAAAGAATTGTATACTGAAAATACATTTTGCATAAAATATGAAGAAGGGGCACTAACTAAAGAAATACAACTGGAGGGAAAAGGACTAAGGCAAGGGTGCAAGCTAAGTCCAATTTTATTCAATTTATTTATTGATGATGTACTACAAAATATAAGTAAGAATAATAGTCTCATACCAGTAATAAACAACTTACAAGTCCCAGGTTTACTTTTTGCAGACAATTTGGTAATAATGTCCATTACCGTTAATGGGTTAAAAATATCTTTGCAAGAGGTGGAGAAATACTGTTCAGAGTGGGGCTTAAAGGTAAACAGCGAAAAAACTCAAATTGTAGTATTTAAAAAAGGAACTAAATTGAGTAAATATGAAAAGTGGAAGAAGGGAGAAGCTGAATACAAAGTAGTGCGTGACTGTACCTACTTAGGATTAAAATTAGATGCAGGAGGCAAATGGGAAAAACAAAAGAAATCAGCACTGGCAAAAGGGAAGCAGCAATGATGGCTGTGAGAGGGTGTCTATATAAAATGCAGGAGATGGAGATGAAATGGTTGGAAAGAGTATATAGTTCTATAGTCGAGGCCAGAATGCTATATGGTATTGAAATATGGGGGCTTGAGAACGGGTGGGAAGTTGTGGATCAGATACACAGGATGTTCTGTAAGGAAGTTTTGGGGCTGTCAATGGCAACATTAAACGAAGTTGCTCAAATTGAAATGGGGAGAGTAACAAGGAAAGGGTTAATAATGGAAAGAGCCTTGAAATACTGGCATAGGATCTTGAATTTAGATGAAGGCAGCTTATTGCAACAATGTTTAAAATATCAAGAAGCAAGTCTGCAAAGCTCGGGCTGGTAGTAGTAGTAGTGGGGCTTAAGGGCGCAAAACAGCTGAGGTCATTAGCGCCCGAACTCAGACTAGGAAAAGCCCACCTGAAATGTAAACGCTAAAAAAAAATCCACTAAGAGGTCCAAAAACACAAAAAAAAAAACCATAAAAGATGCTCAAACTGTTAAAATAGATAAAATAGGAGTGCTGAGATGAACCTAAAATGAGGCACGGAGAGGGATGTTGAAATCATATGGAACGAATCATTCCGCTGCGCTGTAAAAAGTCGAAGAGGCCCTCCACAGCAGCATTATCATCCCTCAGCATTGCGCTGAGTTTGGGTGCCAAACACAAGGAGGAGCGCAACGTTGAGTAAAATTGGCACTCCACTAAAAGGTACTGCACCGTCAAAGGCTCACCGCAGTGAGAACAATGAGGTGCTGAGTCCTGGCGTAACAAGTGTTGATGGCTAAAACGGCAGTGCCCGATGCGAAGTCTAGCTAAAATAACCTCTTCCCTGCGAGAAGAACGTGAAGATGTGGCCCGGGGAATCGGAAGAGGTTTAACCTCCCGGAGTTTGTTCCCAACGAGCGCGGACCAGTCATCATGCCAGCGAGTGTTGATGGCTCGGCGAAGGGAAGCACTAAGATCCTCGAAAGGAACAGAATTGATAAAAACAGTGGGGGATAAAGTAGCAGACTTCGCGGCGGCATCAGCAGCCTCGTTGCCCGGAATGACCACGTGTCCGGGAACCCAAACGAACGACACGTGGAACCCTGAATTAGCGAGCGAATGCAGCCGATCCTGTATTCGCTGTACTAGGGGATGGCTGGGGTACAGCGAACAAATGCTCTGTAGAGCACTCAGAGAATCGCTACATATGGCAAAGTGGTTAGAGTGCTGCTGGCTGATAAAAAGTAGGGCTTGATAGATACTAAAAAGTTCGGCGGTAAAAATCGAGCACTGTCCGGAAAGACGAAACGTAAAACTCTCCGCAGCAGCTACGAAGGCACAGCCAACACCACGGTTGGTTTTAGAGCCGTCCGTAAAAATAAAACTGTAGTTCTTAAAATGCTGCTGAAGTTCTAAAAATGCGGATTGGATGCCAGTGGTCGGAAATGCAGACCTGGGCATGGACGTCAACCCAAGGTGGAATAGGGTGTCATACCGCGACCAAGGAGGAAAAATAGATTCCCTCCGAGGTAATACTGGTGGTAGTGTGACTTCCAGGGCCCGAAGAAGTAGGCGAAAGCGAACACCGGGCGGAAGTAATGCAAGGGGGCTGACAGCGTACTGGCGATCAAGAGACGAGTCAAAGAAAAGCTTGTACGTTGGGTGCGTGGGTAGAGAGGATAGATGGCATGCGTAGATGCATAAAAGAATATCTCGCCTAAAGCACAGGGGAGGTTCAGCTGCTTCAGCGTACAGACTGGGGATGGGGCTGGTTGGAAAAGCACCAGTAGCTAGACATATCCCCCGATTGTGCACAGGATCCAAACGACTCAAAATGGAAGGTCGAGCCGACGAATATACCACACTCCCATAGTCAAGCTTTGATCGTACCAGGGACAGATAAAGCTGTAAGAGCACGGTCCGATCAGCTCCCCAGGATGTTTCTGATAAGACACGTAAGATATTGAGGGACCGGGCACAGCGACCTTTCAGGGAAGCGATATGAGAATCCCAGCTAAGCTTCCTATCGAACACCAATCCTAAAAATTTAGCTTCCTCTGCAAAAGGAAGCGTATGGGGACTGAGGTGGAGTGAGGGTGAATCAAACGCCTTACGGCGCCAAAAGTTCACGCACACGGTCTTCTCGGTGGAAAAATGGAAGCCATTGTGGAGGCTCCAAGTGTAAAGGCGATCTAAACAGACCTGGAGCCGACGCTCCAAGATACTCGTCTGCCGAGAGCTACAATATACGGCGAAGTCATCCACAAATAAAGAAGAGGATATTCCAGCGGGAATACACTCAGTGATAGGATTGATGGCGATGGCAAAGAGGATAACGCTGAGGACCGAACCCTGGGGTACCCCGTTGTCCTGATGGAAAACGCGGGATAAATTACACCCCACCCGAACGGACCGCTCCATCATGAATTCCCGGAGGAAAATGGGAAGTTGACCACGAAGACCCCACTGATGTATGGTGCGTAGTATGCCAGTCCGCCAACAGGTGTCATAGGCTTTCGTAAGGTCAAAAAAGACGGCCACAGTTTGGCAGCGGCGCAGGTAGGCGTTCATGATATGAGTCGAGAGGGAAATCAGGTGATCAGTGCTGGAACGGTAACGGCAAAATCCGCATTGAATGTTGCACAGAAGGTTCTCCGACTCAAGCCACCATCGTAAGCGCCCAGTAATCATGCGCTCCATCACCTTACACACTGTACTGGTGAGGGAGATGGGGCGGTAACTGGAGGGCAAACGGCGGTGCTTACCCGGTTTTGGGACCGGAATGATAGTTGCCTCGCGCCAAGCTGTAGGGAAAACTCCGTCACGCCAGATGCGATTGTACATGCGCAGTAGAAAGTCTTTACTAGCAAAGGAGAGGTGTTGAAGCATAGCCACGTGAACCCCATCAGGCCCAGGAGCGGATAAGGGAGAGGAGCATAACGCCGAGTCCAGCTCCCGTAAGCTAAATTCTGCATTGTAGCACTCCAGGTTAGCTGAGCGGAAAGATAATTCCTGGGCCTCAATCTGAGACTTGAGGACCCGAAACGTCGAAACGTAGTTGGCAGACCTGGAGGCGGCAGCAAAAGTGCTACCCAGGCAGTTAGCAACATTAACCGCATCTACAACAGTGAGAGGTCCATCCTGAAGTCCAGGAATGAATGAGGGTGGCCGTTTACTGGCAACACGACGGAGTTTCTCCCAAACCACAGAAGAAGGGGTGGTGTGCGAGAAAGAGGCAACAAAGGACGTCCAGGACGCTCTTTTGGTAGCCCTAAAAACACGTCGGGCTCGTGCGCGCAGCTGCTTATAAGCTACCAAGTTCTCGACGGTGGGGTGATGTTTAAATACCCTAAGAGCTTTCCGGCGTGCGCGAAGGGCATCGCGGCACTCAAGAGTCCACCACGGGACAGGCAAACGCTGAGGCTCCGTGGAGGATTTCGGAATAGATTGCTCGGCAGCGGAGACAACAACTGAAGTGAAATGGTCGACAAGAAGGTCGATAGTAGTAAATTCTGAATCCTTGAATGTGGCAGCTTCGGAAAAGAACGCCCAGTTAGCCTTGGAGAGTTGCCAGGAGGCTGCACGCGAGCGGGGAATGTTGTGGGAGAGCAACGTTAGCACACATGGGCAGTGATCACTGGAATGAGTGTCAGATATTACATGCCATTGGAAACAATGAGCAAGCTGTGTGGAGCAGAGAGAAAGATCGAGGTGGGAGGGAGTACCGGTGGAATCGGAAAAAAAGGTGGGTTCACCAGTGTTTAAAACAAGGAGAGGAAACTGGTCAAAGAAGTCAGCAAGTAGGGTTCCCCTTGCACACGCCCTAGGAGAGCCCCAACACGGATGATGGGCATTAAAATCCCCCAAAAGAAGAAAGGGTGTGGGCAGCTGCGAAGCGAGTTGAGAGAGGTCGGCAGGAAGGACGGAGTCTGAAGGGGGGAGGTAAACTGTGCATAAGGTAAACGATAAACCGGGAAGACTGAGCCGAAGAGCAACAGCTTGCAAAGTAGTGTTAAGGGGTAGAGGTTCACCAAAAACATCAGCGCGTGTGAGAATCATGACACCACCATGAGCAGGAGAGCCCACTTCCGGCACAAGGTCGAAGCATACCGGAATATAATGACGCAAATCAAAAGCATCCTGAGGGCGGAGTTTGGTCTCTTGTAAACAAATCGCTATGGGGTTGTAGGACCGCAACAAGAGCTGGAGCTCTGCCCTATGTGAGCGCACACCACGAATATTCCACGTTAAAAGAGCCATGGAAAAGGACTAGGCGGGAGCGGTGGTGGTAGGGTGAAAATTAAAGATTGCAAGGGCGCGAGGAATGCTGGTTCAGGTAGTCGGACGTCGTTTCTCTTTTTTCCGCACTTTGGCGGACTTGGGACCGACAAATGGTCGCTCCATGGGCGACTCCTCAGATGTGCGGGAGTCAGAAGAGTCCCTTCGAGAAGGGGATCGGGAAACCGACTGAACAGAAGCCCTGCCGGTTCCTCGAATGCGACTACGGGAGCGGCAACCCGTAGAAGTACCGGGAGTAGTGCTTACCGACACGGAGCGTGAAACTGCAGCTGGGGCAGTACAGGAGCAGGACGAGGCTGCTGGTGCCAACGCCTTAAAAGGAATGGCAGTCTCCAGCAAGTCGCATTGGGTTGAAGCATCCAAAACATTGAGGGTCCATGTGGCAACAGACTGTGTCGCCTGCACAGGAGAGCGGCGAACTGCTGATGCGTAACCCAAGCTGGCAGCGGGTTTCAGTTGCTCAAAGCGTCTTTTTGCCTCTAGAAAAGACAGACGTTCTTTGACGCGCAGTTCCTGAATGGCTTTCTCATCAAGAAACTGCGGACATTGCCGGGAGCTGGAGGGATGCGTACCACCGCAATTGACGCAGACCGGGTCACGAGTACATATAGCATTGCCATGGGGAGGTAAACCGCAACGGTCGCATACAGCATCAAAAGTACAGCGGGCCTGAGTATGCCCAAACCGCTGACACCGAAAACAGCGCATAGGGTTTGGGACATACGGTCGCACTGCAGCACGTTCGTACCCACAATAGATAGCGTCCGGCAATGTGGTACCTTTGAAAGTGAGGAAGACTGTCCGCAACGGAACAGACTGTCCATCACGTTTACCAAGGAGACGGTACGCCTCGCACACATTCTGGTCAGTCAAATTAGATACTATTTCCTCGTTAGAGAGGCCGTCCAAACTGGAGGTTGTCACGACCCCTCTACAGGTATTCAAAGTCTTATGTGGGGCTACCCGAATGGGGTAGGAACCCAACAAGCAAGCCTTCAGGAGCTTACTGGACTGATCCTGGTTCTTTGTTTCTACCAAAAGGGTACCGTCTCTTAACCGAGTTGCAGATTTTAGAACGCCACATATCCGATCAAGCTTGCGTTGGATATAAAAAGGACTAATGTCTCGCATTGTCTTGTTTTCACAAGTCAGGGTCACGACCAAAAAGGAATCAAATGGGGAAGGTTTGCGCGGAGGAGCCATGGTTAGAGGACCCCCTTCCGGAACCGTCGGCGTCAGCCTGCCATCCGAGGGTGAAAGAAAAAGACACCAAACCTTCACGGTCTGCGCCGTCATGGGAGACCTCTCCCACGACCGATCTCAACTGTACTTCAGAAGAACTACCGTCCAACTACTGTTGCGCAAATGCGAGAACCGTTCACCACGTGACACCCCTACCACAGGAATAACCACAGGAATAACCGCCTGTGGCCCCCCACTTTAGGCCATGCAGCAGTCAACAGACGCATGCACGGATTCAGGGGGCTTGTGGTTGATTACACCGGGGCTCCTGTCAGCGGTAACACGTCCGGCTGGTAATACTGGCCCAATGACTCACGGCCTTCGGACCATTAAAACCAGCCGGGCCTCATGGAGACTACGTGAGTGTACATGATGGTGTGGACGGGCTCCGCACCTAAGGTCACACACAGGGTCAGTAGGGAGTCCACTACAACCTTCACGCCTGAGACCTCCGGAGAGCACGCAAGGCGGAAGCCACGCTGGAACCGTGGGACAGGAACCACGGAGACAGAAGAAAGATCCCTGGTGGTGAGGCAGGAGTATATAAACCTAAACAGCTAAAGCTAAAATAGAACAATAAACCTAGAAGAGGAAGAAGCTTAAAACTAAGGGTGAACAACGTGGCACAAACAAAATGGGGTGAGAGGGTGACGATGGGGATGATTGGCTCGGGACCCCGGGATCGCCAATGCCCGTACCTACCGTAGTAGGCCCCTGGGGGGGCTCGGGCTGGGCAAGCACTCTACGAAACAATTTAGAAAATAATGGCTTAGGGGATATTTGGAGAAAAAGAGATAGAAATTATAAAGGTTTCTGGAGGGGTGTTAGAAAAAGATTTGAAGATATAGAGATTCAAAAACTGTTCAGCCAGTTAGGTGAAAAGAGGTCATTGGTATATTATGTTGAGTTAAAAGGTGGCTGGGGAAGGGAGCAGTATATAGATAAAACCATTAATGAAGAAAGGAAGGGGATAGCATGGCTGAGAGCAGGAGTGTGGAGGCTAAAAGGGCAGCGGAATGGGTTTGTGCAAGACAAGTGCCCATTGTGTGGGGGTAAGGAAGATGTGGAACATATCCTTTTTGAATGCAGGGAAACAGAGATTTGGCGAAAAGAATACATCTGGAGAAAAATTAAGCGAAGTCCTGATATATGTAAAATTATAGATAAAAATCTCAAGAATGTAGGACAGTTCTTAGATAAAGTGAAAAATAAATGGAAGTGGACTGTGCAAAAAGGAAATGAACAATAGTGTGTAAGCAATAGTAGTAATGGTAGTAATGTTAGTAGTAATAGAAATGTAAGTAGTGTACTACACATCTTGTAATTCCACGGGCTGCCCACCAATTAATGGCCTGGGCCAAATACTGGTGATCAGCTCAACAATTGTAATAGCTTAGTACACAAATAAATAAATAAATAAATAAATAAATAAATAAATAAATAAATAAATAAATAAATAAATAAATAAATAAATAAATAAATAAATAAATAAATAAATAAATAAATAAATAAATAAATAAATAAATAAATAAATAAATAAATAAATAAATAAATAAATAAATAAATAAATAAATAAATAAATAAATAAATAAAAACTATTCCAAAACCTCAATAAATTCCAGGCAGAGTTAGCACTCTCAGACTGACAGAGAGGCAGAAATAGGGCTGTCACACACTGGTTCCAATCCCAGGCAGTAAAATCCTATGACACAGGGATACAAAATTTGGTTTTAAGGTATGAAAAATATCTCAATTCTGGTGCTGAATGTGCTGAAAAATAGTGCAACACTTCCTTTATCTGTTCCATTAAATCTCTTAATTGAACTGTATTTTGCTTCTGTTCACAACCCCAGGCAAACTTACTTTATGGATGCACCTTATGTTACGCTATTGCAATGAAAGTGAAATTTCCTCACTCATAACAAATTCCAACTTAAAAATAAGGTGTTATTTTCTAAGAACAAACATAATGCACTGGCACCATAACTTTAAGTATTACCTTACACGCCAATCTGCCATCTGAAAATCTTTATTAACAATTATGCTGCAGTAGTATTTTAAAAGATGGGCCAATGAGAGACTTGAAAAATTCAGAGCTCTGGCTGCTTCGTGGGTATCAAACATGTTCACAATGTATAAACTCAGATCCCGCTGAAGCCATTCTATGTCATGACCTGCACCATGAAAAACCTGCAATTATAATATTAAAAAATGAATGTAAACATGACTATGACCATGAGAAATCTAGGAAAGACTAATCATGATTTATGTAATAGCTGGCCATATTGACCATATCTGATGGAAAATATAAACAATTATTTATTGCAGTTTCACAAATAGATTTTTAGCTGTACCAGTTCTTAGTCTATTCTACTATTTTCTAGCCACAAGATAAATAATGATAAGATGGAAAAACATACACATTTTGAAGAACATGAATCATTGTTAAAATTTAAAATAATGCTTCATGAAAATTTCATGTGGTCTAGTAATTGGCATTGTAACCGTTGTTTATTCATTCCTGCACAGAGCATACTCAGAGGACTTATTTAGAACAAGCAGCCATCAATCCATCACAAACTCTTAAGAGGAGTTTTCTGAGGTTGCTCCATGTAGGATTCAGCAAGATATCACATACAATGATTATTTCTAGACTACAGTCTACAAGGGAAAAAACAAGCATTTCTTTTTTCACACTAGAACATTCATAGAAGGATCACCAGAATAACAGCAGTAGCCAGCTATTAACTCATAAAAGTAAGTCCTCTTTGGCAATGAATTCCAGAGAATTAAATAAGGCAAAGCTTCTACAATAGTGCCTGACATGCTAAGGTTTGAGAGTAACTTTTAAACAAATTAAACTAGTCCGGTTGTGCTGCCCCTTTGAACCATGTATTTAATACTGTCACAGGAATGCAACTTGAGCAACCATATAAGCCAAAATATTAAGATTCAATCCTTACAATAAATGTCCAATCTTTTTATTAACATAAGGAATGTAATAGTTGGTGCAAATTCTCCAACATTGCTTTAGTTGCAAACATTGTGTATGCAGTAATTTTTTGAGTGGTTATATAATTTGCTCAATTTAAGAGTTTTAGTCCAATTAAATAAAATATATGGTTTATTTTTAAGTACTGAAATTTGACATATTTCTGTGTGTTTGCTCAGTAAAAGCCTGCTTAATTGAACTGTGCATAATTAAAATACAACTTAACCAAATAGTTGTAGGAAAAAGAGAAGAGTATGACGAAAAGAACAAAAAATACAAGGTGCTTAAATCTGTGTTGCAAACATTGCTTCTGAAATTGTTTATGATCTTCTGCCTCCACCTAAATTTTGATAAAGGTACTTGGAATTCTATGAAATTAATCCTCAGCCCCTACCCCACATTCCAAGATGTACCATTATAACTAGGGCCCGGATTTTGATGAAAAGTCATCTTTTTTCTGAGAATGCTTATTGGAAATTAACTGCATTCTGGAACAAGTACATTAGATATAAATGTCATTTTTTAATATTAAATGCATTTTCCGGCCATTTTCTTTCTTTTTCACAAATTTATTGGGCATTTTCATCTGTAGCCCACATTCGGAAGGCCCGGGTTCGATTCCCGTGGCCGATCTGAACCTGACCCATGGGCTTTTTGGGGGGTTTTAAAATAATCTGTGATTAAAAGTTCATTTATATCATCAACTTTTATGAAATAGTAACTTTGTAAGTTTGGTAAACATGTAATTAACACAGGTCAGCATTTTAACAGTGCTGGTGAATTTATGACACATCAATTCGAGGAATCTCCAATTACATCATGCAATACGTGTGGATTGCATCAGTCAGGACTTCAGGAGCTACAAGTGTCGTAGTAAGGAGAGTAGTTTGTGAGGTGCGTATATTTTTTGAGCTGTGGAGTTGAAATGCCGAAACAAAAACAGTCAACTGCGTCCAGTTTGAATCAGTAGGTTTCAGAGTTTGGAAGAAACATATTCTCTACTGATGGAACTGTACCGTTCTGTAAAGTGTGTGAAATTAAAGTCACTGCAGACAAAATGGTTCATCATACCACATGTTGGGCAGGAAAAACATTTGCGAGCTCTTCAAAATGTGAAAAACAAACAAGTGTCTCAGTTACTGTTGAAACGGCTCAAGTAACAAGTCATCTTGCTTTTATAAAGAATTATGTGAAGTGTTTGTGGGTGCAAATATACCACTAGGAGAATTAAGTAATTCCAAATTACAAGATTTTCTTGAACGTCACACTGGTCAAACAATTTCAGATGAAACAACTTTGCGTACAAGTTACGTACAAAAATGTTATGAAGACATGTTAAACCAAATATGTGAATGTGTGAGTGGGAGAAAAATGTATTTATCAATTGATAAGACAACCAATTCAGAGGGGCATTATGTAGCCAATGTAGTGATAGGTATGCTAGAAGCTACTAAAGCCGGACTGATGTTTCTTCTGACCTCAGAGGTTATGGAAGCTGTTAACCACTATAAGATATGTGAACTGTTTGATAAATCCATGTGTTTATTGTGGCCTAGTGGAATACAGCATGACAACGTGCTCCTCTTCGTAACAGACAAGGCGCTTTACATGGTAAAGGCAGCAAAATCAATCCAATCATTTTACAGAAGTTGATGCATGTTAAGTGTTTGGCCTATGCTTTTCATCAAATTGCGGAACAGGCCTTTTTTTTTTTTTTTTTTTTTAATTTTACGTCCTCCAACGTTAAGTCATATCAGACAATGAATGAAATGGGTGAAATGATGCTCAAATGTGTCCAGGGTCCATGGAGCTTAGAGCTACCCGACATTCGTCTTTAAGGATAAGGGAAAACCCCGGAAAAAACCTTATCCAGGTAACTCACCCTGACCGAGATTCGAACTCGGGACCTCTTGAACATGAGGCAGACACGCTACCGTCTACGTTATCGAGGCGGGCTGTGAAACAGGCCAAATCAACATTTCCAGAAGTAGATACACTAATTTCCACAGTAAGGAAAATGTTTTCAAAGACAAAGCCCCTAATATAGCTTTCCCCTGGCACCAATTTTAACATGCTGGGGTACATGGTCAACTGCATGTATATACCACTGTAACAATTTTCTAATAGTAAGAAGTGATAAATAGCTTTGATAGGGTACATTCTAAGGCAACTGAGAGCACACAGTATGTTTCCTGATACTCAAATCTAAGGTAAATCAAATTTTGCATTTTTGACAGATACCACAACCTGCCTTGAAGAAAGTGGCATGCCACTGGATAAGTTGATTGAGTTAGTGAAGATTGCAGAAGAGAGGATACAAAATGAAAAAGGTGAAATTGGGGACAAAATTAGACAGAAACTAAAATTTGTGTTGGACAAAAATAAAGGACACCAAACAGTTTGTCAGATTGCCAATAACTTGTAAGAGAAAACTTCAGAACTGATATTTTTGAACAGGATTTAACAAGCAGTGACAGTGTTTTTCAAATATGCACCTATAACATCTGTGGAAGTGGAGAGAAGTTTCTCAAAGTATAAAACAGTTTCAGCTGACAACCGCCATTCCGTTACTTTTGGTAACAGGCAGTGTACTGCAATGATAAGTAAGGTATGTTTTGGCTAATGGGTACAGTAATTCATTTTTCCATATTTTATAAAATTGAAAATGATCTGTTGAATTTTGAATTTATTTATTATTTAGTAGCAGTAATTGCATTATTTACTAAGAAAGTTAATTTTAAAATGTTATTCAAACTATATAATAATAATAATAATAATAATAATAATAATAATAATAATAATAATAATAATAATAATAATAATAATAATAATAATAATAATAATAATAATAATAATAATAATAATAATAATAATAATAATAATAATAATAATAATAATAATAATAATAATAATAATAATAATAATAATAATAATAATAATAATAATAATAATAATAATAATAATAATAATAATAATAATAATAAATAAGTAATAATTAATAATAAGTAATAATTAATTAATAATAATAATAATAATAATAATAATAATAATAATAATAATAATAATAATAATAATAATAATAATAATAATAATAATAATAATAATAATAATAATAATAATAATAATAATAATAATAATAATAATAATAATAATAATAATAATACTTTATTATCACCTTATGTTTTACAAGCATTGTTGAAAACAGGCAAGTCGTCAATTATATACAATTAAAGTTGCTGGATATTTTGATATATATACAGATATTAGAAGAAACTAAAACTTAGGTGATGTTATTCTAAATGTATAATGTCTTGTACACCCAATACAATGTCTAGGTATTAGTCCTAAGTATTGTAAAATAAGAAACTTGCACTCAAATGATAAATTCTGAAGTTGTAGTCTTAGTTTAGAAATTCATCAAGTGAATAAAAAACATTATTAATTAAATATGATTTCAAGAAAAATTTGAATTTTGTTAAGTTACTAGACACTTTAACTTCTGCTGGGAGTTTGTTATACAGCTTGGCTCCCATGTAACTAGGCAACTTGTCACACAGGTGGAGTCTATATATTAACTGTCTGTGACAGTTATTAATTTATTATTATGATAGAAACTTAATTTTTGTAAGGTCATTTTTTTTATATATTTTATATATTTTTATTGTACTTTAACGGCATTTTATAGCTCATTTTTAGAGAATTTTTAGGTCAATAATTTCCGAGCCCTAGTTATGACAAATGTTAACTGCCTGTATGTGCCTTTAATAGAGGTTCACTGTCGTTTTACTGTTGACATTGGCCCGTGTGGCTTTATGGTATTTAATATATCAGCAGAAGGAAAGCATTTTGTAATAAGCATTAAACGGAACACAAAGTCACCAGCAGCATACTGACAGCAAATGAGGAAATTAAAGCATTAGATGTTAAGACTACCAATTCATATTGAAATGTTAACAGAAAATATTAAATTATAGCACTACCAGCAACACAAAGTTTATTTATTTATTTATTTATTTATTTATTTATATATTTATTTTTATTTTCAGTTCAGTATAGTGTTAAATATACAAAAGAACGTCATATGAATTTATACAGTTTAAGAACACAGCTATACAGGTTGTGTGATATAAATAGAATACTAACTTGCTTTAATAAATCCATATACACTAACAACAACAACAACAACAATAATAATAATAATAATAATAATAATAATAATAATAATAATAATAATAATAATAATAATCATAATCATAATCATAATCATAATCATAATCATAATCATAATCATAATCATAATAATAATAATAATAATAATAATAATAATAATAATAATAATAATAATAATAATAATAATAATAATAATAATAATAATAATAATAATAATAATAATAATAATAATCTTTATAAAAATAAAGTTCTAACTAGTATTAATAAACTCATCCACACTATAATAGGCTTTGTCAATTAGGAAACATTTCAGCATTGATTTAAAATTATTATCTTTACAATTCTTGATAGTGACTGGTAGTATGTTATAAAATTTTATGCCCATAAAACTAGGTGTCTTCTCATAAAAGTGCAGTCTATGGGTAGGAATCGCTAAGTCGTCTTTATGTCTAGTGTTGTGATTGTGTCTATGAGAGTTGGTTTCAAGGTGTAGGTTAAATTTCCAAAGGTGCATTATTGTGTGGTATATGTATAAGCTAGGAAGGGTTAGAAGTTTCAATTTTATAAATACTGGACGACAAGTTTTGTTTTAGATTGCCTTATATTCTGGAACAAATAAGTGAATTATCATCAAAACTATAATGCCTATCAGTAGGCTGTAGATTTCTCAAGAAGTTTGCTCCCAATAGCCTATATGCAAAGCATCACCGTGCACTGTCATGATGAAGTGACCACCCAGTCCGAGAAAGCTCTGGTCGTTCCTTTGCAATGTGCTTCCTCAGTGTAGCCAATACAGACGTGTAGTATGCTGCAGTAACAGTAGTGTGAGGGGGAACTGCATGCTGGTAAATCATTTCATTAAAGTCAAAAAATATAATCACTATCACTTTCCCTGCAGATGGAACAACTTTTGCCTTTTTTGATGTTGGAGAACCTGGCGATTTCCACACTGTGCTGGCTTGTTTTCCTTCAGGATCATAATGATGCAGCCATGACTCATCACCAGTGATAATCAATTTAAAAAATGTATCCCCTCTATCAGCAAAGAGATGCAGCAGCTCACGGCTCGTCTCCATTCGCACAGCCTTTTCTTTGGGAGTCAACAGACGTGGCACCCAACGAGCACACACTCGGGCCAAATGGAGATGGTCGTGCATAATTGTAAACACATTGCCATATGAAATTCTCAACACTTCACTGAGGTTACGTAATGTTATATGCAAATCCTCTCGGACAATCACAACAGCTGTGTTGATGTTGACTTCGGTCACAGCAGAAGCCGAAACACCAGGCCCACCTTGCTTAACACTGATAAGTCTGCCTTCTTTGAAGTCCTTGAACCACCTAAACACTTTTCTTTTTTTTTAATTAATTGATGGAAATTGATCATTTCTTCACACTAGCCGTATATAGACTAAGTTTTTTTTTTTATAGAGTGAACATGAACAATTCAATGCCATGGCCGGGATTTGAACCATGGATCTTCTGGTTTCCGTCCAGTCGCTCTAACCCATTGAGCTACCATGGCCAATGTGCCGTCCTGACATTAAATTCTCCATTTGACTCGTATATTTCGCCAGTAAACCACTAGGGGCTCTCACATCCGAGATACACCGTTTGTGGTGACTTACAATCGTAAGTACTTGACTCCCAGGCTTCATCATTTAACTCTTATTATTTTAGTTAATTGATGGAAATTAATCATTTCTTCACACTAACCATATAAGGCTAAGGTATTTTTTATAGAGTCAACATGAAAAATTCAATGCCATGGCTGGGATTTGAACCATGGATCTCCTGGTTTCCATCCAGTCGCTCTAACCCATTGAGCTACCATGGCCAACGTGCCGTCCTGACATTAAATTCTCCATTTGACTCGTACATTTCCCCGGTAAACCACTAGTGGCTCTCGCATCCGAGATACACCGTTTGTGGTGACTTACTATCGTAAGCACTTGAGTCCCAGGCTTCATCATTTAACTCTTATTATTTTAGTTAGTGTGAAGAAATGATTAATTTCCATGAATTAACTAAAATAAAGAGCATTAGAGCCGACGATGTGAACGCTGGTTCGCGAAACATGTCCTCAATATAGGTACGTAAGTGAAGCCAATGTGAAATAAATACGACTCATCTATAATTTAATAAGTACAACAGTAGTTTTTTTATTCTACATACCTCAATGTATTTGGAATTGAATTATCTTTTTTCTTATGCTGTTTAAATTTCTATTATACCTTTTTATACCTTTAATTTAGTATGTCATTTTGGACAATGAATGGAGTAAAGCAATTCTCATATGAGGCTGGGTCCATAGAGCTTAAAGTTACCCAACATTTATCCTCACAAGAGAATTACCCCAGAAAAAATCTTATCTGGATAACTCAACCTAAACAAAATTCAAACTTAGGATCTTTTGAATGTGAGGCAATTATGCTACCCTGACACCAGAGAGATGAGCTCCTTTAAAATTGTTACCATCAATTAACTGAAAAAAAATTGGTTATACTATATGGTTGTGCCACCTTTAGTTCAATTAAGCAGGATTCTACTGTAAATTTTAAATTTGTCTAGTGCAACTGTATATGTGTATTAACTGAAAATTACCTTAACTACCGATGGTTTTGTAAATACTTCATTTAAACAATGCAGCTCGTCCCTTAATTTCACGGCATCCACAATGTAATCAATATCATGAGTAGAAATCTGCATCAGGCATGTAAACCCTTGGAATGACCGATAAGAGTGGTGCTGAAAAATATTATACAAAACTTTGGTTAAGAAAGCCATTTCTTAAACTTAATTTACTCAGTCAAATTATTAAACAGATTAATTAACTAATATATTTGCATCATATTTAAATACCCTACTAGTTGCTGAGAAATAGGATTTAGATACCTTACCAGTGGTGCTGCAAGCATGATAACTTTATAAATAATCATATAAAATCAATCAGTAAAGATACATGTATGCAACTGGGCATGCATATTGCTAAAAAAACTGAACTCACAATGGATTAAATCTGTTTCTAGACCGATTGGCACATTGCCCAGCCATTTGTTGAGCAAAATTAGAATTTACAGTTGACTAATTTACAGGAAAATCTTTCATCACTGTGATCACTACTTTCATCACCCATATCACTATTAAGTACTGATTGGGGTTCTTCAGAGTCTCAAATCACTTACTTCATTATCACTATAGAAAAAACTATCAAAAAGCTATTGTAGACCCTCCTCATCATTATCACGCACCATTCTCTTCACCATGTTGCTTACAGATATGCGCAACATTTTGCAAAACAGAAAAACAAATTTTAGCAGGAAAACACCATGTGAAATAAACAGAAAAAATATATATCTAGTGTCTTGCTATGTAGATTGCCTTAGAATACACTTTAGAGCCATCTATTTCCTACAATTTGAACCCCATGTATTTATGTACAACAGTGTGCATGTGTGAGTTGAGATAGAAATACAATTTAAATGCCACAAAGCATCATGCGAGTGCAGCTTGTCATATGATGTGAATGTGTTAAAACAACTTTCTGCTTAAGTCTTTTTCCCTCACCTCAAGGTCAACTGCAATTTCAGAATACTTGGATAAATCTTCCAGTAGCACTGGAAGCTGGTCTGCATCCTCTATCATTACCAGAGGAGTTTCACTTAGTGGCTTATAATTGCAAGGTTCTTGAAATGTCAGTTGTGTGGAAGGTGGTTTGAAGTGTTCCAACTCAAACTCATATGGATGGCTGTAGCTGAAAAAGAGAACAATTTACTCAGTTAACACATTTATAGATGATGATGATTTGTGTTTAAGGGCGCTCAACTTCAAGGTCAACAGCGCCCATTAAAAACAAATGTGGCAGAAGACATGTATAAACATACACACTAAGTAAAAATATATCTATTAAAATTAACATTTAGAAGAAAAAACAAAAACAAAACAATACAACACTTACAAAGGAACTTAGGACAATAGCTAAAATACAAATATTGCTATAGAATATTAAATGTAAATATAAAACAAAGATATATATCTATAACAAACAGTGGCAGAAGCCAGCAATAGACTATGAAACAAAACAATATATATATATATAAAATAGCAGACTACAAAAACAAATGACTAAATCCTTAAATTGACTCTAGCGATGCAACGTAGGACTTTTTCCCCCGCAGAGTTATTGTCTGCCAGGATCTCTGTCAAGCTGACCGGCAGCTGCAGAGATTCCCGTAAGTCTGCTAGGTGAATACACTCTAGCAGCACATGACGGACCGAGAGGGCCCAACCACAAAACACGCAAATAGGAGCAGTGCCCAATACGCAACCAAGCCAAACTTACTTCCTCCCGACGGGATAAGCGACAGGAGGTCACCCAGTTATCCGGAGGCTCTTTCACCCTTCTGAGCTTGTTATTACACAGAGCAGACCACTCATCATGCCAGCGCAACAGTGTTGCTCTACGCACAAGCCCAGTCTTCCACGGTGACAAAAGGGATGTTGACACTTGGCTCTATACTTGCCACCTTTGCTGCCGAATCTGCCATTTCATTCCCATGCAAGCCTAGGTGACCAGGAATCCATGTGCACACCACGCTAATGCCAGAGGTGTGTAAAACGTGGAGGGCACAATAGGGTGTTGGTTGTACAACTCACGAAGGCTCTGAACTGCGCTTAGGTAATCACTTAGGATAAGACAATCACCTAACTTTCTTCGGTGAACATGTATAATCGTGCAGTATATTGCATAAAGCTCTGCACTATAAATGGAAGTACTGCCATGGAAACCGAATGTATAGGATTCGGCTCCATGGATATAAGCATATCCAACACCTGTAGAGCTTTTAGATCCATCTGTATAAATTAAAGTACGGTCTTTATAACATAATACAAACTCTAAGAAAGAACTGTGGATACTACATGAGGGCGTCGTAGACTTCCTGTGCACCGTAATCCCAAGATCTAGATGGGATCCTGCACGCAACCATGGCCTTTCGCCCTTAGGAAACATCCTAGGCATTTCTAGTGCATGCCTCCTTAGAAGCTCCCGGAACCGAAAACCTGATGGCTTTGGATTTACACGTGTGTTCCTATAACGTCTGTCAATTAAGGTGTCGAAAAACGGTGCAAACGTTGGGTGCGAAAGCATACTATTCAGACCACAGCCGTTATTGCCCATCAAAACCTCTTGGTGATACTGCAGAGGAGCTTCTGCTGCTTCGGCGTAGAGGCTCACTACTGGGCTAGTTGGAAATGCTAAACGAAGCCCAGAGTTATGGATTGTGTCTAATTTCTTCAGCACAGACGAGCTGAAGAAAAAATGATGCAACCATAGTCCAATTTGGATCGGATCAGTGTGCGATTCAAACGAAACAGCACTGAGCGATCCGCTCCCCACGATTTCCCACTAAGTACCCGCAGTATATTAAGAGAACGCTCACATCGTGCTTTCAGCTGTGCTATAAGAGATGTCCAGCTAAGCTTCCTATCAAAAATCAGTCCAAGGAACCTCGTTTCATCTGAAAATGGTAGGACATATGGACAGAGTCGGAGTGAAAGTGATAATCGACTCCTATTGTGCCAGAAGTTGACGCAGACTGTTTTTTTCTGTGGAGAAGCGGAATCCGTTTTTAGTACTCCAATCGTGGTGATTGTCTAAACATTGCTGTAGACAGCGCTCCACGAATGGAGTGCGTCGTGAAGTGCAGTATATACGGCGAAGTCGTCTACGAACAAGCACGATGAAACCGCTCGAGGAACACATTTCGAGATAGAGTTAATGGCAATAGCAAATAGTGTAACGCTTGGCACCGATCTTTGAAGAACACCATTCTCTTGGACAAAAAGGTTCGAAAAGAGTAAGCCGACCCATACTCGGAAAACGCGGTCGCTCATGAACTCCGAAGGAAAACAGGTAGGCACCCATGTACATTCCAGCTGTGCAAGGTGCGTAATAGACCTGCATGCCAGCACGTATCATAAGCCTTCTCCAGATCAAAAAATATGCTGACGGTTTGACAGTTCTTCATGAAGCCGTTCATGATCTGTGTCGACATCGACACCAGATGGTCTACTGTGGAACTCCGTTGTGAGTTTCCAGCCACCACATCAACCGCCCACTGATCATGCGTTCCATCACCTTGCACACGCAACTGGTGAGAGAAATAGGACAGTAGCTGGAAGGCAGATGGCGGTCCTTCCCAGCTTTCAAAATGGGTATGATGGTGGCCTCCCGCCACTTATCACGAAAAGTGCCGTCGATCCAGACACGATTATACAACTCCAGTAGGAACGCCTTCCCTTCGGGAGAAAGTTGTAACAGTAGCACATGGATGCCGTCTGGTCCTGTTGCAGATAGTCGCGATGATGAAAGAGTGTGTTATAACTCTGCCATGGTGAAGAGGCGATTGTAGTCTTCAAGGTTTCTAAAGAAGAAAGAGACACCTTGAGATTCCTCCTGAGTCTTAATTTGGAGAAACTCAGGCGAGTAATTATCTGAGCTAGTTACTTTAGCGAACACACTGCCGAAAGTATTAGCCACATTGTGCTGATCAACAACGGCACCCATAGCGCTTTGAAGACCGGCGATTGGCATGTGTGTGGATTTTCCGACCACACGCCTTAACTTATCCCATACAACTGAGGAAGGTGTATGTTGATTGAAAGATGACACGAAGTTAGTCCATGAAGTCTTTTTGCTATTCTTAATCATTTGTCTGGATTTTGCACGCATTTTTTTGTATTCAATCAGATTATCGAAAGTAGGGCGCCGCTGGAAATTCCTAAGAGCGCACCTTCGAGCCCGAATAGTAATCCAGCATATCATCTGTCCACCATGGGACAGGGAAATGACGGGCGTGCGTTCTCGATTGCGGAATAGATTGTTCTGCAGCCGAAAGAATCGTCCCCATGAAATGCTGAACTAGGTCGTTCACAGAGTCATGGTCATCATAGTTGAAGATCGCCAACTGCTTGTGCACATTCCAGTTGGCACGATCAAAGCACCAGCTGGGCAGACGTGCGGAACACGGATCCCGTGCTAAGAGACTGACAAGACACGGAAAGTGGTCACTAGAATTGAGGTCAGAGATGACATTCCACTGTAGGAAGGCTGCTAGCTGTTGTGAACAGACTGCCAAGTAAATGTGTAAAAATGTGTTGAATGCATCGGATAAAAACGTGGGTTCTCCGGTATTTAGGAGAACGAGGTTATATTGCTGTCTATGAGGTGCTCGAGGTGCACTTTATAGAGTATGGTAAGCATTTGGGTCTCCCACCAACAGATAAGGTGTTGGTAGCTGGGAGACCAGATGTTGTAAATCAGTACGCGAGAGGTCATCGGAAGGTGGTAGATAAATGTTGCAAATAGCGAACTGTATGGATGGCAGTCTGATGCATACAGCAACTGACTAGATGTCAGACTGTAAAGGTACAAATTCAACAAATATGTCATCGCTGAGGAGCAACATAGTGCCTCCATGTGCAGGTATACTTAAATTTTTATTTTTTGAAGGAGTAGTTTCAGAAGCTGTTGCTTCCATTTTCAACCTCGAAGATCTGACTTGTCTATTGTTGCTGTTGTCTGCTGTCTTCTCTCTGGTGGTGGAAATAGGAACTTCCTTATCAAATTACAAACCAGTGTAATTTCAAAGTTAATTATTCTGTCTTTTTCTTCCATATTAAGATGTTCTAAATCTGTTTTGGTTTATCACCCCTTCTAATAATTTTAGATTTGGGTCAAGGTTTTTATTCCAAAACTGAAATGCTACTGCAGCTTATCTTCCTGTTTCAGTCTAATGTTCCTAAAATGGTCTTTGTCTCTGTTTTTAGGTTTCTTTTAATTTGACCTATGTAGCATTTTTCACAATCCTTACAACTTATTTGGTATATTTCAGATCTACTGATTGGTGGGATTTCATGTTTTGTTTTTAAATTTAACAATGTTAATACTGAATATCTATTTTTAGGTGCCAACATGATATTTTGTTCTTTAAAGATCCTTTTGAATTTATTAAATAGTTTTGGGTGGTACTGAATATGCTATTGCTTACTTTTTCTTTAGTGAATGTGGTTCCTTCCTTAATGTTTTTCTCTAGTTTAGCTTTTTTAATTTTCTTAAATACCAGACTTTTGTTGTATGCATTTTCTTCTGCTATCTGAAGTATGGCTTTTTGTTCCTTGTATTCTGCTTAATCCAGCGGTATGTTGACTAGCTTGTGTGTAAGGTTATTATTACATGTTTATATGTAATCGGGTTACAGCTATGATTTTTTATGGAATTTTCTGACTGTGTTGGCTTCCTCTAAATTGCAAACTTTATTTTTGTGTCATCCCTGATTATATTTAGGTCCAAGAAACAGAGTTGTCTACTGACTTCCTTTTCTGTTGTAAATTTGATAGCTTTTTCCTGCACATTGAGTAGTCTTAATGCATCATCTAAATGTCTATTTGGAACTATCACAAAGATGTCATCAACATATATGTACTAAACTTGAAGATCCATGTGAAGGTCATTTTTATGTATATTTCAAATGAACTCAGAATACACAAAAGAGGATGAAAGGCTATTAAAGGATAGTAATTACAAAAAGGTAGAAACCAACCCATTAAATTACTGCACTGAATCTACAAGTAAAACTTTAAAAGGAAGAAAATTAATCAATAAGAAAGAATTAGGACTATGTTCATCTTAAGTCTTTTCTTAATGCTAGGAAAATAGACTTTTATAACTGTCCATTCTTTGTAGTTTTGCATTCATTTTCCCACTGTTTCAGGCCTTCTTATTCTAGTTCACTTTTCATTGTGTTAATAGGCATTAAATCATACATTATTGCTGTAGCTGGGTAGTTTGCTGCTTCATTAGCTAATGTGCCAGCAAGCTTATGTTCCTGAATTCTTAAGTGTAGTTTAATCCATGCACAATGTATCTTTTGCTCTTTGAATATATGTGCATGTACTGTCCATCCAACACAAGGCAAAGCAGAGGAATGTATAACAATTGCTTTTGCTGCCCACATGATGTTTATGCTTTTTTTTTTTTCTTCCAGATACTCACCCTGACCGAGATTCGAACTCGGGACCTCTTGAACGTGAGGCAAACATGCTACCACCACGCTACCAAGGCAGGCATGTTTATGCTTGCTGCGGGATATGATGAGTATGATAGGTTCATCTAAAATACACAGTGATGTCACATAACTTACCTATGCATAAACCTATCGCTGCAGTTACTGAAACGAGCATTAGATCTGACAGCATGGGTCACTCATATACACTCTCATACTCTAATTTTGTAGTAAACAGAGCCACTACCAGAACAGAAACAGTTCAAACCCCTCCCCCTCTTCAGGCCCAACTTGTTTTCTTGTGGTGGGTACAAAGTCTGTAGAGAGAGGGCTGTGCACATGTTGATTTGGGTGACCAACATTGTTTTGATTTATCTTTAAGGGGACCAGGTAGTGATTCTTTTACGATTTCAGTATTTCAAAACATAACTTAAGTTGAGGATAACTAAACTTCTACTGCTCAAATCAAAATTTAATTTGGGATGAATGTTTACTGATTCCTTGTGATTACAGTGATATAGAGAAAATCAAAACAATTATTTAAAATGGGCATGTAATAGTGGTTATTAAATATATTACAAATCTCTTTTGGACTTTCAATTACTTTATCATTATGCTTTATTTTTATGTTTTCAATTTGTTTACTGTTATTATTCTTATGGACTCTGCTTACAATATTCCATATTGCTTTTGTTTTATTTTCTGATCTTTCAACTATTTCTCTATTGTAATTTGTTTTTGCATTTTCTATAACTCTCTTTGTTATTACATTATAGTCATTTATATATTTTAATGATCTTTCATTCATATGTGGTGTTTTTATTGAGTTTAGAAAGTGCATTCGTTTGAGGGATATTTTTATACCTGTTGTCATCCAGGGTTCCGGTTTTTTATTTTTTCCGCCTGCGCTCATTTTAATCCTTGTCAATGGAATTTCGGTGTCTAAACTGCACTTTATTGTTTTATTGAATATATCATATTTTTTGTTTACGTTTTTACTTTCAGATACCCTATTCCAATTTGTTTGTTTCAACTAATCTTTTAATTTTTTTATGCTTTCATTATCTACTTGTCTTTTATATATAAAAATATTTTGTATTTTTTCTTTCTATGTGTTAATTTTTAATATTTGCCCATAGTGATATTCTATCCCTGTTTTTATTACCGATGCTTCCCATTTCAATTTTGGAAAATTTGTGAAAACATTGTCGATGCAGGATTGTGAAGTCTTAGTTACTCTAGTGGGTTTATCTATTCCCGATGATAAATTCTGTCTGTCTAGTAGTTCAGTCATTGTGTGTTTTTCTTTGTTATTTTTAAGCATGTCGATATTTAGATCTCCCATTATTATTAACTTATTTTTTTCTAATAGATTTAATAACTTTTCTAAATTATTGAAAAATATTTCTCTATCTCCTGATGGGGATCTATATACCCCAATAACTATTATATTACTTTCTCTTTTAATTATCTCAATTGCAGTCACCTCGCAATGTTTATCAACAACAAAATTACTGCAATTTATCTCCTTAAACTTTATATTGTTTTCAACATAAATAGCTACACCCCCACTTAGATACCCTTGCCTGCAGTAATGAGCCCCTAGCATACATAACCTTCATAATTATTTGCTAGCACCTCTTCCATATTTAGGCCATGCTCTGTTAAGACCATGATATCTGGTCTGATCTCATACATTATTTCAATAGATAACCTCTTATTGCTAATGTACTGTACATTTTGGTGAAATAATAATTTCCCCTCACTTTTGTTGATTTGTTTTCTTATGCTTTTTCCAGTATCATATCCTACTTTCTCCCTGTGTCTGTCATGCTATTTTGTATTTCCTCTGAATTTGCCCTACTATGATTTTTTTTCTTTCTTTAACAACATCTGCTATCTTTATTAGTTTCCCTGTCCCATGCATATGCTTACAGTTTTTTCAATTGCCTCGCCCAAGACAAAAGCTCCCTTTCTATTTAGATGTAACCCATCTTTTCCTATACAACTATTATCCAAAAAACAGTTTATATCAACAAAAATTGCCTTCAATGCTTCACAAGCCCATTGAATACCTGTATTTATAGCCTTTATGTGTTCAAAATTCATGTCTCTTCTTCTTGCAATACTGTTTACTACTATTCTTGCCACTGGAAACCACTTTTTCGCAGCCCTAATCATTGAGTACACCTCCTGCATCACTTCATCTGCACTGTTGTTTCTTGAAATGTTGTTTGTGCCGACATGCAGCACCACTACTTTGGCTTCTTTTGCAATTATGGAATCACCATACACTATAACCTTCTTTGCTTCTTTCTTCTTTTCGTTGTTTGTTTCTTCTTCTTGCCTCTCCTGTTTCATCTGCAGTTTGTTTACTATCTTGTAGCGTGATTTAAAAAGTCTTTGGGTTTCAGCATGACCTTTTACTTCTGGAGCTGTACTGTTTTCTTGGTTGCTGAAAATCTCGAAACAATTTGAAGTAACGATACCTTGCGTGCTTGTGCATTTCCTGATTGGGGTCTTTTTTAGCACCGTAGAAAATGATTTTTCTTCGTTTACGAGCCGTAGATTTGTTTTAAGTTCTTGATTTGCTTGTTTCAGCAGGTTGATTTCTTCAGCAGCTTTTTTTAAATCCCTATTTATGATATCAATTACCACGTGTAGCGTCGCAATCGTTTCTTCTTCTCTGGTCTTCTACATATATGATTTTAAAGAGGAAGGTTGCTACTTTTTTTTAAAGATGAAAACCAAACAGAAATTGATTTTTTGAGCCTTAATCACTATCTGGTCCCCAGTTTATAAACCTGATCAATTCTATAAATCCTTTCATGGAAGTGTTGAAAACAGTGTTGTATAAATTAAATTAATTGGGAGTCGATTAATAACACAAAACAACTCCCAATTAATTTAAATGATCAATTCTATTTATTTTTATTCTTTTTTTCCTCAAACAAAATTGGCTAATTTTGCCAATTGTTTATTTTCTTAAAAAGTGACTAAATACTTTGATTAAAATGCCATATTCTTAAGACATCAGCTTGACTAATAAAATGTAGAATAAGCTCCTGATTAATAAATAATAAAATTGAAATGTGCACACACTGTGCAAAAGGAAGGTAAGCACACTACTTGTCTTTGCTGTATGCTGTGATGGATTTTTGTCTATTCCTACACTTGATGATATGGTATCGGTCACAAAATTCCAGGCACAACAGTCACACACACTTGTATTTAGTCCATGGATAAACTTGTTGCAACACACCTTGTCATGAAAACCATGGACTGCCAATCTCGTCATAAGTGCCACATTTCTTGGTTACCTTCTAAGTCCTGTCTTGCAGTGCACACGTTGCATAGAAATCCTCTAGTATATATATATATATATTAATATAAAAAAAGTGATGAGTATCAATTAACAAACTACAAATAGTTTTTGCAATAAATTTTGACGTCACTGTTACTAAATTCCTCCAAACACACAACTTGTAGAGATTGTTTGAAGGCATCACTAGCTGGAAGCATTAGCTCGCATCTTAGATCCTCTATCAGAAAGGTCTCCCTGGTAAGCTCATACATTAGCCTCGATCTTGAGTTCTATGGGACTTCTAGAGCTCTCTTCAGGTATCTAGCTCTTGCTCACTCTAGTTCTTCCATCTGTTTATATGTAAGATATTATTTCACTGATTCTAGATCATAAGTCAGGTGGTATCTTTAGCCTAAACAGGTCCACAGGTGTGCTGAGCGTGTTCTTGATTTCATTGATAGCTCTAGTTGCTGCTACTGCTCTCGATGTTATGTGTAGTCAGAAGCTTTTCCCTGTTGTCTGGATTGTGAAATATATGAAATTGTCTGATCTCTTGAGTAAATTACCCTTGCAGTTGATGTTATCTGCTTTGATGAGTCTTCCTCCTCTTCTGAACCCTACCAGTTCCATCTCTTCTTTGTTCATCTTGATGTCCTTTCGCTCTGCCCATTTGCTTAATATGTCTACTGTTGACTGTAGTTTGTCTACATCTGTCGCTGCAATAGCCATGTCATCCCTGTATACTTTCATAACATTATGCATGAGGATGTTGAACAGGATAGGGCTGAGTGGGTCGTCTTGGAGGATGCCATTAATCTGTGGCGCCAGTCAGATTTACCTACTCCATCATCTATCTGGATATGGTTTTCTGCTAAGATATTCGATATCAGGGTCGTCATACTCGTTCTACCAATTAGTGCCTCATTCTACCAATTTGACCAGGTTGAAAGCTTTTGAGTAGTCGACAAAGACCACATATAACTTTCCTTTGGGTTTTTCTATTCTCTGCCTTATTTGGTCCAGCAGGTTTTCTACTGTCATGATTGTGGATCATCCCTTCCTGAAACCAAACTGTTTCTCTGGTAGAAGGGGTTTGAGTTTCTCTGCCAGCCTTTTCGCAAGGATTCCCATTAGGAGTCCAAATGTTGTTGGCTCCAATTCTATTTCTCTATATTTGGATTCAATGTATCCCCTTTTCCCCTGTACAGGAGCTTAAGTTTTTATTTTCTCCATTCGTCCGGTATGCTTCCTAGTTCCATGAATTTATTTAGAAGGGAGGTCCATGTCGGCAGGTATTCTTGCGCTGTTTTTTTTTTAAGTGTTTGATTCTTATTCCATCTGGTCCTGGTATTCTGTTATTTCTCATATTCTACATCGCTCTCACAACTTTGTCTTTGGTGAAGATCTCATCAGCCTGTGGGGACCTTGATACCTTGACCATGGGTCTTGTTTCTTTTGAACAGATAATTTCTCTTATGTGTTCTTTCCATGTTTCCATGGGGATACTAGGCTGGATTTTCTGCCTTTCCGGTCTTAGGGCTCGGTACATGTCTTTTCCAGTCTCCTTTGTTGTTCATCCAGATATTGCTTTCTCTTCACTCTTATGAGGTCCTTGCATGTCCTCCGTTCTTGTTGGTAGTCTTTGGTGGTTGCACTTGCTATATGCCCTCTAGCTTTATGTAGCATTTCCAACATCAACTTTCTTTGTTCATAGCATTCTCTGTCAAACCAGGGCCTCGCTCTTCTGTTTGTGTCTTGTGTGGCAGCCCCATTTATTATACTTATTGTCAGCCATGTAGCACCCTCATCAATATTTCCTGTTTGTATCGCTCTTTAAACCTGATCTTTTTTTCTGTCATTTTCCCATCGATTACTTTCATGTTCAGGATCTTGCTAAGTGTTACATTTTTCCTTTCTCCTATTTTGCTGGTTCTATGATTTTCTATATTTATTTCTACTGGGATGTGCTTGTGTTCAGTGACAGTTGGTCGCATTTTATGCAAGGGAGTTGGTGGACCTGTTTTTAAAAAGAAAGACAATAGAGAATCGTTGTGTGAAGAAACATGAAGCATGTTAATGGGAGCTTCAGTTGGTTATTTTGTAATATGTTTTAGTGTTGAAACTAGTAATAGACTTAGTCAACGTTATTCGTGCATGATGTATGCAAAGTGTTTAGCAAATGATAAGTATGATGGTATACTACCTTTGAGAAATTAAATTAAATACATCAATATAAGCATCAAACATTTTCAGCCACAACTTGCACCACGACAGAACAGCTTGCGTATGAGTGTTTTCTCCTTTAGCACTGTAGTAGCAGTGCAGTTTGTTCTGATACCTTTCGTGATTGTTAGGTCTACTGTACTGACTCCGTTGTGACCTATGTATGTCCAGTCTTGCATTCTGTTTCTACTGTGAAAAAAGGAGTGTTTCCTCCTTTAGCACTGTAGTAGCAGTGCGGTTTGCTCTGATGCTTTTCGCGATTATTAGGTCTACTGTACTTACACTGTTGTGACCTAAGTATGTTCAGTCTTGCATCCTGTTTCATACTGTGAAACTTTTTTACTAGGTATTACATTACTTAGCACAAAAGTGAATCGAGAAGATACTGACACACTGCTTCACTCACACTGTTTTTTCACAGGACAAGTTTCAAGAGCTTTTGCTCTTATAACACATACTGTAAAAAGACAGTGTGAGTGAAGCAGTGTGTCAATATCTTCTCGATTCACTTTTGTGCTACGTTGTGCTTCACTGTCTCTACGCATCTTTCAATTTTATACTTTGAGTGATTACATTACTTCTTTGCATTTTCTGTCTTGTCTGTTTATCATGCACTTTAGGTTTCCCACAATGATTATCTTATCCTTGTTTCTACTGTGATCAAGGGCTATCCCTAGTTTGTTTATTATGTCTGTTGCAGTATGGTCTGGATTAAAGTCTGCCGCTAATTTAACTCCAATTCTTGTCCTGACAACAGCATGTTCTCTTCTCTTAAGAGTAGCTTGAAAGGGACTAGTTTTGGTTTGATGATGCATAAAATCCCACCTGTGGATCCTTCACTTTTCTTGTACTGTATTGTGTACGCATGAAATTGTAAAAATTAGGGATGTGTATTTCCGTATCCTCTTTTAGCATTGTCTCCGTTAGTATTCCAATGTCGCAATCAGCTATGATATTCCTTGGGATGAGATTCAGGACTCCCCTCATGCCCTCTACATTCCATGTTATTATATTAATCCGTGGTTGCTGGGCCTCTTAACTTCCAGAGTTGCTAAAAGGGCTGACAAATTACATCTTCTAGCCAGGAATTACCATTGTGTACTAGCTCTAGTCTTGCAGTGGGAAGCCTATTTTAAAAGCTCTACTTCCTGGTTTTTCACTCACCAGGTTGCAGTTTATTTTTCCCTTCACTCTGTTTTCTTTCAGGTAGTCTACAATAGCTTCTTCTGTCGTATCTTGACCCCTACGCAGCCAACCTATGCTGAAGCCCTCTCCACTCCCCCAGTTGCCGGGCCTACGCTGCTCCCAACCAGGGAGCCCTATGCTGCCTCCACTCCAGGCCAAGCTGCACCGCATTCGGCAGTTATCTGCGGGGCACCCCGCGATCTGCCAATCCGCTTTATACTCACCGCCACTAGACAACGTTGGCCATCTACCCTGAAGGCCTCCAGAATCAACACGCGCCACGGACCCTCCAACCTTATCCGATTGCAGCTCGCCAACGCCACCGAATGTGAAGCTGCCTTCAGGACAGGCCTGCCCTTGTTAGGGTGGTGTCTCAGAATCGAGGCCAGCAGAGCGTTAAGACACTCAACATGTCGGCGATGCTGTGAATACGAACACGATGCCACCACCTGCGACGCTCCGTCTCGGTGCCACTACTGCGGCACCTCATCACTGATGTCAGAGTGCACGAGTCATGACCTACGCCGCCACCATTACTGCGCCACCTGCGATGGCTTCGGCCATTACACAGGCCAGGCACAGTGCCCACTCAACCCCAACAACAGCCGCGGAACCAACGCTCCAGCAGCTCCAGCCTCGGACCACTCCTCGCCACCAATGCAGGCACTCAGCGAGGAACTCAGGACAGCATCAACAAAGATCCAGTCTGAGCTGCACAATGCCAATGCCCACCTAGCTGCACTGGAAACACAGCTCGCCTCCGCCGCCATGACCAACATGCCAACCTCCACGAACACACCACCCGACACAACAGAGATCCTCACCCAGCTCGAGGAGACCATCACAGACACAGCAGCAGAGAACTTCAACACCATCCAGACCTACTTCACAACAGAACTCAAAATTCTCAGCCCGCCTAGACCGCCTGATAGGCAAACTTTCCAGGATCGAAGACATCTACCACAACCTTGAGACACTCATCAAGCAAATACACAAATCAACTACAGAAGATATTCCAACTCTACTCGGGACCATAGCCAGAGGATGCGAAAATAACCGGAACTACCTGATTACGTCAATACATCAACTCGAGGCCTACTCCGACAAACACATTGTCGCCAAATTAGTCAGAGCAATCAACAGCACAGTAAACCCACACATGAACTACCTACGCAAAGCGACGACGCGACAAAACCGACAGGAGTACATGCCCCACTGAACTCCCAGTTTGGCTTCCAGGGCGGAAGCCATGCCTACCATCCTGGCACTGAACTTACGCCACGCAGCACGATTCATGCTGCTTAAGCAACATCAAAATTTTCCAGAGTGCTCAACGCGGGATCTGCCAAAAATCCATCTAATTTCCCTCACCTAACCCCACTTCCACACATGAAGCGAAGTTCCTTGTTTCTGTTTTAATAAAGACTTTAAAAAAATTGAAAAAAACAAAATTCCAAAATATAGCCAGGCACTTCTTTCTGCTGTCTTCAGTTTCCTTTCCCCTTGACTCGTTACTATTATTTTTCCATCTCTCTCTCTCTCTCGCTCTCTCGCTCTCTCTCTCGCTCTCTCTCGCTCTCTCTCGCTCTCTCTCGCTCTCTCGCTCTCTCTCTCGCTCTCTCGCTCTCTCTCTCTCGCTCTCTCTCTCTCGCTCTCTCTCTCTCTCGCTCTCTCTCTCTCTCGCTCTCTCTCTCTCTCGCTCTCTCTCTCTCTCGCTCTCTCTCTCTCTCTCTCTCTCGCTCTCTCTCTCGCTCTCGCTCTCGCTCTCGCTCTC
>CM060950.1:190009212-190541712 GCA_030765055.1 Mantis religiosa
CCCCTCCCCCCCTCTCTCTCTCTCTCTCTCTCTCTCTCTCTCTCTCTCTCGCATGTCTGTTCCCGCTCTCACCACTGTTGTCCATTCCCTCTCTTGGTTCACCTATCTATTTTCTTCGTTTACAGGCACTCCTGTTTAGCGTGCTGTTCGTACCTGCTCTCTGTCTTCTACTGTATTTATTTCTGCATCACAGAGTGGTTGCTGTTGGCCCCTGTGCTCTGGCCTTGCAACATCTGTATGGGCATTTTTCTCGTTTGTAGCATTTTCTGCATGTGTTCGGGCTGGTTCCTGTCTTCGTTTTCCTGTTGCTTTCATTAATATTTATATTGTTTGTCCGGTTTCCAAACAAATATTTTACCTGCTGGCTCATCTTTTCTACTATTACTCCATTTATATCTTCTTCTGCGTGTGTTTGGTGTTGTTTGCTGCTGGCCACGGTAGATGACTGACCATTGTGTGTCTTTACTTCCGCGTCATTGCCACAAGATGGTACTTGTTCTTTTCTGCTAGTTGTCAACTGGTTACTCGGTACCTTGGGATTAGAATTGTTACCGCCAGGTGACAGCATCTGCCGTGCTCCACTGTTGCTTGGAGGTTCAGAGGTGCAGCCGAGAGAGGGCACTAGTTGTCTTGCTGTGAAGCTGTAGTCTCTCTCCAGGGCTGTCTTTGTTCCATTTGTAAGCCTGTTTTCATGCATTCTTTAACATTATCTTAGCATACTCTTGATACAACTTCTACTAACTACACTTTAATGTCCCTTAAAATTATACTTTGTTTACTTCTCTGTTTAACGATCAAATTCCATTTCTTTTTACATTAAACTCTCCAGCTTTCAAATAGTCTATAACGAAAATTTTAATTAATGCAATTTATTTTGAAGCGTTTATTTATACATTCTTTTCTCCATAATTCTGTCCCTTTACACTCAAATATGTGCTTGATATTTTCTTTTCTCCTGCATGTTGAGCAATGTTTTTGTGGAAAACCCTTTCTCATTCCTTTCTCATGTTGTATGAGACATGAGAAACATACTAAATCACCCGCTCAAAAACAAGTCCAACCAAGAAACTATCCGGAATTTATATTGTAAGATGTGAGGATTGCCACGAAATATATATTGGAAAAACAAAACGAAACCTAGAAACAAGGATGAAAGAACACACGAGATGCATAAAATACAAACATAGAGATAAATCAGCCATAGCCCATCATTTCTGGTCAGAATGTCATAACATCTCCAAAGATATAAAACTTTTGGTACCGGCAAAAAAGTATTGGGAATATACAGTTTTGGAAAATATACACATTTTAAAGAATAAAAAGAGAGCCATGAACTTTGAAATACTGATAGTAGATGACATCAACTCATTGAACAGCGCCAGGAGCGAGAGGCAGTCATCTGAAGAACTAATCCTTGTTTCACATAAGCTTGCTCCGTATCTCTTAACGATCACGTGACCTTATCACATATCATTGGCTGCTGTTGTGGTGCAGACTGTTGTGCGGTAAAAATTAGTTCGTTATTTAACATAGTGATATGTCTTTATATGTTGGAAGAGAATTGTCAAATTTATATTTTCGTAACTGTTTTACTGAAATATATTACGCAACAGAGTTGATTTATCTGAAATGCATGTTAATTCTTAAACGAAGTAAAGAGGAGGTTCTTTTGCTCTCAAGCTCATGGCACGATAGCACGTGATTTTGCGGTAGTGATGATATATTTCTTTATATGACTTTTATCACTCACCTTGTTATGAACTGGATTACTAATATATCGCTATTCAACGGTGTGCTATGCCGAATGCGAGAGCTAAATTATTTTATTGATCGTTTAATGCGCGTGTACTTATTATATGTATAATGGCAGAGTCTAGTGCCAGTTTTTCGCTGAAGCATCGCAAGGGAAAACCTTTACAAAGCGGCGAAAAAAGGAATTGTGGTGCATGTGTTTAATGCACTCACAGAGAAGAATCCGTCTTTGTCAGTGAGAGAAGTCGAACAGCTGTGCCCTGAGCTTACAGGTGTGTTAGATGTGCAGGAACATCGTGACATAAAATTGAGACAACAGGAAAACTTACCACTCCAAGGGCGATATTGCTGTGTGGCGAAGACGTTATTTAAGGACAATAAGACTGTACCGAGATACAAGTCGCAAATATACTACCTTGACGAGACATGAGTGAATGAAGAACACACGACAAGTATGGCGTGACACGACTTTTAAGACTGAAAGACAAGTATTTTTGCAAGGTATGTGTGCTGGTTTAAAAAATCCCAGGGGAAAAGGCCAAAGGCCTTTCATTATAAACTTGTTTCAGTTTCATTGCTCAGTCATTCAGTTTCAACTTGCTCAGTTTCATTATAAACTTCATTTTTGCACACCTTCATATTCTTATTTCTATCTTCCGGGCAATTATTATGACGTTTACTGCAGGTTTCAATGTGACGGGAAGGCACCGCCTATGGTCTATGGCGCGAAAGCATTAACCAATTAGGATGAGGGGAAAGGCAGTTGCACGCGGAGTGATACATCTCAGTGGGGCAAGGTTATATGAAACAGAGATTAGTTGAACATCAGCTGACAATGGGGATGCGGGGTTCTTGAAACATGTCCTAATTTTTAAATGTAAGTGGAGCTTAAGTGTTTTTACAGTTCGGGAAGTGGTTTAAAAAGGTTTTATTGATGAAGCTCCACTGTTTATAAATACTTCTATTTATAGTTTTATTTTTATAACAGATCTCCTGGTTTCCGTCCAGTCACTCTTACCCATTGAGCTACCATGACCAACATGCCATCCTGACATTCAATTCTCCAACTGACTCATATAAGGCTAGTGAGAAGAAATGATTAATTTTCATTGAAAAAATAATATATTTCTTTTATTAAATTATAGATGAGTCGTATTTATTACACATCAGCTTCACTCACGTACTTATATTGAGGACATGTTTTTACAAACCATCATATTTATTACACATCAGCTTCACTTACGTACCTATATTGACGACATGTTTCGCGAACCATCATTCTAATGAGCCGATGATGCGAATGATGGTTTGCAAAACAAGTCCTCAATATAGGTACGTAAGTGAAGCTGATGTGTAATAAATACGGCTCATCTATAATTTGATAATTATTTCACTTCACTGTGGTGTTCCAATACAGTTAAATTTTGATATACTTTTTTTTTTTCAGTACAAAGATTTGTGAATAATCTGCAAAACAAACAATTCACATGCGAATAATCTGGGATTTTCTGTATATCTTGTAGTTTCTTTCAATACTTGTAAATTCTGTTCATCAGATCAAAAATGTGACAGTTACTGAAACATACATTTAAAGAAACATCCTTTTTTGTAGCATTAGCCATTTTAAAAATACATGTCATTTACATACCTGAGTTTTCCTAGATTAACTTGCAGATTCAATCATATATGAAAAATCTTTATAATTCTTTCATCCCAGGTTCATTAACAAACACTGATAATTATGGGTCAGTTGTGTTTTGTTTATCGTATGTTCTGTGGATGTAACCAGATCATTCCTATACATATAACTTTTCATCTATTTGTCATCTGGTATAAGAAACTTTTCTCCTGGACCAACTTTAGCCCAACTTTCTTTAAATTCTTTAATTAACATCTTTCATACCAAACAACCTGGGCAGCACAACTGGAGTTGGGAAGACATTGAACTAGGATTAAAATTGCCTCGAGGGTAATGAAATATTTATACAGAATTACCAATTTGGGAAAAAGGTGGTGGTGGTGGCAGCGGCGGTTAAGTCATATCAGACGATGAATGGAATGGGTGAAATGATGCTCAAATGAGCCCGGGGTCCATAGAGCTTAGAGTTACCCGACATTCGTCTTTCAGGATAACGGAAAACCCCGCAAATTTCTTGTTCTTCTTGTTCTTCTTGTTATACAATGAGAAGCAAATAGGAAGGGTCTTGTAACGGTAACAGAATTGATGGAACAGATAGGTATGAGATATATTTAGAAGAATTAGTATTGTTATAGAGGTTTGGGAAAGAAGTAGAATAAAGATTAGAAGATGTTGATAGTCAAGTTAGTTTTGCTAGTACAAGTGAGAAAAGCTTGTTGAAGATGTAAAAAGAAATAAAACAGTGTGGGGGAAGAGAAAAGTACACAGATGTGTGTAATAAGCTAGGGTGAGAATGATTCGCTTGGGCAAGGACAGGAGTCAGAAATTTGAAAGGTATTAGACATGATTAAGGATAAAGGGAAATGCCCAATGTGTGGAGAAGATGATACAGACTGGCATGGTATACTATATTGCAAACAAACGATGGAGAGAATAAATTTGGCAACTAAAGTGGAACAGTTTTAAGGAGGGGGGAGAGGTATTACTAATCATGAAAGTCTGTAAAAGGAGAAAATACTATAAGAAATATAGGTGACTACTTGGGTATGTGTTAGGAATGTTGTTAATGGTTTTCTGTGTGCGCGCGTGCGTGCGTGCATGTATGAAGATGAGAAATAAATATTCTATTCTATTCTACTAAACAACCTATTCCTCCTGATACTCTCCCTTTCTTTGCTACCATATCTCCTTTTATCCCTATACATTCAAAATCCTTTCATATATCTGTTCATCTTTTAACATTTACACTACTGCAAGATACTGATGTTTAGTTAAGTGCAAGCTTTCCATGTATATTTTATTTTTTATTCCCACACAGTTCCAGAATCCTGTCCTCCTTATATTATTTCTGTCCTGTTGCGATCTCGATCTATATCTAAATGTATCCAGCCTTTTTCTTTTCAGCAGCTGTACTCCTACAATCATGTTGTCAGCTTATTCTAGTCTTAAGTTAAAATACTGCCATGTTCTGAAGACTATGTTTCCATCCTGTAAGTCTTCCACATTACTCCGTTGTCACCCCTTTCCCCCCTCCATAGGAAGCTTCATGGTAAGCTCCCTGGCTGTTATTGCCTCTTCTCTACTCTGCAATACTATTTCTTTGGTGACCACTCTGCGATACTATTTTCTTGGGTGATGTCACTCCACTAATTATATAGTAACTGCTGCCCCAACTGACGTAATTTCTCCATCAACTGTTTGCTCATTCTTTTGGCTGTCAAAGTTTGTGCATATGCTGATGCTCTCTCATCTACGCTGACTAGCATTCTGATTTACTCTGTTGTCTTTCTCTGTCCTTGCTCATGTTTATATTGATGTACCACTACCACTACTTTGACCTTCCTGTTTCTTAAAGTTACCACTAATGTCTACTGAATAATTTCCTGTCTGGTTAACACTTACTTATGTCCCTCTTCTCCAATTGTACACTTCTTTCTCCATCAATCCACAGCTTGACATTTTTTACACAAGCCCTTTTTCCTTATCATCTTGCTGCTTCCATTTTTTGTATTTCATTGTAGAATTCGCTTCTTTGGTAATAAATCCTTATTAATGAAGATATATGTTCCCTTTAAATATTTGGTTCTCTTAAGCACATCATATACTATCTGTAATGTTGCTAGCTTCATTATAATTGCTCTTTTTCCAGTTGTCTCCCAACTTGATACACTTCAATAAGTTCCCATTCATGCATCACCATTTCTAGTTTATTCTTCATTATTTCAATTATTTCTTCTGCTGGCCATCTGTCTCTTCTTTCCTTCACTCCTATGAAAACCAAATTAAATCTTCTCTCCCTTTCATCCAATCTATTTATTCCTTCATTAATTATGTTGATTTCTCTTATTTCTTAATCCTCATTTCTAATCCCTTCTGTGATGTCCTTTGCCATCTTTTCCAATTGTTTACCTAAACGTTGTTCCTTATCTTCTATTTTATTGATTTTTCCAGTCAGATTTTACCGCATTTCCTTGATGTTTGCAAGACCTGGCTTTACCTCAATTCATCCTAACACTAATAACACTATTATACAATTATAAAAATTTGTAACAAAAACTTAACTTATCTTAAGAAAATGATGTTAATTCTTCTTTCTAATTGAAATCGATTTCACAAACTCTTGTTTGCATAGTCAAAGAAAACCACAGCAGAAAACAAATTCGTCATTAAGGAAGTGACTATGCTGTTATGTTTTTTCAGTATTACCAAAATATGAAAACGAAACAAACTTAAGAACAGAATCAACTGCTGGTATTTCAAAATTCATTACGCGATGTTTATTTTTTAAAATAAATATCTTTTCCCAAACCATTAAATCTATCGGGACATTTAATTGTTTTAATAATTTAACTTCAGGATATATATTATGCTTGAATGACCAAAAATGATGTGCTACGGCCGATTTATCAGTTTGTTTATACTTAATGTTACGAAAATGTTCTTTCCTTCTGGTTTCCAAATTACGTTTCGTCTTACCAATGTAAACCCGATCACAGTCTAAACAATCAAATTGATAAATACCAGATTTTTTATTTTTAAGAATTTCATCTTTTTTAGAGAAATGTGGTAAATTTTTAATACTATATTTGTTTTGAGGTAGGACATTCATTGCGCGAGAATGATAGGTGAATTTCTTCTATTGGAAAATTTCTTTTTGAGGCTTTAATGTACTAGTCTGCCTGATGGTTTTAAATTTTTTTTAAACCATCGGACCAGTTCAGCAAGTTCATATCACCACCACCAGAGACCTTGTAACAGTTATTTCAAGCTCAAACGGCTCAAAACATTGTTAATATTTTTATATTTGTTATTTTAAAGTTATACTGAAAATTATTTATACAATTAGTTAAAAGTGACCGTAAAAATATTAACAAGATTAAAGAACAAATGAAAAGAAAAAGTGGACTAATAAGAAATATTGTAAAATCGCCAGCAACCGAAAAAATAATTAACAAACTGGTGATGAGCAAGAAGATAAGGTCTTTTTAGTATTGAACAACTGAATAAGTTACTTGTGTAAACTTGGAAGTTAATTTGGTCCAATATTTTAATTGTACAGATAGAAATTACTTTATAATTTTATAATTATGTTGTAAAACATCCTGTAATTTAAAGATAAAAGGGAATAAAAAAAATTAACTTTGTTCCAAAATTGAAAAAAAACTTCAATGTATCATGTAAGTATTGAATCTATTTCGTCAGAATTCTATCCAAGACTAAATAACCAAGATAAGAGCTTCTCAGGCACCGACTGGAGCTTCAAGATAATCCACAAGGATCAAGAATTTATGAAATCTCGCAAGCCATAGATTCCACTTCAACCTCCACTATCAAAACTAGTCGGTTGTCAGCTGATGGGAGCAAATGATTCTGAATCATTGTCAACATAACCGATGTTCAATTAATCGTGTGATTAATCGGTTGAGAAACATCCAATTATCACTGAACATATAAAGATTATTAACCTCCCTTATAATAAGTTAGGTCCTTAGAAATACCCGAACATTTGTGATGGCAGGGGAACCTCCTAAGGAAGCTTGTTCAGCAACTCACTTTCAGCAAGATTCAAAAACACTCATTTAGGTAGATATATGATGTATGCATCAAGAAACTGAGTGTTTCCTTATTATATAACTAAGTAAGAGTTAAAACAATCTTATAGTATCATGAAATGTCAGAAAACAAAGTTTGTGTTTAGGAAATGTAACAAACATTTGCTATTCAAATTAAAATGCTGAAGAGTTTGGGAAAGATATTTTGTGTTCAAGGGATTTTATATACATCTTCATCTGACAAGTTTAAATGACATATTTTTGTATTTACCATATTTTGGAGATGATATTTAAGTTAATCATGGATAGACATGAACTGGAAATTTTCTAAATTACTTTTATTCAGTGGACATTGTATTTGAGATAACATTTTGATATGAAAGTTTAAAACATATGGCTGTTGTGGGAAACAGTTTGTAATCACTAGTTACACATATGAACAAATATTTATATACGAGGGCTATCCAGAAAGTAGATTTCGTTTTCGTCTGTTTCCGCTAGGGGCGGGGCTAGCGCGGCCATCTTGGGGTCAGAGCGTTGCGCAGCTCAGTCGGCATCTAGCCGTGCTAGTGAGAGGTTCGTGCTGTGCTCCGTTCAGATACTGTGACGGTTTGAAATGTCTGCGTTAATTGAAAATCCCGCGAGCTGCGAGGTGCGTGCAGTAATAAGGTTTCTGACTGCAAAAAACTGTAAACCGATAGAAATCTGTCGGCAGCTTTGTGAAGTGTATGGGGACAACATTATCACTGAAGGTGGAGTGCGTCAGTGGGTCATCAGATTTAAAAATGGCCGAACCAATGTTCACGACGAAGATCGAAGTGGGAGACCCAGCATAGTGACTGCCGAACTTGTCGAAAAAGTCGATGCTAAAGTCCGTGAAAATCGAAGGTTCACAATAACGGAACTTTCTTTGAGTTTTCCACAAATTTCGCGAAGTTTGTTGCACGAAATCATCAGCGAAAAGCTTGGTTACCACAAGTTTTGTGCAAGATGGATTCCAAAAATCTTGACAGAGGACCACAAAAATCAGCGAATGGCTGCAGCGTTGAACTTTTTGGACGTTTACCATAAGGATGGTGACTCTTTACTCGATCGCATCGTTACTGGTGACGAAACATGGGTGAAACACGTGAACCGTGAAACGAAATTGCAATCAATGCAGTGGGGGCACACAAGTTCTCCCCAAAAACCCAAGAAATGCATGCAAACAATGTCGGCAAGGAAGATGATGGCGACTGTTTTTTGGGACAGAAAAGGTGTGATTTTGGTGGACTTCCTGGAAAGAGGCACTACAATAAACTCTCAAAGGTATTGCCAAACTCTCCAAAAACTCAGAAGAGCCATTCAAAACAAGCGCAGAGGAATGTTGAGCTCTAAGATCTTGTTGATTCACGACAACGCCCGGCCCCACACGGCAAATGTCACTCGTGAAGTTCTTGAATCTTTTAAGTGTGAGTTGTTTCCTCATCCGCCGTACAGTCCCGACCTGGCACCGAGCGACTTCCACCTATTCCCAGCAATGAAGAAGTGGCTGGCTATGCAGCGTTTTGATGACGACGCACAGCTGCAAGAAGAGGTAACGAAGTGGTTGAAGGCGCAGGCGGCCGAATTTTTCGACGAAGGAATTTCCAAGCTCGTACATCGCTGCGATAAATGCCTTAATTTGAATGGTGACTATGTCGAAAAGTAGTATTTGAGTGTGGCTTTCATCTGTATATAATAAAATTTGTTTCTTATACTTTGTTTACTTTTTATTCCAAAACGTAATCTACTTTCTGGATAGCCCTCGTATTAAATTAATTGGGAGTCGATTAATAACACAAAACAACACTCACTTTTAAATTTTCCCGGAACCGGTTTCTGAGGCCTTCCCTCTATCTTCAGCCGGACAAGTCGATGTCCGGCTGAAGATAGAGGGAAGGCCTCAGAAACCGGTTCCGGGAAAATTTAAAAGTGAGTGTTGTATTGTGTTATTAATCGACTCCCAATTAATTTAATTTATACAACACTGTTTTCAACACTTCCATGAAAGGATTTATATATTATTTATTATAACAAGTATTACTTTTATTTTGGACAAAAAATTGTCTGATCCTTGTCAGTGGACATATAAAATATACCCAAATTAAGAAATAATGTCTTCTACTGTCCACTTTTAGGGGAAATAGCCACTGTGTTATGCTATCATCTTCTTCGTCGTCGTCGTCATCATCATCATCAATTACCTACTGAAGAGCTTAAGAATATTATATATTGTATACCTATTTTGATAATCTAATTAAATAAAAGTTGTAACTGAATGTGCCATCGCCATTCATTCATTCGTTCGTTCAAAACTTATGAGTAATATAAAAGTTACAGTGGCCTCACATTTTATGACTTCAATAATAGATATACAGGATTAATTTAAGTTGCAATGTAAAAGGTCATGTAAATTTGACACAGAAAATTGCTTTACCTGATCCCTATAAAACTGTAAGTCATGTTTCTGGAAGATATTCTGGACTAAATATAAAGCTAGAAATTAAATAAGAACCTCTTAGTAATACCATCTAAAACAGGTGCATATCAGGGTTACTCAAATTTTGAGAATAGGCAACAATGAATTGTTTAAGTCAAAGCAGTTCTTTCCAGCTTTAGATTGAAGTTCAAATAGTAACTTGTGAAGCCTGGACATGATCCAACGAAGTCCAGCATCACTACGGCTGAATATGTACATCCAAGTGTTGCTACACCAGATGCCAGAATGGATTTCAAGCAAGAGCATTTCTATGCTATGATTTTTTATGACTTTAAGATTGGTTTAGGAGAGAGCAAATAACAAGATTGCTTTAAACATATGTGGATTTTTACTTGTCACAATCCACCATTTATCGATGGTTTGCAGAGTTTAGAAGAAGGGAATCCCTTAAAGATGAACACTGAGCAAGTTGGCAGGTTTCAGCAACAATAGATGAAAATATGGAAAGTTGAGCACATGTTACAGAAAGAAGACTGTGGCACATATCAGATTCAAGAAGCCCTTAATATTGGATCGGCAGCAGTGAAGAGGCAATTCTTAAACAAAACCTTCATGTCAGGAAACTCTGCAGTCATTGGACTCCTCACATCCTCACAAATGAGCAGAAATTTGTACATGTGCAATGGTGCCAGGAAATGAGTGAAAATATGATGGAGGCAGATCCAAAAACATATTTATCATAACAGATGACAAAAGCTGGATATATCAATATGATCCCAAAACCATGTGAATAGTCATGAATGTGAGTCTTCCCAATAGAGGATTCCCCAACAGAAGTGAAGTGGGCAAGAAGTGCTGACTAGAAGACGATCTGTTTGTTCTTCTCCACTAGTGGCCATATTGTTACAACTCTGCATGATTGGCAAAAGACTGTCACTGCCAGATGGTCTGCCAAAATCTTCAATGCACTGAGAACAAAGTGTCCTGAGTCTGCTCTGTGTGGAATTTTGTTTCACCATGAAAATGCCTCTGTCCACAACACAAGAAACAACTCATTTTCTGCAGGAGTCAAGAGTCAAATATTTGTCCCATCCTCCCTACAGTCTAGATTTGGCCCTATGTTACTTTTTTCTATTCCCCAAAATAAACTACTTTGCTATCAACAATTTTAATCAAACTGAAACTGCAGCAGTTGCTTAGGAAGAAAGTATATGTAGGAGAAACTTTCTTTTGTGCGACGCTAGAATATTTTCTAAGTCCAAAGTTGCACATATACACATGCGCAAGCAGACGAGCAGCCGGTTCTCGCGTTGCAGCCAACATGAGAAAGATATGTAAAACTTGTAGCCAGCCTCTGCAAAACGCCTCAGACACGCATGCAAAGGAATATGGTTTGAGCAGGCTAAGTTATCACCCTGTCAAATTTTGTTACTCATGCACTGCTTTGCACATAAACAAGCCTACGACACGATGATAATGGAGTGCGCCATTGCAAATACATGTAAGAGCTCACGGATTGTATCGGACTGGTTCGGATACTGCCGCGAAGTGTGCATGATGTCAAATGACACCAAGTACACTACTACAAGGGGGAAAATTGGCGGTCCCAGCCACGTCGTTCAAATCGATGAATGCAGAATAGGATGACGCAAGTTTCATCATGAGCACGTCGTAGAGGGCAACTGAATCTTGGAAATGATCAACGTGGAAATGAATGAGGTGCGCATGATGATATGTCCCAACAACAGGAGGGATGCAAATACGCTCTACAGTCTAATTGCAGCACCCATAAAGAAACTTGTGTTGTCCTATTTTGAAATTCGTCGATTTGAACGACGTGACCAGGACCACCAATTTTCCCCCTTGCAGTATACTTGGTGTCATTTGACATCATTCACACTTCGCAGCAGTAGCCGAACCAGTCCCATACAGTCCGTGAACTCATACATTTCCTACAGAGCACTCCATTATCATCATGTTGTAGCTTTGTTTGTGTGCAAAGCAGTGCATGAGTAACAAAATTTTACCGCACAATAACTTAGCCTGTTCAAACCATGTTAGTGTTTAGTTAGCTATGTGGTACAATTTAGGTACTACTTTGTGTTAGTCTGCTAGATAGTGTATTTTAGGGACAAGTAAGACTGTTGGCAGCATTGCATTCAGTGGAAAAACAAGCATAGTTTGGCTGCACTGAATTCTTCAATATGGCTACATTATGCAGAAAGTAAATAAACAAACAATAACGTTAAAAGAATGCCCTACAACACGAAATTGCACTAAAAAGTAAAGAAATTATATTAAAAATCATGGTTGTATATAATACATCAAAAAGTGTGAAGGAATTAGAATATTAGAAAGAAGAGCCTATATGGAGACTCTCTAAATAGAATGACACTTAGCATATGAACAATTGTTTAAAAGTATGAGACACTGTTAAGAATGGAATGAAAAGTACTTCCAAAAATGCAGTGAATAGATGAAAATGTTTGAAATGTTATTGCATTTATTCTAAAAGCACCCAGAGTGATCCTCAAGTAATTCATCACCACAATCCATAGCAGATTATGGACAACAGTGAATATACATTATTAATTTATGAACATGTTATCGTTGCAAAACTGAACCCTCAAAATGGGAGTATATTGTAAATCTCAAAAACCATAAAAAAAAAAAAAAAAAAAAAAGTGTGAATGTACATGTGTCTCAAAAAACGAGCCTAATGATTTTGATAAATATGTCACCATTGAAAAGCCCAATTTGTTTCAACAGATATAGAGCCATAAAAGACTCATTTCATTTCATAATTCAGTAATAGAGGCTTTACAAAATTCTTGTACTTGATTACAACACACTGGATTTTTAGTTGAGAATGACATGGAATAGAATATAGATGTTGTCGCTCCCTAGAATATAAATATTTCCTGCACTCCACAGAGTACAAAAAACGGAGATCACTTACATTTTGTTCCAAAGAATATACATAGACAACCATATAGTAACCCTTCATCAAACAGAAGAATAAGTTTAAAAGAAAACAACTGATTCTGTGTTATATTTGTTTCTTTAATTTTCGTTTATCAAATACTGCAAATGTGTATGTAATGAAACAGTGTCAAAGACTGAATAACCTTTCTTCCAGTTATATAAATGAATGCAATGAAGTTTCAACATACATACACCTTCTAATAACTCTCATAAGAAAGTTTTGCTTTATTATCTTTGTATTTTTGTTGTAACAATTAAGTTCATTTGCAGGACATGCTAAATATTGTGTAACTATTTTATAATTAACAACAGAGAAGATTTTTTTTGGTGAACTATGTCTTTTCCAAATAGGTTAACTTGGCAGCCTGGAAGTGCTAATCTTACTTCATTGTATGGGTTAAGGGTTTTTGCATAATGTGAAAACTATGTAGCTTTCATGTTATTAAATAACTAAGAAAATAAAAAGAAGGTACAAAGGTTTATAATTCAACCTACAATAATAATCTAAAAAAAATTGCTCAATGACTGACAGCAATTTTTCCAATGGCAAAGGGTAGCTATAGACTATGTAACATTTCTAGAACTTTAAAGACTGTTGTGCTGAAGTTAAAGTTATTTCAGAACCTTTTGTATGAATATTGAGGCTATTTTTCATCTGTTATTAGGAATTCTTGGAGCTGCACAAAATTAGTCATAAGAGGTAGACAGAATTCTCTACAAAAGTCATCAAGATCACTGTACAATGATTTCATAAACAGGGAGAGGTAAATAAAATGAATGAATTCATCATTCAAGTGTCAGACAGCTAGTTTAAAATACAATTAATGTAAACTTACCACTCATATCCCGTTTCTGATAATTCATGACGAATTGCAAGAGGCTTCAATGCATTTGGTTTTTCTTTGATGCGAGGCATAAACGGGTTGCAGCTGTTATCTACTTTGTCTTTGAAGTTAAGCTGAGGTTTAGGGACATTTCTTGAAAATAACATGTGGGCAGGTTTTGGAGGGGGTGGTGAATTTCTTGTGGTCTTGATAGGATGCATTGGTGTATTCTGCAAGGCAAAATTATCAAACACATTTAATAGGAAAAAAAACATAATCCAATCATTTTTATATTTACCAATTACTAAAATGTTACTACGAAATAGCATGTCAACCTAACAATACTATATTGGGATTCAATTGTATGAATGCATCTGTGAATGAGAAAAAATTTAAAAAATATAAGACTAAATTATATGCATACTTGTTAACTTGCCTTTACATACGATGATAGAACATACTATGTCTACATTCTTCTTAAAAGTTTATAGATTAAACAAATTCATATGTTTACAAATGCCAAATTTTATCATAAATGAATTTTACTTCAAACAGAGAATTTAAAAACGTGTTAACTGCATATGCTTTTGTACCTTACAGTTAAATAAGCTACTCAAATGCTTTTCTTGTTACAAAACTATTTATCTAAGGAAATAAACAGGTCCTTAAAAATAAAAATTCTGCAAATGGAAGGTGCTATTGATATGCAGTTTTCACAGCATTGTTTGGTAGTTAGGGAATCATAGTTTTAGCCTATAAATAGATTTAAATAAGAATTAGGTGTATTTTTGGAGAAACAAGACACTTTTTAAATGTAACAATGCCTAATTACATCAAAAAATCAGAAGTATGGTAAATTAGAATGTTAATGGTGTTTTCCGCAGAATTCTAGTGCCAGTAGTTCATGATCTTTCTTATTTTGAAACCTTCACACACTGAAACCTTTACTACCTGTGGTAGCACAAACTAAAGAAAAAAAAGGGGTAGTGCACTGCCTCTGTAGATCCTGACAAAAGAGAAATTTGAACTTCAAAGCTTGTGTTCAAAATAACCAACTGCAGCGTCAATACAAGCCTCCAATCTGCTATGGTAAGACTGCTGCACATGCTCTAGCATTTCAGCAGAAATTTCAGAGCAGGCAGCAGTATTACTACTCACATTAGAATCCTGCTGAAAACACCATTAACATTTAAATTTAGCATACTTTTGATTTTTTATGTAATTAGACATTGTTACATTTAAAAAAGTGTATGTTTGTTCAAATATGCACCTTCTAAGTATTATTAAAATCTATTTATAGGCTAGAACTACAAGCCACTAACTACCAAACAATGTTGTGAGAACCGCACATCAATAACGCTTTCCATTTCGGAAATATTGGCAGTGCTAGTTTTAGGTGATTCACTCTATATATTAATACAGAGAATGATAGAATTAACAAAAGTAATTCTAGTCTTTAACCGCTTCTGCTATGACCATTTAAACCCTCCAAAGGTCAGGAATGGATACCCAATAAACAGCACAAGACATTTAAATTGTTAAAAGCTGTAAAAATGCTTCATAACTACACATTTGTATCTTCTGTATTTATTAAGTTATTTCAGTGAAACAAAAACTGGTTTAAAGCCCATTAAACACAGTATGTATCTATAGTATCACCAAAGTAGAGACTATATTAACATATCATTGAAATTTCACTATTTTGTTTCACTGTTGCAAAAGTCATTCTGTGCATCAAGTGAAGCTAATTTGTGAGTCTTCTTTCTTATGCATTTGAACAATAGCTGCGTAAGCGAAGTGTTCTCAAATTCAAGGTTTCATGGTTCAGTTTATGCTACCGCACAATAATGATTGTATACATTGTGTAACACACAGGCTGCAAAGAAAGCAAACCTCTGTCAACATGTGTATGTATGTCCTAGAATAGTTCACAACCCAAGTTTATGGTATATTTAGGCAGCTGTTGTTTTTACCCAGCCATAGGTCATTTTGATTGTGTCAGGGTTTAGAGTGATTTCTTTTAGTTAAAACACATTTGAAATTGTTAAACCTCAGTGCTAATCATGGCTTCAATTAGTAACGTAGCAAATAAATTACTTGCATAGGCAGTGTATAGGCTTCTCAAATAATTTAATAAAATTTGGAGGACCTTTTGCTGTTTGATATGATTTGGAAATTGATGGCAATTTTTCAGATTTTGAGGGGGGTGTTGAGGAGGTAGCAGTGAGGAAGAAACTGACCTGCTTCCATCAAGTGTTTGTGAAGAATTAACATTGTGGAGTGGTCAATGTAACTCAAATACAAACATAGATCTTCACGAGCAGAGCCTCCAATGTGCAACTGCAAACTCAGTTGACTTCTGACAGTCAACCAATTAACGTTTTCAAATATTTTTTTAATTGCTAACTAGTATCTCTCATTGTTGCGGACACAAATGTATATGCAAGTAGGATGAAGGAAGACCTGATCTCTAAAGGCAATTTAGGACCTAAGGGCAGTGCTGCCAGGTCTGCCAAAACAAAAGCAGGAGATTTTGTTTAAAAAAAGAGGAGAAAGCAGTAGACTCTTTTACATTCAAATTTTGTTAATGTATATAAATACTAATTGAAAAGTGTTGTTTATTCATCTCTCATCATCATCATCATCATGCCCGCCTTGGTAGCGGGGTGGTAGCATGTCTGCCTCACGCTCAAGAGGTCCCGAGTTCGAATCTCGGTCAGGGTGAGCTACCTGGCTAAGGTTTTTTCCGGGGTTTTCGTTATCCTGAAAGAAAAATGTCGGGTAACTCTAAGCTCTATGGACCCTGGACTCATTTGAGCATCATTTCACCCAATCCATTCATCGTCCGATATGACTTAATGTTTGAGGACGTAAATTACACAAAAAAAAAAATCATCATCATCCGACTGAAACCTAACTGAACACAAATGTTTAGATGAACTGAAATCTGTCGATTCATCCACAATGAGAGAACATTTATTTTCTCTGTGTTGCATATAGCATTTATTTACTTTTAAGAGCCAAAACATTGTTTTGCAATTTCAGAATCAGGGCAAATGGATTTAACTAGAGAAGGCACATGTTCCATGACAGTTTTCTGTCCAACAAGCCGTTTGGTAGTGTTTGTAGTGTTCATTCGATGTGAGCTGAGCTGAGCATATGTATGTTACCGTAGTATTTATTGATGACTTCGCTTACCATATTTTGTGTTTATGCAGTACTCAGGTAGCACCTCGGGGAATTCACGGATTCAAACATATGATGTGTCACTCATAATGAAATGTCTTGCTTGGGAAATTAAAAGTTTAGGCGAAAGTGCTATATATTATTAAGGAATTATGTTGTTTAAATTGACCAAAAATGTAACAAGCAGGAGATTTAGAAGCTTTTTTTTTTTTTTTTTTTTTTTTCATTTTTGAAAGTAGAGCAGTAGATTTCTAAAACAGCAGGAAATCTCCCCCTAAATCAGTAGACCTGGCAACACTGCCTAAGAGTAGAATTCAGAAGTGGACAGAAGTTAACACTCAATGACATTTACAGATTACTTGGTCTAATTACTCTCACAGGTATTATTCATAAACCTACATTTAACGTGTACCAGTCTACAGGTGGCATTCTAGTTACTCTAATTTTTTGAGAAATACATATCAAGTAACAGGTTTATTTTCATTTTGTGGTTCCTTTGTTTCACCTTCAAAGAAAATGTAAATGATAAAATACACAAAATTAGGCCAAGAAAATTACATGCCTAATGAAAAGGTCACTGTTGATGAAAGCTTGAAACCTTGGAAGGAGTGCTTAGGTTGAAAGTAATACATAAAAACAAAGAGGGCCTGCTTGGCATAAAAAGTTTTTATCTAAGTGGAAGTAAAATGGGATATCTTTACAATAGCTGGTCAAGGGACTTATAACACTAGAGACACAAATTTGGAGTTATCTGGATCCATAGTAATGCACCTGATGGAACCTGTACTTCATTAGTGTAGGACTGTATATTTAGATAATAGGTAAAGCTCACCTAAATTATGCATGGTCTTATACAAAACAAATGCATTTGGAACAGTATGTTCAAATCATATTGGTTTGCCAAAATATGTAGATACAAAGGGAAAAACATTCCTCATGGGTAACCAAAGGCATTAGAACTTCTAGTGAGAAACTAAAATTCTTTAGCAACTTAATTAGCAATGGCAATGCTTCCAAAAAATTGGTAAACTATTATAAGAAATATAAATCAATCTATAAAAAGGTTATAAAGGCAGCAAAAATATTAGAGAACACTAGAAAGATAAACTCATCCGAAAATAAACAGAAGATCATGTGGGACATAATAAAAAGGGAAACTAACTCAAACTGTTGTAAGCAAATATTGCATTGAAACAACAAGACAAAACCGTAACAAATCCAAGAGAAATAGCCAACACATTTAACAATTTCTTTGTAGATGTCTCAAAAAGTGTGCAAACGAAGAGCAACTTAACAGATGGTCCAGAAAATAAAGCCCACATTCATTGCAATGATAAATCATTATTCCTGGGCACCAGTCTGCAATGATGAATTAGTTGATGTAATTAGGGAGCTATAAAACAAAAAATCAGATGCCCTTGATGGAAGCTCAACCTACTTAATTAAAGTGTAGCAAGAATATCTTAAAACTGCTGTGTCATTCAGTAAATAAATCTCTTCAAAGCGACACATTCCCCCAGGAACTGAAGGTAGCAAAAATAAAACCAATATTCAAAAAAGGAGATGAAAAGAATGCAATAACTCCACTTTCAACCTTTTCAAAAATATTAGAAAAAGTAATGTACAAGAGGCTTATTGCATTCCTCAACAAATTTAAAATCATTAATAGCAATCAGCATGGGTTCCAAAGCAAGAAATCTACTAGTCAGGCAGTGATCAATTTTGTTGAAAGTATCTATGATGTACTGGACAGAAGAGAAGTTGGGATGGGATTATTTTTGGATCTATCCAAAGCTTTTGACATGTTAGATCACAATATTCTGTTAAATAAACTACATAAATATCGTGTAAGAGGGGTGGCCTTCAATTGGTTTAAATCATACCTTGAAATGAGAGAGCAGGTTGTCAAGATCACTTTCACAGAAAGAGGCCAAAAAGAAATCAATACTGAGTTATCACAAAAAAGACCAGTAGTATCAGGGGTTCTGCAAGGATCTATTCTGGGCCCCCTGTTATTTTTACTATATATAAATGATCTTCAATAATGTTGTATGAACAATTTAGATGCTAAAATCACACTCTTTGCAGATGATACAAGTATTTTCATTGCAGGAAAGGATGATAGCCTTCAGCAAAATATAACACCAGCTACAGTAAATGTATTAAATTGGTTTAAAGTCAATAAGTTGCTTGTAAAGGAAGAGAAAACAATAGCACTAAATTTTCAGCATAAGGTTTGTAGGAAAACGGGAAACCCTTGCATCAGAATTGGCTCCAGATTGAAAAATTTTGAACAGCAAACTAAATTCTTAGGACTATGGGTAGACAAAAATTTAAGTTGGGACAAACATATAGGAAAGTTAGCAAAGAAGCTGAGCCGTGTTTGTTTTGTTTTATGTCAGCTGAAGCCTGGAGTAGAATTTACTGCACTCAGAAACCGTTACTTTGCTTACTTTCAGTCACTACTATCATATGGACTACCATAATGGGGAAATGCTACAAATAGTAAGATGATATTTAAGCTACAAAAGAAAGCATTGCGAATTATGGTTGGTATTCCAAAAATGGAAAGCTGCTGAAATCATTTCACAGATTTGAATATCTTGACCTTAACAAGTTTATATATGAAACAGTTATTGATTTACATGAAGACTCATACTGTGAACTATGTCACAAATGCTGAAATACACACTATTAACACATGTAATAAAGATAAATTACACACCTATATTCATAAAACAAAACTATTTGAGACTTCTGTCAAATACATGGGTTTAAAGCTATACAACCACTTGCCAAATCAATTAAAAAACATATCCTCTATATATAAGTTTAAGGCAGAGAACTATGTCACAAATGCTGAAATACACACTATTAACACATGTAATAAAGATAAATTACACACCTATATTCATAAAACAAAACTATTTGAGACTTCTGTCAAATACATGGGTTTAAAGCTATACAACCACTTGCCAAATCAATTAAAAAACATATCCTCTATATATAAGTTTAAGGCAGAGTTACACAATTACTTTAAAAAAAAAATCAGTTTTACTCAGTAAATGAATACTTAGAATACAAATCAGGTAAAGTATAAATTAATCAGTTTGTTGTGCATAACTATACTAATGTATTCTATTTCTATTCTTGTTTCATGTGTCCGAGATTGGAAGACTTCATCAATGAAGAATTTTAACTGACCAAAGCAGTGTAATACTAGAGTCAGTGTCTGCATAAATATTCATAACTGACAACAAAATAATTGAAATAGCACAAAAAAATAACTTTCCCAAATCATTAGTGGACAAAAAAGTGAACTTAACAAAAAAGAAGAAGCTACTAAAGGAAACCACAACCCTCTCAGCTACAGAAACTAACATGATTTTCAAAAAATTCACTTACCATCCACGGGCCTATGATAAATTCAAAAAAGTCTTCAAAAAACAAAACATTCAACTAGCACCAGTCAACCATTTCTCCTTAAAAAACCTAATTTGCTCAAACATCAAAGATGCCATTCCATCTAACAAAAAATCTGGGATATATCAAATTGAATGCAATGACTGTAGTCAAATTTATATTGGAAAAACCAAAAGAAATTTAGAAACAAGAGCAAAGGAACACTTTAGAAACATAAAATATAAACAATTAGAAAAATCAGCAGTTGCCACACATTTTTGGGAAAAAAATCACAACATAAATCCAGAACCAAAACTACTAAAACATACATCAGGAAAACAAGAACTATCCACATGGGAACAAATCTTCATTTCAAAAAATAGGAACAAAGTATTCAATTTCGACATCCCCCAGAAAGATTTGTTCAGCAAGTTCCTTGAACCGCCACCAGAGGAGACCTGTGACAAAATATCGTCAGCTACACCAATGAGAACCAGTCGAGAGCCGGCCGATGATAGAGGCAAAGCCTCAGAAACATGTTCCGGAAAAATTTAAAAGTAAGTGTTGTCTAGTGTCTTTAATCGACTCTTTTTAAAGTTAATTTAAGTGAAGCATAAGTTAAAATAAAAGTGAATCAAAGTGAAGTGTTAGTGAGGTAATGTGTCAATATCATCTCAATTCACTTTTATTTTAGATTATCTATTGTCTGTTTTCGTTTCCTGAAACCTGCTTGAAATTCAGACAGCTTCCTTCTTGTTCCACCCATATACTTAGCTTTTCTGCTAATATCCTGTGTATATTTTTCATAATATAGATAACAAACTTATTCCCCTGTAGTTTTCTGGTTTATTTGCACCTCCCTTCCCCTTATAAATAAGCTCAATCATGCTTGTTTTCCAACTTTCTGCTATGTCATCACTTTCTTTTATCCTTTTTGCACCTTTGTCATTTACTTCTAAGCCCATTTTTGTTTCCCCATACACTTTCCGAAATTCCCCTGGTATACCATCGGGTCCTACTGCCTTCTCTTTTTTTATAGATTTTAATTGATGGTATACCTCTTGCATTGTGAATTGCCTATCTAGATCTTCATCTGCTATTTCTAATATTCCCAAATCTCTTATTTCATATGTTGACTTTCTTCCCTGCCCTATCAGCTACCTGAATTCTCTCTGCCACTCATTTGCTTTAATCTCATTTTTTGCCTCCTCTTTCCTGACTCAACACCTCTTACTGCTTGCCATATTTTTTTTTTTTTTTTTCCCATCCTTTCCCTCTACAGCTTCTTTTAACTTTTCCCCCGCTTTTTCCTGCCATTCTTTCTTTTTTGCTTCTAATAAATTTTTATATCCCCATTTCCTAACCAACAGATTTTTCCTGTCTGCTTCTTCCGTTCTCCTCCATTTAATAAGATCGTTAATTACTTTTTTTTTATCTGTTCTGCATTCCTCACCATACCACCTTTTATTTCCCTGTATCTTAATCTGCCTTGTTTCCATTTGTTTCCCCACCCTTTTGACTAGTAATTCCAGTAGTTCTAATGCGTTTTCCGTCCAAGCCTCCCTAATGTTCAGCATTATACCCTTTTCTATAATTTGTCCTACATCTGAATCTATGTCATGTATAAAACCTACTCGCTGTTCCTCCCTCCATTTGAACGTTTTTATTCTCCTTGTCTGTATTACCTCTCCTCCTCCTGCCCTTTCTCCTACTTTATGTTTCAGATTTATTTCTGACTCTTGTGCATAAGTTTGTAATTTTGAAGTTATCTTGCATTTCAAATTATTTGGCCATAATAGGTAATCAATTACACTTTGACCATTTGTATTTATAAATGTATATTCCCCAGCTTCATCTTCTTCGTATTTTCCATTTAAAATATCAAGAGAATTTTATTCACAAAAGTCGATAAATTTTTCACTCCCCCTGTCCATTTTGTCCCTGCTATGTCGAACACTCTCTCTTTTCTGTAACATATCATTTGATTCCCACCAATCCATTAAATTTACATCACTTTCCCCTATCTGACATTGAAATCTCCCATTATTATTATTATTATTATTATTATTATTATTATTATTATTATTATTATTATTATTATTACCTCTATATGTATATACTTACCTGTTAACCTCTATTTCCTTCTCTAAAAGCTTATATAATTCCGGGTTATGGAACTGTGATGTAACTGGCGGGTTGCATACTATACCTAGAAATATTTTACTGTCATTTAACTGCTTATCTTGGATAATCACCCACAATACTTCTTTAGATCTAGACCATGTTTCTTTAACTGTCTTACTCAACTCTTTCTTAATAAACAATCCTATCCCATTTGAAAGCCTCCCTGTCTTTGCTCACGATACTCCACCCTTACCAACATAATTGTATTTTTACTTCAATAATCTCCTCTTTTAACTATGTTTCTACCACTGCCAAATAGTCTAATCCCTCCAGTAAATTTTGTAAGGTTCCCAAGTAGAGTTTGTTTTTTAAGCCTTCACAGTTCCAAAACCCCTTATCGCCTTACTGTTTGCTATTGCAATCCTGTTCTAATCCTATCCCTACATATTCTGAACTTCTCAGTTTGTAACCTTCCATTGTTCTGTTAATGTCACTTTGTAGCACGATAATGCTCCCATGTGGTGATAAAACAATACTTTCTTCTCCACCCCTCTCTTCCCCCCTACTACTTCTTCGTTGCCGCTCCCCCCCCCCCCCCCACCTTTCCCCATCTCTTCTTCCTCACTGTATGCTGCACTACGCTGGCGCCATACCTCCTTCTCTACTACAGCACATGCTGCTTCCCTTTCCTCCCTCCTCGGTGTGATGACCTTCTTTGGCGATGACGTACCTCGTGACGTCTCCAATGTCAGCATATCTTCTCTCTCGTTCGTTACAGCTGTTGAGTTCTCCACATATTGTACTGCTCCGCCGCCTATTGTCGATTCATCATTTTCCTTCCCTACTTTGTCAGCCATTCCTCTATCCTTGGGACTGGACTGGACTTTGCCCTTCCTCCACCTGTCGTGTGTGTATATTCACCTCGTGCCTCTGTTGTAACTTTTTGCTGAGTTGTTTCCTGTTCTGGTCTGCCTTCCAGTCTTACATCCTTTTTCCCCTTAGGCATCATTTCCCTGCTATCAATCCAAAGTTGTAAATTTCGAATGTATGTTTTTTTCCCAATCATCCTTGCTTCTTTCATCTGTATTATGAGCTTTTTCTTCAGTTCCCATTCCTCAAATGATAAATCTTTATTTATTAAAATGTTTGATCCTTTTAGTTTTCTTGATCTGTTCACTATCTCGTAGACTATACTCATGTCCGTGAGTCTTGCGGGTATTGTTCTCCTTCCTGTATTCCTTTCTATGAAAAACACTTTTGGTATCTCCCAGCCTCCCAATCTCAGTTCCAATTTTCATTCCAGAATATCACACACTTCTTGTATGGCCCAGACCCCTCGACGTTCCTCCACTCCAGTGAATAACAAATTGTACCTCCAATTCCTTTCCTCTAGTAGACTAATCTATCCACCCTTACTTTTACCCCATCCGTTTCTTTCCTGATATCCCTACTTCCTCTTTGATTTTCTTTTTTATTTCTCTTATTGCAGCATCTACTTGATCACTTAGTCCCTTTTCCAGCTCGTTCATTCTGCTTAGTATTCTTTCCAAACTGTCACCTCTGTCCATTGGCCCTGGATTCACTTCTACCCCACTGATAACTAATAACACAATCAGAATAATTGCCATAATCTTGTGGTTCCTCTTCTTCTTTTCTATTTCCAGATTTACTACCTCTAACTGCTCTGAATGCTCCGATCCTTCACCTGTATGTGGAAATATCCACTCCCACTGTCCCTTATAACCTTCTTTCTTTAAGTTAACAGGAACTCCTTCTCACACATCTGCTCCCTTCCACTGCTCACTTAGCACTCTAAATTATTACTACTAATAGACATGTCTCAAGATTACATTGCAATATAGTACATATTTACTTTTATTTTGGAATAACAGAAACTGAAATTAAACAGGAATCATGACTGTGTGCGTGCGTGGGTGCATTTGTGCGTGCGTCCGTGTGTGTGTGTATGAGTTTCACAATTAATGGAGCATAACCCCCAGCATTCGAATAAACAAATTGGTGAAATTAATTGCAGAATGTACCAGTCTTTCAGAAGCAGTGTCATGCATACAGAAAAAGAACTCAAAGTGTGCAAAAAGCCTAAAACAGTTTTAGAAAATACAAATGATTTTGTCAAGTGTGCAATCCCTACAAACTGTTTCAGTTTTCTTTTTATGGCAGTGAACTACCAATAATAAACACAGCATTAAATTTGTCAACAGTGACCTAATTTACTATCTCCTTCAAATGGGACGATGTTTGTCCTTCAGCGCTTCTGAGGAAGCAACCAATCGGAGTCCTGCAGTGCTTTCGTATTGCAAACCCCCTAATTGGTGTGTGATGAGCACCAATCTAATCAATCTCTATTAAAATACTATTTGTGCTAAGACAACACTTCAGATTTTACCACAACTGATTCACGTCTAACGTAGAGAGTAATGTATCTAACCGTGAAAACCCCATAATTTTAGCTCAAATAATTTTCCTGATACAAATAAATAAAACTCTATTATAACAATGCATCATGACACAAGCACTGTACTGAACAGCATTATTGATTGGCATGCATGCATGTACAGTACACACAAAATAAGAAGAGCGCTGGATTTATGGTGTGGTGCAGGCAGAGGGGAGGAAGCGAGAGCTAACGCTCTCTTGTTTCTGCAGTGTGGCCAACCTTGAAAAACACAGTTCAGCAAAATAGCGTGTATGATAAGTGAATGAATGAATCAAGGTGTAGTGTTTAACAAGCGCTTTTACTACATACGGCACCGCAGGCGGTGACACTGATGATACATGAGATGAAGATGGAGTACCGGTGGAATGAGATGGCGGCGGAAACCGGAGGTCCCGGAGAAAACCCGCCCCAGCGCCTTGTTGTCCACCACAAATCTCACTTTGAGGTTGCTTGGGATCAAACCCGGGCTGCCTTGGTGAGAGTCTAGTGGCCTAACCACTGAGCCACGGCGCTGCCACAAGATAAGCGAAGATATCACAAGTAATGTTGCATCCTCTGAAAACATTCCTTAGTTTTGCCCACACCAGCTCAATTGCATTCAGATCACAGTTATATGGAGGTAGACAAATAATAATGTGTCCCCTTTTGAGAGCCGTAACATCCACAAATGTTCATACAAATATAAATCATTTTCAAGTAAATACTGATGTACATTACCACCACACTCGTAACAAGGATAAACTGACAATTCGAGCGCACCAAACAAGCCTTTGTGAAGGAAGTTTTAACTACAAAGGGATAATGTTGTATAATAAACTTCCAATTCATTTAAACAAGCTGCATCATAAAACCACTTTAAGAATAAGGTTAAGAAATTTTTGTATACACACTGTTTTTATATGGTTAATGAATTTTTAGAACTCTAACCATGTAAATGAGCACTGGGAGCATAATACATTCACAAACCTGTAATATTCATATTATGACATTTCTTGTAGTAAATTAGTCTATGCAAATACCACATGAAACCATAGAAAAGCTGCTTACAGTCTATATTCTATGTAATCAATTTGACTATGTATATACTGTATTTATACATTTTTACATGTCTCATAACACGTATATGTTGCCAAGGACGAACTAAAATTCTAATTCTAACATAGGATTGTTGTAAACTGGTTAGCTAATTAACCTCGAAATTGATCAAAATGAAATATGGTGGACAAGATAAAGCTTAGCGTATTAGCCACTGGATGTCAGTGTATAGCGCATTTCAAATTTCAAAGTTGTCATCTATGTTTTGTAACGATATGTTTTAGTTAGAACTGTTTATATGAATATCCAGTTGAAATTGTTTTCTGATCTATCAGTGGGCCATGTAATGACAATATAAAAAAATGATTAACGGTTGCTAGGAAGAAGAAAATAAATAATCTTGTTTCATGAAGAAAAAAGTTTTAAATAGTGATGAATGGATTTGCAGGAGTGAGGTATTTTATGAAAATTAACGGAAAATATTTATTAAGAAAGTAAGGATTTATCGATGTGTTGGAGGTAACCTGCCGTGATTGACTAGGAAAGAAAGTTCGAGTAAAATTCAGTCAAGATTATATACAATCAAATTAGATATTTATCGCAATTGCATTAGCTTATCCGATATTTCTGAGTAATTATTAGCAACCCTTTATATACATTGCACATATTTGTGACGAGGAAAGAAAGCCTGCTTTAAAATCTAGACAGTACAATTAGTGACCTGAAGAAATCCAGATTATACAATTAAATTACATATTACGAAATCTGACTTATCTAAAATTTTATCTATGACACTAGAAACCAAACCTGAAAACAAGAGATCTCATGACTCTTATTTAATCAAACTCAATCATCAAAAAACATTTCAAACTAGAGCGAAGTAACCCTGTTACATCTGGCTTCCCAACCTGTTTCTTCGAAAAAGTCTGTGTCTGCTGCAAATAGAGTATCGGGTTACAGTTTATGAAGTTAAACGAAACTTACCAAATGAGGACTTGGGGCCCGATCGCTCTTCTTATCGCGCGCATATAGTATGTATATTTGTAACTACTCAGAATTGAAACGTAACCGTTTGACATGATATGATAAAAGAATTACTTTGAATACACCAAGTGTTCGTTAAATTCGAGCAAGAGGAAACAGTACACTTCCTCCTGGCCTGGCAGAACATATCTGGTCACATATCTTTGTTTATAAGTAGTTCGTAATCTCTATTTACTCTATAGTGTTCAAAGAAGTACTATCCAGTTCTTCCATTTAAAAGCCATGTAAAACAGTATCAGCTCAAATAGTTTTCATAATATGAACAAATAAATATAAATATATTTATCGACACACCGTGCAGTAAAGCACTGTCATTATTGGTTGGTTTGTATGTGTGTACATATACTTGTAATTACTCAGAACTGAAATTTATACTATTGATATGACATGATAAAAGAATTACTTTAAATAAGCCAAGGTGTTATATTTGAGATATAGCAAACACTTCATTTCTTGGAAATTAATTGTTCTTTCACACTGGCCGTGTGTAGGCTAAATTGTGGAAACGTAGAGTCAGACTGAAAACTTCAATGTCATAGCCGGGATTTGAACCACGGATCTTCTGGTTTCCGTCCAGCAGCTCTACCATTGAGCTACAATGGCCAACGTGCCGACATGACATTAAATTCTCCAACTGACTCGTATTTTCCCGGTAAACCACTTAGGAGTTCTCAAACACATGAGACAACTACCTTAATGGCGACTTACAACATGTAAGTAGTGTAAGGCCCGGGCTTTATAGTTAACCACTATTAGGTCAATTAATGGAAATTAATTGTTCTTTCACACAATTGTTCTTGTCAAAGAAAAATTAATTTCCATTAATTGACCTAATAGTGGTTAACTATAAAGCCCGGGCCTTAAAGTACTTACATGTTGTAAGTCACCATTAAGGTAGTTGTCTCATGTGTTTATGAGAACTCCTAAGTGGTTTACCAGGAAAATATGAGTCAGTTGGAGAATTTAATGTCATGTCGGCACGTTGGCCATTGTAGCTCAATGATAGAGCAGCTGGACGGAAACCAGAAGATCCGTGGTTCAAATCCCGGCTATGGCATTGAATTTTTCAGTCTGACTCTACGTTTCCACAACTTCATTTCTTGTTAGCCTGCTGAATGTTGTATGCTTATATTTATGAATTAATGCTAGATAAGCAGTGTTTTTTACTCTGGAGGGTTCAAATCAATATTATTCAATTCTATTATATTATTTCAATTTTATTCTTCAGAATTTCTTGCACCATTTAGTTCAATATTATCCTTTAGAAAACAGTAGAGTATGAGTTAAATAGTGGAATGGCTTCTTGCGGTGAATTTATTGGCAAGTCAAAGAGGCAGGTATTGCGAAGTCAGGCTCGAAGTATTATTTTTAAGGTCTACATGTTCTTCAAAATATTGGGCAATGAGGCATATAGAAATCATCTCAATTTCAAAAATGCTCAACGGCTTACTGCTGAAGCGTGTGGTGTAGGTAAAGCAAGTGTCTCCCGCATTTGTTGAGGAGCAACAAAATCTGATCCCAGTGGTGCTCAAATGTTTGTGTCACCCAGAAAACATTTTGATCCTCCGAAGAGGGTAACAAATTCCAGTGACTTTGACAAGGACGCTGTATACAGAACTGTGTTCAAGTTTTATGACCGAGGTGAATTTCCAACTATACAGAAAATAACTTGCCTCTTACTGCCTGAAACATGCAGAAAACCTAAAAGACAATTTCAAGAAAGAGTATGAGTGTGCGAGAGAAAAGGAAAATATAAAAAGAGTGGGAGTAACAAGCTGGCAATGCTGAGTGCTCTAACGCATTTGATTAGCTGGACTCCAGAATTCTTCCCATTTGAAATGAAATGTGTAGTGTTTAATGCCTGCTTTTACTACATATGGAACCGCAGGCGGTGACACTGATGGTACATGAGATGAAAATGGAGCACCGGTGGAATGAGATGGTGGAGGAAACCGGAGGTCCTGGAGAAAACCTGCCCCAGCGCCGTGTTGTCCACCACAAATCTCATCTTTGCGGTCGCCAGGGAACGATCCCGGGCCACCTTGGTGAGAGCCAAGCGGTCTAACCACTGAGCCACGGCATGGCCCTTCCCATTTGAAACACATAATAGACTAAGTAAATGTGCTTACATTCTTTGCTATTAGATGTGGAATTTTTATTTGTAAAATGAAAATGTCAATATAATTGTAGATAGGGATGGAGATGTAGAAATATTTGCCACTACAGGAGGGAAAACAAAGATATGTTACTTGACCTGGGTTAATGAGGTCTAATGAAACTCAAAAGCATGGGTTGACAGTTCAGAATCAATCTTAGAAGATAACTAGGGAATTGCTGCCTTACTTGCCAGCAATTACTGTAAATCTTGCTGTAAGCAGGTGATTAAAATTCATTTAATTGCATGCGTTAAGCTGTTCTTTATATGCATGTTATGTTCATTTTAATATGTTAACATACCTTGAGACAGAAATTAAAGTTGCTGTTAAGTAATACGTTTCTGACTGCTGTATCTTGTGAATGAACATTAACAAAGGCAATAACCACCCTCTACTGTCAGTTACTAGACCACATATACTGGGTGTGTGTTGTGTAGAGTAATTCACAATTGTTTCTCAGAGTGAATCCATTTATTTACATCTACTTAAAGAGTTGGCTAGTTCTGCTAAATATTGCCAAGATTGGCTTTCTGTGAAGGAATATAACCAATAGGATATGCATTGCACAACTGGTGGTCCCAACAGGAACTACACCAAAATTCAGCACTGTTAGAAGGCTCTAGGCAAATATCTTGGTATTTAAAATTGAGTGTTACACCACAAATTATTCACTTAAATGTGCAGTAGTAAAGCAACAGAACAAGTATATATAATATAACAAATAACATACTTTATTTGATGAAGACATGAGCTGGTTTTTATTCCAGCTGCCACTGATAGAAGGTATTGCAGGTTCTGCTAACTGCAGTGGTTCTGGGTTCCTACAGATGCCTGAAAGTTCATCTAAATTGCATCCCTAAAACAAAAGCAAATTTTTAATGTTATCACATATGTACAGAAAGCTGTGATTTTCAAAATGTGAAATTCAATTCTTAAGACGTGATTTAACTGCAAGAATCTTTTTCTACATATAGGATGCTAAGCATGAAGTTTTATAAAAACTTTTCTGAATGTCCAGTTTTAATCATTATAACAATTTCTCTGCAAACATTTCTTCAAAGCATGAAACACTTTTCATTAACTTTTTTTTTCTAACTTCATCTTAAAATTTATACAGTAACAATATTAGATGCTTCTTGATATACACTTAACTTAAACCTTCATTTAATTTGACAATTTCTAATATCAAGTTAAAAGCTGCTGTACTAACCACACGTTCCAAAATGGTATCATTAGCCTCAACTACTAAATCAAATTTTTCCTCCAAATCTCGCCTTGCAATGTTTCCTTTGATGCCCTGGTAATGAAGAATCTTTGACATCCTGCAAATACGGACACATATTAACTCCATTAAACATACTGTTAAATATAGCATCTTGTTTTAAATCATTTTTTGTAAACATCTTCTAATAATTTTAGATAAGTAGCAGTAGTAAATTTAAATAATAATAATGATATAGTGGAAATTAATTGTTCTTTCACTGGCCGTGTGTAGGCTAAACTGTGGAAACGTAGAGTCAGACTGAAAAATTCAACGCCATAGCCAGGATTCAAACCACAGATCTTCTGGTTTCCGTACAGCCGCTCTACCATTGAGCTACTACGGCCAATGTGCCGATGACATTAAATTCTCCAACTGACTCGTATTTTCCCGGTAAACCACTTAGGAGTTCTCATAAACACATGAGACAACTACCTTAATGGCAACTTACAACATGTAAGTAGTTTAAGGCCCAGTCTTTATAGTTAACCACTATTAGGTCAATTAATGGAAATTAATTGTTCTTTCACACTGGCCGTGTGTAGGCTAAATTCTGGAAACGTAGAGCCAGATTGAAAAATTCAATGCCATAGCCGGAATTTGAACCACGGATCTTCTGGTTTCCATCCAGCCGCTCTACCATTGAGCTACTATGGCCAATGTGCCGATATGACAAATTCTCCAACTGACTCGTATTTTCTCGGTAAACCACTTAGGAGTTCTCATAAACACATGAGACAACTACCTTAATGGCGACTTACAACATGTAAGTAGTGTAAGGCCCGGGCTTTATAGTTAACCACTATTAGGTCCATTAATGGAAATTAATTGTTCTTTCACACTGGCCGTGTGTAAGCTAAATCGGTCTGTTACAAACTGCATGCAGTAGGTGAACTGTTTATTTGAGATAAGTGCTGTCAGTAAGGAATGTTGTTGTTTTTCAGGCTTATCTGTGTTGAATGGATGTTGGGTAACCATAACCATATGAAAGATAAAACAAGCATCGCTCGTGTTCTAAGTATTGTAGAGATAGGATTTTTGTATGGTCATGACCAGAAAATAATATTCTTTCTTATTATGAGATCGGCATCTGTCATTTTCAAATATTAATATCCGAGCGTAATTAATGAGATGTTCTCAGTTCAGGTGCATGAGATACACGTATCACATTCGGCAGTGCTGGTTGGAGGAATAAAGCTTAGAATTTGCTGGAGTCTGCAGTTTTTACCCCCGCCACTTTCCAACTTGTTGGAAAGAGGCGAGGGTGGTCTGCATTTTGAAGCCCGGCAAAGATCCACTCTTCCCTTCCAGCTACCGGTCCATAAATCTTCTCCCAATCGTCTCAAAGGTTTTTGAGCGATTGCTCCTGGCCCACCTGACTCCTCTCTTCGAGGAAAGGCACCTCCTACCAGATCACCAGTTCGGGTTCCGTCGGGGCCACTCCACGACCCTGCAGCTACTGCGATTGGTAGAAAAGGCTGCCCTGGGTTTCCAGGACAACCTCAAAACCGTCGCGGTGCTCCTGGACGTGGACAAGGCCTTCGCCACAACGTGGCACCAGGGACTGTTATACAAACTCAAGGAAGCACAACTCCCCTCCCCATTCCTCACCCTGATCAGTAGTTTCCTCCGGGATCGAACCTTCAGGGTGCGGGTCGAAGGCAAACTCTCCTCCGTCAGACCCATAGCGGCGAGAGTCCCGGAAGGCAGTGTACTCTCGCCGTTACTCTTTGCTGCCTACATGTCTGACTTCCCTACAAAGCCTCGCACTGTTCTGTGCCAATATGCTGACGACGTCCTCATCTTAGCCCAGAACAAAAACGTCCGCTACTGCCTCCCTCCGCTGCAACGATCACTCCGAGCCATCGGCACATGGAGTGAAAGGTGGGAGGATGGCCATCAGCCCACAGTAGAGCTCTGCCCTTCTGCTGGGGAAGATCCTCCGCTGGCGCCCGGAAGGAGACCTGCGGTTGAGGCAGAGAAGGATTCCTTGGGTCCGATCTGCCAAATACCTGGCTGTCCGACTGGACCGCGGCCTCACATTCACCCCACATGGCCGTTAAAAAATCAACCTCGGCCATGCAGCGCTCAGGCAGTTGTACCCCATATTCCGATCGACCATGCCGACTTACCTGAAACTACGGGTGTATCGTGCGATAATCCAGCCCCTGATCCGGTATGGATGCGAGGTCTGGGGATCGGTGGCTCGTACCACCATTCGCAGACTGCAAGCCGTGCAGAACAGGGCGCTTAGGATGATCTACGATACCGAACATATGTTTCCTTCACACATCCTACACTCCCATTCTGGCATACCTTACGTTGAGGACGTTGTGCGTGAACGCTCGAGCACATTGTATGCCAGGATTACATCCCATCCCAACCACCTAGTGAACACACTAGGGCAATATGACCACCGTGTGCCCAGGAGGAGAAAGAGCTACCACCTCCCCAAGGACGCCCTTGGGTGGTGAGACCAGCCTCTCATCCCCTTAACACTACACTCTGTCCTGGCCACACTATACCTTGTTTCACGTAAGCTTGCCCAGGATCTCTTAACGGTCACGTGACCTAATCACCTCTCATTGGTTGCTGTTGTGGTAATGACTGTCGTGCGGTAAAAATTAGTTCGTTATTTAACATGGTGATATATCATATGTTGGAAGAGAATTGTCAAATTTATATTTTCGTAACTGTTTTAATTAAATATATTACGCAACAGAGTTGATTTGTCTGAAATGCATGTTAATTCTTAAACGAAGTAAAGAGGAGGTTCCTTTGCTCTCAAGCACATGGCACGATAGCACGTGATTTAGCGGTAGTGCCGACATTTGTTTATATGACTTTTATCACTGACCTTGTTTTGAACTGGATTAGTCATGCATCGCCATTCGAGAGTGCGGGAGCTAAATTATTTTATTGATCGTTTATTGCGCATGTACTTACTTATATGTATAATGGCAGAGTCTACAGCCAGTTTTGCGCTGAAGTATCGCAAGGATAATTATTTACAAACAGGCGAAAAAAGAATTGTGTTGCATGTGTTTAATGCACTCACAGAGAAGAATCCGTCTTTGTCAGTGAGAGAAGTCGAACAGCTGTGCTCTGAAGTTACAGGTGTGAGTGTTAGATCCGTAGGAACATCGCGACATGAAACTGAGAAAACAGGAAAACTTACCACTCTAGGCAAAACCAGGAATAAACAAAAGTGCGTGCTCGGAGAGAATACGTGAAAAGTGTTGTGCGTCGTCATGTGTGTAGTTTTTCTTTAGAAACGAACTCCCTAACATAAGTAACATTTCGTCTGCTGTAAATGAGGATGCAGATTTACCAAATTTCAGCAGATTGCTTATACAGCTGGGAATTGTGAATGAAAAAAGACGCAAGAAAAATGTGCTAAAAGACAGAGGCGATATTGCTATGTGGTGAAGACGCTATTTAAGGACAACACTGCACCGAGATACAAATCGCTAAATATACACGAAGAACACACGAAAAGTAAGGTATGGTGTGACACGACTTTTAAGACGGAAAGACAAGCATTTTTTAAAGGTATGTGTGCTGGTTTAAAAAATCCAAGTGGAAAAGGCCACAGGCCTTTCATTATAAACTCTTTCAGTTTCATTGCTCAGTCATTCTGTTTCAATTTGCTCAGTTCATTATAAACTTGTATTTTTGCATGCCTTCATATCCTTATTTGTATGATTTTTTATGATTTTATTTATCTTCCCGGCAATTATTACGACATTTACTGCAGGTTTAAATGTGACGGGAAGGCACCGCCTATGACGCGAAAGCATTAGCCAATTAGGGCGCGGGGGAGGGTTGTTGAACGCGGAGTGATACATTTCAGCGGGGCAATATTATATGACGTCCTGGATCTGGCCCGTCGGCTGACCCCCGGCAGTCAGGTCCCCCTGTGCGACCCCAATGAGAACCACAACCTAAACGGTCCCCAACCACCCGACTCTCGCTCCTGGCCCAGCCACACTGGACGGACTCTGCAACGGAGGCCGCCCCTAGCGTGGCAGTTTAGGGCACTGGCCTCCTACTTGGAAGTTCATCCCGCCGCCAGGAGCACTGGCAGAGGCTGAATCAGGTCCATCAGTTAACAAGGACATCCAAGCATTGGAGGAAAGACAAATCCTATAAGACCACAAGGGTAAATCCGCATAGCGGATAGCTACCGTGGCGCTCTACCCACCATCCGGGAGCACCCGAACGACTTGTTCTCGCTCTTGGTCTGCAGTAGGGCCTACCTCCATATGCCATTAGCTTTTGCGAAGATTACAGTGTGAACGAACAATTAATTTCCGCCGCCGCCATCATTAAGAATACTTAATGTGTTAAAATATAAATTTCCTACAAATGCTTAAAATAAGCATGAACTGGCAAGTCCTTAAAGTATTAAACTGCAGAAACCATAAAAAATGCATCTTATTTATTATAGTTCATTAATTTACAAGCTAAGGAACAATGTTTGGAACACATCACCAGAAGCTGATATGGTTTTCTAAAATCAAAAGCAAGCGGTGTATGTACAAACCCTATTTAAGAAGATTCCAAATTTTTCTTCAAGCATACATTTGTATTTTAGAAATATGTTCCTATATAAACACGACTTTACCAAAACATATAACTATCATAGTAGAAAGAAAAATAATTTACATACCGTATGCACAAAATTTCTTAAACATTCAGGTCCGTAGTTTTTGTTTAAATCCGTAAACAATGATGACAACTTCGAAACAAAATGCGTTATACGCTGACATCTAGTGGCTAATATGCTAGGCTTTCATTTATTTATTTATGTTCAGTTCAGTATAGCGTTAAATACACAAAAGAACCATGTCATATGAATTTATACAGATTGTATGATACAAACGAGATACTAACTAGACTATTAATAAATTAATCCACACTATTATAGCCTTAGTCAATTTAAGAACACAGCTGTACAGGTTGTTGATATAAATAGAATACTAACTTGCTTTAATAAATCCATACACACTAATAATAATAATAATAATAATAATAATAATAATAATAATAATAATAATAATAATAATAATAATAATAATAATAATAATAATAATAATAATAATAAGCTATAATCTTTATAAAAATAAAGTTCTAACTAGTATTAATAAACTCATCCACACTATAATAGGCTTTTTCAATTAGGAAATATTTCAGTGTTGATTTAAAATTATTATCTTTACAATTCTTGATAGTGATTGGTAGTATGTTATAAAATTTTATGCCCATAAAACTAGGTGTCTTTGACCTAAATTCACCATTTTCTGTTTTCAGGATTACAAACTGTTTCCGATTTGTCATATATGATTTCATCATTTTAAGTACAAGGCCCCGGATGCCAAGATCATATAATTCATTCATAAGTATGTTACTATCAACAGTCAAAAGCTTTAGTGAGATCTAATAATATGCTAGCCGCGTAGTTACCAGCGTCTATATTGCTTATTATTTCTTCAATGCAACTTGAGATACACTTTGTAGTGGAGCTATTTCTCACAAAACCGTTCTGATGTGTGGGTATATGGTCAAATTTTAAGAGATAATTCATAATTCTACTGAAAAGAACACGTTCAAAAATTTGTGATAGTGCTGGTAAGATAGAGATGGGTCGGTTCGTTTTTTAAAAATGGGTATAACTTTTGCTATTTTTAGGATATCTGGGAAAATTCCAACTTCTAAACAGGAGTTTATAATGTTAGCAATTGGGTCCGCTATTGCCATTCTACATGCTTTTATCAAACAGGTGGGTATGCCATCATTTCCCATACTATTATGGTTTTTTAAATTTTTAATAATGTTTTATATCTCATATTTGTCAGTTGGATGTAGATATATACAGCGTGAGGATTTGCAGTTGCTTGCTAGTCCCAAAGAGGTATTGATATTGCTTGTGGTGTGATTGAGTTTTAATTTAGTTCCAATTAGCTTTCACACTGAGTCGTTTGTTTTTGGGCAATTTTGAGGTTATTAGCTAACCAGTTTACAAAAATCTGAGAGCAAGACGTGTGCTGTGGATGTTATGGTTCTCGAAATGGGACACACTATTATTCGTCTAACCCCGTATAACTGTAATCTGAATGCAATTTAGCTGACGTGGGCAAAAATAAACAATGTTTTCAGAGGACGCAATGTTAACTGGAGAGCCACAAATCTGCGGAAACTTGCTATAGAAGCGACAGATTTGGAAGCATACAAGAAGGTCGAAGAGCTGAAAATACAATATTGGAGAAGTAATGATACAGCAATTGATAAAATTATCATAACATATCACAGGTACCGGCGATGAAATGACCCAACACACTCGCAATTCAAAGAAGTACAAAGCGAGTGAGAGAGTCAGGGTCTGTTATGTGAGATAGGAAGTTCCGGTGCCGCATAAAGGTTCGCAAAACGGGCGGGGGTAAAAGGTACAATTCGAGCGCTGCATGTACCCTAACAACCGGATGTGAATTATATTCAATGTCACCAATTTAATTATTTTGGCTGACGTGTTGCATACTAACATAAAAATAAATTCTGTTTAGTTCAAAATTTAATAGCTATTATATTATTTTAATCCTTATGAAGTCATTTCCGTAATATCATTGGCCTATTTTGTACCTTATTTGAGCTCAATGTACATACCTTATGAATAAGATACTACATTGGCTAACCTGTACATATTTGAATGAAATTTTAAAGCTTTAACGAGATCGAAGCCAAGCGAAATTAAGTCTGGATAAAATTTTCATCAATTTGTGAAATTGTAAAGATTTCAAAGGCCTGCGAGGAGGTATTGGTAGCAAGAAGAAAGAGAATGCATTTTCACGAAGACCTAATGGTAAGTAAGAATTAGCATGTAGCTAAATACCGAAAATTAATATGACATAACCTGAATTGTGCCTTTAAACATATTTATGTATAGTTAAATTCTTTAGATTAATGTAGCACTTTATATCAAGAATGTTTTACATACAAAAGCATTAGTTTCATTAATTTTGTTACTTCATTATTGCAATAATGAGGTTTTCTGTTTTGTTTGTTTTTCTTTCTGTTTCTTTGTTTTTCTTTTCTTTTAGGGATCATCTCAAGCTACCAGGAATACGTCCGAAATAGAAAGTGCAGGATTATTGGATATTGTATATGTTTCTTGTTTTGGTGATGTGCAGTGATCTTCAGGAACATTAGTAATGTAGCTCAAAACTTTCTTTCCCACGTATAAACAAATTTAATGTGGCATATCAAATATTTTTTAGTTTGAGTTTCATTTTATATCAGTGGAAAATTTAACTCTACTGGCAGTGGACTGTTTTGTAAGGAAGGATAATATATGCAGAAGATGAGGTTGGAGTTATATATAAGCCATCTGATGTATTATTTTATGTGCCTAGAAGCTGTCTCGGGAGTTTGTAGCGCTCTCCAGGATCGATGTCGTACTCACCTAGACCGCGGATGAGGGAGTTGAAGTTGTGGGAGAGGTTTTGATAGAAGGAACGTAAAAGGGTATGGTTGTAGTCTGTTATTGTGCGGATACGTAGGTCACGTCGGATAACTGGATTGGGGATGTACCAAGGGGATCTGTGGCAATGCGGAGGAATCGGGATTGTAGAATTTCAAGGCGGCGTAGGTCAGACTTGGCTGCTACTCCCCATATTACACTGGCTGGCCGGAGTACTTGCTTATACAGGGGCAGTATTGTAGGCAGACATGACTGATCGTCGGTTATACAGAGGGTATAGCATACCCATTCTTTTGCTAACTTTATTAGCCACATATGTAATGTGGTCTCTCCACGTCAATTTGGCCGCACTGAGGCTCGGTGGTTAGACTGCTTGGCTCTCACCAAGGCGGCCCAAGTTCGATCCCAGGCAACCGTAAAGTGAGATTTGTGGTGGACAACACAGCGCTGGGGCGGGTTTTCTCCGGGATCTCCAGTTTCCCCCGCCATCTCATTCCAGCGGTGCTCCATCTTCATTTCATGTATCATCAGTGTCGTCGCCTGCGGTGCCGTATATAGTAAAAGCGGGCGTTAAACACTACACATTTCCACGTCAATTTGATGTCGAGTATAACACCAAGATACTTAACGTAAGTTTTCCAATGAACGTCCTCACCAGCTAGGCGAATTGGTGGAAGATCCGCTTTTCGTCTTCGAGAGAAGGTGATGGTCTGGCTCTTCTGTGGGTGGAAGCGTAGGCGCCAACATTTGAACCAGATGGTGAGGTCAGCATATTGTTGAATCCTGCGAGTACGCAGGTTGGGCTATGATGATGTGGAGGTGACAGCTGTCTCGTCAGCAAAGAGTAACAGCGAGCAGCGTGGCAGGGATGGTAGGTTGATGTATAGAAAGAAGAGAGTAGGTGCCAGGACACTACCATGGGGAACGCCAGCTCTAATGGGATGGGATGAGGATAAGACTCCGTCGTGGGAGACAGCAAAGGTTCTGCCAGTGAGGTAGGAGTGAATGAGATGTATTAAGTAGGAAGGCGTTTGGTAGATGATGAGACGGGAGAGTAAGCCTTGGTGCCATAAGCTGTCGAATGCTCTGGTGATATCTAGGAATAGTGCTGAAACGAACTGCTTCCTGTTAAAGGCTGTGTAAACTTCATCGACCAGACGACGTAGTTTTTTTTTTAGTGGAATGCTGAGAGCGAAAGCCGAATTGCTCCTCTCTGACAATATTGTGTGGATTCAGGACAGTCCCTAGTCGACTTAGAATAAGTTTTTCCATCAGTTTACTCGGTGTTGGAAGCAAACTGATGGGTCTGTAGCTCTCCGGGGACGTTCAGTCTTTCCCCAGGTTTGCCGATAGCGATGGCCTTTGCGTGCTTACAGGCCTTTGGGAAGTAGCAAAGTTTGAGGATGGCATTAAAGAGAAAGGTTAATGCTTTCACCCAAGGGAATGGTAGAACCTTTAGCGCCGCGTTCGCTATGTTGTCAAAGCCGGGTGACTTGAATGGCCGTAGGCTGGTTATGTGGCATTGCACTTCAGCTATGGAGATGGAGGGAGGTGGTAGATCATCATGGGGTTGGGAAAGGTACGCCTGAACTTCCTGATTGACTGCGTGGATATGATCTACATCCGAGGTATCAGCGGCCGTAAAGGTCATTTCCAGGAAGGTTGCATGTAGTTCAGCTTTTTCCCTTGCAGACTGAGCAATTGCCTGTCCGTGGTGCAGCGGTGGATCTTTGCCAGGGATTTGAAGTAAGGATTTTGTCATGCTCCAAAAGGAGTTGTTCTCTACACGAAGAGAGATGATCTTATTTTCCCAGCACTCGTTGCGAAATTCTTGGAGTTGAATTGGGATAGAGACTCTGATTCCACATTAAGCTTCTCGAAACCGCCGTGCGACAGATTGAGCGCTGCACATTAACTTTAAAATCTGTCAGTGTCAACAGATGTCTCTCTTCAGACAACTTCAAAATCTGTCGGTGCCAACGGTATCTAAGCCACACGTAAGCCATGCCAAATTAAGCGTGAAAAATGGTCATCAATTTGTAAAATTCGCAAGACTTGTAAGGCCTGCGATGGCATGCAAGCAGCGAGAATGAAGGGAATGGACTTTCACAAAGACCTATCGGTAAGTAAGATGTTGGCATGTAGCTAAATACCGAAAACTAATATGACTAACCTAAATTGTACCTTCATACATATTCATTTATAATTAAATTCTTTAGATTATGTAGCACTTTATAATGTATCAAGGATGTTTTACATGAAAAAGCATTAGTTTCATTAACCTTGTTACTTAATTATTAATGTAAAAACAATGTTTTTCTGCTTTTTTTTTTTTTTTTTTTTTTTTTTTAGTTACCTCATCATCTCAGGCTACCCGGAATAAGTTGGCAGAAATCAAAAGTGCCGAATGATTGGAAATTTTGTATGTTTATTGTTTTGGTGATGTGCAGTGATCTTCAGGAACATTATTAATGTAGAACAAAGCTTTCTTTCTCACCTATACAGCAATTTATTGTGGCTTATCAGATATATCTTAAAGTTTGAGTTTCATTTCAATATCAGTGGAAAATTAACAATAACAGCGAGGAGTGTTGTGTCCAATATGTTCTAAATTTTCAAGAAAAGTGAAGTTATTTTAGGAAGTTGATTGGATATATTTGTTGTATTTGTGTTAGAATTTTTCAATTTAAAATATTTGAGTCATATATGTAACAGTCCAGGTAAGGTAAGTAGTTTCCAGTTTAAATTACTGCAAAAATAGCTTTCCTAAATTGCAGCTATTTTGTAATTGTCATTTGATTTCCATGAGTTCATATAAAACAACATTAAGCCAAAATCAAACACCATGAATATTATTATGTGATTTCTTCAATATTTAAGCTCTTTTTAGGGGTAGGGTTAATATCCATATAATAAGCTGTCATCAAAGACGGAAATACTTAAAGGTTGCTTGTTAGCTTTATAGACATACCTCATTGCATTTTGTTACATATCTTTAATTCTTATGCTTTTTGTACTAACATGTGTGCAACAAACTTATACATGAAAATTTTCAGAAACATTCTTCCATCTCAGACTACCTTTTGTATGAAACATTTGTGCATTTCAGTCACAGTACTGGATTAAGTAATCTAAATTAAATGAATTGTTTATAAAGATGTAGTTGCAATGTTTGGTGGCAGCATCTGTTTTTGATAATGATATACTGTGTTTGCCATGTGTATTACATGCTTCACTGTGTCATTCTAACCCAAGTATGTGAATTTTCAGATATACCAAAACTGTGGCGGTAGATTTGTACAGAATTCAATTTCCTTTGATTTCTGTAGAATTTCTTTGTTTATAATTGGTATTATCTGTGTTTACATATAATCTGGGGCTTAAATTAAAATGTTCAGGTATGATGCTTGGATATGAAGTTTTATAAAGTTTTTCTTTAAATTGCAATGATATTTTGAAGAATTAGGTTCTCTTAACCTTAGCACAAAAGTGAATCTCTTAACCTTACTCATCAATGTATAACTACATCAGTGATAAAGAATCTCATAGTTTTTAACAGCAATTAAAAATATGATCTGAGATTCCATAAATTCAGTTTACTCTATCTTGTTTAATTCACTAATCACTATGTAATATTGTACACACTACATCAAATTATATACCTGAATAGCCATTTTAGAAGATATCTGGTGGGATTAGAATTGATCGTGTAAAAGCTTTAACAAGTTTTAAGTGCAGTTGTGCATTGCAAGAAATTAAAATGTCATTGTGTCATCGTCATCATTATATGTCATTTTTATTTTTATTTCCAGTATTCCACTTATTCCCAACTGGCCAGTTGGGAAGAGATTGAAAATGGAGGCCAGGGCCTTTGAAACTAGTCTCTCATAAATATATGAAAAAGTAAGTGACGAGTGTCAATAAACCAACCACAAATAATTTTTATATTAAGATTGAGTTAATTTTGTTAAAGGATGAATATTATTTATATGAAATTTAAAACACATTTATGGAGGGTTATTAATGAGTTAAAAGTGCATAAAGTGTCATTTTATTTTACATTAATATAGGTTAAAGCAATACGTAGAAATATAGAACAATCTGATACAGACTAAAGCATATTGCATAATTCAAAAAGGATAAATCCATAGTGATGTCAAACTAACACAATAAAAAGAAAATGCACTAAATTATCCTAGTTTATGATTCAGTAATGCTGTTGAATGAAGGCACTGAACATATTTCAACATTCTGTTCTGTCATTTTAGTCCTCCTGTCACACACAATCAAATTATATTTACTGAAATATCTTTCAGCGTCTACACTGTTGGTAGCATCCCAAACTCATTGCAGAGCTACTCGCCAAACTTACATGCTGTGATGCAAAGCCACATAATTTTGAAAAGCAGATATAGCCACACCTACATAATACACTTATTGTTTCATTCCATTGAACAGATAAGGAATTATGGATTGTCAAAAGAAATAATATTTAGATGTGTAAGCATTTTAATTAGACATTAACAACTCAGACAGTTCCAGCACTTTCACAGCATAATTAAGACTACTAACAACAGTAATAGTTCTGAGCGTAACCTTTCATTGATTTACTTATGTTTCACACATTCAGTTGTAGCCTGAGAGGTTTACACTATGCAGAGAGCTGCCTTCTTAGTACATATATAGCTTAAAGTCTTACCAAGTTAAAGTAAGCCATTTACCACAACAGTTGCTGTACCAAGCAAATCATACTTCACAGTCAGATAATTACATGACATTTTATCCTGTTGGAAGATACACTTTGCATTAAAATTTATTTTTAAAACTGCTTATTGTCTTTTTTCAGCATTTATTACTATGCTTATAATAATAATAATAATAATAATAATAATAATAATAATAATAATAATAATAATAATAATAATAATAATAATAATAATAATAATAATAATAATAATAATAATAATAATAATTTATTCACCATTTGGTAATTACAATAATTACAATAGGCTTCGTCAGTAACTTATTACTAGTGGAACAAACATATTTATACACTGAGGGATGGTAATATTTACATGTTTTACAAGTCATGTTTATTAATATCTAGGGATTCTTGTATGCTGTAGCATGGAGTTTTTGTTAGCCATTTGTATATTTTTTCTTTAAATCTTTGAATATTTGTATTGCATATTTCCAAAGGAAGTGCATTAAATATTTTTATACCATTTAACTTGTAGTACCTAGAGGACTTCTGCAGCCTAAGGTATGGTATATCCACTGTTTCGGTTTCTTGTGTTGTATGTGTGAATTTCACTTCTGGTGTTATAATTTAGTTCATTTTCTTTGATATATACAAGAACATCATACAAGTATAGATTAATGACAGTCGGGATTTCTAGCATTTTAAAAGTGGTTTACAGTGAACAGTTTTATTAGAGTTTGCCAGTATTACCTTTTTTTGAATCCTTAGCACCTCTATTATTCTGGGACTACAACCCCATAGTATCAAACCATACCTAAAAATGCTTTGAAAGAATGAAAAATAAGCCATACGAACAAATTCATTTGGGACTGCCCTCTTTAAGTTTGCTAATAAAAACACTGTTCTCGACAGCCTACTGCATACGGAGTCAATGTGAGAGTTCCAAGATAGACGATTATCAATTAACATTCCAAGAAATTTTACGGTCTCACTTGTGTTGTTGCATAAATTATTACTCTTTTTTAATGTAAAAAGAATATTTTGTGATTTACTTTCATTCATGAAAAAACCATTGCTTCTAAACCATATTTAGGCTTTTTTTATGTTCTCTTGGACCGACTGTGACATAAGATCAAATGAGTTATTTATATTAAGAAATAATGTGTCATCTGCATAAACAGTATGACATGGAGAACAATTCGGCACATCATTAATCATTATTAAAAAGAGCAGAGGTCCTAGCACTGAGCCCTGTGGAACACATATTTTTACATCACTGATCTGTGAATATTTTCCTCCAATTGCAACTAGCTGTTTACGATTTATTAAATATGATTTAAAAATATTTCAGCGAGGACCATGAACACCATACATTTCAAGTTTCTTTATCAATATGTCGTAATCAACGCAGTCAAATGCTTTGCTTAGGTCACAGAATGTGCCTTGTGCAAAAGCACCTTCCTCAAAAACTTGGTGTATTTTCTCTACAAAGGAGTCTACTGCATGTATAGTTGATTTTCCAGTTCGATATCCAAACTGATTCTCATAAAATAAATTTTGATTTTCAAAATACTCTTGAAGTTGATTTTTTATGAGGCCTTCTACAATTTTAGCAAATTTAGGTATCAGTGAAATTGCTCTATAGCTACTTGCCTTCTCCCTGTCACCCTTTTTATGTATTTGTGTTACTTTTGACAATTTTAGTACCTTGGGAAAAAACACCTTCTTTGAAGCACTTATTAATGCAAAAGGTGAAAGGAATTACAATGTGAGGAATAATTTCTTTAAGAACATTATTTGAAATATCATATACATCCCTACTTTTTGAGTTTTTAAGTCTTTTTGTTACTTTTTCTACATCTCTACAGGTTACTTCTTTAAGCACAAATCGTTCATTCTCCTCTCCCAAATTTATGTTCTTTATGAATGATATAGCTGTGACTGCACAGGAATTTGCTTTTGATGCTATGTCTCTGATTCTATGAAGTAGTTGTTGAAATCATCAGGAGTTCTGCTTTCATTTATACTGTCTTTTCCATTTCTGCCTATTGTGGAATTAATTAGTGACCAAGCCGCTTTACTTCTGTTGCTAGAGTTTTCTATTATATTTTTATTTGATTCTTTTTTTGCAGCCAAGAGTGCAGTTCTATAACATTTTCTATAACTTCTAACTGTGTTTAGCAACCCGGGATTTGGACTTTTTTTATGCATATCTTGAAGTAGTATTAGTTTATTTTTCATTCTTTCTAATCCTGAATTGTACCACTTATTACTGCTAACAGGTTTAGCTTTTTTGTAGGAGTTTATGATTCGTTTTTGTTTCTTACACGTGCTGTTAAATAGACTAAGGAAATCATTAAAAAAGTGTTCCAACGTTTCTTCAGCTGACCCACTGTTATCCAGTATCCCACCCCAGTTCATTGACAAAAGGTTATCCTTAAATTTCTTTACGGAGTCTATGCTAAGATCTCTAATCTCGCTTATTGTCTTTCTAATTTTGTGAGAAGGGGTTTTTGCCATACTTGTCTCAAAGATGAGAGGCTTATGATCTGATATCTGATAATCCCCCACCTTGATTGTATAGCATGCTTGTTTTACATTGGTTATGATATTATCAGCGTGTGTAGTGTTTAACGCCCGCTTTTACCACATATGGCACCGCAGGCGGTGACACTGATGATATATGACATGAAGATGGAGCACCGGTGGAATGAGATGGCGGGGGAAACCGGAGGTCCCGGAGAAAACCCGCCCCAACGCCGTGTTGTCCCCCACAAATCTCACTTTGCGGTCGACTGGGATTGAACCCGGGCCGCCTTGGTGAGAGCCAAGCAGTCTAACCACTGAGCCACGGCGTGGCCTTGATATTATCAAGGCATGCAGTTCCGCGAGTAGGACTTTTATTTGCACAGTGATAGCCCATCTGCTGTAGTAAATTTTGAAATTGACTTATTGTGTTACTTTGTTTGGTAATGTCAAAGTGTGCATTTATATCACATTTTATTACATTATATTTCCAGGGAAGCAGATATGCTAAGACCTTTTCGATTCCTTCAAGAAAAATGCTTGTATCCCCATTTGGTGATCTATATATTGTTATGATTATGGTTTTGTGTGTGTCTATTACTAACCCTGTTACCTCTAAAATCTTTTCTATACAAAACTTGTGTAAGTTCTCAAGGTTTCTTGCTTCTATTGTGTTCTGAATATAGATTGCTACCCCACCATTTTTGAACTTGCTGCAACAGAAACTGCTATGCAATCTGAAGTTGTCAATATTTACATAATCTATTTCATTTTCCTCTAGCCAATGCTCACTTACACACAGTATATTACACACATTGTCCTTAAGATATACACATACATGTCATTAAAGCATTTACAAATTCAAGGCTGTAATATTCCTGTGTTTCAAAGACAAAGTTAAGCTTAGGACAATTTTAAATGAATGATGCAGTTTTTATGTACTTAATATTCTTCCTAGATTCAATGAACTGTACATTTCATTCAAATCATAATCATTTATATTGCATGTGTGAATGATAATCCAATCAAAGTGATTAGAAGTATATAAAATAGTGTCTTTATTAAATGTATGTCTTCTGGCACTGCCTCATGTACTAATTTGTGAGGAAAGGTAGAGGCTGTACAAATGTCAGTTTTTCTTTTAATATTCTTTTGTAAACTTGTGCTGAAAATGATGTAATATAGAGCTTTTCAAATTCTTAGTAAATATAAGCTATTAACAGAGTTTCTTTGCTTTCTATTTAAAGAGATAGAGCTATTTTTTTGTACACAGTTGTTTGTATCTTCACTTATAATTTACATATAAGCATAATATGTATAATATGTAATACTTCCACCTTGTGTATATCATAGAAACTAGAGCTAATAAAAAATTTTCATTGTCATATTTGTATTCCAAAATTAGTATGAATTGCCTCATGAAGTGCTCGAAACATTCAAAAATTATTTTTTGTTGCCCCGTGATCAGCCTTTATGCACAAAAAAGAGGAATAGGAAATCAATAGAGGCAGCACACAACGAGCTAATAACAGAACAATAATTCGCTTATATTCTCCAGTCAATATTTGACACAAAAGGTAGCTTATTTAAAATTCCCCTTGTCATAAAGCTTACTCGTTTTATAACGGAATAAACTACCATCAGTATCCACCAGAATTTCAACAGCAGCATTACTCAGAGTGTGGACTGTGACTGCATTTGGCATCGGATTTTTCAGTTCATCTTTATGAGAAATTAAAAAACATTATCTTTGGAAAGGTAAAATCAGCTGAAAAATCCAATGTCATAGATTGGCTTTATACCGCGGCTCTTCGGCATTTTGGGGTAAACTTGTAATTAGAATATAATGGTATCAAGGATGAATGCAGAGAGAAGCAGCTGTTGATTTACCCTGTTGGTCTCTTAAAAGAGTAAAAGAAATAAGATTGCAGGTTTTGAGTTTTATTTAAATGGTGAAATAAAACAGTAGTAATATATACTGAGAGTGAGGGAAGGATTCTAGATACGTTAAGCATGTTGAGTTGGTGTAGAATTATTTCCAAGAAAAACCTTTATCTTCTATTGACGACATACACAAAAAGCAAATGGAAACGAGATATTTGTGATATAGTACATTAAAACTAATTGTGAGGCACACCGCTGTGAAGAGATTGTTCTCGAGGTATGCGATGACACGTGAAAGTTGTTCCGGTGATACTGATGAAGCAAAATTTGTTTGGTGTACACAAGTTCCACATTGGAACGCCAATTTCATGCAATATATGAAGATGGTGGACGATGACAAATATGATTGGCGAGCAATGAGGTTTCTCTCAGGGTATGCGTGGATGGGTGTGAGAAGGAGATTTTCACAACACTGGAATGCCCGTCTCCAAATTATTTATTCACTGCTTCTTCTTTTCAAATATCAAAATGGAAGTTGCCGACCAAGGGTTACCAATCTCAGTTTAGCGTTATTGAATGCAAATTGTTTATTCCTCGATAAATTTTGAGGACCCGACGAATATTCAAACACAGAACAAGTTGACCGCTCTAATAGGCTTCATGTCTCAGACTCCTGTCTCAGCGGCTGCACACCGAAGACCCTTCTGATCGTCTTCACGCCGAAGACTGTTTATAATGGCTTCCTAGCCGCGAACTAGCCAAATCGGCTTCACGCCGAAGAGTGCCCTCTAACCACAGCTACGCGTGTATATATCTCTAACTTTCACTCTCAAACTTCCTTTTCAAACAAAGTCGCTTTTGTGGCTGTTTTGTCGCCACTGTAAATGATCCAAAGAATCCCTATTCATACACGTCAAGTGACAATTCCTTTAGAAATCTTCTAAGGACACTGCTTCTTAAGGCTTTGTTATAACACTTTCCCCAACTCAACTGGCCTTGCCCCTTGTCGTAACAAAGAACCAACATTCCTTTGACATCTATCATGATTCTTTGCTTCTGGCAAACCATAATTTCGGTATCACTGATCATGGAATTCTTTGTCCAATCATAGTAATATTGCAGATCCGAATTCAAATCTGAGTAATGCAAACCAAGCAAGTTACAAATCATTTGGTTTGAGTTAAGTTGTTTCGACATAAAAATGTAATAATAAGGCTATAAGAAGACAACTGTAAATGCCCAACAGAATGATGACAGAAACAAGTTACGTTCCTTAGCACATGTATACAGAAGTTTTGCTCGGTAACATCAGAAGCATATCCATATTTGTGGAAAAAATTACAGGTTTATAGTACGTCTAAATCTCGTGGACGTAAAACAACGTGTATAAACTGTTCTTTCATTTCAAGCAATTTTAAAGAGCTAACTAAAATTTTGGTGATGAGAACTTGTGACTATGGACATTGGAAATTTCGTGAGTGCTAGGTATAGAAAATAAGGATTTCTATTCCTCTCAGAGTTGGATAAGTCGCCTCAAGAAAAGGCACAAAATAAGAAGTACAAAAGTTACAGAAAATCGTGTCCCAAACTTCTTATTGAACTTCTCGCAACATACGATCTGGTATTACGCAATTTAATAAATAAACCAAAATACACGCAAAACTACCTTAGCTCTGCAATTCAAAATGAATTAATAAACGTCTTATCCAGTGCAGTTGTAAATGAAATTATTAATGACATTAAAGCTCCCTCATTCTTTTCTATTATCACAGATACAACACAGGACATTACAAAAAGAGATCAATTAACTCAGATATTTAAATACGTTACAGTTTCACACGATGTCACTGGTAAGCCTTGTGACGTGAAGATAAATGAAAGCTTTTCAGGTCATCGTGAAATAAAATATCAAAATGCATTAGGAATAGAAAAAGAAATTCTAAGTGCAATAGTCGAAAAAGGACTCTCGTTAACTAAATGCCGATGACGGGTGTGCCAATATGTTAGGCACATACAAAGGTGTTAAAACAAGAATTCAACAAAGACAAAGAACCGCAAAATATGTGCATTGTGAAGGCATAATTTAAATCTAGTACTTAACAATGTGCATGTGGAATTCAAGAAGTCAGGTCCTTGTATGACACAGTAGAAATGTAACTTTTCTTCAGTAACAGAATTAAAAGATGGTAACTTCTGGTATCTTCTTGTACTATCTTTCAAGAAACTAAATGTACACTTTCCACGGGTATCACTCAGGCGTTCCGTGACTAGATGGTAAGAAAACTAAATCGGCCATGTTCGTAGAATTATAGTGTCGTGGTCGCCATTTTAACCTGTTGCTCACTTCGAAGATTTCTAAGGCTATATTACCCCAGTATAACAAAAGATTGAGTATATATCACAAAGTAATAATTCTCTTACAGCTGAGCTATTAACTACATGGCGTTGGAAAATGTGTAAGAAAACGCAAAACATGTGGAATTATTATTTTAACAGAACTAATATATATATATATATATATATTGTATATAAAGCAGCCTTCCTTAAGTGTTCACGTAGCTCAATGACAGAGAGCATGCGCTGTGATAAATATTACGAGGGTTCATGGCTTGAGTGCCATCCTGTATGTATGTTTTTTACTACAGATTTTTAATTTGTTAGATTAAGTAACCAACCAATTTACAACTGTTATTTTGCGGTAAGCTGTTACTAATGGCATTGGAGAATTAGCAAGAAGACGAATGCCAGGAAGAATGGCGGCTTAATAGAGCCAACATCTTGTGTATAACCTACTACAAACACATGTTATCGTAGCTCAGTGGCAAAATACATGCTGTCACTGAGCCGACGATTCATGGCTCGAAACCTAGTATGTAGTCATTATTTTCCAATGTTTTTACTTTGTAAGACACCATAACAAATGAAATTATACTTTCTCTCTTGCAACTAAGTTAATAACATGTTTTCAAAAAAGAATGCCAGAAGTTTCCAAAAGGTTGAATGATAATTTTAATGGAGCCAACTCCTAAACGCTGCATACCATCCATGTGTTCTAACAATAAGATAATGTATAAAATAACAAGAACTTGAATAATTCTCATCTTGAGGAAAACTAACTTAGAGCTGCAATATAACTGTATAATCCAGTGGAGTATAAGACATAAAACTGAAAAGATATTCTGTGTAACCATAGTTACAAATAGCCATTATTAGGAATTACAAAAAGAAGACGATATCCAAAGATAATGTTACTTAGGAAACAAAGTAAAAAGCTGTCATTTCTTTATGAAGCCAATGTCATACATTAACAAATGAATTAAATTATGGAACATTTGAGAGTTATAGAAAACGTACTTTTGCTCGAATAAACAATGATTTGTGGAAACAAAGAATGAAAAAAAGAAATGAAATCTTGTGATTTAGAACCTGGTGTAATCGTCCCCAGTTATGATTACATCACTTAATCTTTTGTGCAGAACATCGGTTTGGATTCTGCTGATAATGTTGCCATAGCTCCTTCACGTGAGCAACCAAATTTTCTTGAACCCTGTCTGGTCGACGTTCTTCCAATTCTTTCACCATGAAGGCCCATATATGTTCAATGGGCTTTAGATCGGGAGACTTTGGTGGCCAGTCCATGCAGATTATTTCTGGATGCCTCGTTAGCCAACCCTGGGTGATATTTGCCGTATGCACACCACTGTTGTCGGGCATAAATATATACTCTTCTTGTTCTGGAAACCTAGTACGAAGGGATGGTTGTTAAAGTGTTTCCGAGAATGTCTACATAGACTGCACTTGCCATTCTCTCTGGCACTTGAATTAACTGCCATGGATCTGATGCTGTCATGTAGGACCAGAAGTGTGCTGAAATACTTCCCGAATATGCTGCTCGAACGACATTTTGAGGTTCGTATCCAGTTCCTTGTGGTCTATACAGACATAGGGTCCCTTGCTGGTAGGATCGAAATATCTTCTCATCACTCCAGATTACCAGGTCCCAATAAGCTTGAGGAAGGTCGCAATTGCGCTGTGCCTATTGTAATCGTCTTGCTTTGTGTGCCTCTGTAAGAAAGAGATTAGTGGCAGGACACTGTGATGCAATACCGGCGCAATAGCGCCGTGTTGTCCACCACAAATCTCACTTTGCGGTCACCTGGGATCGAACCCGGGCCAGCTTGGTTACAGCCATGCAATCTAACCACTGAGCCACGGTGCGGCCGTAGTATAGAAGGATTATTCCTTGAGAATCCTCAAAAACAATGGCCATCATCTTACCAGCTGACAAAATGGTCTTTGCCTTCTTTGGTGCACTTCACCAGCCTTTGTCCACTGTTTTGACTCTGGTGTGTAATGATTGATCCAAGTTTCATCAAGTCACAAATCGGCACAAAAAGTATTGTAGACTGTGATTAAACATCACCAGACAGGTAGAGAAGTTCTTCCGGATGCGCTTTTGGTCGACTGTGAGCAATCGTGGCACCCATCTTGCACACAGCTTTTTCATTGCCCATTTTTCATGCAGGATATTCTGCCCTCACTTAGTTGAGATGCCTACAGCCTCAGCAATCTCACGAATTTTGATTGGCGGTCTTGCATAACCAGATCATGTATTTTTTCAATGGTGTCCTGTGTCACCCTCAACGATTCATCTTCAGTGTTTCTATGACCACGTTTAAATTTCTTGATTCAAAAGTAAATGGTCTTCAATGTTGGTGCAGAGTCCGCGTGAACTTCATCCAGTTCAGTTTTGTCCTGTGCGGCAGTCCAGCCCTCCATATGAAAATGTTCAACAACAGCACGAAACTCTGCTTTTTCCATTTTCAATCACAGCCATCACACTAACCAGTTCAGATGGCTGTCAACAATTAACTGTATATTGTAGCACATTCAAATTTTCTGTACAATCTTTTGAATAATCAAGCTTACCACCCACAAAGTTGCAATAAAACATTTCCATCTCTTCATGGAAATTTACCAGACTTATCAAACGACCCTCGTATGTACACAACTGCAAGTACCAAATTTTCTGAGTGCATATTTATTGATATATTTGTTATGTTTTAACTTCATAGTAGTAGTGGTGGCGGTAGTGGTGGCAGTGGTGGTAGTGGCAGTGGTGGTAGTGGCAGTGGTGGTAGTGGCGGCGGTGGCAGTGGGAGTGGGGGTGGGAGTGGGAGTGGGAGTGGGAGTGGGGGTGGGGGTGGGGGTGGTGGTCGTGGGAGTGGTCGTGGTAGTAGTAGTGGTAGTAGTAGTGGTAGTGGTGGTGGTGGTAGTGGTGGTGGTAGTGGTGGTAGTAGTGGTGGTAGTAGTGGTGGTGGTGGTGGTGGTGGTGGTGGTGGTGGTGGTGGTGGTGGTGGTGGTGGTGGTGGTGGTGGTGGTGGTGGTGGTGGTGGTGGTGGTGGTGGTGGTGGTGGTGGTGGTGGTGGTGGTGGTGGTGGTGGTGGTGGTGGTGGTGGTGGTGGTGGTGGTGGTGGTGGTGGTGGTGGTGGTGGTGGTGGTGGTGGTGGTGGTGGTGGTGGTGGTGGTGGTGGTGGTGGTGGTGGTGGTGGTGGTGGTGGTGGTGGTGGTGGTGGTGGTGGTGGTGGTGGTGGTGGTGGTGGTGGTGGTGGTGGTGGTGGTGGTGGTGGTGGTGGTGGTGGTGGTGGTGGTGGTGGTGGTGGTGGTGGTGGTGGTGGTGGTGGTGGTGGTGGTGGTGGTGGTGGTGGTGGTGGTGGTGGTGGTGGTGGTGGTGGTGGTGGTGGTGGTGGTGGTGGTGGTGGTGGTGGTGGTGGTGGTGGTGGTGGTGGTGGTGGTGGTGGTGGTGGTGGTGGTGGTGGTGGGGGTGGTGGTCGTGGGGGTGGTGGTCGTGGGGGTGGTGGTCGTGGTAGTAGTAGTGGTGGTGGTCGTGGTGGTGGTAGTGGTGGTGGTAGTGGTGGTAGTAGTGGTGGTAGTAGTGGTGGTAGTAGTGGTGGTGGTGGTGGTGGTGGTGGTGGTGGTGGTGGTGGTGGTGGTGGTGGTGGTGGTGGTGGTGGTGGTGGTGGTGGTGGTGGTGGTGGTGGTGGTGGTGGTGGTGGTGGTGGTGGTGGTGGTGGTGGTGGTGGTGGTGGTGGTGGTGGTGGTGGTGGTGGTGGTGGTGGTGGTGGTGGTGGTGGTGGTGGTGGTGGTGGTGGTGGTGGTGGTGGTGGTGGTGGTGGTGGTGGTGGTGGTGGTGGTGGTGGTGGTGGTGGTGGTGGTGGTGGTGGTGGTGGTGGTGGTGGTGGTGGTGGTGGTGGTGGTGGTGGTGGTGGTGGTGGTGGTGGTGGTGGTGGTGGTGGTGGTGGTGGTGGTGGTGGTGGTGGTGGTGGTGGTGGTGGTGGTGGTGGTGGTGGTGGTGGTGGTGGTGGTGGTGGTGGTGGTGGTGGTGGTGGTGGTGGTGGTGGTGGTGGTGGTGGTGGTGGTGGTGGTGGTAGTAGTAGTAGTAGTAGTAGTAGTAGTAGTAGTAGTAGTAGTTTTATTCATCCGTTAAGTCAATACAATGACATTGGATACGTCAATACAAATATTTAGAACAATACAAATAATATAAGTATAAAAATAAAAAAAATAAGCTGCATCAAGTGTAATTAATAAGATCTAAGCATGAACTCATAAATATATATAGTTGCATGGCTCTACAACTACACAGCATTTAAAATGCATCACAAATATATACAATTATATGGCCAGCTACAGTGTATCTAGAAATTCACCTATATCATAATATGAATCACTTAATAAAATTTCTTTCAACGATAGTTTGAAACACCTCATGGATTTTATGTTTTTCAGATTGGCCGGTAGTTTATTATACAGAGTGACTGCTGAATATCTAACTCCTTTGGAATAAAGTGTAGTTCTATGTGTACATTATGTATTTACAAGTATGCAGGTTTTAATGCCCCCATACAAAGTATAATTTTTAATATATTTAAAGAAATCTACTGCTTAGTCCACTTCTAGTTACTCCAATATAATACAATTGTTTAGAATATTTATTTGTACTGAACAGCATATAAAAATGTAGATACATTTACTTCAAATCTGAAATTTACTTACATTAGTACAAATTGAACGCAATTTTTCTTTCTTTTAAGAGCTACCTTGTACATTCAACCTGGTCCTTTGACTTTAGGTTACGCCATTATACTTTTTCATTCCTTTCCCATATCTCTGATTCTTCTTTCAGTCTCATTCCTTTTATCTTTACTACACCACTTACCTTGTTTTTATTTTGCTTACTATAAGGATGTTTCCTTAGCTTTTCCTGCAACCTCACCCATAGTCTTGCTTTTTTCTCCTTTAGTTGTTAACATTTTTATGATACCATTTCCTTGTTCATTGTTTCACTTTCAAACCTAAACATCCTGTCTCCACTTCTCCAACCCTTTATAGTCCATAAAGTAATGCATTTACTTCCTTTTTTTCCACATATGAAACATGTTTGCAATTTTCCCTCTTGATCCTCCAAGAAATATCACCCGTTCTCATCCATGCTAAATCTTTCCATTTTTGTAATGAAATTGAAATGTGTAATGTTTAACGCCTGCTTTTATTACTTGCAGCAATGAACATTAAATGAACATGGAGCACCGGTGGAATGAGTTATGGAAGAAACTGGAGGACCAGGAGAAAACCCGCCCCCAGTGCCATGTTGTCCTCCACAAATCTCACTTTGCGGTACCCTGGGATCGAACCTGGTCCGCCTTGGTGAGAGCCAATCGGTCTAACCACTCAGCTGCGGCGCTGCCCCATTTTTCTAAGCTACCTATAACTACATAATCTTCTGTCCCCCAATTTCTTTATTGTACATATACTTAGGAACTTTAAATCTTTTAGGCTTCCCCAGATTTCTTGATTCTCTGTATTTTCTGTTCAAAATATGTTGTGTTTTCCTCTAGTTGCCATATACAGGTATACCCATTCGTATCTTTTCCATCCCCCTCTTCCCCCTCTCCATCCCCCTCTCTCCCTCTGCCTCCCCCTCTCTCCCTCTGCCTCCCCCTCCTCCTCTCTCCCTCTCCCTCAACTGTTCCATTTGTACCCACCTTCAACTGCAGTAAGTTATATCCAGACATCGGATCGCATACACCTTCGTTCAACGTCACATGATGCTAATGGTGCATATGAGTAGTACAAATCATTTTCATGTGTTTGTGCGAGACTTAGTTTATTTCTTATATTACACAGCACTGGCAATTCAGTATTTTTGTGTAGAATACTAGACAATTTATTTTTTGCTCGTTTGGTAGGTGGTGCATTCTGTATATTGTTAATTCTTGCAGACACCTCCTTTACTGCATTTAGACAGCTCGAAATTACATTCTTTACGCTGATTAATGGCTGTTGCTAATTCCAAAAACCTTTGATTTATAAAATGGAGGTTGTCCAATAATTGTTGTTAAAGTAATGCTATTAACACAATATGTCAAACACCTTGCACTCCCTGGAAGACAGAACTACCTGCGTGGCAAGCAATAGTTGTAATGAATCTAAAGCTATACATTGCGAACCGGATTATCCCTGCATATTGTCCCCAGGACTAACATCAGCAGTTATATATTGCGAGACTCGTAAACTTCATATCCCTTTAAAGGTGTATGGGATACGATGCCTGGTTATATCAATGGCATTTTATCTGTACATGGTTGTAATTGAATTTCAGGTTTTTCTTTAGATTTTATACATTAGATCACATACAAATTCATATCCTCATTCATATTTCCAGACTCTAAGGACAGGGAATAATTTTGGCTGGAGAAAAATGCCAGAAATCAAACTAGAAACTCCTCACACATACGTGCTATTAAGACCCGGCAAGCTATTCTTATTTCAAGTTATTCTTTTGATTCACATAAATACTTAATATATTTCCATCTTCTTTTCTTTAAAAAATGACTCCTCCTGCCTTGGTGCTGACCTGAATAATCAATTCCCAAAAGTTCTTTACGGAGCTTTATGTATATTTGTTCTAACTTTCTGCATAATTCTAAAGCCCCCAAATTGCTAGTTCCTACATTTTTACTCTACCAATACTTCTTACACACTTTCCAATCATTTATGGACATTTCCAAATTGTAGCGCTTTATTCTTGATGCTGTTATAGCAGCTCTACCTTTTGCCTTAATCTTCATCCATATACCCTGCAATCACCATTATTTTATCTTATGCCTAGAAAATCAAACTTCTTTAATACCTCTGTTGTCCTTCAGTTAGTCTTTTCTTTATTTCCTTTTTTTTTAAACAATAAATTTTTATTTGTGTTTACTCGAATTTCCCATACTATACAAAATTTCTATATTTCATTTATTGCTCTTTATAAGCCTATTACAGTTAATGCCCCTGCAATTAGATCATCTGTATATAGCAAGCCTGTATCTCCTTGTTTATTAATTTGGAACAATGTTTATGCCAATAATAACTAATATCCAGATTCCTGAACTATTTATTTCAGACAATTTAGCAGCAGAAGCAATTATAATGGCTTAAACAATCCTTGGTTGGAACTAAAGTATTCACTGTTATCCAGCTTCTCTAAAGTACTGGAAAAGATATTTTATAAAAGACATAGCATTTATAGATATGAATGACTTAATATCTAAACCTCAGAATGGGTTTTGTAAACAAAAATCAACAGAAACTGCACTTTTTGATTTTGTAAACAGTGTAATAAATACTTTGGATAACAAAGACAAAATACTAGGCACTTTCTTCGACCTAACTAAAGCATTCGATGTACAAACTACAATTTACTATTCCAAAAATTAGAACATATGGGTATTAAGAGGGCATGCAATGGAATGGATCAAATCATATCTAAAGGACAGGAAGCAAATAATAGAAATTTCACATACAGAAAAAGATTGTGTTAAAGAATACCTATCAGACACAAAATATATTAAGTTTGGTGTACCACAAGGTTCTATTTTGGGTCCTATTCTTTTCTTATTGTTTGTAACTGATTTACAGTCAAATATTACAGCTAAAAGAATAGTTCAATATGCTGACAACACAAATATATTAATTGAAAGCAATGCACTTGAAGAGCTACAAATCTTATATTGAGCAGAATGTTCAGTAATGTTTCTAAATGGTTCAGCAATAATAATTGAGTGAGTGAGTGTGGTTTTTAAGGGCCCGTCGACATCAAGGTCATTTGGGCCCGAAGTCAATACTAAAACCTAAAAGCTATAAAAATTTAGCTAAAAAAAGGGTAAAATATAATAAAACACTCAACTGTTAAAAGGACATTAAAAACTCATCCCAATACTAATAGTTAAAAGCTCTAAAATTAATAAATATAAAATCAAAGTCAGACTCGTCTATTAAAACTAATTTCCGCGACAAACCGCAGTGTCTTATCCACGGCCACTGGGTCGTCCCCTAAAACATCGAGCAAGTTAGCCCTTAGGCCCAAAGACTGGCGAACGCGGGTGTACTGCGGGCAATCAAGCAGTACATGCCGCACAGTGAGGCGTACTGCACACGGAGCACACACAGGGGCCGGTTCCCCTCTCAAGAGATGGCCATGAGTTGCACGTGTGTGCCCAATTCTCAGCCGGGTGAGTATCACCTCGGCCCTCCGGTTATCCCTGCAGGAAGTTGGCCAGGGTTGTACGCTCTCCTTTATCGCCCGGAGTTGTGTGCCTTCTAAAGCTGTCCAGGATTGCTGCCAAGCAGATAGTAGTTGGCGACGGAAAAAACGTTGCACATCCTGGTATGGCACCCTAGTTGTTAAACTCCGGGGTAAACGGCAAGCTGACTTAGCAGCCGCGTCCGCCTCCTCGTTCCCGGATATCCCCACATGGCCTGGGGTCCAAGTAAAAACAAAATTGTAACCGCGACTGAGCATTTGCGATATCTGGGCCTGTAATTTTAAAACAATGGTGTGAGCGGCAGTGTGCTGTTTCAAGGCCTGAAGAGCACTGAGAGAGTCGGTGCAAACAATAAAAGAGCCAGGGGCTAACTTGCAAATAAAAAGGAGCATATAATAGATGGCATACAGCTCTGCTGAGAAGACCGAAGTTGAGTCCAGAAGTCGAAATTTGTGAGCCTCACCGTTAACGAAGAACGCGCAACCCGTAGCGTTACCTAACTGAGAACCGTCTGTAAAGACCGGAACATAGTTAGGGTAACGGCCCAGTAATTCGGCAAAAAGTTGTTGGAACACCGAATGTGGAGTAGCGAGTCTAGAATTGTTTGAAAGAGCGAGATCGAACTGCGCACGATTGAGCTGCCATGCAGGATAGGGGCAGATGGACGACCTCTCCACGCGAGGCATTCGGAGGCCATGCGAATGTAGTAGATCCCGAAATCTTATTCCCACGGGGCGTGTCTGAGAACCAGGGCGCATATAACGGTGGACTAAATCTGGACACAGAACTGGTTTAAAACAAGGATGATTGGGATAACTAGCCAACTTCGAAACGTATGAGCAGAGTAACAGCGAGCGACGAATATGGAGTGGAGGTTCGCCTGAGTCTGCATACAGGCAGTCGACTCGACTGGTGCGGAAAGCTCCTGTGGCAAGGCGGATGCCAGTATGATGGACGGTGTCTAAAAGGCGAAGTTTAGAGGCGGCCGCTGCGCCATAAATAAAACTGCCATAGTCCAGCTTGGACCGAACCAGAGAGCGGTACAGCCTCAACATTACCGTGCGATCGCCCCCCCAAGATGCTCCAGATAATACCTTCAGCACCCGAAGAGAACGATCGCAAGAGGCTCGAAGGTGACGAATGTGGTGCTCCCAATTTAGTTGTCGGTCCAAGTAGAGGCCCAAGAACTTCAGGTGCGAGACAAATGGCAGGGGTGTGCCGTTCACATGAAGATCAGGAGGCGGGTGAATACCTCGTAGGCGGTGAAAGTGGATACACTGCGTCTTCGCAGCTGAAAAACGGAAGCCGTTTTGAAGCGCCCAAGCTGCTAGCTGGGTAATGGTCAGCTGCAGTTGGCGCTCAATGTGATCTATGTTGGCAGACCGATAATAGATAGCGAAGTCGTCAACATAGAGGGATGAGGGAAAAAACACATGTAATTCATTTTCAGTTTTCTCAGAATAAGTCTTCTGTACAATCACAATTAATATGTAATAATAAAGTAATTAAGTATGTAAATACTACTAACTTTCTTGGTCTTTGGATACAGAGTAACCTAAAATGGGTGACTTGTGTTGATCATCTAATTAAAAAACTGAGTACAATTTGTTATATCAGACAACAGGTACACATAGTTAAAATAAAAACTCGCAGAAGTGTGTATTTTGGGTGTGCTCACTCCATTTTAAAATATGACATAACATTATGGGGTAACTCACCACTTTGTAAATCATTATTCATAATGCAAAATCAGATTCTAAGAATACTTGGAGGAGTTAAATCAACATCTACGTGCAGACCATTATTTAAAAAATTTAAAATCTTACCTCTCCCATGTATTTTCATTTTTGAAATTTTAAAATTTACAAAGACAAATTTAATGACAGGAAACGGTCACTGTATCTTTAATGACACAGTTCATAACCATAATACTAGACAGAGAATGGATATTCATGTGAATAGAAGTAACACAAGAGCTCCTCAAAACAGTGTAATAAACCTAGGATCATCACTTTTTTTAATAAACTGCCTATAGCCAATAAAACCACTTGCAATTTTTCAGGATTTAAAAAGTCAGTTTTGGCCTACTTGCTAGACCACTGGTTTTATTCTGTTAGTGAATTTATGGAAAGTTTATAATATTGGAACACTTCTGAATTAATTGTGTATATTATAAAATTCTTGAGATATCATTATTTTGTAGAAACACTGACTTGTCCTTATTGGATGTGACTTATTAATTTAGAAGTATAGTTAATTGCACTGTAAATTCACAATTTGACGTGTCTTACATCATAGTACTCATGTACAATGTATGATTTACAAGATGAATAAATTATCTATTGACAAATGTATGGCCTACAAATACTACTGTTAGCCTAGTAGCACAGCTGCTACTTGGGAGGACCCACATACAAATTCCGGATCTGGTGTGCAGATTTTCTCCCATGCAAGACCTGTTCTAGGGTGCACTCAGGCTTATGGGGTCCCTGGGGTGCCAATTAAGGAGCTACATGAGGGAAAAGTAGTGGCCCCAGGTTATAATGGTTTAGGAGCACTAACTTCATCCCACCCTACAGCACTGAACTCCACTCATGATGCTTACTGTGTGCAGAGATAAGGGATGTAGCTATCTGGTGGTAGGCCTTGGCCCAGAATCAGGCTGTTGAGCCTGAGTAAAGAATAGTAATGGAAAGACTATCAGAAGGGCATTGTATTTTCTTATAGAATCTTCAACTTAGAAGAAAGAAATCTATTAAAACAGCATCTAGATTATCAGGAAAGATGTTTAAAAGAACAATGGATGAGTACACTGTTTTAGGAAAATCTTGGTAAGTAATGGGTTAGGATAGATATGGAGAGTGAGAAAGTACTGCATGAGTAAGAACTGGAGTATGAAAACAAAAAGGTCTAAGAGAGGGTATTCTTTAGGCACAATTACTTATATGTGGTGGAAATAAAGATCTTGAACATGCAATATTTAAATGTAAAGGACCTGAAATTTGGAGAAAAGAGTACATCAGTAAGAAATGGTTCAAGACCAAAATATTGCTATAGCTAGAATGTTTTATAATGACAGTTTAAATGGTATGACAATTTATAAATAAAGTGAAGAATAAATGAATATGGACAGTAAATAGAGTTGAACAACAAAATAAAAAAAAGGAATTGTACTGTAAATTATGAGAATGACTGGTAAAGAGTCAGGGATGAACAACGATCATATTCACCTGTATACAGCTTAGCAATAATAAATGAAAACTATAGGGCCACGCCAATTACTTCCCTACCTCTTTCTAATAAATTATACCATAATCATCTGTGTATCCATTTGTAAACATTGGTAACTTGCATTTTAGTTATTTGTTGAAGTCATAATTACTGTAATGAAATTTTACCTGAGTTAACAATATAATACAATACAACGACAATACTAATTATATGAATTTCATAAAAGCTGCCAAAGCTGCCTATTGATTCCTGTAACTCATATTGAGAGGGTTTGAATCTTGCATGGGTCATCAAACAGCCCAGCAATGATTTCTATTTAGGGTTGTTCTTCAACTTACATTCTTATTCAATCTTAAAGTGTGTGTGTGTGTGTGTAGGAAATTACGTGACTGCTGGCAAACAAGCATGATTGTACCATTATTTAAAGGAAAGGGGAGTGTGAATAAGCCAGAGAATTAACAGGGGGATAAGCTTACTATCTATAATTGGGAAAATGTATATGGGTACACTAGCGGACAGACTAATGGATTGGGCGGAAAGAGAAAATAAAATATCAGAATTTCAAGCTGGATTTAGGAGAAAAAGACAAACTATAGATAATATATTTATAATCAAGACGTTAATTGATAAATACTTGAGCAGGAAAAGGGGCAGATTGAATATGTTTTTGTGGATTTTGAGAAAGCGTTCGATACGATAAACAGGAAGGCTTTAAAATGGAAATTAAGAAGAAAAGGGGTGAGCGAGAAGTTTATAAACGAAATTGATAAAATTTATAGTGGGGTGAAATTCAGAATAAGATGTGGGTTGAATGTATTATCAGAAGAAGCCAAACAGAAGTTAGGCTTAAGACAGGGGTGCAAATTTAGTCCTATACTATTCAATTTATTTATAGACGACATAAAAGAGAGGGTTAAGGAAAGCAATGCCCATTGCCCAATATTAATGAACAAAGAGATCCCTGGTTTATTGTATGCGGATGATTTAACGATAGGAGCAATTTCCGTAATAGGTCTACAAAAATCAATTGAGGAAAACCATAGGTTTTGCGCTGACTGGGGACTAAGAATAAACAGCAAAAAAATAAAAAAATAATGGTATTTAAAAGAGGATCGATACTTAGGAAAGGAGAGGAATGGTTCATAGGAGACCAAAAGGTAGAAGTGGTAAACGAGTACGACTATTTAGGTGTAAGGATGTGTAGCAGTGGAGGATGGGCTGCACAAGCCAGAAAAGTGATAGTTAATGGCAGGGCGCAATGTCAGGGGTAAGAATATGTAAACATAAACTGGAGATGTCAGTTAGATGGTTAGAAAGAATGTATGAAGCAGTCGTTGAAGCCAGAACAATGTATGCACTGGAGGTATGGGGCACATCAAAGATAGGAACACAATTAATCTCTGTTTCAGATAACCTTACCCCGCTGAAATGTATCACTCCGCGTTCAACTACCTTCCCCCTCACCCTAATTGGCTAATGCTTTCGCGCCATAGGCCATAGGTGGTGCCTTCTCATCACATTTAAACGTGCATAAACGTCATAATAATAGCCGGGAAGATAAATAAAAATCATACAAATAAGGATATGCAGGCATGCAAAAATACAAGTTTATAATGAACTGAGCAAGTTGAAACTAAATGACTGAGCAATGAAACTGAAAGAGTTTATAATGAAAGGCCTTTGGCCTTTTCCACTGGGATTTTTTAAACCAGCACAGATACCTTTCAAAAATGCTTGTCTTTCAGTCTTAAAAGTCGTGTCACGCCATACCTTACTTTACGTGTGTTCTTTGTGTATATTTTGTGATTTGTATCTCGGTACAGTCTGGTTGTCCTTAAATAACGTCTTCGCCACACAGCAATATCGTCTCTGTCTTTTAGCACATTTTTCTTGCCTCTTTTTTCATTCACAAACCCCAGCTGTATAAGCAATCTGCTGAAATTTGGTAAATCTGCATCCTCATTTACAGCAGACGAAATGTTACTTATGTTAGGGAGTTCATTACTAAAGAAAAAACTATGCACATGACGATGCACAACACTTTTCACGTATTTTCTCCAAGCACGCACTTTTGTTTATTCACGCTTTTGCCTGGAGTGGTAAGTTTTCCTGTTTTCTCAATTTCACATCACGATGTTCCTACGGATCTAACACTCACACCTGTAACTTCAGAACACAGCTGTTCGACTTCTCTCACTGACAAAGACGGATTCTTCTCTGTGAGTGCATTAAACACATGCACCACAATTCTTTTTTCGCCTATTTGTAAAGAATTATCCTTGTGATACTTCAGCGCAAAACTGGCGGTAGACTCTGCCATTATACATATAATAAGTACATGCGCAATAAACGATCAATAAAATAATTTTCCTCTCGCATTGGGAACAGCACACCGTCGAATGGCGATATGACTAATCCAGTTCAAAACAAGGTCAGTGATAAAAGTCATATAAACAAATGTCACCACTACCACTAAATCGCGTGCTATCGTGCCATGTGCTTGAGAGCAAAGTTACCTCCTCTTTACTTTGTTTAAGAATTAACATGCATTTCAGATAAATCAACTCTGTTGCGTAATATATTTAATTAAAATAGTTACGAAAATATAAATTTGACAATTCTCTTCCAACATATAAAGATATATCACCATTATATAGAATAAAAAGAAGTATTTCAGAAAGTGGAGTGCCATTGTTACTAAAATTAGGCAAGTGAGTCAACCTTGTATATACTTTTCTCCACTTACAAGTTTTTTATGAAGACTAGTTTCTGGGGACTTCTCCCCTATCGTCAGCTCTGTGGTAGACTGATGATGCATCCGGTGTCTGCATCTGGCTTGGTGTTGTGCTGCCATCTAACGTCATCAAACTTACCAGGACATTAGATGGCAGCACAACACCAAGCCAGATGCAGACACCGGATGCATCATCAGTCTACCACAGAGCTGACGATAGGGGAGAAGTCCCCAGAAACTAGTCTTCATAAAAAACTTGTAAGTGGAGAAAAGTATATACAAGGTTGACTCACTTGCCTAATTTTAGTAATATATCACCATGTTAAATAACAAACTAATTTTTACCGCACGACAGTCTATACTATAATAGTAGCCAATGAGAGGTGATTAGGTCACGTGACCGTTAAGAGATGCAGGGCAAGCTTATGTGAAACAAGGATTAGACCAGATCTATGGATTGTTTTGCAAAGAACTACTAGGGCTGCCAAAATCGGCACCAAGAGAGGTGGCATTACTAGAGTTAGGTAATACAAAAAGGAGGGGAATAATAATAGAGAGAATAACGAAATTCTGGTATAGGTGTAATTAAAGGGCAGAAAGGGGAATCATTGAATCTGTGCATGAAGCAACAAAAACACATCAAAAATACAAATAGTTGGTGGGCGGAATTGGAAAGAATGATATTTAAGATAGGTGTGGTAGATCTATGGAGAGCAGAGGAGACAAATTATAGCGGTTGTTGGAAGGAAGTGGGAACTAGACTACAAGACATAGATAGGCAAGAGATATGGGAAAGTATAGAAGAAAAGAAATCTTTGAAACTTTATAAGCAATTAAAGACAGAATGGGGCAGGGAAAAATATATAGATCAATGTGGCAAAACTGGAAGAGAAGGCATAGCATGGATGACAGTAGGAATATTATACTTAAAAGGGTTGAGAAGTAATGAGGTAGGAATATGTGAATTTTGTGGAGATGAAGAAAGCACTGTTCATTACCTAATAGAATGTAAGGAGCTAACAAATTACAGGAGAAAAATATGGGATAAGAAATGGGACAGTGTAAGTAAAGAGATATTGGCGGTACGCATGCTAATGGGGATGGGAGAAAAGAAAAATAATGTATAGGAGATTTCTTATATAGGAAAACAGAAAAGTGGATTAGGATAAAAGATGAAAAGGTCAAGAAGAAATGACACCAAGCTGCTAAGAAGACCAAAGGCTTATCGCCAGGGGACCTGAGTCAGCAAGTAAATCTTAAGGTCAGCAATTTCATGTATTTGTACAGGGGGTATAATACAGCATGTTCTATGTTAAATTTTATTGTACTGAATTTGTAATGGATACTGTACAAATAAATAAATATCAAATATCATATGATTCAGATCCGGATGGTACACAGGAATCCTTGAGGTTGCATGGTTATATTCTGACAGTATTTGGTCAATCAAAAAACTTCTTCTGAGTTGGCTTGTTGGCTAGAATTAAATCATACAATTTTTTGGTACTATTTTCAAAGGGGATATTAGAACCAAGAAAGTATATTTCTTCTTAAAGAACTTGATCTTTTAGGTATTATGGTAAGAAGCATTATCTATTACTAGCACTGAGTTAGGGGGTGAACTTGGATTTTACATTGTGCACAGCTATTTAATATAATTTTCAATATTCATTTCTTTATGAACATCTCCAGTTTTCTGTTGTGATTTATGACTCCTCATTGCACTTTTGTAATTACTCTGAAATGCTCAGGAGAGTAGTGATCCTTATGCAATATCTCTTCCTTAAGGTATTCATATACATTAGCAATCACCTAACAAGTTTGGCTATGAAGAGTCTTTCCTTTTAACTTTGAAATTACAGGAAGCATTATCACAACACTAATATATACATATAACAGTGTCACAATACTTTACAGTCAACTGTATTCATGGGCAGACGAGTCACCTGGCATATTGCATCAAATAACAAGAGTGATAAGTTCGCTGAGTACAGGAGTAGGAAGGAGACAGAACAGAAAGAAGGTTAGACCTGGGCTCGCTGACTGTTCTATGGGTAAAGGTCACTGTTCAAGAATCATTGCATGACTTATAGTGCTACACACATAATTGGTCCAATATTCTACAAGTGCAAAAGCAGAGAGGTACCGAAATCACATTTTGACCCCATTTTATCAGGAACTGAACAGATGGAGAGAAATCATTTGGATGATTTTGACAAGATTCTGCTACTGCCCATACAGCAGAAGAGTCCGTGAATAAAATTATGGAGTGTTTGAAGATAAGAGTAATTAGTGCTGGTGTATGGACCTCTCACTCCCCCAATCTAACAGTGTGTGATTTTTACTTATGATGTAACCTGAAAGACTAAGTTCACAAGACAAATTGACATACATTGCAAGAACTAAAACAAAATATTATAAATGAAATTGGAAACATTATAGTGGCCAACTTAATAGTATGAATCAGAATATGTTCTCCCAATAAAATGATATAATGCTTGTTTATACGAGGGTGGATGACATTTCCAGATTCTTCTATAAGGTAAGAGTGTTATACTATACGCACACGTTTTCTGGAGTGCTGGTTTCACAGTGTGGTGTGAGCAGAGAGAAAGAAAAGAGAGCAAACATGCTCTTGTTTCTGCAGTGTGGTAAACCAAGACAAAACACAATTCAGCAAAATAGCATGTAAGATAAGCGAAGATATGCACTGCAAGTGTGGGATGTGTAGATAAAAGTGAAATGACCTCGATCTGATAAGCTGTATGCTTATATACTTACTATTTATGAACCACATTGAAGTAAAACAAATACTATGATAGGTATAAATACTCACTGATTTGCTTTGTGATTCTTTGATTTAAAAGTTAGGTGCGTCACTTTCATTGCTGTTATCTTCTGATGTATTGATGATAATTTCATCAATTGCATTTTCTATTACACCATCGTTTCTCCAATATTGCACTTCCAGCTCTTGGACCTTCTTGCAGTATCCTTCCCAATCCATCGCAGTTATGGAAGAGAATACTTCTATAATAAGTTTCCGCAGATTTGTGCTAACATATCACCAGTACTGTTACATCCTCTGAAAACATTTTTGCTCACACCAGCTAAATTGCATTCAGATCACAGCAATCTCAAGTGAGGTAGACAAATAATAGTGTGTTCCCATTCGAGAACCATGACATCCACACTATACGTCTTGCTCTTAGATTTTTTTGTTAACTGGTTAGCTAATAATTAGCCTCAAAATTGCACAAAATGAAACGGCACACATGTGTAATATTAGCATATTAGCCACTGGATGTCATAGTGTATAGCGTATTTCATGTTTCAAAGTTGTCTGTGTTTACGGAATTAGGCGAAACCTACCAAATGAGGACTTGAGACCTAAGAAAATGTGCACGTATAGTACATGCTTTACGGCAGAGATTATGTAGGAGCAAATCCAGCTGTGGCACTAGATAACTTATTTCCTTTATACTCGTTCACATGGATTCCCTTGTGGATAGTAGCAGCAGAGTGATACAGTTTTATTTATTCCTGGTGCAAAGTGTTCTAAAAAGTTCACTGCTATGTTCAACTTATTGCCTGAAAGTAATGCCTTCATTTTTCTATATTTCAGAATATAATGATTTATGATTTTGTTAGGCATTACTTGCTGTTCACTCCTCTTAAAGGGTAAATTTTCATAAATTTTGGAAAAACATTGTATATTATAATATGCATTTGAAATTATATGTGTTTACCATGCATATTGTGACTGTGGATTCGTGAAATGAAAAGTCCAATTGCACCACTCAAAAATGTTCTTTATTTCCACCGACTTACAGTTGAACACTTGCCAATTACACAGAATTACGTAATGCACATAATTACGATTCACCAGTTCGTCCGTTACAGTTCCACTTGCACTCGCAATTACGTAAACTCCTCCGACGCACGTACGCAGTCCGTCCCCTCACTGGGCGCTCCTCACAGCTTGCCGAGAACTGACTGACCTCACTCATTGCAGCCCTTTTAATAGGAATATCACTGTTTTCTAGAAGTCTCTCGTTTCAGTGAATCACCGCGAAGGTTCCAGACAGCAGGGGAAGGGGGGAGAGGCGGCCAGCGACAAGTGACACTTCCCTAATCATACCCTCAGTTAGTGACTGAGATTAATGGGTGGGAGTGGCCCGGATGCCTCTGGCCCCCTTACTCAGCTGTCGTTGGTCGTGCTTTCCGATAATTGGGTGACAATATCTATTACAAAAAGTTCATTTCTTTCTCTGCATACATGGTTTGAGGTTCCATCTCATGCTTAGCATTTAAAGGTTTTATTTTCTGGCATAAATTGCATGCTGAAATATACTTGTGTACCTTCTTATGTAGGTCCTCCTTATATAGAATTTCACTCATAATGAATGAGTGCTGCCCTTTCACTTCCAGGTTGATGAAAGTTGTTATTGAAAGTCACAATTACAATTTTTTCCATTTTATTTAGAATAATCACTTTCTATATCTTTTCATTATTTCCATGAAGTTTGTAGAGTATGCTCTTGTATATTCCAATTGTATCAGTTGTTCAATAACTTATTTGTCCTTTCATAAATAGTTTAATTACTTCTACACCTTCCATGTTGGATATTCATTAATTTCATTTGTTTACAAAGTTCTTTGTTTCCCTAGAAATTTAATTTCAGTATCCTCATTTCGTTGCAAGGATTTGTTAGTATTTTACGAATTTTCATGTGTTATCCTCAATAACATATCTGAAAATGTTTTCTTTTACACATATGTCTTACTCTATTATGTGTGAAGTAATCTCATGCATGTAGCATGAAACTTTTTAACTTACAAATTCATTGTTAGTACAAGAAAGGCTTAGTCAAAATGACACCTGCTTAAGTAGGATAAATAACATCATGGTATTCAGGTTTGGTGACTTGGGGAGGGAGAGGGAGTTCTTAGAAAATGTTTTTTAAAAATAATTAGATTAACAGAAGATATTGGAAAACAGGAAATATTTGCAAGTTTTAATTTGAAACATTCATTTGGAATATGCAAGGTGTTAGGGGTATGAGTGCACAGACTTCACTGGCAAATTCCTGGCGTTAAGCTGAAACATAAGTTCCTCTACCATTTTCTTCTAAAGTGTATGGTTGCAGCAATAAAAAATAAAATGGATCAAAAATGTCATCACAAATGTCATCACATGTTTATAATTTACTTTTACAATTAGGATTATGAAATACAGCTAAAAAAGACTGAGTTATTTATTTACCATATGTTGCTAAAATAATTTGTTTAGCCACAAAATGATATGAAAAAAAAAACTGATTCCTGCATGTCTATTGCAATTAAGTCACAAGTTTACACTTGACAACCGTGCAGCACTGACATGTGTATAGAACGCATGTAGAATGAAAAGTCAGGAATGTAAACAGTAAAACTACCTGCTGTGACACTTGGCACAACAGCGGGTTCTGTCAGTGTTTCAGTTGATCTAATGCATTCAGGACTATGTATGGCAGTCTTTACAAAGCAAGAGTATGGTTCTTGCTTATGGCAAAGCCGGCTGCAAGTCAAAAAGAGCAATACTTGGAATAGTTTCCCAAAAGGAGAATTCCAAACCCAAGAGTCATAGCAAAGAGTCTAACAGACCACATTTTAATCATCTACTGTTAATAGACATCATGTTGATGATAATCATGGCTTCATAGGTAATCAGTCATGTCAAGTTGTGTTTAAAATGTTATAAACATGAAGCTACAACTAATAACGCTCGCCATAAAAGTTTTAAGTCTTATGTTCATGTTGTAGTTATTGACTATTAATAAACTTTCTATGTAGCAAATATGTGGCTTTTATTTATTTTACACGATACACCTGAATGATGTATTTGCATAGTTATTGATTGAATTTGTAATCCTTGATCAACCTACGCATAACTTTTACACAACTTTTAGTTTAGGTCTCATGAATATGATTGAATAGCTTAAAACAAAAGCATCCCAAACCTCGCTACTGGTAGTAGTTGACATTGACACAGACGAGGTGAACCAGTTTTCAAGCACTGACCTAGTTTAGACTTTCACCTGCTGCAGCTGAGAACACATGTGACAAAGAAGCAAGAGAAGAATGGGCATGGGTTAGAACAGGAGTTAGTGAAATTGAAAGTTTAGGGAGCAATTTAAAGAAATTCCCTTTTAAAAAGAATAAAATCCTTCTTTATTTTTTTTTAAAGAAAGGTGTCCTGCACCATGGCACAGTGAGCTAGAGCATTGTGCTTTGGTTCCCTGCTGCTGAGGGTGCCTGGGATCAATTCCACTCCAGAGGGTGCAGATTTTAAAACCCAGATATAGGACTGGTGCCCTCTCAGCATTCTGAGGAAATTGAGAAGTTAAATAAGAAGCGAACTCTGGTCAAGGAAGCCAACATTTCCAGCTGGAGATGCATGATACTGATCACATTGCCACCTTTAATTGGGTGGACGATCGCTCACCTGTGTCTTGCACATGTGGGTATGAGACCGGCAGTCAAGTTGACTGGCTCTGGCCCGCTCTGATGCAGCAGTTAAACCATGGGGGAAAAAAAAATAAGATACGCAACATGTAATATTAGAATATGAAGAAATTAGGATTCTCAGGAAGAAAATTGGTAAAAAGTGTCAAATCTACCCAACAAAATTCAAGGGAAAAAGCGTTTGATTGTATAATCAAAAACATAATAAATACTGGAATCTTCTTAAACAGAATAAGAGCTAAGTGGCTGAGAAAATTTAGCAATAATTAGTAAGAAAGGCAACAAAAAGAGGAGATAAGCTTTAAGTGTTATGTAGGACCCAATGGGTTCCAGGGATAACAGTAACTCAATGTAGAGATCAAAGAGGAAACTCTACAATTAATTTGTAAAATGGTGTTACGGGTTTGTATAAAACACCACTGTTTGTACCAAAAAACTTGTATGCATCCTACTCCTATTACCAAAAGTTTGTGGAAAAAATATAATGGTTTTGCAATAATCTAAACTTCTGTAAGGCAAAATAAATTGCCCCATTACAGTTAAACCTTGTTAACCTGGATGTCCAAATAACCCAGCCCAGTTTTGGAAGGGGGGGAAAAAGACGTTTAGCATAGTAAATGAAAATTTGTTTTACAGGCAATAAATTCTATTCTCAATAGGTACATTACTCGAATTCTCTTGCCAGCAGACAAATTCATTGCACTCACCCCAACTGCTTGGGAACAGGTTGGAAGAGAAACTTTGATGAAGTCATGGAAAAAGTTCTGGCCTGGTGTGTGACTTGCCAGAAAACAAGATTGAAGAAGAAAAAATGAATGTGTAAGATTTTATAGACATTTTTAAAAATACTGATGACTGTTCCGATGTTCATGAAGACATTGACAATGATGGAGGTTACAAATCCATTAGAGTGGAAGGCATTATTACATCGTGCAGTGTTAATGAAAATCAAAATGAAGAGCATTCAGATTTAGACAGTGCTGATGAGCCAGCTGTGAGCCAGCTGTGGTTATGACCCACAAACAAGCATAACAAACAGAGAAATTGATGCTTTATTTTAAGAGTCAAGCTGAAACATTGCCAAATGAACTTCTAATGTTAAAGCAGATGTGAGATTGTGCTGCTCGTAAGTGATACACTAAATTGAGACAGCAGAAGCTCACTGCCTTTTTGACTACTGACTAGTTTGTAGTACAGTGCAAATACAAACCTATTACAATACATACAGTGTGTGTGTGTTTTTAGGTGAAAGTGCAGTAATAGCAATTTCCAAACTCCATTACAAATATTTCAGTGATATACATTTTTTTTTATTGTTTTCCGTCATTCTCTGGATTTTCTATAACTAGTATCGGCCCTGGTCTCAGTTGATCTTGGTAAACAAGGTTCTACTGTACTAACTCTGTGATGCAGGTGTTCAGTTTGATTTTCAATAATAATCGAGATGCAGTACCTATGACATATTTCTCCAGTCACTTTTTTGTACAAGTATTACCTTTGATGATACATCTCATTATATTTAAATTGGAAGATCTGGATGTTTTAACAGAATGATGTTTAGAAATACTCTTTTTTGAGGTTCTCTTAACCCTTTGCCCCTCCACAGGTATTCAGTTTTCCTCCAGCCAGGCCACTGCTTTTGCAGGTATTTAAATTTAAATCGGCAGAGCATGAGCTTGAATGTAAACATGGCCCATTAACATAGAAATGACCAAATAATAAACTTACGTGGATCTAGTTAGAACAGCATGATTATCTTTTTAAATAAAAATTACATATCTATGTATATTTAGGAATATGATTTAGTACTCAACATGTTTTTCATTTGTGATATTAATTTGTAGCCCTCTTTTACCGCCATGAAACTCTCTTGTTTTGGAGAATGAGTATACGCTAATATTTTAGGATATTGTTACTACTTACACTTAATAATTTGTTATTATTTTATGCTTATATGTTTAACACACACCCCTCTTTCATGGTGATAGTGGAGAAAGCACCATGTTCAGCATAAAAGAAGGCCACATTGCTGATGTTTGTTCTGTGTTTGAATGCTGCATCCAGACTGAGTTCCATGCTTTTATGCTGAGCTTAGAATGCATGTTTTTAATCGACCCAGAACCTTTATAAAATTATAAACCAATGAAGGGGATGTTACAGCATTAGATTCACTCCTCTGTCACCACATAGGTTTTGATGTGTGGTTTCATTTTTTACATAATTTTTACATAATTTACACGATTTTTCCTGTGTTGCTGCAGTCGGTTTCCATGCACTGTTCAAACAGGTCTGTTGTTCAAGTAATAAATGATGATACTGTTTACAATAGATAAATTTACAACAAAGTAAAACAGATATGTTCACTATCTTTTGCTTGCCTTCCCCCACCATAGCATTGCCTTCATTGATCCACCAGGTCAATACCCCTTATACCATGAAGCTATAACAGCTTTTATGTTATGGAATGCCCACTTTCTCGTTTTCTTCACTGTTTTTTCTTACCACCTGTTCTTGGATTTGAATTTACGGGGAGTAGCAAAATATCTCAACTTTTATGCCAAACAATTGCTGTCAAGCCCTCATTTTGAAGTTTACGAGATTTGCCTTACTTCAGTTTTAGAATTTTAGGTATGCTGTTCATGTTTTACCACAAGCCTATGCCTTTTTTTAAACAAAATTTTAATTAGTGTTGTGGAGCTGAAAAAATTGTAAAAATAAATGTCACTGATCTGAGCAGTGCTTGGACATACCCAAAACAACTGGTTCCCCTAGAATGAGCTAACAGTTTTTTTCTTTCTTTTTTTTCCAGGGTACATCTTACAGTCTAGAAGATACCCTTCTTTGCTGGCTGCAATATACCATGCTTTCATTTCCTATTCTGTAGGTTTCTTGGACATATACTGTTTCAAATGAAACCTTCCTTAGAAACTGATCATTGCTTGTCACATCAGATCGCACACCGAATAATAATGTATTTTAAATTTCTTTACACTGTTAAATGCGGGCCGAATTTTATATAAATAAAACTCTCTTCTCTCCATTTTGGTTTAGCTCCTTTGTCATTTATGTGAAAATACAGAGAAAGAATTTCAGAATGACACAATGTAATTTCCTGCTTTATAATGGCACAGTTACAAAAATTGTCTGTAAAATTTTCTCCTGTTTCGGACAGATCTACCAATGAACATCCCCAAATATGCTCTAATTTCTCTCACATTTGTGTCTTCCCATCTATCTTGTTTATTCAACTGAGAAAGCTTTGCATATTTGTCTCCAATGCAATAAAATGCATCATTTACATCATTGCAGATACATAAAGGGAATGTAAACGTTTCAATTTCTGTAAAACAGAGCTAACATGATCATTGAGGGGTGAAATATTTTGCAGAACCGAAGAATTGCCAACATCAAAATCACCGCTACACTGCTAACGCTCTGTACCATATCTCTGTCTTGCACTGAGCCAGCCAACCATGACACTTCGAAGAAGTCACTTTCATTCGTAATTCTTCCAAAATAGAGGCTTGTGTCCCTTTGTCTGTAGTCAATTATCTGTTTATGCACATACTGTTTAGATCCCACAGGCCCTGTGTGACATTTCATGGCCATAGTTACAGAATTACTGCTTAGAGAAGTGACAAATTGAAGCTAGAAGTGCAACTGCTTATTTTTAGTATTGATATAATGAAGAACGATGGCAATGTACCCCAGTGCTTCTCAGGTTCTCCATACATGGAAACAAACGATAACCTTCAAGGAAGTTAAGATGCATGCCGTAAGAGGACATCCAAAGACAAATACAGCTTTAGTACACTGCACTATTATTGCGGTGTATGCTCCATTTTGCTATACTTTACTACAATATGCAGTGCAAAGGGTTAAGGCTTGTTGATATTCTGGAGTCCAGTTGCACTTGGATTTTTTCTATAACAAATGCCTTAAAGATATTTTGTCAGCATATTTTATGACAAATTTGTTGTAACAAAAAATTCCTTGAAATTTGTTCAGTTGTTCCTGATTCCTTAAATAAGGTATTCCTCCTTGAGGAAGCACTGACACTTCTTCGCGTTCAGCTTCAGGTTGGTCGCCTGCAGTCTCTGTAACACCTTACTCAGATTCTCAAGATGGTCTTCGAAGGTCTTGCCGACGATGTCGTCCAGGTATAGCAGGCAGGCGTCATAAGTCAGTCCTCTCATCACTGACTCCATGAGACGTTGGAAGGTAGCTGGTGCGTTGAGACCAAAGGGCATAACTGTGAACTGTCGAAGCCCTTGGTCTGTCGAGAATGCAGTCTTTTCCTTGTCTCTCGGGTCTAGAGCCACCTGCCAGTAACCCGACTTCAGGTCTAGGGTCGAGAACCACTGTGCAACAGCTAGCGTATCCAGGGTGTCATCAATTCGGGGTAAGGGAAAACAGTCCTTCCGGGTGACAGCGTTCAACTTCCTGTCGTCCACGCAGAAAAGTAGCTTGGCGTTCTTCTTCGTCACCACAACTACAGAGGAACACCAAGGGCTGTCAGACTTTTTGATTACTCCCAGCATGTCTCGTACCGCCGTTAGTTTCGCCAGCGGAACACGTCTAGGTGATCGCCGAATATGTCGGGCGTCTTCGGTGTCGATGCGGTGAAGCATTTTGTCCGTGCGGCCGTAGTAACTGTTACCTTGGCTGAAGACGCGCTGGTATCGTCTCAGCAGTTGTCGAACTTTCTCCAACTGTTCTGCAGTCAGGTGGTCGACCGCCCTCTCCAATAAGCTTTCCAGGTGGGGCCCCAGGCGTTGCGTCGGCACCAGCTCCTGTGTCTCGTCGATTGCTGTTACGCTGACCACGGGCTCGCTCCGTTCGGGGCTGGACGTCGTGATCTGTGTCTGCCAGGTTGAGCAGCCTCACAGGCACCTCTTCTCAGCACTGCAATTATGTCCTGGCTACACAGAATCCGTGCACAGGCGTCTTCTGGTCCAGCATCATGTTCTTCGTCCGCTGGTTTTTCAGTCGCGCCGTCACCACCACCTCGCTTCTCGCGGGGACCACCGTCTTCCTTCAAGATGACCCTGCAGATTCCAAGGTGCTGTTTGGGTTGCCGGAATACCACCTCTTCTCCATTGAGCCGCAGGACCCTCCTGCCAACGTCGAACGTCGCCTCGTGCCTGCTTAGGGCATCCAATCCCAGTATAACCTCCTCAGCCACCTTCGCGACGAACACCCACAGACGCACGGCACTCCGTCCCAAGGTCAACTTCAATAGGGCCTCCTCCACAGGCAAGGTGCCATCCGATGGCGCCACAAGCTGGTATGGTCGGCTCGGCTTCCTCGTCGGCAAACCCTTGGCCACGTCAGGTCTGATAATGGTCACGGCTGCCCCGGTGTCCACCAGCACGCGGCACGGCTTCCCTCTCACCCAGCCGATGAGGCTGTCATCCATACGCCGGCTGACGGCGCGCAGTGTCACTCGAGGGGATGGTGGTGATGGCGCCGACGTGCCCCTCGCCACCTTACTCGTTTCTCCGGCTGCTCTACCTGGTGTGGGCAGTCTCTTTTTAAGTGTCCCGGCTGTCCACACCCCCAAAACAGACCACTAGGTCTTCGCCGGCGTCCCTCGACTGGTTTTCGGTCTCCATTATAGCGGATACTCCTTGTTCTGGAAGTCGGGGTAGCTGTCACCTTGGCAGCCTCCATCCTCAATGCTGCCGTTAGCGCCTCGTGGATGGTTTTGTAGTCGCCGAGCATTAGGCGCTAACGAATCGCCGTGTCTCGTACCCCGCCAACGAATGTGTAGGCGGCTTTCTGGGATACGAACTCTGGTGGGAGGTCGACTAAGGCTTTACTCGCCAGCTGCTCAATTTGCCAGGGCGAACTCCTGCAGCGTCCCCCCTGGCTGCTGTGACCTTGACTTCAGCTGGCTGCGGTACGCTGCGGCTAAGTGATGGTTTCCAAAGCGATTCTCCAGGGCCTCCTAGATGTCCTTGGGCGTCGCCGCTGTCTGGACCGCAAACAGAACTTCCGCAGCCCGTCCCTGGAGGCTGGCTATTAACTGTGCGGCCTCCTCTTCTGGTGACCATTTGTTGTGCTTGGACACTGCGTCGAACTGGCGGCGGAAGACTTCGAAAGTTGTCGCGCAGTTGTATTTAGACGGTTTGACACGCGCACATGTGTCGCGTCCCGGCTCGTCGACCTTTAATTCCTTCAACCTCCTGCCGACGACGTCCTCCACAATGGTGTTTAAGGCTGTCGGCCTTTCCCGCATGGTCGTTAACGCGGCTCGCCAGGCCTTCGACGCGCTCGTGCACTTGACCCATCCGCTTGCCCAGCTCCGTGACGTCATCCCTCACGACGGCCAAATGTTCTTCAAATTTTTCGGCGAGGGCCTCGTTGGCAGCCTTCATTTTAGTTGTTAATTCGGTCATCTTCGCGGTCACTTTTCTTCCATTTTGGCGGTGAGGTTGTCGTTAGCCGTCTTTATTTCTTTCAGCTCTGCGGCCAGGTTGTTATTTGCCGCTTCTGTTTTTGCAGCGAGGTTGTCATTCGCCCTCTTCATTTCTGTTAGTTCCGCGGCCAAGCTATTATTTGCCGCTTTCATTTCCGAGATCAGTTCGGTTTTCATTTCCATCATCTTCTCCAAAATCTTTTCCAATGCCGCGTCCATCGTTGAATGTCCCACTTCTGACACCAATTGTGACTTTTTGGGTTATTTGCGTAGAAATACACTTCGTAGCAGCAAAATTACATCACATACACAACAGCGTTCTGATCATACCTGTTTACACCAGCTCTCGTTATAACACTTCATAGCTGTTTACTACTACTCCTCTGCTTGGGACTGACTTCTTTTTATATGCCCATTCATGAATTCCAGACTATTATACAATTTTCTCTTACATGTCACCAGATAAAACACTAATGTTCTAGAATGTAACTATATCTGTGTCGGCAAGTCTTTTATCTCCGGCACTATGTTTATCTGCTTATGCAAGCTCTTTATTACCTCACTGCCTGCCTATCAGTTCCTTTGTGTAAACAATATGTGCAAACCATTTTTGCGCGTACACCGCCACAATATCTAATCATCTTTTCACCTGGCTGGCTGCCTGAGAAGAAAGTGAGCATCACTTATGATACTTAATCCTATCATTGAAACATAAATACTTTAAATACTCTCTCCACTTTCAAATATACAATAATTCATTTGAAATAAAATGAAATCCAAGTTCAAATGTACTTACTGTGCATGCACCAATGTCAATAGTAAGTTAGTTGCATTGCTACCAACACTGCTCCCACAATCACCTTACTCTTTGTTACCAATATTAAAAAACTCAATACATAAATGAACTGACAAATATACTAGCATCTAAACTAAGCAGTTTTAACTACACCAAAGCATAAATCTCCCAGATGTCCTCATAAGCTCTAGAAACGGATCAGCTTTCCTGTTTCAGCAGTCTTGGTATCACAGGCACTAAGCTAAATGTACATCCACTTGTGTCACATACCGCCCTTTGATAGGCGATGCCAGAGATATCGCCCATGCAACTCAATATTGTTAGTGTGTACATTTGTTCTTGGGTCCACGAAATACAGGCTGTGATTTACAGTTAGGTGGGCTGCAAAATCCCAGCCATTAAGCCATTGTATCCACTCCAACAATTGGTAAGGATTGTGCTGGCAAACACCACAGGGTCCTCAAAGCAAAGAGGGTGGTATCATCTCCTTGATTATTGGGACATACTGTCATCTGTACTTCATTAGTGATGCTGCCGATTGGTACCAGGATCAAAGTTTCTCTCCACAATGAAACTTCCTCCTTCCAATTTTGCATTCAATTTGAATGACATGGCCAGTACTGCTTATTTTGCCCCTGTTTATGTATTTATTGTCCACTGAGATAAGCACACTTCCAGGCAATAGCTGAACTTATCAGATATTGTTCTGTGACTTATGTCGTCTCCATGGATTAGTCTGTTCGTATGAGAGTGCACGAGCATAACTCAATGTAACTAGGAGTACTTGGGCAGGTGGTAATCTTAAGTTCTTGAGCAAGTACCCTTTGTCACAGACTCTGAGAAAGGTTCATGCCCTCACTTACACAAAATATCCTGTATCTTCAATCGCAATTCCTAATGGGGTGATGGGCAACATCACACTCCCGACAGAACAAATGCACTCTTAGTAACTTTCATCATATAGCAAATGCCTGTACCTATGGTTCCTCATTGTGACATAACAGTGTGAGACCAACAATATTAACAAATCTAGCCATAGCAATGAAGCACAACTTACACTTACAAAGTTTATTTTCTGAATGGCAGGCACCATACAGATAATACATTAATGCAATAAACGGTGAAGATAATTAATTTCAAACAAAATGCACATATGGTGCACAATGTGTAGTTTTAATAACATCTGCAACACATGTCTGAATGACAAAGTTGGCAGAAAAGGGCTCGGCAGCTATCAAGATTACCTGCATTGCTGTTCATGGTAACTTCAGCAGATTCTGTTAGCACCTGTTTCAGCTGATCTGATGGACTTCAAATAAATGTTTGAAGAACATAAAGGAAAGAATATTCACAAATGCAATCACAGAGTCTATGACATTAAAAAAAATCTACTGGCTTTATGACTAACAAACTGCTCTACCAATTCTGGTTACACTCAAGCAACTGCATGCTGACAGAGTGCAGACGGTCAATATAAAACACCTATACACGCTGCACCACACTGCACCACATTAGTAAACTTTTATTTATTGTTAACTTTTTAAAGAGTAAAGTGTATTTAAGTATGTCACTGTCTCTTCATACACATCAAAGGCATCACTATTGCTGTTGCTGTTGCTAATTTCTGCACTACTATCCTGTAGAAGAATTCTATGTGCTTTTCTACCATTCCATCTTCTCTGTAATAAAGATTTTCAATTTCTGCAAACAGCTGGCAACACACTATTCCACATCTTTTAACTTAGAAGTAATATTTCTACCAGTCACAAATTTTTTAACATCAGCCCAGGTTAATTAAATTGCATTTAGATCTTATAATGGAAGATTGATATTATTTGTAGAAGAATATTTAAATTGTAGTTCACTAAACAATGCCTCCTAAATGATGTTTGTAAAAACCTATGCAACAAGTACATTGTATGTTTTCATTTGCCTTAGGTTTCTAATGTAAATACCACTTTGTAATTTCTGTTTGTATTTTTATTAAATCTCATTCATGTTATCTAGATTGCAAGTTGACAAAACCTATATTTTAATTACCAAAATAATACTTGTTAATTTCTTGATTGCTGTATGATTGAACTTCTGTAATTTCTTCAATTCTTTGCAAGGACTATATTCTTTTAATTAATAATAATTGTATAATAATAATAATAATAATAATAATAATAATAATAATAATAATAATAATAATAATAATAATAATAATAATAATAATAATAATAATAATAATAATAATAATAATAATAATAATAATAATAATAATAATAATAATAATAATAATAATAATAATGTGTACTTAAATTATGTATAAATGGCTTATTGCATTGCTGACTTAAATGTATTACTGACTTATTGTATTCTTTCTTAACATCTGTATCCTTTTATTTTTCCCACTGACATATCACATCTCATGTACAATGATCAGAGAAGAGTGTGTGTGGTGTTTAAGGGCCCGTCGACAAGGTCATTTGGGCCCGATGATCAAAGAATGAATGAGTGAATATATAAATAAACAAATGTGCAGGTTGTGTATGATTACAACCATGTCGCACACTACATCTGTGTGCCTAGATGTCTCAATACATTATCACAAAGCAGTATATTCACATTGCAACCAGTTCATTGTTACTCTGATTTGTACCTTTTCATTTGAACAACACTTGTATTATGTACTCTTAACCTGTATGGAATCATTTTTATCTTAAAGGATTCATCCATTTCTTGAAGGAATCCCTCGGCATTGATCTCAAGTTCATCATCAAAAGTTGGTGCTACAAACTCTTAACTTTAAGTGTTTGAAATAGAGTGCTTAACAGGTGAGAATTGTATGTGTGAAGTGTGGTTTATGTTTGTATGCTTTGGGTGCATTACATAATTGTGTGATGACCCAAAGTTACAACTTTCCTGGTCATTGTCATTATTAACATTATTATGTTGCAATCATGAAGGGTGTCCATAACCTCTTGCAACTTAAGCAATTTTTCATCTGTTTGGTTTATTTTCTTTGTCATTAGGTTCAATTGTTTAACAATTTCTTCCTCTTTTTACTTTGGCAATGTGCTGCATTTGTAACTAAGTCTTATTGTGCACACAGTTCTGTTCTGATGGTTTCTAAGCTTAAACTACTGTCATTTCTTTAGCTGCATTAACAGTTAAGATATCCTAATTTGATTTTGGCTTATCAATCCCACTATTTACAACGATATTCATGTCTACACAATTTTCTCATATTTCACTCTGTTCAGTTTTCAACATATTTTTGATTTCTACAACTGTTTCAGTCTGAAGTTTAACATGTTCTGATCTAATTTCCTTCTTTTTTTATTATTTAATGTCAGTAGCTTACTGGCTCTTTGTTAGATATTTCAGTAGCTAACTGACTTTGGTTTAGGGTTACATCAACAGTTAACAAAGCTTGTTTTTCATTTATTTCAGTAGCTAGCTGCTGATGTTTTTCAATAATTTCCCTAGCTACCTGGTCTTGTTTCTATGGCATTTATCTGTTTTGCTGTTCTGGGATTTTTTAACTGTTTTTGCTCACTGGCTAACTTATCTCACTTTCAGTGATTTTCCTAGAATTTGTTTCTGTTCCCTAGCAAATTGTTCTTTGTTGATTTATATTTCAAGTTTCATTTGTTTCAATAAATTAATTATATTACAATTTTTCTGTCTAGCATTGAATTGTTCTGCCCTGATCCTCACTGCCTGTACTTCTTGTAAGATACATATTTTCTTTTAAAGTTTTGTGTGTGTTTTTTTTTTTTTTTTTAATTTTTGGCTAAATTATTCTTCCACTTTTTAAATACAATACTATTAAATGTAACTATTAGCATTTACAAAACTTACAATTAATGTTTAAATTTGAACTGCACCTAAGTTTTTTTCTAGTTTGACACTTACATTTTTGTATTACTCATACACTTCTCTCTTCTTTCTTAGTGGTTGAGTTATGATATAGGTTCCTCAATGTTATGGTGATCTTCGAATTCAGATGTTCTAGAACATCTGGAAGTCCTTGTAGCTTTTAAGTTTAGATTTATTTTCCTTATTTATTTTGTTAGCCTGCATATTTCTATTCATGTGCCACTATTGGGCTACATTTGTAAAAGGTTTTAATTATGTATTATTAGTTTTAGATTCACACCATCATGTAAGGAGCCATTTGCACAAGAATTTGTATTTGATTTATGCATTATGTTTTGTGTTACAGCTAGCTGTTTCTTTAATACGACGCTGAGTCAAATGAAAACCTTAAATATTTTTTTAAATATTATTTATTGTGCAGAAGTGGTACAAAGCTGTATCACTTTTCAACATGATCTCCCCCATGCTCAATGCAAGTCTTCCAGCGCTTGCAAAGTGCATAAATTCCTTTACAAAAAAATTCTTTTTGTAGTCCGTACAACCACTCATGCACCGCCTGGCATACCTCTTCATCGAAACGGAACTTCTTTCCTCCCTTTTCGTCTTTGAGTGGTCCAAACATATGGAAATCACTTGTGGCAAGGTCTGGTGAGTATGGTGGATGAGGAAGACACCCAAAATGCAGGTCTGTGATTGTTGCAACTGTTGCACGGGCAGCGTGGCATTGTCATGTTGCAAAAGGACACCTGCTGACAGCAATCCACATCGCTTTGATTTGATTGCAGGCCACAGATGATTTTTTAGGAGATCTGTGTGTGATACATTGGTAACGATGGTCCCTCTAGGCATACAATGCTCCAAAATGACGGCTTTTTCATCCTAAAAGAGTCAGCATAACCTTCCCTGCTGATGGTTCTGTTCGAAACTTCTTTGGTTTTGGTGATGAGGGATGGTGCCATTCCTTACTCGCTCTCTTGGTTGGTGGAAGTGAACCCAGGTTTTGTCCCCAGTACCGATTCTTGCAAGGAAGCCACCGCCTTCCCGTTCAAAACGCCGAAGATCTACACAAGCATCAACACGTTCTTTCATTTCAGAAAGTCAGCTGCCGTGGCACCCATCTTGCAGACACTTTGTGAAACTGGAGCACATCATGCACAATGTGCTGTGCTGCCCCATGACTAATCTGTAAACATGCTGCAATGTAATTCAGTGTCACTTGGCAGTTTTCCTTCACTATGGCTTCAACTTCTGCAATGTTCTATGGAGTCACAACTCATTGTGCCTGACCAGGACGTGGGCCATCTTCCACTGGTCACACCATTTGCGAACTTCCTACTCCATTCATAGACCTGCTGCTGTGACAAACATACATCACCATACTGAACCTTCATTTGTCAATGAATTTCAATAGGTTTCACACCTTCACTATGCAAAAACCGAATAACAGAACGCTGTTCTTTCCTGGTGCAAGTTGCAAGTGGCGTGGCCATCTTTATACTGATACTGCAAAGGTATGTGTGCATCTGCACTATGCTGCCACCTACAGGCCATTCTGCAAGCTGTTTGTAGCACACTTACTAACTTACAGGATAACGGTGCGAAATTTTGATTTATAACAAATTTAAGGTTTCCATTTAACTCACCCTCGTACGAGACTCATGGCACCAAATTGGATTTCAGGATGTGTACTATTTATTACTTGAATGAGAACACAAAGTAATTTTTGTACTGTTGTTTAGTAACATTGATTGTTGGAATCTTTCAAATAAATGCAATTAATCTCTGGCCCTGTTAAACTCACAATTTCTGATAAAAGTAAAAATGCCATTTGCTTAACATAAATACAAGCAAAATCATATTCTTGATTTTTCAAAATAATTTAATTTTTCACAATATTTTTTTGTCTTTTTTCTTTTTACCAACACAATCTCAGGAAACTTCAACTCACCTTCATTGTTGGTAATAATGGAAGAGTATTAATATAATTTTGAGTCAAATTAGTACTCCATGCGCTATTAATTGCTAGTGTTTACCTAGAATGTGTGTTGTTGGACCTTCCTCACATCCTCAGCTAATGCTGACTGTTGTATTTTGATTTCCTCAACTCCTTGGAGGCGATTGGGGCATCTCTGTTGGTGGTAAATGTGTAGTGTTTAATGCCCGCTTTTACTGTATGTGGATGATACATGATATGGAGATGGAGCACCGGTGGAATGAGATGGCAGGGAAAATCAGAGATCCTGAGAAAACCCGCCCAAGTACCGTGTTGTCCACCACTAATCTCACTTTGCAGTCGCTGAACTTGAAGTTTGGGTTCTCTTCAAAATTGATGTCGAAATTGAACAGTTTTCCTTTATACTTGTTTATGAATATCTTTTCCCTTGTGGTTAATGAAGTGGAACCCTGCACACTTCTTATAAATGGATTTCTTGTAGTATTTCATGATTATCATTCCAAAAATGGTAAGCTACAGCTGATTTATCTATTTCTTTGTTCTTGATGTTCCTAAAATGTTCTTTAAGCCTAATGTTCAAATTCCTTATTGTTTTGCCAATATAGAAGTTGTCATAGCCTTTGGAATTTATCCGGTACACACCTGAGGTTTTGTCTGTGACTTTCTCTTTTGTATTATGTGATCTCAAAATAGTTGAGTCAAATTATACTAATTTTGTGCTTCATTGTATCATAGTCCATACTCATTAAGAATGCAAGAGTATATTCTGCAATTATTCATGTAGCAATGTCTCTTCTTTTTATTAGCAATATAGCTTTAGAGAATGTTTTCTTATAATACAGGAGTAATTATTTGTACTTACTAGGTAATTACTAAGTATTTAAAACCTTAAAGCCTGGGCCTTAAATACTAACGAATTTTAAGTCACCATTGGAATATGTTACCTTGAATTGAAATTTCCTTCTGGTCTACCAGGAAAATGAGAGTGAGTTGGGAAATTTGATGTTTATCAGCATGTTGCAATGGTAGCTCAATGATTTAAGCAACCACCCATAAGCGGAAGTTCCATGGTTCTAATCTTGGCTATGACATTTAATTTATCAGTTCTGATTCTACCTTTTACACTTTGCCTTCTCATAGTTTGTGTTTGAACAATCAAGTATCATTGAAGACCTTATAAATAAATATATATATAATTTTTGCAACATCAATTACCAAACTTAAAATGACTTAAGAAATCTCTTCTTTATACTTAGTGTTTCATTGTTTGTGTGTGCTTCGTTGTATAGTGCTTTTCTAGTGGTTTTATTTATGGTTTTTTGGTTGTTATTGTCGCAAATGCATTGTTGCGAAGAGGCGGCGCGGCCGAGGCATTCAAAGAGACGGACAGTGCAGTGTGGAGGTAAAAGCTCACCGAAACGGTAGGGGGGGGGGGGCAGACGGATTTCTGGAGAATTCGACTTTCTTCTAACACCGTCCTGATTGAGAACATTCCACGAATTTCCGGAATAGTGTGTAGCCATAAAAGGAAGCTGCTGCCCGCTACTCGGACAGTTAATACTTGAACTCCCGTGCGTGAACAGCTGTGTGAGTTGTGTTGTGGTCGTTGACCTTGCAAATTGTATTGTGTATGTGACGTAATTTTGCGACTGTCAGGTTGACTAAAGCGTGTTTCGAAAGAAATAAAGGGCAATTTTTTGCGTTTGTAACCTGCACTTTTAATTTCACGAACCCACAAAGTCACAATTGCTGTCAGGAGTGGGACATTACGACGATGGAGGCTGCATTGGCAGATTCTAGAGAAGTTGGAGACGGCAAATAACCTGGCCGCGACGATGATCGCGAAGATGACCGAATTAACAACGAAGACGGAGGCGGCAAATAGCAACCTGACCGCGAAGTTGGAGACGACAAATCACATCTTGACCGCCGAGATGAAAGAAATGAAGACGGCTAACGACACCCCGTCTCCAACGTTAACCATGGAAATGAGAGCAGCGAACGACAGTTTGGCCACGGAAATGAAGGTGGCGAACTAGGCCCTCGCCGCCAAATTAGAGGATCAGCTGGCCGGCGTGAGGGATGACGTCACGGAGCTGGGCAAGCGGATGGGCCAAGTGGACGAGCGCGTCGAAGACATGCCGAACCGCGTTAACAACCTAGAGGGAAAGGCCGACATCAACATCAAGTCCCTGAACGTCATGGTAGAGGACATCGTCGGCAGGAGGTTCAAGGACTTGAAGGCAGACGCGCCGGGACGCGACACATTTGCGCGCGTCAAACCACCGAAGTACGAGGCACGTCCTCGCTCCAAGTCTTCCGCCGCCAATTCGACACAGTGGCCAAGCACAAGTGGTCACCAGAGGAGGAGGCCGCACAACTAATAGCCAGCCTCCAGGGACGGGCCGCAGAAGTCCTGAAGGCGGTCCAGACAGCGGCGACAGCCAACTGAAGTCAAGGACGCAGCAGCCAAGGGAGACGCTGCAGGAGTTCGCCCTGGCAATTGAACAGCTGGCCACCAAAGCTTTGGCCGACCTCCCACCTGAATTGGTATCCCAGGAAGCCACATACACGTTCGGTGACGGGGTACGAGACGTCGAGATCCGTCAGCGCCTAATACTCGGCGACTATAAAACCATCCACGAGGTGCTAACGGCAGCATTGAGGATGGAGGCGGCCAAGGTAACGGCTACCCCGACGTCGAGAACAAGGAGCATCCGCTACACGGGAGAACGAAGACCAGCCGAGGGACGTCGGCGAAGACCAAGTGGCGTGTGCTGGGGGTGTGGCCAGCCAGGACACCTGGAGAAAGACTGCCCACACCAGGTAGAACATCCGGAGAAACGAGAAAGGGCCAGCGTGTTGAGGAGCACGTCTACGCCAACACCATCCCCTCGAGTGACACTGGGCGCCGCCAGCCGAAGGATGGATGACAGCCTCATCGCGGACGGTTGGGTGAGACGGAAACCGTACCGCGTGCTTGTGGACACCGGGACAGCCATCACCGTCATTAGACCTGACGTAGTCAGGGGTTTGCCGTCCAGGAAACCAAGCCGACCATACCAGCTTCTAGCGGCATCGGGCGACACCTTGACTGTGGAGAAGGAGGCTCTGCTGAAGTTGACCTTGGGAGGGAGTACCATGCGTCTGTGGGTGTTCGTCGCGGAGGTGGCTGAGGTGATACTGGGACTGGATGCCCTCAGAAGCCACCAGGCGACGGTCGACGTCGGCAGGAAGGTCCTGCGGCTCAATGGAGAAGAGGTGATACTCCGGCAACTCGAAGAATGCCTGGGAGTTTGCAGGATCGTCCTGAGGGTAGACGTGGTTGTCCCCGAGAGAAGCGAGGTGGTGGTGACGGCGCGACTGGAAGGCCAGCGAACAAGGAACTTGATGCTGGATCAGAAGACGCCTGTGCACGGACTTTGTGTAGCCAGGACATTGTTGCCGTGCCGAGAGGTGGCGGCGAGGCTGCTCAACTCAACAGACACCGATCACGACGTACAGGCCGGGACGGAGTTGAGGATCGCCTGCGGTGCCGTCTGTAGTAAAAACGGGTGTTAAACATGACACATTTTACATTTCACGGAGTTGAGGACGTGCCAGCCCGTGGTCAGCGTAACACCAATCGATCAGACCCAGGAGCCGGTGCCGACTCAACACCTGGGACCCCAGCTGGAAGGCTTATTGGAGAGGGCGGCCGACCACCTGACCGCAGAACAGCTCGAGAAGGTCGGGAACTGCTGAGACGATACCAGCGCGTCCTCAGCCAAAGTATCACCGACTACGGCCGCACAGACCGAGTGCTTCACCGCATCGACACCGGAGACGCCCGGCCTATTCGGCAACCACCTAGACGCGTTCCGCTAGTGAAACTAACGGCGGTACGGGACATGCTGGAGAACATGAGATCCCGGGGAATGATTGAAGAGTCTGACAGCCCTTGGTGTTCCCCTGTAGTCTTGGTGACGATGAAGAACGGCGAATTACGCTTCTGCGTGGACTACAGAAAGTTGAACGCTGTCACCAGGAAGGACCGTTTCCCCTTACTCCGGATTGATGACACGCTGGACACGCTTGCTGGTGCACAGTGGTTCTCGATCCTGGACCTGAAGTCTGGTTAATGGCAGGTGGCTCTAGACCCGAGAGACAAGGAAAAGACCGCATTCTCGACAGGCCAAGGACTTTGGCAGTTCACAGTTATGCCCTTTGGTCTCTGCAACGCACCAGCTACCTTCCAACGCCTTATGGAGTCAGTGATGAGAGGGTTGACTTATGTCGCCTGCCTGCTATACCTGGACATCATCATCGTCGGTAAGACTTTCGAAGACCATCTCGAAAACCTGAGCAAGGTGTTAGAGACTGCAGGCGACTAACCTGGAGCTGAACGCGAAGAAGTGCCAGCTCTTTAGAAAGGAAGTCAACTACTTGGTCCACATAGTTTCATCAACCGGAGTGGCCACAGACCCGGAGAAGACACAGGCCGTGAGATTGACCTCGGCCAAAGGATAAGAGAGAATTACGCAGTTTCCTGAGGCTGTGCAATTATTACCGCCGTTTCACAAACGGCTTCTCCAACATCGCCAAGCCCCTCACCCGCCTCACGGAAGAACAGCCGTACGTGTGGACGGAGGACTCCGAAGTCGCTTTCCAGGAGCAGAAGAAGACACTTTGCAGTGCTCCTATTTTGGGATTCCCACAACCAGGTGGCGCCTTCATTGTGGACACCGACGCCAGTGACCATTGCATTGGAGGTGCCCTATCCCAAGTCCAGGACGGCCACGAGCGGGTGATAGCTTACTACAGCAAGACGCTCTCCAAGGCAGAGAACTACTGCGTCACCCGGCGAGAACTACTGGCGGTAGTAAAGTAGTAAAGACCTTGGAGCACTTCCACAAGTACCTGTACGGTCAGCCATTCCACTAGAGGACTGACCATTCCGCCCTCATCTGGCTACTTAGCTTTAGGGACCTGGAAGGCCAGACAGCCCGTTTGGTCCAGAGGCTGCAGGAGTACGAGTTCACCTCTGAACATCATAGAGGGAAGAGCCATGGCAACGCAGACGCCATGTCCCGAAGACCCTGCCCGGAAGAGTGCGGCCAATGCACAAGAGTGGAAGAGAAAGAGCGTGCCGCAGCTGTCAGAGTGGTCACGGCAGTGCCTGCGGACGGCTGGGATAGCGCAGGCCTGAGGGAGCAGCTGGCGGACACCGACTTGAGGCCACTCTTGAGGCAAGTGGAGGCAGGGACGAGACCGACCTGGGAGGACATCGCACCCAGAAGTGCTGCATACAAGTCGTACTGGGCCGAATGGGAACCGTTGAAGACCAAAATAGGTCTGCTGCTCCGGGTTTAGCCCAGAGGTTCTACTCCCATTAGTCCTGAACCCGTAGGAACTGGACCCGGGCCTCCTTCGACCAGGGAGTTATCCGAGCTGTCCCAAAGGGCGCTCGGCGTCCGTGGGGCTTTCCATGGGACAAGACCTAGAGACTAACAAGCCCCCCCCCATCTGGTCCTATGGACTCAAGACGGGATGGAAGTGGATACGCCACTTACGCGCGTCAACAATCAAGGTGAAGACTACCGAAAAACCTCGGTGCGGTGGGGCCGCCTGGTGATCTAGCACACCTTCTACTAGCTTTGCAGGCTAGTACCCGGGAGAATTAATGGCTTCCCTCAACCCCATCCGAAGACGTACCCGATTCCCACGGGTTTCGGGAACACACTGCCCCCTCGAGTCCATCCCAATCCGAACAACTCCCGAAGGAGCTCGACTGCTCGGCGCTGTTCTGGGTATGGGAATCACCCGATGGGAAGACGCAGAGGGAGCAGTTGGTACTACCCCGAAGTAAGGTCCCGGAAGTCGTGGAGGAAGTGCACGCCGGTACTTCAGGAGGACAACTGGGAGCAAACCGAATGATCGACAAACTCGACAGCGCTATTACTGGCTGAGGCTCCGAGCAGACATAGAGATGCTGCTGTCAATGGCAGCCAGCAACCGAGTATGTGGAGAACTTGGTGGTCCGTCTCCACGACATGCACGAGATGGCTCGTCAGAGCATTCAGATGGCGAGTGACCGCATGAAGACCCATACGACAGGCAAGCCAACAACCAAGGGTTCCAGCAAGGTGACTTGATCTGGTTGTACCGTCCTACCCGGACCAAAGGACGCTGCCCGAAACTTCAGCAGCCATGGCAAGGATCGTACCGGGTGGTGAAGAGGATTAACGACGTGGTCTACCGCATCCAGAAGGTACCACAAGGGAAGATGTTGGTGGTACACCTGGATCGTCTGGCCCGCTACGATAGTGCTGTTCGGAATGACCAGCCTTGAGGAGGGAGCAGTGTCGCGAATGCATTGTTGCGATGAGGCGGCGCGGTCGAGGCTTTCAAAGAGACGGACAGTGCAGTGTGGAGATACAAGCTCGCCGAAACGGTGGGGGGAGGGAGATGGATTTCTGGAGAGTTTGTCTTTCTTCTAACACCGTCCTGATTGAGAACATTCCACGAATTTCCAGAATAGTGAGTAGCTATAAAAGGAAGCCGCTGCCTGCCACTCTGACTGTTGTTAACTGAACTCGCATGCGTGAACAGCTGTGTGAGCTGTGTTGTGGTCGTTGACCTTACAAGTTGTATTGTGTATGTGACGTAATTCGGCAAAAGTCAGGTTGACTAAAGCGTGTTTTGAAAGAAATAGAGCAATTTTTTGTGTTTGTAACCTGGACTTTTAATTTCACGAACCCACAAAGTCACATTATTTTTTCCCTTCACCTACAAATCTAATAGCAATAGCTAGGCTAAAGTTGTTTCAGATTCCTCTTCTTTACATGATCTGTAATCTATATTCTGCTATAGGACTGTTAACCTCATTTACTAATTTGATAAACATGCTCCCAACATTTTTCACTGGATATTGCTACTGATGCACTAGTACTGATTATGACCTTGCTGCGTCACCTATATCCAGCGGTATTTGAGGAGGGTTCAATACTAACTTCATATTTGTATTATATGTGTTCCATTGCTTCCTGTCACATTAATGCTATTGCTTTTAGTTAAGGGACAACTAAATATGAAATTAAAGGGGTCACAGATACGTTGCCTTTTGTTAGAATGCAGTCAGCAATTCTATAAATCAAAAAAAATCCATCTGCTTTGTGACTAATAAGTAATTCCAAATGTTTTCTAGAAAATGTCTTGTTACTCTACAAATTATTTCTTGATTGCCCATTGGCAGATCATACATGAGAACTTTATTTGCCATTGGTATTAATAGTCTACCATAGTTAAGTTACCTTCGGGGCTTTGTTTACCGGAGGCCAATTCAATTTTTAACTGCTTTTGAACTGATGGTCCCGTAACATACTGGAACCAAATTCCTAACCTACCCTAAGCTGCTTCTCCCGACCATGTCATTCATAACCATTTTGTTAACCATTTTTATGTACACATTCTATGTTAACCTTTTATTATGCATGGAATCAAATTAATCATAAGGAATTCTCCATCTCTCAAAGAAATTGCTTGGTATTGTCCCCATGTTCATCATCAAAAGTTGGTGCTGCAACCTCTGACATTAAATGTCTGAAACAGAGTCTTTACCAGGTGAGAATTGTATGTGTGAAATGTGGTTTATGTTTGTATGTTCTGGGTATATTTCACAATTTTGTGATGACTCATAGTAACAAATTCTTGGTCACTGATAAACACATCAGTCATTATTAACATTACTACGTAAGCTTCTAGGTACATTGCAAACTTTAAATGCATCTATAACCAAATGTAACTTGCACAATTTTTAATTTGTTTGGTTTACTTTGTTATCAGTTTCAACTGTTCAGCAATTTCTTTCCCAATTTTACTATGATTATCTGCTACTTTTGTAACTAAGTTTTATTGCGCACACATTCCTATTCTGGTAGTTTCTAAGCTTCATCTAACTACTGCCATTTCTTTAGCTGCATATAAATTAAGATATCACAATTTGATTTTAGCCAGTCAATCTCACTGTTTACAGTGATATTCATGTCTACACAATTTTCCCATATTTTACAGAGTTCATATTTTTAACATAATCCTGATTTCTAGAATTGTTGCAGCTTAACCTGATCAGATACACCCTTTTTTATTATTTATGTCAGTAGCTAACTGGCTCTGTTAGTTATTTCAGTAGCTGACTAACTTTGTTTTGGGGTTATATCAACAACTAACTGACCTTGCCTTTCATTTATTTCAATAGCTAGCTGCTGATGCTGCTCATTAATTTCCTTAGCTATCTGGTCTTGTTTCTCTGACATTTTTTTAACTGTTTTGCTTTTCTGGGATTTCTTTAACTATCTATTTTTGCTCACTGGCTAACATCTCACTTTTCAGTGATTTCCCTAGCAATTTGTAAATATTCTCTAGCTAACTGTTCTTGTTATTTGTTGATTTCTAAAATTTCAAGCTTCATTTGTTTCAATAAATTAATTACACTAAAATTATCCTGACTAGCATAATCTTCTGCCCTATTCTCACTACCTATACTCTTTGTGGGTTTCATTTTTTTTACATTTTTTGTAGTACTGAAAATCATCTTCTCTCTTCACTTCTTAGTAGTCCTTGGGTTGTGATACAGGTCTCTCAATATTGTCCTCAGTCTAGGGGTATCATGCTAGCCTCCAGTTCCCGGGACATTTGAAACTCAGAGGAGCGCAATGGATTTTTCTTCGGACATAAAAATCCTTAGCATGCCTTTCTTTGGGAGGAGATTATAGCCAGTGGTCTCATGTCACAGATTTATGACGTGTAAAAGAACCTCAAGCCTGAGCAATTAAGCAGTCTTTCATGCCCAATATAGAATGGGACACTGAGAACTACAGTACTGTCTGCCCACCACAAGAAGACAAGTGGGGAATGAAGAGAAGAGGAGCTTGAGCTGTTTATCTGCTATGCTAGTGGATCTGTTTACTACGAAATGAGTATGAGAGAGCATATGAGTGACTCATGCTGCCAGATCTAATGCTCCTTTCAGTAATTGCAGTGATAGGTATTATGCAAGAGTGGGTTATGTGACAACACCGTGTATTTTACATGAACCTAGCATCCATATCATATCTGGAAGGTGAGCATAAACACAGCAAAAGAGATTACGTTACACACTCCTCTGCCTTGCCTTATTGTGGTGGGCAGACAGTAGTTAAAGAGCATCCATAATTCAATTTTTGGTCTCCCAGTATCATGGTGATCTTGGGATTCAGATGCTCTGGAACATCTGAACCTTCTTGTAGCTTTAGTTTTGATTTATTTTCATTATTTATTTTGTTTGCCTACCCAATTTTACACAAGACAAGCTACTGGACTGCATTTGTAAAATGTTTTAATTATGTATTACAGTTTTGGACTCATGCCCCCATATAAGGGGCCAAATAAATCAAGTACAAGACTTTGTACTTGATTTATGCATTATTGTACTTCATACTATGGTTAGCTGTTTCTTGAGTATGAGACTCGTAGCACCAAATTGTATTGCCAGGATACTCACTATTTATTACCTGAATGAGAATACAAGTAAAATAATTTGTATTGATGTTTATTTACAATTGCTAGAATCTAAAATAAATGCAATTATCTCTTGCCCTGTTAAACACAAATTCTAATAACAATAAGTATACCAGTTACTTAATCGACATTAAGAATTCAATAAATTTAATAAGTTGATTTTTCACAATAATTTAAGTAGTTTTTTCTTTTCTCTTTCTACAAACAGAATCTCAAGAAACAATACTATTTACCTGCATTCACTGTTGGTAATAATCCAAGTATAATCCACAATTATTCATGAAGCAATGTTACTTTTTTTTATTAGCAACATAGCTTTAAAGAATACCTTCTTACACTGCAGAAGAGTATTTATACACCCCCATTGACAGATAAACTTAAGTGCTTACTAAACTAAATGCAATCTTTCACTCTGCACCTCCCATTTGACAGAGGATTTATAATTTACATTTGGAATCTTTCCCACTTAAATTTAAGTCTAACTCATGGAATTATTCATCTTCTCTACCAAACACAATATTAATCAACTATACTTCTTGGCTTTCATTGACAGCTTATGTCTTCTAAGTGGTTTAAACACATTTGTTGCATTTAAGTTTACTATAGCATCTATTTGAAGGTTGTTGATTTTCCCCTATACTAACAATGTATTCCCATTGTTGGTTTCCCTTCACTGCTGTACACATGCATCTATTTTATCTACATTAGATTTTATTTAACACTACTTTTCTCTTTTAATTGACAATTTAACATTTCCTTGCTAATATAACTATCTGTGACAAAATGATCATATTAATTACACAGCTTTCATGTTACTTCTTTTTCTTCACGTTTGTCTTGCACATTTATACAATGTAAACAATTTATTCAGGCAACCAATTAATGACAAATTAAATAACGATTTTATACCTCTTCCATTTCAAATCACTGAGATCTATAATGTACAGATTTACCATTGCCTCAACTCAAGCATTTTGGTGGTGTAATTGGGAGAAACATATTTCTGTTCTTTGAACAAAGAAATGGTTCTTACTGCATACAATTATTTTGAAATCAGAAACCAATGAGAAATAACGAATACCAAATGGTAGGGTTAATATGCCAAGTAAATTAAGAAAAACAGAGTGGTTGTACTTACAGATTTAACACTCTTTCTCCTTCATTATCCATGATACCACTGAAGGAAGGAAAACTTGAATAGTAATCCCAGTTCCTCCCATGAGGCAGATTATTAGATGATCTAATGCCTTCCATTACAGTTTGGAAGCCAATCTGAAATTAGCAAACACTTCAATGTAATCAAAATAATCTGAAATTAAAATTTGTAAATTTATAGCTAGCAGGGCACCATACTTCTGCTTATCTAGTGCTAAGTAAATGTGTATTCTTGCAGTAATTCAAGTAAATTATACTCTGTATAAAAGGATTAATTGCTCTATCCATTTGCTGCAAGCGCAGCAACAAAGTGAACATGTTTGCGAAGTAAATTCAAATAATTATACTGTAGAAGTAAAAAATTGAAGCTCTCAATATGAAGCAAATATAATTCAATAAACCAGTTTTGCAAATACAAAAATTTGCTGATGATGCAAAATGATGGATGTACTTGAGAAACTAATCCCATTATTATATATCAAAGATCTTATGAAGTTTATGTCACTAGCTATTATTATAGTTTATTACACTATACTCTGTATAAAAGGATTCAGTTCTGCACCCATTTGCCATTCTTTTTCATGAAGTTGCTGTGAATGCAAAATTAGTATTACAACCAAAAATCAAACTAATTAAGCATCTTGTAAAGAGCAGATAAATAACATTTAGTTCCAGAACTTATGTTCCTTTAGTTATGTCTTGTTATACTTTTTAATTGCCAAAATTGTTCTTATTCTCCTGTTTTTTAACCAACAGATCAGACAGACAGAATTAATCCTTTTAAATACATTACTCCGGTATATGGGTGATTTTTGATTAATTAGAGCCAACTGAAAAATTCAATGCCATGGCCGGGATTTGAACCACAGATCTACTGGTTTCCGTCCAGTCGCTCTGACCCTTGAGCTACCATGGTCAACGTGCCTTCCTGACATTAAATTCTCCAATTGACTCATTAAATTTCCCAGTTTCCTCAATATAAATTTACATTAAAAATAATCTACGATAAAAATCCTGGTAATTAAGTACTTACAATAGTAAGTCGCCACAAGTAGTTGTCTCAAATATGAGAACCTTAAGTGGTCCACCAGGAAATTTAATGAGTCAATTGGAGAATTTAATGTCAGGAAGGCACGTTGACCATGGTAGCTCAAGGGTCAGAGCGACTGGACGGAAACCAGTAGATCCGTGGTTCAAATCCCGGCCATGGCATTGAATTTTTCAGTTGGCTCTAATTAAGCAATTATTATATTTAAATTACAACTAAGCAACAGTAATATAAACCTTTAGTACCAAAATTACTATATGTGTTCTTTACCATACATATTACATTTTAAGTACTTCAACAGTCCAAATTCACATATTCCAAATCTATTAATTGGCAAGATTTCAGCTTTTGTTTTTTAATTTAACAGTTTTTATACTGAGTATCTATTTGTAGGTGCCAAAATGATATTTTGTTCTTTAAAGAACTTTTTGAATTCATTAAATGTTTTTGGGTGATGAATCCAGTTAATATGCTGCTGCTTTCTTTTGCTTTAGTGAATGTGGTTGCTTCCTTAATGGAATATATCCAAGTAAGTTGTAAGGATTGTGAAAAATGCTACATAGGGCAAACTAAAATAAACAAAACTCACAACAGATAATAGTCCAACTTTCGAAGTTCAAAATGGTTGCAATGAGTTTCAAAACTATTGTGTGTTTCAAATGGGAAGAGTTCTGGAGTCCAGCTAATCAGATACATCAGAGCACTCAGCATTGCCTGCTTGTTACCCCACTCTTTTTATATTTCCCCCTCTCTCTCACACACTCATACAACGTGCAGGTCTGCTTGGCGCTAGACATAAGGGTAACCAAATTAAATTTTCCAAACTTTTATAACGATGCAGTTGCCTGGAAACAGCATTTTCACAAATTATGTATATCTTTAAATGCTATAATTATAATTATAGTTTATGAATTAACCACTTTTCCAATCCAATGGAACTGTCACTAGCTCATCCATATCACTATCAATATCACTTACATCAAGAGACAATTCGTCACTGTCATCATCATTGTCACTTTCTTCATTAACTGAGTCTTACAAATGTACGATTATAGGTTCCAAAATCTTGTCACGTGCTATTTCTTTCTTGAAATCATCTCACACAGTAAGCGTGCAAGTTATTTTCTGTATAGTTAGAAACTCATCTTGGTCATAAACCTCTGACACAATTCTACGTACAACATCCTTGTCAAAGTCACTTAAATTTGTAGCCCTCATCAGAGATCCAAAATGTTTTCTGGGTGACACAAACATTTGGGCAACACTGGGATCAGATTTTCTTACCCCTCCATAAAAGTGAGACACAACTGCTTTACCTACACCACATGCCTCAGCAGTAAGCCACTGAGCATTTTTGAAATCGAGATGATTTCGATATTCATTGCCCAATTTTTTGGAAGAACATGTAGACCTTAAAAATAATACTTCAAGCCTGACTTCGCAATACATGCCTCTTTGAATCACCACTAAATTCACCCTAAGAAGCCATTCCACTATTTAACTCTTACTCTACTGTTATCTAAAGAATAATATTGAACTGAATAGTTCAAGAGGTTCTGAAGAATAATATTGAAATAATATAATATTAGAACTAAGTAATATTGAATTTAACTCTCCAGAGTAAATAAACACTGTTTATCCAGCATTCATTCACAAATATAGGCATACAACATTCCGCAGGCTAACAGGAAGTTAAATGTTTGCTATTTCTCGAATGTAACACCTTGGCTTATTCAGAGTAATTCTTTTATCACGTCATATCAATAGTATAAATTTCAGTTCTGAGTAATTAGAAGTATATGTATACACATACGAACCAACCAATAATGACAGTGTTGTACCTCACTATGTGTTGGTAAATATATTGATATTTAATTAACAAGAAAGGAATTGCAATATTGATATTTGTTTATATTACGAAAACTATTTGGGCTGATACCATTTTACATGGTTTTTAAATGGAGGAACAACTGTATAATACTGCTTTGAACTCTCTAGAGAAAACAGGGATTACAAACCATTCATAAACAAAGATATAATGCATCATAAATACAATTCCATATCTTCCGTATTTATTAAGTTATTTAAACGAAACAAAAACTGGTTTAAAACCCATTAAAGGCAGTATACATCTACCTTAACAATAAAGTAGAGACTACATTAATATATCGTCGAAATTTCACTACTTTGTTTCACTGTTGCAAAAGCCATTATTTGCGCCGAATGCGCCTAATATTTGAATCATTTTGTTTTGTGTGTATACGAACCAATATATGTATGTTTAGCTATGCAAGCTACTTCTCCGATTCAAGTTTAGTTTATTTATGCTATACCAAGTGATAGTCATATGAGTATATGTTGCGTTACACTGAAAAGAAAACTCTCTGTCAGCATCTGTTATTACAGTGTTTCTCAACCAAGGTTTCTGGTAGCTTTATGCAGCTGTTTTCGCTCAGTATTTTAGTTATTTATACCCTCTCTGTGTTCAGAGTGATTTCTTGTAGCTATCAAGAGCTAAATGAATGACACATTTGAAATTGTTAAATTTCAATGTTAACCATGGCTTATCCCCGTAATGTAGCAAATAAATTACCTTGCATATGATGTATACAGGCTTCTGATATTACTGTAGAAAATCTGGAATATTTGTTGTGCGATTATGAAGGAGATGTTTAGGATATAGATAGCAGTGACTTGTACTGGTCTACAGATGGCATGCTAGCTACTCCATTATTTGGGGGCAGTGGCGGGTCAAATATGGGTGATGTGGATCAACTATTACTAGCTATCCCTCTTTACGAAAAACAGTTAAATGGTAAAAAAAGTATTTTTATACCACTGGATGTAACCATGCACAACTGTTTAGTAATTTTCAGAGCTGTAAATTCATGCAAGACATTCATCTACCTGTACTTGCGCATATAAATAGCTTGTAACCTAATTGAGTATTATAATACTCAGAGGTAAGGGGTAAGAAATTCATCATGACATCACCCCTCATACTTGAGAGAAAACACTTTCCTAAAAGCATACCACCCACAACCAAAAAAGTCGCAACCGTTTCGAAAATGTCTAGTTTGTTGCGAAAAAGATATTCGCAAGGTGTGAATCTGCAGATGTGCTCTTGGGTGTTTATCCCAGTTTGGAGGTGTACATTTCAAAAAGAAACCTTTAAGGTTATGTTTACATCCCATATAGAACTAATTTAAATTTATTGTAAAATAGCAAGATTAAAATAATTGGCGTTAAATGAGTATTAAATGCATGTATGCGTAGGACGTCTATACATGTCCATATCAGTTTGGGGCATTTTAACTTGGACGTCATATGACGTCCATATCGGTGAAAGGGTTAATAGAGATTGATTAGGTTGGCGCTTGTCACACACCACTTCGGGGGAATGCAATATGACAACACTGCAGAACTCTGATTGCTTGCTCACCTAGCAACGCTCAAGAACAAACATCACCCCATTTGAAACAGATAGTAGTTCCTCAATAATACAGTAGAAGCTTGAAATAGCAGGGTCAAAAATACTGTAGATTCAGTTAATTACCCGCTAATGCAGAAAAAAGTATGCTCCCATTAAAAAATATTGCGACTTTGTGGATTCATAAAATTAAATCTTGTTTGCAGAAATTTAAAATGCTCTTTATTTCAGTAAAAAGGTGCTTTGTACACCCCTTATAGCACCAAAATGATGTAACATACACAAACGCATTCCTCAAGGTCGTCTCTTTATTCCCGCCACATGTAAACAAACAAAAGAATTCATTGTGGTACATGTCAAATAGCTGCATACACACAACTGACCCACTCTACACTTTGCAGGCTTTTATATCCCCAGTCATTGTTTCTAGAAAGCCGCCAAAGATTCAAGGCCGTTCACGGCAGCTACAAAAAGGGAACTATCCAGACACCTCTGTCTCTTTCTCCCTCTGTTTCTTTCTCTATCTCGGCAACCATCCAGTGCGTGCACCACTCGCCAGCTGTGGCTTGCTGCCAACAATGCCTCGGCGACAATATTATAGTTCATTTTTTTATTTTTTTTATTTGGAAAGTTGGCATAAAAATACTACATAAACACAGATTCTGCAGCATAAATTTCACCACCATCCCTGTTTGCTGACAACCAACTGCTACATTTCAGAACAGTAATGATACCACCATTCTTGGATCCTGGCCTTGACTGTTGTCTCTTTCACCAGCTCATATTCATAATACTGGTGAATGAAAACATGCACTGCAGGTGTGGTGGAGAGAGGGAGCACAGTCCTTGCTAATTCACAGTTGCTTTTCTTCCGCACATTGCTAATTGCCTAAATTAATTATGCCATCAATGTACTTTGTTTATTAGGATCCAAAACATTACAAAGTCAGAGTCGAGAAATTGTTTCAAATTTATGAGCATACACGAAGAGAGAAGCTAAATGTGAAGAACTGGTTACATCAGAAGATTTGTTTCAAAAAGATTTGAAAAGCTTAAGTGAATATGACATAGGAGTCTCAGAAAGAACAGTGAAAAGAATTGGTAAAGAACGCAAACAAAATGAAAATCAGAGCATATCTTTGGGACTCCAAATAAAAAGCACAGCATTCCAAAACGAGTAGTAGATCTAGATGACTTCGACATATGTATCAGAAGAAGGATTCAAAATTATGTTCATGAAATTAAATCACTTATTTTATGAGAAAGCATTAACATGCAGGGCATTAAGTCATCCTTAAACAGAATAGTGAGAAAACTCTGGGTTTTAAATGGAAAAACACTAAAACAGAAAATGCTTATAGAAAAACACCACATTTGTTCTAAACGTATCAGGTGTAGGAACAGCCTATCTGGTATTGAACAATTTGAATACATTTACAGTATTTGCAATTATGCTCGCATTACAAACAGATTTTCACAACTAATTCCGCTGGTAAATTGTGTGGAAAGCTTTCTGCAAGGACTGTACTGCTTTACTAATAAGTATGTTATCTGAGTAGCATATGAAGCTGATGCAACAATTTGCTTAAGGCTGTCCACAGCAAGAACAATAAAGAACAAGGTGATGGTGAAAATGACAGAGGCGGAAGAAAACATTCTGAATGTTAATGAAATGATAGCTCATTTAAACAATGTTATTCTGTGGATGGAGAGACAAAATAAATCAAACAGTATTCATCTCCATTTTGATGCAAAGCTTACAGATTTCTTTAAAACAATGAAAAATTAGGTTGGTGTAACATATGTACAGTGGAATATAAATCAAGATTTGTTACAGGCTGGAATGCATTTCCCAGTATAACTGGCGAGTAATTTTAAAAGTACTCTAATATATTTACCTTACATATGGGAGTTTAATACTGTACTGTAAATTATTGTTACATATTTCCCTCCTCCACCTGCATGGGATCGATTTTTCTCTCTTCTATAGTTAATAATTATTGGGGTCTGGAATGCGAGAATAGGAGAGGAAAAAATAAGAATAATTTGTAAGGAAACAGAAAGTGAAAAAGATATCAATGAAATGTGGACAATGAGAAGTAGTGATAAGATATATAAAAAGGAGGGAGCAAAACTTCATGAGTTCTGTGAAAATAACAATTTACTTATATGTAATGGTACCTTAGGAATAGATGAAGCTGACTATATGTTTGCGAATGCAAATGGCCAGAGTGTTATAGATCCAATAATTTGTAGTAATGAACTAGAGGGAAAGATTAAAAATTTAAGAGTAGGAAATGAACCTGTAAATAGCTGTCATTTTCCAATTTATGTAGATTTAATGGAGGAAACACAAGAAATCTTAAGCCAGTCAAGGGGCGGAGTAGTAAATCGATTCACGTCTTATAAATAGAAAGAGACAGAGGCCATAGAATTTAGGAGAGAAATAAACTAAAAAACAAGCAAAATTATAGAATCTGGGATAGAGTTATCATTGAAAGGGAGAACAGAGAACACCTTGGAACTGTTAGAGATGATCTTAAAAAGAGCAGGAGTTAAAATGGAGATAAAACAGAAGACTAACCTAAATATTAATAGCTGGTATGACGACGAATGTTGGAATGCGAAAAGAGAAATAGGGAAATTAATCGCAAAATGGCAAATTACAGAAAAAGATGAAGATAAACAACATTTTATATTATGTAGGTGGGGGTATAAAAAACTAATAGAGAGGAACAGAAAAGAGTGGTTAGAAGCTAAGAGTAAGAAAGTGAAAGAGGCAGTGTTAGAAAAAGATTCAAAGAGTATGGGAAGCAATTAAGGAGATCAATAGAAAAAGAAATATTGATGGAAAGATAGCACCCATGGAGTGGGTTGAATACTTTACAAAGTTGATTGGCCAGCAACCCAAAGTTAGCTTTAAAAAATGGATTTGGGATGGGGAGGTGGCGCAAGATAATAGATTAGATGGGGAAATCACATTAGACAAAGTGAATTTACAAGTAAAAAGGTTAAAAAGAACAAGGCTGGGGGCTTTGATGGACTACCAGGAGAGTTCTGGAAATATGGCAAAACAAATGAAGGTGTAAGAGTTATGACAAAATTTCTAGAAAAAATAAGGCAAGTGAATAGGCTTCCGGAAAATTGGAAAGTGAGAATTATTGCACCAATTTACAAAGGCAAAGGAGAAATTAGTAAACCGCAAAATTATAGAGGGATCAGTTTACTAGCAATATTAGGGAAAATTTACACAGAAATAATGGCAGAAAGACTGCAAAGATGGGCAGAGGCAGAAAAGAAGCTATCGGAATTTCAATCAGGATTCAGGAAAGGGAGAAGGACGATAGATAATGTACTAATTATTAGAACAATAGTACATAAATATACAAGTAGGAAAAGAGGGAGAGTATATATGTTTTGTGTAGATTTTGAAAAAGCCGTTGATACAATAGTGAGAGAAGCACTATGGTGGAAATTACAAAAGAAAGGAGCCAGCAAGTAATTTATTATAGGGCTAGAAAAAATTTATGAGGAAATAAAGTTTGAAACTAGAGTACATAAGAATGGGATAACAGAATTAGTGGAGCAGAAAATGGGATTAAGACAAGGCTGTAAACTTAGCCCTATATTGTTCAACTTGTTCATTGATGATATAATTGAGAGGATTGAAAAAAGTAACAACCATTTCCCAATTATTAGGAATAAGGGTTACTATTTGCAGATGATTTGGTAATAGCATCTATAACAGTGATAGGATTAGAGAGAGCAATAAATGAAATTAGCAGCTACTGTAAGGAATGGGGGATAAGAATCAATATAAGTCAAAAATAGTAGTGTTTAAGAAGGGTGATAAGAAAAGATGAAAAGTAGTATCTAAATGACCAAAAAGTGGAGGTGGTAAAGGAGTTTGACTATTTAGGGATGAGACTGTGCTATAATGGAGGCTGGGGAGCACATGCGAGAAGGATAAGAGTGAAAGGGAAGATAGCAATGTCTGGGGTAAGGAGCTGTAAATATAAATTACCAGATATGTCAGTAAAGTGGCATGAAAGAATCTATGAAGCAATAGTAGAATCAAAAACGACATATGGTGTGGACTTGTGGGGGGCTAATGAGATAAGAAATCATGTTGAACATACATATGAACAGTTCTGTAAAGAGATACTGGGTTTGAATAAGTCAACGCCAAATGGAGTAGCTAGAGTGGAACTTGGAAGACCTTGCAGAATTGGGGTAATTGTAGAAAGATGTTTAAAATATTGGTACAACTGCATAAAAAGGATGATAATACATAAAAGATCTGTTTAGAACAACAGAAGAATTCAACATGTAAGGACAGCTGGCGGTCAGAGCTGGAGAGAACGCTGGTCAAAATAGGGATAGCGGGATATCTGGCATGAGAGAGAAAGAAATGTAAAAGGTTTTTGGACAATTATTAAGAATAGGATAGAGGACATTGACAGACAAGTCACATGGGGAAATCTGATAAGTAAGAAATCACTAAATGTATACCTGAAAATAAAGACAGAATGGGGACGGGAAACATATATAGATACAGGTGATAGATGTGAGAGGGAGGGTTTAGCTTGGTTAAGGACAGGAGCCATATTGAGAGGGGGTTCACCAAAGGAGTGCATTCTATGTGGAAAGAAAAAAAGCTTAGAACATTATGTAGTGGAGTGTAAAGAAATTGAAAACTGGAGGAAATTAATATGGGATAAGAATTGGGATAATAAAGGGGCTTACATAATAACAATAAAAATGTGTATGTTGAAAAGAGACAAAAGAATAAGGGAGGTGGGGAAATTTGCCAACAAAATTAAAGAGAAATGGTTGAGAAGGGTAACGAAGCAAGAGGTAGAGAAATATAAGACAAAATCAGAACATTAGGTCAAGGTCGTATAGGGGTTAGGATAGAGGTAAATGCCTAGGGAGCCAACACCGCTATCAGCCCGTAATATAAGCAGTGGACAAATTTGTACCTAGATTAGAATTGTAAAACTTGTAATTGAGATTGTAAGGTATGGAAGTACAAATAAATATTATTCTATATTATACTATATTTGGCCTTAAAGTGTATATGGATGTCACCATTGCGCCATAGCACAACTTTTAGAGCGAGCAAAACAGTGAGGCGCAAATGGAAATAGTTTGTTACTACACTGTATATATTATCACATATTTTATACATTCAAGTAACAAACGGGATGAATAATTACCAAAATTCAAGTTGTAAAATGTTTAAACATGAGCTTAAATATTTTACTACCATTGTCACGCAGTATTCGGCACTTCCCGATTGCATATATATACTGATATATTGCATTGCTGTGCCACCCGTTCTGTTAGTATTGTGTGTGCACATGTTAGGTGACTATGATGGAGTAGCTCATTCCTCAGAGTAGTGTACAGAAGCATAAAAGTGAAAAGTCTCTAAAGAGTGTGAAAAGGTTATTGTATACACACATTTAGCTTCTTCTTTCAATGTTATGCACCCTGGCTGTGAAAGACGTAAACTAATGTCTGAAGCAACTGCTGTATCTGTGAACACTTTCAAATGTGAGAACCGAAATTAAACAAACAGAAAATGTAAAAACCCCTAAAAAGAAAAGGGAAAGGCCATGTAGAGTTTTAGAGCAAGTGGATGATTTTGTTAAGAGCGATATTCACTTTAAAGTGCACAGCTTCTTTTTAAACAACAAGCACCTACTATAGATAAGTGAATAGTGACTGAGATCTTCCAAATTTCAAAAAAATCCACACTTTGCTTCAAGACATTGGGTTTTGGTTTTCAAAAAGAACAAAATTAACGGATAATTGACTGGGAAGACATTGTGGTGTGGAGAAGACTTTAGCTGAGATCTGTGAATCATTTTCATGTAGAAGGGCGCACAATTTATTACTTAGACTAAACCTGTTCAATAAGGGACATGTCACTTCAAAGGCTTGGGCAGACAACTGCAGAGTCAAAGAAAGATGCATTTTTTCTAGGCTTTACAAAGGTTTAAATAATCCAACTGGCAAAGGTAAGTAAGTGCCTCATCATTTTGCATATTGACAGTGATAACGGATTGTTTTGATGGAGGACATCAACTCAGATTTAAATAAGCTTTTACTCAAAAAATTATCTCATAACTTTTCTTTAACAGATTATTTAATTAGTTGATTTAATAAATATGAGCTGAGCACTTTTCTAGTCCTGTACTGCTGCAGAGAAAAATATGACGGTTGTGATAAGAGTTCGATGAAAACAGCTGACGGCCGAGAGCTTCAACCACGTGTTCGTTGGCAGAGTGATACAAACCGCAATGTTTATATGCATCCTCACTTTGAGCTTGGAGGGACACAGCTCACCCTCACAGGACCCCCCCAACAACCACATTATTTCAAGCTTCTACTCTATAAAAATGTAACTAGTCTAGCCATAAATATTATCACAAACGTTTGGCTTTGACTGTAAAACCGATTTTGCAGGTGGCAAGGTGCACTTTAGCTCAAGGTCAACCCTGGTTAGTGTGTGTCTAACAGAGAAAGAGTGGATCTGCTTCACTTAAGCATGGAGCAGGGCGATTACGAAAATCAGGGTAGCAGTGATTGCCTTGCACAAGGGTGGAAATCACCAACTGAGATTTTCCAACTTCTGAAACATCTGAGAATCAGCAAAAGATTTGTTTACTGGACAATACAGCGGTTTACTGAAACCGGCAGTGTAACTGACCAGCCAAAGGATGGTCGTCCTTGCATGTGAGAACAGTGGCAGCTGTTAAAGCAGTGGAGGCTCATGTCCAGTGAAATCCAGTCCGGAAGCAGATCATGGCACAGGGGCTCAACATTTCCCCAAGATCAATGTCCAGGATACTTTCTGAAGATATGGGGGTCAGAGCTTATTGGTGGAGCATGGGGCACTTAACACCACAGCTGAAGCAGCAGAGGAAACTGAAATCAAGACAACTCCTTACAGCAGTATGCCAACAATGGACATGGGAAAATTCCCTTTACAGACAATAAAATCTTTACTATTGAAGAGAGCTTTAACCACCAAAATGACAGGTTACATGTGTCAAGCTCTCGAGAAGCTCATGAGAGAGTTCCTAAGGTTCAGGGAAGTCACCACTCCTCCTCAGTGGGGGGTGAATTATGGAGGCCCCACCAGAGTTTATTTTTGTGAGAAAGGTGTAAAGGCTTGTGCCAGGGTATATGTGGAAACTGTTCTGGAGCCTATTGTGAAGGACTTGAGAGACACCTTGTTTAACAATGATCACTAGACCTTCCAGCAGAATTCTGAACCAGCTCATAAGGCAAGGATAACACAACAGTGGTTGCAGGCCAATTTACCAGACTTCATCTCCAGTACTGAGTAGCTTCCTGGTAGCCCCGATTTAAACGCTCTGAAGTACAAACTGTGGTCAGTGCTAGAAGAAATGGTCTGCAAGAAAAGACACCCTTCACTTGAAAGTCTAAAGCATTCCTTGGTGACAGCAGTGGCAGATTTTCTGATTGATACTATCTGCACTGCAATAGATGTCTGGCCCAAGAGACTCAAAGCCTGTGTGTTTTGGGCCTGTGTTACTGGTAGACATTTTGAACTCTGAAAAGTGCAAATTGTAAAGTAATTTTTCCTCATCTTTCCTTTTACATCAACAGGAAATACAAAATCAAGATTACAATTATAAAATTCATACTGCAAAAAGCCATATATTTCTAAATCCTGAAAATCCTACCATGTTGCTTGCCATTGAATAATAATTCGGTCCCCATACACCTAACCCTAGGTTTTTGTGTACTGGAGGCCCTCTACTCCTTTTTACACATTTTGTCATTTCATCTATCCTAATCTAAATTTTTCTCTTAATTGTTCTTAGCCATCTCTCTTTTAACTTTCCCTAAGTAATTCCCTATATTTCTCCAATTCTTTTCCCCTTTTGCTGACAATTGTTTTCTAATTACTACTTCGCCCCTCAAATTATTCCATTTACATAGCCAGACCTGCTCTCTCCATATCTTTGTTTGACTACAATAAAACTTAAATGGAAGTCTGCATTCTCTTCTCCACACAATGGACATTTATCTAGCTCACTATCTTGACCTATACCTTTCAAGTTTCTCACTCCTGTTCTCGCCCAAGCAAAACCTTCTCGCTCTAACTTATTACATATATCTATACATCCTTCCCTCCCCCAGGTTGTTTTTATTTCTCTGTATAATCTCAGTGAGCTTTTGTCACTTGTACTGGCAAAAATATCTTGTCTGTCAATATCTTCTAATCTTAACTTAGCTTCTTTCCAGAAGCCTCTATACCCATACTCTGCATTTGTCCAAGTATAACCCGTACCTAACCGCTTCAACACGTACTTCATGTTATGTGCCCAAGACCCTCCCCAGTAACTTCTCCTTTGAATATGAAAACATTCTTTAATTATATTGTCATCTCCCAAGTTAGCGATTCTGTATAAATATTTCATTGCCTTGACAAGATTTTAATTTTAGTAGAATGCCTGCCCAGTTCCAATTGTGCTGCCCCATTAGGTGATGCTATCGGTAACCCCAATATATATTTATAAAAGATCTATGCACTTAATCAGTCTCTCTCCAAGTCTCATCTACTCCCCATACCTCTGATCCATGTAACATTCTATTTTCTACTACTGCCATATAAATCCTCTCCAACCATTTGACATTTATATCTGGCAGTTTACTGTAGCATGATGTTATCACCCTCATGGCCATTTACCTTTTGTCACAGACATGTTTTTTTGTTCTTCCCAGCTACCATCTGAACAACCTTGTCCCTAAATAATAAAATCTCCTTACCACCTATATTTCTCTTCTATTAACCACCCATTTCTCATCCTTATGCAACCTGTATCCTTTTTTGAAGATCATAATCTTGGTTTTGTTTTCATTCACTTTCAAACCCCATTTTTTGCAATAAGAATTGGCTGCTTCGATTGCTCTTCTCAACCCTCCACTTGATATGGACCCAACTACTAGGCCGTCTGCAAACAGTAGCCCCAGGATTTCTTTATTGTTAATAACTGGTGAATGTACCCTACAACTTGATATCTCCTCTAAAATACCATAATACTGGACTAAGTTTACCTCGCTGCCTTACTCCTACCTTACTCGATAAAGATTTACTTACTTTGTTGCCCGGTAGATTTACACACAACTTGTTCTCCCGGTATATCTTAATTACTTCTATAAATGCATAACTTATCTCCTTACTGCTTAATTTTGTCCACAATGTTTCTCTGTTAATAAAATCAAATGCCTTCTCTAGATCAATAAATATCATATATACCCTTTCCCTTTTATTGCTCAGATATTTATCCACAATTGTTCTAATAATAAAGATGTTGTCCAATGTTCTCCTGCCTGGTCTAAAACCTGCTTGAAACTCTGATAGTCTATTCTCCTTCTCAACACAATTTTGCAATCTATTTGCTAGAATTCCAGTAAAGATCTCTTACCTAAAGTTAGCTGATATACACAGTAAGCAGCTTTTCTATGGTTTCATGTGATATTTGCATAGACTAAATTTACTACAAGAAATGTCTTAATATGAATATTACAGGTTTGTGAAGGTACTACGCTCCCAGTACTCATTTACCTGGTTATAGTTCTAAAAATTTGTTAACCATATAGAAACAGTGTGCATGCAAAAAGTTTTTAACCTTATTCTTAAAGTGTTTTAATGATGCAGCTTGTTTAAATGAATTTGGAAGGTTATTATATAACATTATCCCTTTGTAGTTAAAGCTTCCTTCATAAAGGCTCGTTTGGTACGCTCGAATTGCTGTTACAAGTGTGGTGGTAATGTACATCAGCATTTACTTGAAAATGATTTATATTTGTATGAACATATGTGGATGTTATGGCTCTGGAAAGGGGACACATTATTATTCGTCTACCTCCGTATAATTGTGACCTGAATGCAATTGAGCTGGCGTGGGCAAAACTAAGGAATGTTTTCAGAGGATTCAACGTTACTTGTGATATCTTCGCTTATCTTACATGCTATTTTGCTGAACCGTGTTTTTCAAGGTTGACCACACTGCAGAAACAAAAGAGTGTTAGCTCTTGCTTCTTCCCCTCTGCCCACACCACACCATAAATCCAGCGCTCCACTTAATTTGCGCATACTGTATCTGTTAATGATTGGCAAAAGTTATAATGTATGTTAAAAGTGATCCAGCTCATTAACGAAGTAGCAACAATGCTCATACAGAACCTTGGCTGGGTTGCACTACATCAGGGGAAGAAAGGTAGTGGCAGTGTGATGTCAGCTCCGTCAGCTCTAACCGCCAAATATGCTCCCGAACTAAAGACAGGTTAATGTGTGACATCAACACACTGATTTCTGCTGCCCAAGAGGAAGGAAATAGTTTATGTGTTGGGGTTCCGACAGCATAGGAAAGACATGAAACGTATTGGGTATTAATAATATGCACAACTTACATCTTGGGTGTTGTAATATTAATGCTGACTACTTTAATTACACAATTGGTCACAGTTTATAAACATTACATTTTGGCTCTGTGCTATGAAAAAATATATAAAACTTCAACTCGTAGTTTATCTGAAGGTCAGGCATGTTATACAGTATAATACATAAAACAAAGCAATTTTCTCTGCAAATTAGAGGAGACCCACTCGGAACAGAATTACGTGGACATTTTCCGACACTTTCTGTTTCGTTTTTCTTTAACTAGTTTATCAATGTCAGGATGTAATTGTCTGGGAAATCTGTAATCGAAGGCTGCATGTTAGACTGCGAACCGACAAGGTACTTCGGGGCTTGGACTTAGCTATTTTCATAACAGAAAAAAAATTGTTCGTGCACATATGTCAAGCCAAACATTCACAATGCCCATGTGGCAAGTGAATGCAACCTTGGAAATCTGGTTTGGGGGACGTTCTTGTAAAAATCAGCCAACTCTTCTCCTTCAATAAATTGTCACATTGTAAGTTTAACAGTTCCATTAGGTATGTGGCAGGTACATTCTTGTCATCGAGTGCACTAGACCTGACTGAAACCTCAGATTCTGTACTCACAGCGCCATTTATATAGGCAACTTGGTGCTACACGGCTCTTGCCTGATGTCATACACACTGCAGGCCTCGCTCCCAGCTGAAATACTAGTTGGCCACGATATGAATGCACTCGACGAGAAGCGTTACATCACAAGTGGGCGGAGTACCGCAGGTACAGTGCGGATAATGCAAACATCAACAATACCGAGATACTAACGTGAAGGCATCAGCAGGTGTGTACTGTTTTAATTGTGTGACTGTACATTCCCAGTATCGCCTTTCCCCTCGCTTCCCTCGCTCCGCGCGGTTACCAACGCTTTATGTATTAAACAATAGAGTGCTGCCCTATACTACCCTACTAGTTGGCCACGATATGAATGCACTTGGCGAGAAGCGTTACTATCTCTTTGCATGTTGTCACAAATCTTTAACTCTCATGCTTTTCGCATTAACTTGTATACAACAAACTTATGCAAATGTGCATTTCAGTCATAGTACTTTTCTTGATTATGTAATCTAAAATATATGAATTGTGTATTGGCAATGTTTTGTAGTAGCATCCGTTTTTCTGCAATATACTGTGTTTGCCTTGTGTATTACTTGCTTTGCTGTGTCAGCCTACATCAAGTGTGTGAATTTTCAGATATACCAAAACTGTGGCTGTGGATTTGTACAGAATTCAATTGTCCTTGATTTCTGTAGAATTTTTGTTTATAATTGGCAGCATCTGTGTTTACATATAATCTGGGCAGCTTAAAGTAAAATCTTTGGGCAAGAAGCTTGATACGAATTTTATAAACACTTTCTTTAAATTGCAATGATAAGTATTTTGAAGAATTAGGTTCTCTTAACCTTACTCATTAGTGAAGAAAAAATGTATATCACCGAGCAAGGAGGAGCTAGAAGCATCACGTGGTCTAGCGGGGAGAGGGAAACGAAGCTGGATACAGCCGATTGGTAGCAGTAAGGAGGAGGGAGAGGCAACCACCCAAGGTCGAAGGAGGGATGCAAGAGTGGCGGGAGGGGAAGATAACCAAATTGTAACATCGCCTCATGGCAGTATCCTGGTTCTAGATAAACAGGTGACGGAGGGTGAAGGAATAAAGCTGAGAAGCAAGAAAACACTTGAACAGTTTGCATTTTCCAGGGGGAGAACAGGTTCACAATAGCAAATAATAAGGAAGCTAGGGTTTTGGAATTGTGAAGGGTTAAAAAATAAAATCAGCACAGGTTCCATACAGCATATATTGGTGAATTTGGATTACCTAGCAGTGGTAGAGACGTGGTTAAAAGATGAAGAAATCAAATTAATGAACTTTAATTATTTAGGAAGAAAAGGGGAAATGTATGCAAAGAGGGGGAGACCATCAGGAGGACTAGGGTTTTTTATCAAGAATAAATTGAGTAAAACAATAAAAGAAACATGGTCTAGCTGTAAGGAAGTGCTTTGGATTATAATGGAAGATAAAGTGATAGTGGATAGTATTATATGTATTGCAATAATATATAACCCTCCAGCTTCTTCACAGTTTCATAATCCAGAACTGTTTTATCTCCTCGATAAAGATATAGAGAAGTTAAGGGAAAAATATATGTACATTGAGATAATACTAGTAGGAGATCTAAATATAAGAATTGGAGAAAGTGATGTTAGTTCCATAGATTGGTGGGAGGATAGCAATATAAGGGGGAAAAATGTGAATATTAGGCATAGCAAGGATAAGATGATAGAAAGGGGTAGTGAAAAACTCATTAATTTCTGTGAGCAAAATGCTTTGGACATTCTTAATGGAAAATATGGAGAAGATGAGCTTGGTGAATATACTTTTATAAATGCAAATGGTCATAGCGTAATAGACTATGTGATGTGGTCGTGCAATATAAGTCATATGGTGAGTAATTTTAAAGTGGCTAATATAAGCACTAAAAGTGGGCATTTTCCATTAGTAGTAGACATAGGTATTAAAGCTCAGAGAGCAACCAATGAACAACTTGCAGGGTCTAGTGCAATAAAAAGGGAATTAGTAAGATACAAATGGAAGGAAGAAGACAAAGCAAAATTTGAGTACACATTAGAATCAGATATAGGGAAAATATGCCAGCAGGGCATAATGCATAGTTTAAATCATTATGAAATTGAAAATGCAATTAGTATTCTGAGTTTTATTATGACCTGGGCAGGAGAGGGGATGAAAATGACAAATAAAGGATATTCTAATATTAGTAATGGCTGGTTTGACGAGGAATGTAGGGTGATTAAAAACATAGTAAAAGAAAAACTGGTAAAGTGGAGGGAAACAGGAGATCCTTATTCTAAGGAAGAGTATTTGCAAAGTAAATACCACTACAGCGAACTACTGGAAAGTAAAAAATCCCAATGGAGACAAAAGAAAGCAGATAACCTAATCATTACTATTGCCGAAAATAATGTGAGTAAAATATGGAGGGGTATAAAGTCATTGTACGAAAAACATGTAACCAAACATAATATAAGCCAGGAAGAGTGGCTAAGCTACTTTATAAATTTATATGCATACGAAAATTCTAACAAGGGGAAGATAATCCCAGAAATAGAGAATAATTTTAATGAGATGTTAGATAGGGATATAACAGGAGAGGAAGTAATAAACCAGGTTAGAAGAATTAAGAGAAATAAAGCTCCAGGAATAGATGGTAAACCAGGAGAATTTCTCAAAGTATGGTGTGAAGATGAGAACAGGGTTAGATTATTAACATCATTATTTAACTCAATGAAAACAAATGGCTATATACCGAAAAGTTGGAGAAAAGCAATTATACAGCCAATATACAAGGGCAAAGGGGAGTTGGATAAACCCAATAACTATCGGGGAACAGCACTGCTGTCCAATGTGGGTAAAATTTTTACAGGAATACAGGCTGATAGGATGCAAAAATGGATTGAAGAATTCAATATTCTTTCAGAATATCAAATGGGCTTTAGGAAAGGTAGGAGAACAGTGGACAATGTCTTTATTATAAAAACACTAGTGGACAAGTATTTAAGATATAAAAAAGGTAAAATATATATGGCCTTTATTGATCTCGAGAAAGCTTTTGATCGAATAGAGATGAATTTGCTATGGTATAAATTATTAATGAAGGGGGTTAGTAATAAAATGGTAACCATCCTACAAGGGTTATACAAAGAGAACACATTTTGTATAAAATATGAAGAAGGTGCAATAACTAGGGACATACACCAGGAAAAAGGGCTAAGGCAAGGGTGCAAGTTAAGCCCAGTTCTGTTTAACTTGTTCATAGATGATATATTGAAAAATATAAGCAATAATAATAATTTCTTGCCGGTAATTAATAATATACAAATCCCTGGATTATTGTTTGCAGATGACTTGGTGATCGGTGCTATTACTGTGAATGGGCTAAAAATATCTTTACAAGAAATAGATAAATATTGTGCAGCTTGGGGCCTAAAGGTGAATAGAGCTAAAACCCAAATTGTAGTTTTTAAAAAAGGTACTAAACTGAGTAAACATGAGAAGTGGTACAAAGAGGGAATCGAATATAAAGTAGTACGTGAATGTAATTACTTAGGAATGAAAATTGATGCAGGAGGAAAATGGGAGAAGCAAAAGAAATGCGCACTGGCAAAAGGGAAAGCAGCAATGACAGCTGTAAGAGGATGTTTGTATAAAACACCTGAAATGGAAATGAAATGGTTAGAAAGGGTATATAATTCGGTGGTTGAGGCACGAATGCTATATGGTATTGAGATGTGGGGGCTAGAAAAGGGATGGGAAGTTTTAGATTATGTACACAGGGGGTTTCGTAAGGAAGTTCTAGGGCTGCCAATATCAACTGCAAATGAAGTAGCTCTAATTGAAATGGGGAGAGTTCCAAGAAAAGGGTTAGTTATAGAAAGGGCACTAAAATATTGGTATAGGATATTGAATTTAGAGGAGGGCAATATACTGAAACAATGCTTGAAGTATCAAGAACTAAGTTTACCAAATAAAGGATGGGTAAGTAATTTACGAAATAATTTGGAAAATAATGGTATGGGTGATATTTGGAGAAAGAGAGAAACTAATTATAAAGGTTTTTGGAAAGGGGCTAGAATAAGATTTGAAGACATGGAGATCCAGAAACTGTTTAGTCAAATAACAGAGAAGAGATCACTTGTTTTCTATATTCAATTGAAAAATAGTTGGGGGAGGGAGAGGTATATAGATAGCACTAACAGTGAAGAAAGAAAGGGGTTAGCATGGTTAAGAGCAGGGATATGGAGATTAAGAGGTCAAAGAAATGGATACCCACAAGACGAGTGCCCATTGTGTGGAGATAAAGAGGATATAAAACATATATTGTTTGATTGTAAGGAAACAGAGATGTGGAGGAAAGAATGTCAAATATCAAAAATGAATAGGAGAATCAGCTTAATCAAGGTTTTAAGTAAAAATTATAATAACATAGGTCAGTTTTTAAGTAAGGTTAAAAACAAGTGGGTGTGGACTGTAAAAAGAGAGAAGGAATAATAAGTGACTATTCTGTAATAATACATATTGTAACATGTCTGTAAACATACTTAATGGACTGTCCTGTGTAGCAGTGGCCTGGGCCAAAACAGAGGGCAGTCCAAAAATTGTAAAAGCTTAGTACCTCAATAAATATTACATATTACATATTACTCATTAGTGTATATCTACATCATTGATAAAGAATGTCACAGCTTTTAACAGCAATTAAAAATATGATCTGAGATTCCATAAACCCAATCTGTTCTATCTTGTTTAATGCAGTAATCACTTTGTAATATTATTGTACACACTACACCAAATGATGTACCTGAATAACCATCTTAGAAGACATCTGGTGGGATTAGAATTGATTTGAAAAAGCTTTACAAGTTTTAAGTCTAATTGTGCATTGCAAGAAATGATTAAAATGTTGTGTCATCATCATTATATGCCACTTTTACTTTTATTTCTAGTATTCCACTTATTATTAAAACATGTACGTCAGCTGCAGCTAGGGCCTAAAGACAGAGTGTGGCTTGATCTCAAATTAGTAAAGCTTCATAATAAATAATAAGTTATTAATCCTCTTCCTTGTTAATGTGTGTGTGTGTGCGCGTGCGTGTGTGTGTGTGTGTGCTGAGGCCTAACACTTAGGTCCTCTGCAATATAAGGTTACCATATAATACAAATAAAATAAAACAATATGTTTCCATAGATTTAATGGTTTGGGAAAAAATATTTATTCTAAAAACTAAAAATTGCGTAATGAATTTTGACATACCGGCAATTGATTCTGTTTTTAGGTTTGTTTTGTCTTCAGATGTTGGTAATACGTAAATAAGTAAATACATAGTATCCTTGACAACGAAGTGTGTTTGACAATGAAACGTGTTTGACTGAAGATGTGGGCAAATGTTTACGAAATTAATTTCAAATAGAAAATAGAAGTTTTGTCATCAACTTCAGTGGAAAATAATCACTAAATATTTTATTTGTATCATATTTATTATTCCACTGTAACTAGCTTCATTTTCTGTGTAATAAGGTTACCATGTTTTATGAATGATCTTGAGTACACTTGACATTAAAGGCACATAGTGTTAAGCACCTCATATATCGCAACACAATTTGGACAAATGGGTTTAGAAAAATGACAAGCTAAAGTGACATTTGCACAGCACTGATGTATTATTCTGTGATACATCTATTCTCCACATGTACTTACTACCGTTTATGAGTAATATTGGTACACAATTTCTGTAATGCTAAAAATTATATAACTTTACTAGTGTGATTGACATTGACATTTATTCATCCCCTATATTTCATACAGAGAATACATAAACACAATACTCACAGACAAAGGTGCATGTATACTTTGTTACATTAACAGTGAATAAATCTATCTAACTAAACATCATCATCAGCATGTCCATTACTGGAAACTGGTTTTGATCTGCCCTAAATATCTAAGTCGTGCTTGTCATAGTAATCAGTTTTACATAGCTTAGACAATCCCATATGGCAATTACGGCCTTCAGGGTAACCTTTTTTTCATCCATATGATCCAAATACATAGGATACGTCAACAGGTTTAACAAATACAATCTGTACATAACAGTATTAAAATAATAAAATATAATAAAATATGCAGAGGGTACCTTTACTATTTAAGCTTTAATTTAACCTTTTATACTCATCTATAGAGTAGACTGGGTTTTCTACAAGGTACTTTTTAATTGCTTTAAGTTTAAATTTTTCTTCTGTTATCTGTTTTATTTGATTCGGTAAATGATTGTACAATTCTTTAGATTTATTTTCTATATTTTTGTTACTTAATGTTCCTCTTAATCTGTTTAAGAAATAATTTTGTTTTGTTCTTGTGTTATGTGTATGTATGTACATGTTTTTATTTTGGTTGCTAGAATTTTTTGTTACGTATTTAATGCACTCATATATATACAATGCTGTAAATGTTAATATATTTAATGTTTTATAGACATTTCTACACGAATCCTTCCTTTTTAATCTACAAATTATTCTGATGGCATATTTCTGGAGTCTTAATATTCTTACCATTGCTTTTTTCTGTACATTTCCCCATAATACCACCCCATAGCATAAATGAGAGTGTATGACTGCATAGTAAATTTGCTTTAGAGTTTCTCTATCCATTTGTTGTGCTGCCTGTTTTAAAATATATAGTCCCATATTTATTTTCTTTACTACTTTTTCAATGTGTTGTTTCCAATTTAGTTTGTTATCTATTATTAGTCCAAGGAAGTTAGTTTTTGTTACTTTGATCCACAGGATCAAAGGATATCTGTTCAAAGGCCAAGCATAGTAGGAAGACAGACAAAACAAATGTGTATGAGCCAACCAAATCAGGTAAAATAGGAATGACCAAAGAAAATAGTCAATTAGTTATAAGTCATTTAAACATTCAAAGTTTATTTAATAAAGTAGCTGAATTAGATGTGTTGCTAGATTCAGATTTAAAGGAGGTAGATATTCTCTGCATAACAGAACACTGGCTAAACAAACACAGTGCAGAATGTGTAAAAATAGAAAATTTTAAACTGGCTTCAGTATTCTGCAGAAGTACAAGCATGCATGGAGGGTCGGGAATATTTGTAAAAGAGGGTCTGGAGGGAAAAGATGTAAAGCATGTACAAAACTTAAGGGTAGAAAAGCATTTCGAACTATCAGTGATAGAGGTACCTGTGGGCGAAATGGTAATAGCATGTATATACAGAACTCCAGACAGTGATTTCAATATATTCATTAACAATCTAGAGCAGCTTCTCAGAGAGTTAACCTCAAAATACAAAAATGTAGTTGTCTGTGGGGACTGGAATATTAATTTATTACAAAATAATCTACAGGGAATGGAAATACAAAATTTATGTAGAATATATAATATGAAAAATACAGTTCAAACCCCCACCAGAATATCAAAATATTCTGAGTCACTTCTTGATGTGATAGTAACAAATATGGAATATTTAAAACAATCTCAAGTAATTGAAACAGGGTTATCTGACCACAAGGCACAAATACTAACAACCACATTAAATAAACCTAAACAAGACAATATAAAGACCACTACACGGTGCTACAATGAAACCAATTTAGACAATTTCAAATGTCTACTAAGAAGGGAACAATGCACTGAGGTATACACAGAAAATACAGTGGATTCAAAATTTACTAAGCTAATTCATACTTTTCTACACAACTTTGACATTGCGTTTCCGATATAAAAGAGTATTGTAGGATGCAGAGGGAGAAATAACTGGGTAACTAAAGGGATTAGGATATCATCAAAGAGATTAAGGTTTTTAAGTGAGGTAGAAAAACGGGGAGGTGCGTCAAATGAAACAAGAGAGTATATAAATACTTATAGGAAGATCTATAGGAAAGTCATTAGGGCAGCAAAAAAACTAGAGAATGATAGATATATATTAGGGTCGGTAAATTAAAATAAGGCAATGTGGCAAGTGATAAAGAAGGAAACTGATAAAACAAACCAAAAGGAGACCCAACTTGAACTAATAGAAAATGGTAATAAAATAAAAGACCCAGTACAGGTGGCAGAACTATTTAAGACATTTCACGGAAATAGCAAACAAAATCTTGAATAACAAATATGGGTTACTAAATGGTCAACGCAGTTACAGTAACAAAATACAGATATGCATAAATTCATTTTTATTAGGCCAATAAGTATAGAAGAGATAAAAAGAGTAACAAAGGGACTAAAAAATAAGTTTTCATCAGGGGCAGACGATATACCTGATTACATAGTGAAAGAGTGCATAGAAGAAATATCAGAACCTTTATTGCATGTGTATAATGCATCTTTTGAAAAAGGGGTATTTCCAGAAAAACTTAAGGTAGCTAAAGTTAAGCCACTGTACAAAAAAGGACCGACACATGATATTCAAAATTACAGACCAGTATCAATGTTATCAGTTTTTTCAAAAATTTTAGAATAACTCATGTACAATAGAATCATTAGCTTCATAGAGAAAAACAACATTTTAACAGACTCCCAACATGGGTTTAGACACAAAAGATCAACAGAAACAGCCGTTTACTCTGTATTAACGCAAATAATAGAGGTATTAGAGAAGAAACATAAGGCAGTAGGACTATTTATGGACCTCACAAAAGCATATGACATAATAAACCACAAAATATTGCTCAAAAAATTAAGTATATATGGAATAAGGGGGATAGCATATACATAGTTTGAATCATATATATCTCATAGAACTCAGATAGTAGAAATTAGCCAAGTAAATAAACAACAGTGTAAAATAGTGAAATGTAAGTCAACACTTAAAAATGTGGAGCATGGGGTACCTCAAGGATCAATTCTAGGCCCACTTCTCTTTTTACTATACATAAATGATATGCCACTAAATGTCCAAAATGCAGAGGTAATATCATTTGCAGATGATACAAACATACTGGTAAAAGCAAAATGTGACACGGAACTTCAAGAAGAAATAGACAATAACACAACAAAACTAGAATCCTGGTTTAAATCCAACAGACTTTCAGTAAATACAGATAAAACAGTGGGTATGAGTTTTCATATGAGTCAAAATAGAAGTGACACAACAAAACCACCAATAAAACTAGAGGGAGAGATGATAAAGTATCAAGGGAAATTGCAGTTTCTGGGAATAATGATAAGTGAAGATCTAAAATGAGAAGCACATATAAACAAACTAACCAAAAAACTTAGCATGGAATGTTACATGATAAATGCACTAAAAAACAGCACAAGCCCACAGGTTCTAAGAACTGTATATTTTGCACAAGTCCATAGCCATATTCGATATGGAATAATATTCTGGGGTGTTGCAACCAAATGGGAAGAGGTTTTCAAAATGCAGAAGTGAGCAATATGAATAATGATGGGCAAGACAAGTAGAATATCTTGCAGAGAGTTATTCAAAAAATTAAAGCTTATGCCTGTAGCCTGTATATACATGCTAGAAGTAATTTACTATGTTCAACAACACAAACATACATTAATCAAAAACAGTCAGTTACATGATCATCAAACAAAACATAGGGAAAACTTACACATTCAACAATATAGAACTAATTTAGCAAAGAATAGTGCACTTCACAATGGTATAAAACTATACAATAAATTACCAACAAATATAAAAATTATCAAAGATAATAAAGTATTTAAAAAACAGCTTGGGTCATTCCAATTACATAACTCGTTTTATTCAGTGACTGAATTCCTAGACATGTAATGTACAGTTATTAGTTTGAATCTCTAACCAAATCAGGAATCTTAATTTTAAATGTATTTTAGTAAATTGTACATTAATCATTTTAGTAAATTGTATATTTATCATTTTAGTAAATTGTATATCAACTTGACGAAGCCATGAAAATGTAAAAATGTTTTTCAAACGGTGAATAAAGAATACAATACAAATACAATACAAGTGTTACATATGACATGAAACTGACACTGTTAAGAATCCTCTCACTGTTCTAAGTTGGGATGAAAACCTCAATCTTCAGTATGGAAAAAAGATGCTCAACCCAATATATGAGACATCCATTACATGCAGTGATGCAAAGCCACATAATAATTTTGAAAAGTAGATAAAATTGCACATTATTTTGATATATAATGCACTACTTGTTTCATTCTAGTGAACACATAAGGGAATTATGGACTGTCAAAAGAAATAATGGTTAGATGTGTGAGCAATTAAATTAAACTACTAAATTATTTTCTATTAACTACTCAAACACACAGCTCCCTCACTTTCATTGCATAACTAAAACTACAAACAACAGTAATAGTTTAGAGTGTAATCTTTCATTGAGTTATTTATGTGACACACACTCGGTTGCACGTCATGGCCTGAAAAGTTTACACTATGTAGAAGGCCCCAATTGCCATCTTATTCAGAGAGTACATTGCTTAAAGTCTTACCAAAGTTAAAGTAAGCCATTTACCCAAACAACTGCTGTGCACATTAAGGAAATTATACTTCACATATGAAATGTTCTCTTATTGGAAGGTACACTGTGCATTAAATTTTATTTTTAAAACAGCATATTTTCTTTTTCTTCAGCATTCATTACTGTGCTTATACATTTCATTGAAGCATTTACAAATTCAATGCTGTAATATTCTTGTGTTGCAATAACAAGGTTAAGCTTCGGAAAATTTTAAATTAATGATATAGTTTTTATGCACTTAATATTTTTCATAGTAATTTATTTTGTGCTTGTGAATGATAATTTAACCAAAGTGATTAAAAGTATATAAAATAGTCATTTATTAAATTTATGTCTTCAGTTGCTGACGCTGCCTCATGTACTACTTGGTAAGGTTTTAACTACACTGAAATTCACAAATTTCAGGTTTTTCTCTGAATATCTTTTTGTACACCAGTGCTGAAAGTAATGCATGTACTATGGAGCTTTTCAAATTCTTAATAAATATAAGCATTAACAGAGCTGCTTTGTTCTCTTTTGAAAGTGATAGTGCTATTTTTTTGTACATAGTTGTTGGTGTGCTCTAAAACTTATGTATACATTTCTTCAGTGGTGGGTTTTTTTTAACGCTTTTTTTTTGGGGGGAGTTTTTCAACACATTCTGTGTACAAAGAAATTGCGTTACACATAACCTTATAGTAAGCCTTTCCTATTTTTCTGTACTTTCAAAATCAGTATTTTAGTGATAAGTTTCCTTTCTTGTAATTATTAAAGTAAGAGGCTTTGGAATTCCAACCTCAAGAGCATCTTTAATGATCTCACTCTCTCGTTTATTAAAGTTGTAATTATTTTTTAAAGAAAAAATAATTCATTCACAACAGGAATATTAAAGCTATAATGCTTTGTGGAAGACATAATTATTCACATTTAACAGAAAAAAGTTCAAGTTGACGAGTGGATTCTTGAGAAATTTTTTCACAAATTAATTGGTCAACTTCTTTCTAAGTCACATCTCGAACACTGATGAATAGTTTACCACACATTTCCTCAGCATACCTGACGCGTATTATTCTAATATGCGATGGTTAAAATGTACCGTAAACTATTCATGAGTGTGCAAGGTGCGACTTCGAAAGAAGTTGGATTTTATCAGTCGCTGAACACGGGAAGGAAAGGGTGGAGGTAAGCAGATGCATCATAGCTCGGTTGCAATAGAAGCTCACTACATTACCGACCATGGAATCCTTAGTTCCAACAGGTGCCAGGGGAAAGTTTCAGGAAGAGCACCCTATGTGGCTTCAATCCCCAACATGGAGTTGACAATCTGGTATTAATCTGTTGCCGGGAGTTGGTAATCTGGAGTGACAAGAAGGAATTTTGATCTTACCAGCAAGGGACCCTACGGCTGTATAGATCCTGGCAAACTAAATTTGAGCCACAGCACTAATTCGAGCAGAACATTCAGTAAGAAAATTTCAGCACATTTCTGGGCTTACATAACAGCATCAGGTCCACGGGAGTTAATTAAAGTGCAAGAGAGAGTTACAAGTGCATTCCATAGATATTCTCAAATAAACACTTGGCTGCCATCACTTCATGCCAGGTTCCTAGAACAGAAAGAGTATGCATTTATGCACGACAACAGTGGTGTGCACACCTTAGATACCACACAGGATTGGCTAATGAGGCATTCAGAAATAATTTGCATGGAGTGGCCTCCAAGGTATCCTGATCTGAATATCATTGAACATATATGGGCCATCATGGTAATAGAATAGGAAGACCGTTGACCATTATATGAGAAAATCTGGTTGTTTACGATGGAGCTTTGGGAACACATCAGCAGAAACCAAACCAGTGTTCTGCACTGCTTGCAAACATGCACAAAAAATTGAATTATGTAATTGTAGATGGGATGATTACACCTCATTCAAAAACCTCATATTTCTTTCTTTTCCATTCGTTGGAAAAATTACTTGTTTTAGCAGAAATCATTATCTATAACTTTGAAATGCGTCACAATTTGATTCATTTATTAATATGACGTGGTTTCATAATGAAATAACAGTTCCTTAATTTGGTTTCTAAACACCACTATCCCTAGCTATCGTCTTTGTTTTGTAATATCTAATAAGTGGAGGGACTGTTATGCAACTAGCAGTGAGACAGAATATACTTTTTCAGTTTTATAGTTTATACTCCACTGGATTATAGAGAATTATATTGCAGCTGTAAGTTTGTTCTTCTCTAGATGAGGACTCTTCAGTTGTTTGATACTTTATGTAATAGCTTATTATTATGATCAGATGGGTTGTGTACAAAATTTAGAGGTTGGGTTCATTCAAATTATTTTACCTATTAGCACTCTATTTGAAATAAACTAGTAGTAACTTAGCTGCAAGAGAAAAACGTAATTCGATTCAATATTGCATATTACAACAACAACAAAATTGGAATAAGTATAACTGTGTACTGGATTCAAACCGTGATCTTTCCACCCACTTGATACATGACACATTTTACCACATGAGTTACAACAGATATTAGAATGTATGTTATACACATTATAAAAACCATTGTTTCAAATGTTTTTCCTGTTCTTGCATATTTTCTGACATGTACAAATAATTTAGCCATAAGAGAACATCTGTAAAGTTGTTTGTTACTGCATCTAACAAAGTAAAAAATGTGGAGATAAAAAGTATGCCCACTTGTTAAGAGTTCGAACAGTGTACCCTTGTGCAGCTTGTCATAGCCTGCATTTTGCCACTGAGCTACAAGAGCGGTTGATAGTGTGCCTCATATAGAACATAGATATTGGTTCTGTTAATATAATTCCAAGGGTTTTCCATTTCGTTGCATAGTCTCCAGCCCATGAAGTTAATAGCTCACCTGCAAGAGAATTGGTACTTGCTTTGTGATATTTAGCCAACTTTTGTCACCTTGGGTTAATATAACCATAGAAATCCTCAAAGTGAGTAACAAGTTAAAATGGTCAATTTACGTCTATGAACATGGCCTATTTAGCTTCTTTACTCTCTTAGTCACAGAATGCCTGAATGATACTCACCTGCGGAAAGTGTACATTTACTTTCTTGAATGAAAATACATATATATAATGATATGCTAGTCTACACTTTAAAACTTTTTATCAGATGATTTCTTAAAAGTAAGCGTTCTTGAATAATTTTTTATGCTGATTCTAGAAATAACTCCTTTTTTGCCTATAACATCAAGCCCAATTTTGTATGTAGTGGTAAAAGCAAATTTGTTCTGATTGTACAAGTGGTCTCCCTTCTGACCAAACTCTCATTCTCCAATGTCTTTGCCTTGTTAAACTGTCCCATTCGCATAGAAAGCAAGGCAGTTTTCTGAACCCAGCCTGTTTCCTAATAGCATTATGCAGTAACACATCTTTCAGATGCTTAGCACATGAGTCTAGAGTCTCTACTGAGCAGGACCATGTTCAATGCCCTAGAAGTGCATTAACTTGTTACTGTTATTGCTGTAAACCACTGAATTATTCTATGAGAATAAATGAACTAGTTCTTTCTCTTCGCATCTGTACCATGAACAATATGCTCCTGGTTTCAAAAGATTCTTACATTTTAACCGGGAGCCAAGAAATTTCACAGATTCCTTTAGGCAAATACAAATCACATACCAGACCATTCAGTTCACTCCGAGAGAACTGTTGAGGAGTGAAGTTGCATTTCAGCTGGTAGACACCAGTATCATCTGCTGTGATCGCATCAAATTTATTTCAAACATTTGCCAAGCTCTCTAAAGAAACTAGAGCAAGAGGAACAAACAGGAGATATGTGGTTCAAATCCCAGCCATGGCATTGAATTTTTCAAGTTGACTATTATAAACAGAACTATGTGCAACTGGCCTAATAGCTGAATCAATGCTTGGATATACAATTAGTTTCTTATTTGTCAAATTGTATCCCTGAACATTAAGTAAACAGAAGTAACAATCATTGAGGTAAATCCAAAATCCATCTCCAGTAAATCCAAACTCCTGTCACTAGAATACCTAAGGGGCCAATAAATTTACCTCATGAGATAAAAGAACTAAGCAATTATTTCAGTTCTACATGATTAAAATGAAATCAAATCTCTATTTTGTGTAATGAATACTCTAAAATAAAATGACTAGTCAAAGAAAAGAAAAACCGATGATTAACTTTAAGTGACTGCAAAATATGACCTGAGGTGATCTGAGGAATGCTATCCTTGGTAAGGTATGACACAGAATTACCAAGCTGAATTGTTCACAACTACTAAAAAGAGAAATGATGCTAGTGACAAGGGACACCTTTGACCACGAATGCTCAGAACCACAAGAAAAATAAACAAAACGGCGGTCTATGTGAAAAGTTGTGTTCTACCTCCTAATATCATAGGAGGGAAATAATATGTAATTCAATTACGTCAGTATGTAATTACACTTTCAATCGACATGCTATGCACCTCTGCTTAAGTACTTTATAACAGCGCTAAACATCACAAAAAACTATCTGTAGTTGGTTTATTGATACTCGTCACTTTTTTATATTAATGAGAGACTAGTTTCAAAGGCAATCGCCTCCATTTTCAATCTCCTTCCAACTGGCATCTGTTGTTGTCTGCTCTCTCTCTGGTGGTGGAACTATGAACTTTTTTGTCAAATTATCTACTGGTGGGATTTCAAAGTTCATTATGCGATCAAAAACACTTTTTAAACCAATTCTCGAACTGTATAAACACTTAAGCTCCACTTACTTTTTAAATTAGGACAAGTTTCAAGGACACCGCGTCCCCATCCTCAGCAGTAGAACATCAGCTGAGGATGGGGACGCGGTGTCCTTGAAACTTGTCCTAATTTAAAAAGTAAGTGGAGCTTAAGTGTTTATACAGTTCGAGAATTGGTTTAAAAAGTGTTTTTGATTGATGAAGCTCCACTGTTTATAAATACTTCTATTATAGTTTTATTTTTATCATTATGCGATCCTTACTTTTCCATATGTATATGTTCTCCCATGTTGTCAATTTATTTTGGAAAAATAAGGATCGCGTAATGAACTTTGAAATCCCACCAGTAGATAATTTGACAAAACAATTCATAGTTCCACCACCAGAGAGAGAGCAAACAACAACAACAAATGCCAGTTGGAAGGAGATTGAAAATAGAGGTGATTGCCTTTGAAACTAGTCTCTCACTAATATAAAAAAGTAAGTGACATATATCAATAAACCAACTACAAATAGTTTTTTGCGATTAATTTTTGACGTCGCTGTTACTAAATTCCTCCAAACAGATATAGTGCTAAACATACATATACTACATAACTGATAGTGATTATATTAGTCCTCAAAGTGCAGATGTGAGAATTCAATGTAGTGGTTGAAACAAAGTAGAAGAGCAAAGTTCACACCTTACTACAGCCATGTTATCACATTCCAAATCACTTTCGCATTCATGCAGTCTAATATGAAAAGTTGCACCAACTATAGTTTTGAAAATGATGATAGAGGTATGTCAATGTCATAACCTACATTTTACTAGGCATATTACAACATAGGTTTATGTACAGCAAATGAAAGTAAATCACAGAGTTAGTTTGATGATTGAATATCGATCATGTACCTTTGCATGTGGTTTGGCAATTGCACTCTAACAAAATCAGCAATTCCTATGATATAGAGCTTATAATGGGTCTAGCAGACACGTGCGAAGATTTGCATAGAAATGACCGAGGCCACTGTTGTTTTAATGGTCGTTTGTTATTCTATGCATGTTTTCATGCAGTTTCAAGTGTTCAAGATCAAAAATCTCCCTTGTGAGCAAAAATTGTGAGTAATAAGAATTATAATGTGCATATGTGCAAGCAATGCAATTGCTGAAATAAAAAAAAAATTGTGGGACTTAAAGGGATTGAATTTTAAACCTGCTAACCTTGCAGCAAAATGCACATTGTGTGTCTGATTTCACCACAATGTCACATTCGCAGTTTGCCACTTATTTCTTATTCACTAACTACAAACTGAGAATCACATATTCAATATTAGACTAAATTTTATGGTCAGCACTTAAGGTGCAAGAAGATTTTAAATTATTTTGCAATATTTAGTGCATGCTATAACAAAGTGTCCTGCATAATGGCGCTGTGGGCTAGTACATGGAGCTCTGGGTAAAGAATGCATCCAGGTTTCACTTCACCCATGAGGGTAGAATATTTAAAGTTCTTTGTATAGGACCAGTGGTACTCTCTCAGTATTGTAGAAATGTGAGGAGCTGAAATACACAGTAGCCTGGACTCTGAAGCAACATTCCTGTTGGTGCATGTGTGATGCTGACTAAACCAATCATACTGGTTGGATGATCAGCCACCTCTGCTCTGCATAATTGGGTGTAAGGCTAGCATTCGGGTTGGCAGACCCAAGCCTTTTACAGGCTGTAATGCCAAAGAACTTATTTCTTTATATATTTACTTATACATTCATTTATATTGTAACTTTGTGGGTTCGTAGAATTAAAAGGCCAAGTTGCAGAAATTAAAAATCTCCTTTATTTCAGTAGCAATATACTGTCCAATTCTCGCGTAACAACATTACATCACACAATCTTCCAAGGTCGAGGACAATAACAAACACTTGCAGCTAGTTACATTAGCTCTCGTTACAATAACACTTCCAGCTGTCTGGTTTCATAATTGTTTCACAACTACAACTGTCAGCTGGCGTGTCACAATCCCTTTTATATCTTCATTCATGATTACCAGACTGTTCTGTCAATCACTAGAAGTTTCTGGAAAACAAGGCATCTAATTACATAATTCGAACATTCTATCACCTTCGAGAAACGTAACTTAATCTACGCTGGCGAGGCCTTTGCCTCAATTATCTTGCTTGCTGCCACAATCTGTTTACACAAGTTCGTTATCTACGTGAAACCTATCCATCTATTATCTATTTGCGCCGAAACTTTAATGCCCGTTACCGCAACAATATATTTGAGGCATAAGGTGGAAACAAATATGTAATTACTTAAAAGGACTACAACACAATTTACAACCTATATGACCATGACAAAGTTCCTTTTCATAACATGTAGAAGAACGCATCTCTGTAGTGTGGGAGTAGGATGTCTGCCTTACATTCAAAAGATCCCATGTTTGAATCTTGGTTTGTATGACCTACCTAGATAAGCTTTTATCTGGGGTTTTCCCTTATCCTGAAAGATGAATGCAGTAACCCTTAAGCTCATTCATCATTCAAATATGACCTACATTGAACAAAGTTAATTTATAAAAATTAAAAAAAAATACTGCTTTCACATTTTACAGGCTAGGGAAAGGAAGCACAGGAAGATTCACACAGTGGTCACAGATAAATCAAAGGTAGGGGGCACGTAAGTACAGCGAAAATGTTACAACCAGTAGAAATTTCCAACAATGCACATAAAGTATGTGATAAAATTCTAATTATTTCCCTACTCTCACATTTAGTAAAATGAAATGAAACCTGTAGTGTTTAACACCCACTTTTACTACATGCAGCACTGCAGGCAGTGACAATGATGATACATGAGGTGAAGTTGGAGCACCGGTGGAATGAGATGGTGGGGGAAACCGAAGATCCTGAAGAAAAACCGCCCCAACCATATATTGTCCACCACAAATCTCAATTTGCAGTCACCTGGGATCAAACCCGGGCCACCTTGGTGACAGATGAGCAGTCTAACCAGTCAGCCACAGAATGGCCTTGCCACATATACTATGTGTTTCAAATGGGAAGGATTCTGGCTTGTAGCGAATCAGATGCATTAGAGCCTTCAGCAGTGCCACTTCATTACCGCACTCTTTTTATATTTCCCTCTCTCCTGCACACTTGCGAGTCTTCTTAGCACTAGAGGTAAGGGAATGCAAACTGAATTTTCAAAAGCTTTATAATAATGCAGTTGTTCAAATCACAATTGCATCATGGATATTTGTATACTACGCACTTGTTTTAAATATATAGTTTAAAAATTAATTATAGTTTATGAATTACCTATTTTTATAATCCAATGAATCTGCCAGCGGCACATCCATATAGCTATGAATGTCACTTCCATTAAGAGAAAATGCGTCATTGTCACTATATTCATCGTCTGAGTGTTGCAAGTTTATGATAATAGGCCCCAAAATCTTGTCACGTGCTATTTCTTTCCAAAAGCAGTGTTCTTGTAGTTTATCTGCATGTCTCATGCAGTTTTTTCCATCTTGTGCAACCTTGTCAATTTCTTGGTCAATAAGTCATTCAGCGTCAGTCAGTTTAAAAGTATAATTTCTGTTTGCAACATAATTTGAGCCCACATTAACTCAATTGGATTGTTCTGGCAGTGGTAAGGGGGAAGGTGGTTTGTAATACCTTGTATCTCTTTCAACTGCAAGCTGATCCAGCTGATACACTTTCCCTGGTTTTTAAACGGAAGAACAACTGAATACTGCTGCTTTGAATTCTCTAGAGTAAATAGAGATTATGTACGATTCAAAAACAAACATATAGTGTGACAAGTCATGTTCTGCCAATGCACCATTCCACAAGCCAGCAGGAAGTGTATTGTTTGTTCTCCCTCAAATTTAACAAACATCCTTGCTTATTCAAAGTAATTCTTTTATCGTCATGTCAAATGTTTACGTTTCAGTTCTGAATAATTACAAATATACGTACATGTATACTAATAATGATATCCATTACAATGTGTGTGTCGCAATGCATTGCTATAATATAATAGTGCTTTATTTATTTGTATTAGGAAAACTATTTGAGCTAAAAATATCGGGGTTTTGCGATTAAGTTGGATACATTATTCTCTAACTTCCACATGGATCAGTTTTTGCAAAATCAAATTTTTGTCTTATTGGGAATAGTATTTATTAGAGATTGATTAAGTTAGCACTCGTCACACACCACTTAGGGAATGCCATACAACAACACCACAGGACTCCAACTGGCTGCTCGTCTAGTAGTGCTCAAGGACAAATACCATTCCATTTGAAAAACAGAATAGTATGCACATATTTATTATTTAAAGGATTCAGACAGAAAAGGATAATGTATACATAAAATGAATAATTTTAACTTAGTTTTGTTTTAAAGGAATGGGGCACAGGTAAGATTATTTGCATTTGAAACGGATACATTTAAGGAAGAGGGCATGGAATAGATACTTTGCTCATGAAAGAAATTAATTTTAATTTAAAGGAATGGGGAAGGTAAAATGGTGTGGGAACCAACTTGCTCAGAGGAGTGGTTGATGAGATCAAGGTGTATATAAAGGCGCTCAACTACTGGGGTCATCAGCACCCATAAAAAATAAATCATGGCAACATCCAGAGATCAACGAAACTATAAATCAAAGTAAAATGGCAAATCAAATAAACATGCACAATTAGGAAGAAGGCAATGAAAAACTATAAATAACAATTAGTAAAATGCCAAAAGCATAAAAAATCAAATCTAAAATTTTAAAACAATTTTAAACTCAGCGCCCTTCAAAAAACTGTCATGGCAAAAGTCAGATACTGTAACTATAAATGCTAAAAAAAATCAAAAATAGAATTGCAGATGAAATAAACTTGCACAATACACAAGCATAGTAAAAACTATATATAACAATAAAATGCCGAAGGGGATATAGAAACTATTCCCCTTAATGAAAATCTATAATTTAACTGAGAAAATAAAAATGCCAAAAGGCATAAAAACGGTTTTCTTTGTTGAAGTTCCTAACTACCTGCATTTTTTTTCTAAAAACCCAAATCTTGGCAATATCCATAAGGTGAACTAAAAAAACTAAAAATGACAAATGAAGTATACATGCACAATTAGAAAAAAAAAAAAAAAAAAAAAAAAAAAAAAGCAATGATAAACTGTAAATAACAATTAGTAAAATGCCAAAGACATAAAAAAATGATTCTAAAGTTTTAAAACAATTTTAAAACTACCTGCCCAGCGGTTAGGAGAGGTTGAAAATATCAGTTATGTGTTGAGACCCGATTTTTCATTACTTGCACTCCAAGTAATGTGAAATTGAAGCACTTGTTCACACTGTATGGAATGAATATTTAAGAATCACTAATTCTTTTCTGAAAGACTTTTTAAGATTCCCCTGCATTTTCAGGATACTTGAAACCATGCTGAATGGTGACATTCATTTTTGGAAAGTTTTTGAGCATTTATTCTAAAATGGATTAAACTTCACATAAGATTAATGCAAATAAATATCTTAACTCACTACCAATAGGCTTTTATCTTAGTGTGATAAGGCATTGTACTACAGTAAATTGTTTAGGTTTAACTACCATATTGGAGAAAAACAATATATGTTAAAGAGTATTGAGTAGTTCTTAAGGGGTGGAAGCACAACATGTTGCCCTGAGTCTGTAGGCTGACCTGCCATCTCTTAAGCATCATTTATGCAACAGAATCTAGCACCTTATTGAGACAAAAACAGTCAATCCTAAGCATTGTTAAGGAATGCACAATCGCTTCGCTCAGTGCTTTGGTGTTAAATAGTGTCATTATACTCATTTCAATATTCTTTACTAAAGAGGGTTAATTCCACTGTCCAATGTCTTACAGTATGCTTTAGCCTTATAGATGCTAACATGAGAGTAACTACCACTGTGGTAAAAGTGCAGAAAAGGTGCGAAGGGATATCGTGGCTCTGACGTCATTGCTCTGACGTTGCCAACTTCCAGAGCATGCTACCGCGGAAAATACCAACATTCCGCAAGCAAACCAGCGATACTGAAATATGCGACGTAAAGATCAGTGGATCATTGCTAGAGTTATTATCATTATTACATATTATTATATTCTATTATTATCATTATTAGTTAGAAACTTAAACAAATCTAGCACAAAGTTTTGCAATAGTCAATATTACGTAAGCAAACCAGCGATACAATAACACACAAATAAACAGAGGTAAAGATCAGTGGATGATTGATAGAGTTATTATCATTATTATATATTCTGATATTCAAATTACCCAAATAGACTGACGTAAAGATCAGTGGATCATTGACTGAGTTTTTTTAATTATTGTTGTTAATTATAATGTAATTATATAATTATAAACAAAGCTTACTACTATTCCCATTACCATCGCTAGTTTATAAGAAAAAGAAAATGTGTTTGGCAACGTTCCTCTGTATTTGCCTATATACGGTATCGCTAGTTTATGACAAGAAAATGTGTTGGCAATGCTCTGCTGTTTTCGCGCATATCGGAGCGCCGCAGTTGTCAACAACTTGTTTTCGTGACGTCATTCCGTACCAACACGAGGCTAACGAAAGAGATAGGCTTCGGCGCGACAGGAAAACTTTCGTGTGACGTCACACAGGCAGTCTGAGAGAGTGGACAGCGTAGCGCAGAAGTTACATTGTTTTGTTAGTGAACTGAATGATTATGAATAAACAGTATTTCACATATGCTCATCATTCTAGACAATTATACTTTAATTAACATAATTATACAAGCAATATTATATTAGAAGGGATTTTATGTCTCGGAACTGATTTTTGGTATGCTCGTACTACTAAGCTATATTACGTTTCTTATAATTACTTACGTATTTATAATATATACCACTTATGTTATTATACTTTTTAGATCTATAAACATAATACTTTAAAGAATAAAGAAATAATGTATAAATGATAAGATACAGTATATCGCTCACCTTCAAATAAAGTTTTCAGAAGACATTTTGCATACCTTTTTCCTAAAAAAATTACTTATATTTCTCGCACAATAATTTCAGTTTAATTGTTTATCGAATCAGGAACTATGAATGTAAAATGTTAGGATAATACCTAGAAAAAAAGGTGAGGTAATTAAATAAACAAATGAGAGTTACATGCAATTACACCACTATATGGAGATATTTATACGTACCAAACGTATGAGGTGATCTTTGTATTCTGTCAAACTCCATACTTTAGCATAATTATTTTTACAGATGTTACTGATAAATCCACAGGTTTAACACTGATATATACACTGAGTATATACAAAGTACAGAATGTAATGTAATCCATCAAAACAGTTTATGGAAGAAGTCTTATGATCACAAATAATGCCAAAATAATTGTTTATCGAATCAGGAACTATGAATGTAAAATGTTAGGATAATACCTAGAAAAAAAAGGTGAGGTAATGAAATAAACAAATGAGTTATATGCAATTACACCACTATATGAAGATATTTATACGTACCAAACGAATGAGGTGATCCTTGTATTCTGTCAAACTCCATACTTTAGCATAATTATTTTTACAGATATTAGTGATAAATCCACAGGTTTAATACTGATATATACACTGAGTATATACAAAGTACAGAATGTAATGTAATCCATCAAAACAGGTTATGGAACAAGTCTTATCATCACAAATAATGCCAAAATTTATGTTTTCAGTTTTTTCACTTTTCTTGTAGTGTCTGAATCACAAGATTTCTCATTGGTCATTTTCACAAAATTACTAATCAATATTTTGTTAACACAAAGAGCAACACTATCCAGTTTAATTAATGGAAATTAATTATTCTTTCACACTGGCCGTGTGTAGGCCAGTTTCCACAATTTAGCCTACACACGGCCAGTGTGAAAGAATAATTAATTTCCATTAATTAACCTAATAGTGGTTAACTATAAAGCCCGGGCCTTAAAGTACTTACATGTAGTAAGTCGCCATTAAGGTAGTTGTCTCATGTGTTTATGAGAACTCCTAAGTGGTTTACCGGGAAAATACGAGTCAGTTGGAGAATTTAATGTCATATCGGCACGTTGGCCATAGTAGCACAATGCTACAGTGCGGCTGGACGGAAACCAGAAGATCCGTGGTTCAAATCCCGGCTATGGCATTGAATTTTTCAGTCTGACTCAACGTTTCCACTATCCAGTTTCTCAAATAGGGTCTTCTTATGTAAACATTTACATTCAGTACCAGCATTGTGTACATCTGATCTCAGAAGTTTAATTTTACAAATTTTCTGAACTACAGAGAGCTGTTTCCCAGAGGTTAAGAAATTTTGAGAGTCTCTTGCTAATAATGACATTGTATGCCATGCCAAACCAACAGTGAATACCACTTTGTCTGTGGGTAATGTTAATTTTCCTCTGTCCAAGTCCTTTACAAAGTCATATGAAGAATCCACTTCCACTTGTTTATTTATTTGGAGCCATGAACTGCATATATTACACTTAGATTTACGTAGCACTTGTCTAGATGCAAATCACCCCAAATATGTCAGTATTGGCACTGTATCATTAGGAATTACTTGTATTTCAAACTCTTCATCCAAAATATCAGAAAAACCATTCAGGTCAATATCATTATCATAATTTTGTTGGGTAGGTAACAGTTCTTTCAAATTTACACTACCATTATGAGCAGCAAACAACACAGTATTTTTAAATCTTAATTTCCTCTCATTTTCCAATACCTGTAAGTAAGTTATATAGTAATTTGCACCACTTAGCTGTCTGTATGATCCAAAACGACCCTCCAAATTATCACTCTGAAATTTGCTTAGCAAAATGTAATCTATGTTGTATTTCTCAAATAGATATGGAATGATTTCCAGGAAAGATTCCAGCGTAGTAATCAAGGACTGAAATGTCTGCGGAGTTAAAGCATTTACTGATGGAACAGACACCCTCCAAATTTTTAGCCAATGACACATTTTACTTAGAAATTCAAATTGCATATCTCTTTGGCTTTTAATGGCCTCTCTGTATGGATCATTGAATCGTTTCCCTTCGAACACACTTTTAACATTAACTATTTTCCACCAGTTAACAATGATATTTAAGAAATTTGCAGTCTCATCAATATTTTCAGAAACACCAAGATCTTTTGTGACATGTTTCAAGGCCACAATGTTATTGTCATTGAAAATTTTCAATGTCAAGCTCACATTCTGCTTCTGAATTGACGATGGATATAACACTTTGGTGGAAAGTGTGTGCCCATACTTAACTAGGTTTTTCTTTTCTTTTTCATACATCAACTCTAAGTGCCTGTATTGAGCTGAAAGTATATTGGAGTGATGATTGAAATCAGGAAAATATAAGGTCTTATTTGCATTTCTTTTGGTCTCCCAATTATTTCTGATACATTTTAAAATGTGGACGGTGTCAAATATAAAGAAAAGCCTTCTTGATGAGTCTAGTGGGTGAGTAATGCTAGGCTGCAAAATTTTATTTGGGGTCATAAGTTCATATGCTTTTCTGTTCACAATATTATTGTCTGCAATTAAACTAATAACTGTAAAACCAATTCTTTCCAACATACCCAGAACTTCTATAATGTATGTATTCAGCTGTTCACTTGTTAAATTGATAACTGGTATAATGGAAATGACATCAACATATTTAGAAAGTACTGAGGATATCATGAAGACTTGAGCAGTTTTTGCACATTTCTGAGGATCAGTTGCACTACTGCCATAAATAGCACCTCCTTTAAATGACAGTTGTGGCTGAATATATATTTCATCCATCACGAGAGATACTAAGTGTTCATGACTTTTTAAATGTTTAAATCGGTTTTCCAAGTAAGAACTACTTTCCAAGGACAATTCATAGAATGAAATTAGTTTCTGCAGTGTACGTGGGTGTGGCAAAATCAACATATCACATTTTCTTAGTGCATTGTAGGCAGATGATGAATGGACATACAGAGTGGAAGCAAGAATCATGCATTTGTTGCCATAACGCCTGTTATTCTTTGGAGTCTGTGACAGATTTAATTGCTCTACAATAAACTTCATATGCTCATTCTCATCATGGTATGGTAGAGACTGTAGCAGCTGGATAGCAGATTCTATTTTATCTCTAACTGTGGGTAATATTTCACCATTTTCAATTTGTGTCATAATACTATCCAAAACATTTAATGAATTCAATTTTTTCACATTATTAGTACTAGAAGCATTGATGCAAACGTTGTCCAATACAACAGTATAAGTTAAATCATCTTTGACTGTTATAAAAGAAATGACACAAGGTGTGCCACTGTTTATACCCATTAAACAAATATAAATTGTTCCCTCGTCCTTAATTACTGTCCAATTAGCCTTACTGGAATTGAGTTTTCTTATATCTACAAAAGAAATAATGCTATCTACATTATTTATTAAATCCCTTTCCACATGCTGTTTATTTGATTGAATACTGTCTCGAAATGCCTGGACCAAATTTTCGTCTTCTTTATCAGCAAGACGTTTTATTTTGGGAATCGTTTTAGAACAGTAAGAGGGTGTATTAGGAAATATTGTTGGTACAGCATTTTCTGTGAGTTTAGGGATTTTTCTTTCATATTCTATCAACTCTCCCTTTGAAGTAGAAATCCTGTCTATTCTTATTACACACGACTCCTCAAAATGCTTTATGCACACAAAAGGATTTTTTAATTTTGAAAAATCCGTCGGAATATGCCGTAGCCAGATCTTACGAAGATTGTCGTCTTTTGGTAGTGAAAATGTAGTTTTTTCACTTTCTGTGTCATAATTTGATCTACACCCAAAGACACTACAACGTCGAGGCATCTTTTACAACTCTGAGTACCTAAAAAGGAAAATAATAGTAATAGTAACATTAACTTGTATCCACCATGTGGTTGAACACAGAAGTTATTATTTTGTTTAATAATGGAGATAATTTTTCTGTACGTTTAAACAAAGATAGAACTATGTAATATCACACGTATAATAAAAGAATAAGCAGAATTTACTAAAATAAATGCTTCAATCTAGATTCAAATGAGAAGATGCAATATGGCATCGAAGCCGTTAGAACGTTCCCAGAGGTTAACTTCTACTTGAAAACACTACTAAATACATAAAATTTACGAACAAACTGGAATATGTGTTAACTACATGATAATATAACACTTTTTCACTAACCTGAACCACTAAATATTATTAATTTCACTAGTTAAAAAAGTAAAACAAACGTAATATCACACAGACCACACGAACGACATACAGTTCAAAGCCTATACTGCACAGGTTAGGACTGCTGTTATCAGCTGATTCAAACGCACCATAGCCTGTCTCTTTCGTTAGCCTCGGTACCAACATAACTCTGCGCACCTATTCTGCACTTTTACCGAGAGGTATTTTATAAGCGGGTCGGAGCAGCTGAATTCCGAAATGAAAAAGCATAGCCGAAACAAGTTTAGCTAAAACCCAATGATCGCTAAATTAGCGGGTTTAACTCGATCCCTTAGTTTGCCTTTCAGTTAAGCTTTCTAGCAGAAAATTTCCTCTGTATTTTTCCTGTTTAAACAATTATCCAAGTATAGCACCTGGGAGTGTTTTCTAATATGAGAGTATAGCCGTTTTTAAATACCAACGGAACTCGATGCCTTGCCAAGTATCACAATATACATTAATTACTACCGTAAAATTGTAGGTAACCAAATTAATACCTCTGTAAATCCATCCATAGATTTGTCCCCAAGAACAATATTCTCCGTGGGTTGCTCTTCATTACTTGTTTGATTTTTATCCGCTTCCATGTTCCTAATCACGACTTAGTTTACTTCAATGCATCAAAACAAGAAATGTGGCAAATATTTTATTTTTTATTCACAATAAATCACCTTCCACATTTCTAATCAATTAATTCACTACTTAGAACGAGACAATTCAGAAAAACTGTACGAATGTTTCTAGGATTTCTGGGTAGAGAAACAGTGTTGCCATGTTCATAAGTAATGTGATTGAAGTCATTTCCAAAGAGTATTTCCCTTTTAACCTCTGGAACAGAAAAGTAACTAACCACTAAAAGAAACTGGTACTTCCTTCGGAGTTCGATCCTTTACACATACTTCCTACTCCGCCTTCGTAACTCTAATATATTTTACTTGCAGTTCTGTTGAAGTTAGTTCCGAATAATTGAGCACCCACATGCAATAATGGGGTAAGTCTGGTTGCCCCATTTATGCCGAGTATGTGATATTCGCAATCCTCAATGTCTGTTCTGTAATAATAGGTCAGTATTATGCTGTCACCCAATTATCGGGAAGCACAACAAACGACAGCTGAGAAGGGACCAGTGGCCACGCCACACCCACTCATTTGTCTCCTGTCACTAACTGAAGGGATGATTAGGAGAGGGATTGCGGGCCACTGAGCCGTCTCTTTACCCTCCCCCTAGGTTCTCGAACGTGCGGGTTGTTCCGTCTAATCTGGAAATTTCTAGATTGGCCAGCTGACCCTATATAAGCAACACGTCGGGCTGGAGGAAAGTCAGTGAGTTCTTGGCAAGCAGCGATACAGCGTCGTGCTAGTGTACGGACAAGAAGACTGTGTACGTGCGTCGGAGGAGTTTACGTGATTGCGAGTGCCAGTGGAATAGTAACGGACGAACTGGCGAATCGTAATTGTGTGCATTACGTAATTCTGTGTAATTGGCAAGTGTTCAACTGTAAGTCGGTGGAAATAAGGAACATTTTTTGAGTGGTGCAATTGGACTTTTCATTTCACGAACCCACAAAGTCACACCGGTGTCAGGAAGCGGGACCACAACGCCACAAAACATTACAACCATGGATGCAGCATTGGAAAAACTTTTGGAGAAGATGAACGAATTAACGCCGAAGTCGGAGGCGGCAAATACCAACCTGGCCGCAGAGTTGAAACAAATGAAGACGGCCAACGACAACATCACCGAGAAGATGGAAGAAATGAAGGCACATTTAACAGCGAAAACGGAGGCGGCAAATAACAACCTGGCCGCAGAGTTGAATAAAATGAAGACGGCTAACGACAACATCACCGAGAAGATGGAAGAAATGAAGGCCGAGTTAACCACAGAAATGAGAGCAGCGAACGGCAGTCTGGCAACGGAAATGAAGGCGGCGAACGAGGCTCTCGCCACAAAGTTTGAAGAACAGTTGGCCGCCATAAAAGAGGACGTCACAGAGTTAGGCGAGCGCGTCGAAGACCCGGCGAGCCGCGTTAATGAGCTGGAAGGGAAGGCCGACAATAGCGTCAAGACCCTGAGCGCCATGGTGGAGGACGTCGTCGGCAGGAGGTTGAAGGATTTAAAGGCCGACGCACCGGAACGCGACACACAATCGGCGCGCGTCAAACCTCCCAAGTATGACGGCGAATCAACGTATGAAGTCTTCCGCCACCAGTTCGACACAGTGGCCAAGCACAACAAATGGTCACCAGAAGAAGAGGTCACACAGTTAATAGCCAGCCTCCAGGGACGGGCCGCGGAAGTCCTGAACGCGGTTCACTCAACCGTGGCACTCAAGGACATCTGGGAGGCCCTGGAGAATCGTTTTAGGAACCACCGCTTAGCCCCAGCTTAACGCAGCCAGCTGAAGGCAAGGTTACAGCAGCCAGGGGAGACGCTGCAGGAGTTCGCCCTGGCAGTTGAACCACTGGCTAACAAGGCCTAGTCGACCTCCCATCAGAGTTCGTATCCCGGGAAGCAGCCTACACATTCGTGGACGGGGTACGAGATACGGAGATTCGTCAGCGCCTAATGCTCGGCGATTATAAAACCAGCTACGAGGCGCTGACAGCAGCACTAAGGATGGAGGCGGCCAAGGTAACATCTATCCCGACGTCGAGGACGAGGAGTGTCCGCTACACCGGAGACAGAAGACTAGCCGAGAGACGCCGGCGAACACCTAGTGGCCTGTGTTGGGGGTGTGGACAGCCCGGACACCTGCAGAGAGACTGCCCACACCAGGAAGAGCAGCCGGAAAACGAGTAAGGGACGTCGCGGAGAGGGGCACGTCGGCGCTATCACCACCATCCCCTCGAGGGACACTGCGCGCCGTCAGCCGGCGCATGGATGACAGCCTCATCGCGGACGGCTGGGTAAGAGGAAAGTCGTGCCGCGTGCAGGTGGACACCGGAGCGGCCGTGACCATCATCAGACCTGAAGTGGCGAAGGGTTTGCCGACAAGGAAGCCGAGCCGACCATACCAGCTTGTCACGGCATCGGGCGACACCTTGCCTGTGGAGAAGGTGGACCTGCTGGAGCTGACCTTGGGACGGAGTGCCGTACGTCTTTGGGTGTTCGTCGCGAAGGTGGCTGAGGAGGTGATTCTGGGACTGGATGCCCTCAGGAGCCACGAGGCGGCGGTCGACGTTGGCAGGAAGGTCCTGCGGCTCAACGGGAAAGAGGTTATACTCCGTCCACCAGAAGAGCGCCTTGGAATTTGCAGGGTCGTCTTGAGCGAAGACGTGGTTGACCCCGCGAAGAGCGGGGTGGTTGTGACGGCACGACTGGAAGGCCAGAGAACCAGGTACATGATGCTGGACCAGAAGATCTCTGTACACGGACTCTGTGTAGGCAGGGCATTGCGGCCGTGCCGAGAGGAGGTGCCAGTGAGGCTGCTAAATCCAACGGACACCAATCACGACGTCCAGGCAGGGACGGAGTTGGGAACATGCGAGCCCGTGGTGAGCGTAACAGCAATCGACAAGGCACAGGAGGCGGTGCCGACGCAACACCTGGGACCCCGGCTAGAAGGCCTAATGGAGAGGGCGGCCGACCAAATGACCGCAGAGCAGCTGGAGAAAGTTCGACAACTGCTGAGGCGATACCAGAGCGTCTTCAGCCAAGGCGACAGTTACTACAGCCGCACGGACAAAGTGCTTCACCGCATCGAAACCGGGGACGCCCGGCCTATTCGGCAACCACATAGACGCGTTCCGCTGGCGAAGCAAGGAGCGGTACAAGACATGCTGGAGGACATGAGATCCATGGAGTGACTGAAGAGTCTGACAGCCCTTGGTGTTCCCCTCTAGTCCTGGTGACAAAGAAGAACGGTGAGCTGCGCATCTGCGTAGACTACAGAAAGTTGAACGATGTCACCCGGAAGGACTGTTTGCCCTTACCCCAGATTGACGACACCCTGCACACGCTAGCTGGTGCACAGTGGTTCTCCACCCTGGACCTGAAGTCGGGCTACTGGCAGGTAGCTCTAGACCCAAGAGACAAGTAGAAAACCGCATTCTCGACAGGCCAAGGGCTCTGGCAATCACGGTTATGCCATTTGGCCTCTGCAACGCACCAGCTACCTTCCAACACCTCATGGAGTCAGTGATGAGAGGGCTCACTTACGATGCCTGCCTGCTATACCTGGACGACATCATCGTCGGGAAGACTTTTGAAAATCACCTCGAGAATCTGAGTAAGGTGCTACAGAGACTGCAGGCGACCAACTTGAAGCTGAACGCGAAGATGTGCCAGCTATTCCGCAAGGAGGTGAACTACTTAGGCCACATAGTCTCAGCAACCGGAGTGGCCACAGACCCGGAGAAGAGTGGGGGATTGGCCTCGCACAAAGGATAAGAAAGAGTTGCGCAGTTTCCTCGGGCTGTGCAGTTATTACCGCCGGCTCAAAAAGGGGTTCTCCAACATCGCAAAACCCCTCACCCGCCTGACAGAGGAACACCGGCCTTATGTGTGGACGGAGAACGCCAAAAACGCTTTCCAGCACCTAAAGGAGACCCTTTGCAGTGCTCCAATTTTGGGTTTCCCACAACCGGGTGGCGCCTTCATTGTGGACACCGACGCCAGCGACCATTGCATTGGAGGTGTCCTATCGCAGATGCAGGATGGCCATGAGCGGGTGATAGCCTACTACAGCAAGACGCTATCCAAGGCAGAGAAGAACGACTGCGTCACCCGACGAGAGCTATTGGCGGTAGTAAAGACCCTGGAGCACTTCCACAAGTACCTGTACGGTCAGCCATTTCACCTGAGGACTGACCAATCCGCCCTAACCTGGCTATTGAGCTTTAAGAACCTGGAAGGCCAGACAGCACGTTGGGTCCAGAGGCTGCAGGAGTACGACTTCACCTCGGAACATCGTAGAGGGAAGAACCACGGTAACGCTGACGCCATGTCCCGAAGACCCTGTCAAGAAGAGTGCGGCCAGTGCACAAGAGTGGAGGAGAAGGAGCGTGCCGCAGCAGTCCGAGTAGTCACGGCAGTGCCTGCGGATGGCTGGGATAGCACAGGCCTGAGGAGGAAGCAGCTGGCGGACGCAGACTTGGGGCCAATCTTGAGGGAAGTGGAGGCAGGGACGAGACCAACCTGGGAGGACATCGCACCGAGGAGCGCCACCTACAAGTAGTACTGGGTCCAATGGGACTCGTTAAAGACCAGAGAGGGCGTGCTGTTCCGGGTACGGGAGTCACCCGATGGGAAGACACAAAGAGAACAGTTGGTGCTTCCCCGGAGTAAGGTCCCGAAAGTCTTGGAGGAAGTGCACGCCGGTACTTCAGGAGGACACCTGGGAGCGAACCGAACGATTGACAAACTACGGCTGCGTTACTACTGGCTGAGACTCCGAGCAGATGCTGAGAGATGGTGCCGTCAGTGTCACGTTTGCGCGGCGAGTCGTGGTCCCCAGACTAGGAGTCAGGGTCGCATGCAGCAGTACAACGTCGGAGCGCCATTTGAACGGATCGCCGTTGACATTGCTGAACCGTTCCCAGTTTCCGACCGAGGCAACAAGTACCTAATGGTGGTCGTGGACTACTTCACCAAGTGGCCGGAGGTGTATGCCATCCCAAACCAAGAGGCAAAGACAATTACAGGCTGCCTCGAGGAGCAAGTGTTCTGTCGATTTGGGGTGCCGTTAGAGCTACACAGTGACCAGGGTACCAACTTTGAGTCCAAACTAATGAAGGAGGCACTACAAAGGCTTGGGGTGAACAAGACCTGCACGACGCCTCTACATCCCCAGTCGGATGGCATGGTCGAAAGGTACATCAAGACTTTAGAGGAACACCTGAGGAAGGTCGTAACCAGCCACCAGCGAGACTGGGACGTCAAGTTGCCACTGTCCTTGCTGGCCTACCGCTCGTCTACACACGACACAACTGGGATGACGCCAGCCAGCTTAATGTTCGGCCGAGAGTTACGCCTCCCTTGTGACCTGGCTTTTGGAAGCCCTTCGGAAACGAAGCAGCCAGCGACCGAGTATGTGGAGAACTTGGTGGACCATCTCCACGACATGCACGAGATGGCTCGCCAAAACATCCAGAAGGCGAGCGACCGCATGAAGACCAGGTATGACAGGCAAGCCAACAGCCAAGGGTTCCAGCAAGGCGACCTGGTCTGGTTGTACCATCCTACCCGGACCAAGGGACGCTGCCCGAAGCTCCAGCAGCCATGGCAAGGACCGTACCGGGTGGTGAAGAGGATTAACGACGTGGTCTACCGCATCCAGAAGGTTCCCCGAGGGAAGATGTTGGTGGTACAGCTGGATCGTCTAGACCGCTACGATGGTGCTGTTCGCGACGACCAGCTTTGAGGAGGGAGCAGTGTCACCCAATTATCGGGAAGCACAACAAACGACAGCTGAGAAGGGACCAGAGGCCACGCCACACCCACTCATTTGTCTCCTGTCACTAACTGAACGGATGATTAGGAGAGGGATTGCCGGCCACTGAGCCGTCTCTTTACCCTCCCCCTAGGTTCTCGAACGTGCGGGTTGTTTCGTCTAATCTGGAGACTTCTAGATCGGCCAGCTGACCATATATAAGCAACACGTCGGGCTGGAGGAAAGTCAGTGAGTTCTTTGCAAGCAGCGAAGCAGCGTCGTGCTAGTGTACGGACAAGAAGACTGTGTACGTGCGTCGGAGGATTTTACGTGATTGCGAGTGCAAGTGCAATTGTAACGGACAAACTGGTGAATCGTAATTGTGTGCATTACGTAATTCTGTGTAATTGGCAAGTGTTCAACTGTAAGTCGGTGGAAATAAAGAACATTTTTTGAGTGGTGCAATTGGTCTTTTCATTTCACGAACCTACAAAGTCACAATACTTCTAAGAACAGCCGATAGACTGTAGCATGTGTTTTGTTAAACTGTTGCATGGTTTCTACGAGTCATGCCCTCATGCCCGATTTCACCAACAAACGTTAAGACTTAACACGAGTTTAGCAATAGTTAAAACAAAAAATTTCATTTCACCAACAAGTGTTAGCGTAACACAAGTCATAAATCTCATGTTAAACTAACACGCCGAATTTCTAATGTTAAGTCCTTAACAATTGTAAATAGTCAAGATGGCGAGCATGAACTCAGCTGCTGATGTCGATTTGCTATATTTAAGACTATTATGAATTCAGTGAATTATAAAATCGCAAAGTTATTAATACTTGAAGCAAAGGCGAGATCGGCATATTCCTTTCGATGTATATTCTAACTCATTATTACGTAAATTTAAAACGAGGTGCGAATAACAAGTGACTTGAACGTTTCAAGACGGCAGGTGGACTGTGTATTATCCACATAATTCAGTGAATTATAAAATCGCAAGGTTACTAATACTTGAAGCTAAGGCGAGAGAGTCATATTCCTTTCGATGTATGTTCTAACCTCTCTTGTACTTCCGCAGTAATCTTCATAGCAACATGTTTCAACAGTCTATACCTCCGTAAAACAATTTTCGTCGGATAGTTCCTCAAAATCATTTCTCCTCATAGGCCGTTATGAATGTCGTTTATACGGTCTTAAATATAGCAAATCGACATCAACAGCTGAGTTCATGCTCGCCATCTTGTCTATTTACAATTGTTATGCCCGATTTCACCAACAAATATTAAGACTTAACACTAGTTTAGCAATAGTTAAAACATAAATTGCATTTCACCAACAAGTGTTAGTGTAACACTCGTGTTAAATCTCATGTTGAACTAACAAGCCGAATTTCTGATGTTAAGTCCTTAACAATTGTAAATAGTCAAAATGGCGAGCATGAGATCAGCTGTTGATGTCGATTTGCTATATTTAAGACTATCTAAATGGCATTTATAATAGAGTACGGCCTATGAGGAGAAATGATTTTGAGGAACTATCCGAAGAAAATTGTTTTACGGAGGTATAGACTGTCCAAACATGTTGCTATGAAGGTTACTGTGGAAGTACAAGAGAGGTTAGAACATGCATCGAAATGAATATGGCGATCTCGCCTTTGCTTCAAGTATCAATAACCTTGCGATTTTATAATTCACTGAATTATGTGGATAATACATTGTCCAACTCCCGTCTTGAAACGTTCAAGTCACTTGCCCTTCTTCGCTCCTCGTTTTAAATTTACGTAATACTGAGTTAAAACATGCATCGAAAGGAATATGACGATTTCGCAATAGCTTCAAGCATTAATAACCTTGCGATTTTATAATTCACTGAATTATGTGGATAATACATTGTTCACCTCCCGTTTTGAAACGATTGAGGCACTTGCTATTCGCACCTCGTTTTAAATTTACGTAATACTGACAAGTTGTTTGGTGCTTGTAGTAGTGGCACATGCATTTGAATTAAATTCCTTTCCCCGCGACATCTTCCTGTTTTACATTCATTGCGTCTGTCCTCTTATTTTCCACGATATTGTTGCATACCAGGGTTGTAAGGGGGGTTGAAAGACTTACAAACCTAATCTACAACTGGAGGTGTAGCTATAGGGATGGTAGAGCAAAATAAAACATAAAATATCAATCTAAACCGACTAACTCTATTTTAAGAAATCTAGTAATTATACAGAGTACCCTCTGAGTCTAGAAGAGTCCAGGGGTGCTTTGGTAATACTTGGTGACATAATAATTTAATATAATCTTACCGTTGGTGATGTGTCAGGTGTATAGTTGGGCTTGTCCGGAGATGTATAATCTGCTGAGTCCAGCGGGGCTTATGGTATTCGTAGACACACTGTCAGATAAATACTTCTGTTACCTCTCACAAGGACCGACACAGAGTCTCCTCTGACATCCCTGCGACGTTTCCACACCGAGGGCTAACTCTACCAGGCTTAAATAGCGGTTCTATAAAAAGTCAATTCAGCGATTCCTACTAACTATTAATTTTGCATCGTACAGTTCGCATCATTGCGAAGTGTTTAAGCCTGTATTGACCTATTATTTCTTCTCGTCAGCAGAATCAGTTGGGTCACATGTGGATAATTTCCTTATGCCAACAGACTGCCAGTCAGCGGAATTTACGTTTGACATACATTTCTGTTAGAATCAGTACATGTTACAGAATACCGAAATTTCCAAATCTAGCTCAGCTTATACACGCAACACATCCCCTTCGTCTAGATTTTGCTGCCCTCAGCAAATCCAAATGACTGGTAACAAAATTTTTAAATACATAAAATAATAATTTACACTTACATAAGCAATAGAGCATACAAACATTTACATGTACATAATTTTTTTGAAAAGTCATAATTGTAGCACCTGAAAAAGAAAATCAGAGGACAGGAAATGGAAATGAGTTGATGCGGATTGGTTTCGAAGTATCCCACGCTGAATGAAGTCCATAGTTCCATAGAAACACACTGTTCCACCACTATGAGTTTATAGTTTTGGGAGACACTTCACAACACTTGGTCACTGAAGGATTGTAATTGCTACTTTAAGTTTGTCTAACAAGGCCCCAGCTGTCACAAGTGATGTAACTTCAAAGAGAAAACAGTTTAATGTGCTTCCTGCTCCAGTTTGATAGCCTGTACTTAGTCTTTTAAAACAGGGAAGCTGATGAAGAACCTCGGTTGTGGCTTGCTGTTTATATGATATCGTGTTCAAGCGTACGGTGCTCTTTGGTATTGCTTGGAAAAGTCTGTACTGAAGAGCCGATGAAAAGTTCGAAAGTGGAGTTTACTGTTTTTTTAGAATAGTCCACTTAGCTTACACTCGCCTACCTCAGCTTGGTCTGAGTTCTTGCAGGTGAGAACACGAAAGAGTGACTTATAAGTTATTGTACTTGAGCCACTGTAAAAGTTTGCTGGATAGAGTTGCTTTGGCTTTTACCCAGGGTTTCACTGCGAAAGCCATGAGTCTATGAAGTTGAGGAGGTCCTCTGGAAAGATTAAGTGCCTTTCCAGACGCGAGTAGCCTTGGGTGCCACTCCTGATGTGATACTTGGTCATCTGGTGTGCTTTGGTTCTCCCAGGAAAGAGTAACTGCTAGGGACCCTGTTGTCTCCTCTGCTTTCTCCTTATGGTGGTGGTGTTTCCTGATGCTTCGACGTGTTTGTTCATCCATGCCGCAACAGAAAAACAAATGATCCAGAGTTAGGATTGATGCACAAGAATATTTCTATGGGGTGAGGATTGGTTAAAGTTCACGGGAATGTAATTAGATGAAAGGGATTTTCAGGTATCACATTACCAACTGAATATTTGTTATATCTATTTACAAATTATGGTTATATATAATTAACATAAATGGAACATGTATGGAATTTATGTGGAAACATTTTTAGAGGTAGAAGGAAAAAAAATTGGTTAAAGTTTATAGAGTAAACAAAAATGAAATTTTATGTTTACCTTATGACTGAATAACATAAGTAAATAACCTATGGAAACAGCATAGATGTTCCACTTAAGTATGGTTGTTCACACATTAGTGATAAACTTGGAATAAATTACAAGTATTCTTCATAAAATCATTATATAATTGAATTATACATAATTAGTAGTAATAATGATAACAATTTAGCTAAAGAAAAATGGAGTTCGTTTAAAGAGTAGTACTTGTTATAAATTATAGAGCATTATTTACAAAAATCATGTCTAATAACTTGCCATAATAGCATCTATATACTGGATTAGACCTACGCCTAACGAATGTCTACTGTTGTCATACAGTCAGTCAAATATCAGAGTAAACCATGTCTTTCTATTTTGTTACAATAAATCTTGATGCTACTGAAGTGATTGTTTCTAGAGTTACATAACATACCTTCATAATACATGGTAATTGAGGTCACGTTTATACAATCATCTTACAATCTATAAGGATATCCTATGACTTTATCTTTTTACATAAATATAGCAAAAGTAACTCTGACATTTGCTGGTTTAGCACTGATTGTTTAAACAAGAGGTATAATGTTTTTCTTCTTTTCGCAAAAAAGTGTGATCAAAGATATCGATAAACAATATCGATCTTATTATCTGGAGATATGATGTACTCTACTGTACTGGATGTTAAAAACAAGTGTTAAATTACAGTGTATTGGGTTGTCTTATAAATGAAATGTTAATTGAAAATAATTAAGTCTTCTCTTGTTTATTAATCCCTAAAAATTTTAGGCATGCTTTTATAGCATAGTAATTATGAGTGATAGCAAAAGAAAGGGAGGGGGTTTGTAGGTTGTAGATCTCATCGTGCTGTGACCTGTAAACAGAACTTGATATAACGATTAGTTTAATCTTGGTCATTGGTCATGTCTCAGATTTATAATGAATATTGTCAAAGGATGTATTTGAGTTATGTGCTGCCCGCTGAATTAAAAGTTCAATAAATGATAGAAAAACTGACTGGTGTAAGAGGAAGTACACTTAGAATAGCATACCACGATAATTACATCAAGTTGATCAGTCTGCTTTGATAGACAATAACTATAAGTCATGGATTTCTTTATCAATACTTAAACATAGCTGAATTCTATGACTTAGAACCTTAGGTAACACCTTAGTTAAAAAAAAGTCTGTGCTTTTCTTATCACATGATTTGAGTCGTTTATTGAGTTTGCTCTTCAATCATCATAGCCAATACAATTTCTTATATGATCTTAGGATTTGTGGTTATCTCTATTCAGTTACACTATCACAATCATACTTTATTATAAGCTAATGAAGGGGGGCCCTTTCCTCCATATCACAAAACTTCACATACATACTGCGCAGTCATCACTCATACTTAAACATTAATGCTATTTTGTCTTCACAACTTCTTTATTTACACTGATCAGTAATTATACAGCTTTATGTTGGCAATATTTACAGGGAAAACACTTGCGCGACAAATCCCATTTTATATTATAAAAGCTTTATCTATATCAAATCAACATGAGAGGTATACACAACCTAAGGGTCTCGCGAACACCAAAGGATGTACCCTCTGTCGCTCATACAAAAAAACTCTTATAGCTTGAAAACTTGAAACTTGAAGATACCATGGTATATGCATACATATCCACTAAAACTGTTTCCGAAAATCTTGCGATGGATTCGGAACAGAACACATTACTAATAGAATCTATAAACACTTAGAAATAGCCTCTAAGAACGCCTCGCGGTTGTTCTTAAGGTCAACGGGTACTACAAGCATACATTATCTTAACAAATCCTAAGCATTTGGTTACAACGATCTTAACTTATAACTTATAACTTTTAAGCACAGAGAATATAAGGTCACATTGAAGTGATTTATAATAAAAAAAAAACACGGTGTACCGCTGGTATATTTTAAAAGCATGGAGGGCATAACATAAGATAAGCGTATTAAAGCTTGAAGTTGGAGTTTGAATTTTTATTAAGACTATAATAAGAAAGGTTACAATTGTATAACATTCTTAGCAGCGAAGAAATTTGTACCGCGTACAAAGGATATTTTACTTGTCACGAGTGTGATTTTGCTGTTGCAAATTGAGACGGCTTGCCATGTCAGCGGTTTCAAAGCCTACTCTGCGAGAACTTCCGGCGTAAGCATGTTAGGAAAAGAAATAGCTTGGAAAACTAAGAAGTTTACAGAAAGTACCGTTTGAATATCTTTCCAACTCAAAGTAAAAAAAACAGATTAAAGAAAAAGTATCGTTACGAATGGGAGAAACTTACATGTTAAAAAGGTAAGAAACGGGAATGCGTTTCAAAGGAAATTAGGAACAGACTGTCGGGAATTAAACCTGTGTAAAAATAATGTCATTTGAGGGTGTTATTTTCGTGATATAATGAATGGACGTAGTCGGTAATACGCCACTGCGCCAAATAACCTGGCTTATGCAAGCTTCCTCTTTAAGCAGCGATGATTTATTTTTAACATTGAGACATAAATATTGTCTAACAATAATTAGTTATTGATATCAAATAGTTTCACGCATAGTAGAAAAGAAGAACTTACTAAGTCCATTGTCTAAGCTGGGACATGTTAGGTTGCTAAGAATTATACTCGTCGCACCGGACGTGCTAAGTTGATGTTGCAGTAGGCGGTGTGGTAATAAACAAATCGGCAATATCACACAGATAGACGCTGATACAAAGAACTGATGTCATTAGGTTTTGCACTGTCTGTCTTGAATGTAGTGAATAAATAATCTTTTATGCGTCGCGTAATTAGCTAAAATTTTATACGGAAAAGTCGTTAAATAGGTAACGTCAAAGAAGAAATATGTGTTATTTGGAAGGAAATGCGTGCTATCGGGTGGAAATTATAGTTGTTTGGGTATAGTGAAAGTTAGCTCAAGCAAAAGGTAGAAGTGTATAATCGGAATAAAAAAGGTGTTCGGAAAACGTATGAAGGTGCAAGTTTATAAATGGATTAGGTGTTAGCCGCTTGAAAGGTGAGTAAAACAAATTGAAACAAATATATAATTTGCACTGACGTTTCAAATTGAAATATAATCGTCACTAATTAATTAAGTGTGATTTAGAGAAGGTTAAATATTATTTTGGGTTTGGAGAGATTATATTAGCAAAAACAAGCAATATAATATGCTAAATACGGAGTATTATTTTGTTTGTAGCGAAATTAAAATTTTGAAGCCGGATGTGTCATCATCGGTGACTTTATGAACTTCGCATATTCATGAACAGTGTTTAATATTACCTAACTAGCTGTGCATACGGAGACGTAAGAAGAGAGTCATTGTTTACTTAAAATTGGGATGAACATTGGATTGAAAGGAAATTATGTTAACTTCACACGTAATTATATTTTGAAAATTTTATCATGAAGGCTTAAAGTTATTGTCATTAAAAAAATACATTTAGCGTTGAGGATTTTAAGAACTGGAAAGAAACCTGAAAATATTCTAGTTATAATCTTATAATGGTATTTGTTATTCGGAACACCGTAGTAATTGCTTCTGTTGTCTCTTTTTTGTTTTTTGAATTATTATAACATTTTTGAACGGTATTTGTTTAAAAGATTACGGGAGACTTACAAGAATAAATGCGTTAAATAAGTATAAGAAATGTGTGTAACGTGTCTTTGCTTTCGAGGATCTATTTTAAGAATAAAAAAAGTTGTGTGGATTTTTATGACTTTAAGGAATTCAGATTAATAATAAGTTCATCTTATTGAATGAGAATTCATATAAAATATTGCAAAAGTAGTGGAAAACCATATTGGATTTGTTGTGGTAAACTATCTAGGAGAAAGAAAATAGGAAAAAAAACATTTGAACACATTGGAGGGGAGCAAATGTTTTAAACCAAGTGGCTGCAGCGCCACGTAAATAACATGGTATATATTGTGTTTTTGCGTGGTCATCCCAGCCATTAGCTGCTGCTATAGTGTCAAAATTGTAGAGGTAAGCAAAAATGTCCTGTCCGAGTCTGCCTTCAAACACGCCAGGGTCAATAAACGGTCGTGCATACGGCATTTCGGCAGATAATGCAGGTTTAAAGTTTATGTCCCTGCTAGTTATGGAACTGTTCTGAGGAACCGAAGGATTCATGATTTGATCATTAACTACCGACTTAGAGAATGCTTCTGCGGGGGTTGGATGAGTTTGTATGTCCGGGGAAGATTCTGTTAAATCTCCTACACTTAAACTTCTTCGTTTGTCTGGGGTGTATGAAACAGGGATAATTTACGAACTCGGCGGGAGGTTCTAACTGTCACTTTGTGCACAGATCTCCAAGGTTCTAGAACATCAGGGGGAAAATATTTAATGTCACCAGAGGTAAGGCTATAAGTTGAAACTAACTTATTAAAAGAGAATTGCTGGTCCGGTGTGAGTTTACAAATTTGCTGAGTTGTGGTTCTATTATTTGTGACCTGGGACGTTAAGTCAATATAGGGGTAATTAGACAATAACTTAGGAGTGCTTAAAAAAGTCAATGATATCAGCCCACAGCGCAAAACATCAAATACACACAACACATATGCCAATATAAAACATCCAATCATTACAATACAAGGAAATGCAAAAGCAATAAACCTAAAAAAAACTATGCATTAATAATCTGTATCCACAACACAAAAAGATTGCATCATTATCACAATTTCAACCTGAAATCAATGAACAAACATAACTAAATTTCTAATCTTTGAGTTTGCAAAACAATTTTCAAGTTAGAAAGCATAAAAACAGTGTTTGACATTTATTATGTCTGGTATTGGAAAATCTATGTGTGACAAAATTATAATTACAAAAATTATTTGTGAATTACAATATTTTACTCATAATAAAACTGATTTCACACTTGTAAAATAATCTAAAATCCGTAAGGGTGGGTTGGGAGGGTAGTTAAGATACTATTATGATTAAACTTGAAAATAAAAGTAGCAATAAAATTTAAGCAAACTTAAGAGAATTTGAGGTATGAAAATCGTTATTTAACTATTGCAAAATGGAACACCCTGGTACTCTGCCATACTAATATATGAAGATAGGGGAGTCGACAGGAATTACGAGAGGTACCAAGGTACAGGATTCGAAACCCGGGGCCGAGACCACATGTTGCATACCAGGGTTGTAAGGGGGGTTGAAAGACTTACAAACCTAATCTACAACTGGGGGTGTAGCTATAGGGATGGTAGAGCAAAATAAAACATAAAATATCAATCTAAACCGACTAACTCTATTTTAAGAAATCTAGTAATTATACAGAGTACCCTCTGAGTCTAGAAGAGTCCAGGGGTGCTTTGGTAATACTTGGTGACATAATAATTTAATATAATCTTACCGTTGGTGATGTGTCAGGTGTATAGTTGGGCTTGTCCGGAGATGTATAATCTGCTGAGTCCAGCGGGGCTTATGGTATTCGTAGACACACTGTCAGATAAATACTTCTGTTACCTCTCACAGGGACCGACACAGAGTCTCCTCTGACATCCCTGCGACGTTTCCACACCGAGGGCTAACTCTACCAGGCTTATATAGCGGTTCTATAAAAAGTCAATTCAGCGATTCCTACTAACTATTAATTTTGCATCGTACCGTTCGCATCATTGCGAAGTGTTTAAGCCTGTATTGACCTATTATTTCTTCTCGTCAGCAGAATCAGTCTGGGTCACATGTGGATAATTTCCTTATGCCAACAGACTGCCAGTCAGCGGAATTTACGTTTGATATACATTTCTGTTAGAATCAGTACATGTTACAGAATACCGAAATTTCCAAATCTAGCTCAGCTTATACACGCAACAATATCCTTACACTTCGTCACCATTTCAATTAACAATTCTTTCTCCGTCGATGAAAAATTTGTCACGGCTTTATTTATGATTTTGTTCATCCGCCATTTGTGCAGACGAAAATGAAAACAAAACCGCATCGCAGCTCGTCCATAGCCTTCTATAGCTGTGATATTTACAAGTTTCTTGGTGTTAACACAGGTTTGTTAACATTTTCAGAAAACAGGTTGGTGAAATGCACGAAATTTAACATTAGTTTCAACGCTGTGACAATTGTTACGTTACATTTGTTAACGTCGATTTTAACATCTGTTGGTGAAATCGGGCATTAAGGACTTACCATTAGAAATTCGGCTTGTTAGTTTAACATGAGATTTAACACGAGTGTTAGGCTAACACTTGTTGCTGAAATGCAATTTTTGTTTTAACTATTGCTAAAATCGTGTTAAGTCTCAACATTTGTTGGTGAAATCGGGCATCAGACGACCAAGTACGTCAACATAAATCACACTGCACTTGACTGATTTTATTGAAACGTTTTTGTTTTGTAATTTAGCAGATGTTCAGAGTTTATCACTGTCGCTTAGAACAATCTTAACGGACAGTTTTGAACCGAATGAACGTTCATCATCCAGTCCTGTATTTATTTTACGAAATGTCAATGTATTTGTTATTAACGACGCTTAAAAGTAGCAACAGAACATTTTAGAGAAGTGTGACTATGCAACTATTTTGTTAGCCTAGAATGTAAATACTTATAATATCTAAATTAGTTTAATGTAGTGACAAATATGAGCATCAAAATATTTATATAGAAGCAAAGAGCAGTAAATTGTTTTTAACTGTCTTGAAACAAAGTATTTAACTCTTGAACATATAAGTTTAAAAACAACATCCAAGTCCAATAGGTATGAGTGCAGTTAAAATTCTGTAAATGCCCAATTTGACAAAATGTTAAGGGAATACTTGCAGAGTTACTGACAGAGTTGCTTTATAGAGGATGCAAACTTGCACCTACGTGCTCTATACTCCAGTTCGAACTTTTTGCACTGAATCAAACAGTGACACAGTAATATATAAAGCCGGATTTCTAAGTAAAATAAGAAAGCAAATAAGCACGAAAATACGCACAAAAAAGTAAACACGAATGCATGCAAATATGATAGAAAAAAGTTTCGCAGAACGCTTACATTATTGAAGGCTGTTACAGTAGATAAGGAAGGTCATCCTGATATTTAAGCTCTATAGACCCTGGACTCATTAGAGCATCATTTCACCCACTCCATTCGTCGTCCGATATCACTTAACGTTGGAGGGCGTAAATTACCACAAAAATCCTTACTGTAAATATCAGCAGCTTCCTTTTCACTTACAAATGCTTTATTTAGTATTATCAAACACATGAAATGAAATGCTCGTCTCACTGCATTAGCCATTTAGTTTTGATTAATTTATCTACAATTCGCTGATGTTGTTTTCTGTTCTGTTTATCATTTAATGCTTCCATTCTCAACCTCACTAACATTAACTTCCCTCTAAAAGGTATAAGTTGCATACGTCCACCAGCTTATTTGCTATCATGGACTGCTATAACGGAATGTTCGAACGCGTTAAACACTCATAAGCAATAACTAAGCAATATCTTATTTATTGCAGTTTCATAAGCCAAAGAAATTCTTAATAGTAGCAAGCAAGCTACTGCGGAGTACGTCGGTAAGTTTACAAAAAGTCACAGCACGCGGCACGGCGTGTGATTTATACCTGCGAACTTCGACAGCCTGAGGTATGCGTCGTTCATCCTCTCACTGCCTAATCCACATCATTGTGGAGCATTTTATGCGACTCTATTGGCGGTAAAAACTATCTGAGCAACTATATGTTCGTTCAGTGTCTTTTTGAAACACCCTGTACAACGTGATTGAATATTGAGACAAGGAGAAAGAACAGGGAATTAAAATCGTGCTATTTTATTTATAATTTCATTTAGATTCATCATTATTGAACTAATAAGAGATTGCTTTTCATAATAATATCTAAAGTTATGTCACCTAATGTTCTATATTTTCGTATTGTGATGAATTTATGTTGTTTATGTTACAGCAATGACCTATTTGTAATTGTACAGATTGATCACACTTCAGAAAATTTTGAGTTACTGGACATTCACCTTTCAGGATAAGGGAAAACCTCCAACGTTAAGTCATATTGGACGATGAATGAAATGATGTTAGTAGTATAGAATTGAGAGAATCAGCACAGTGTAGATACGATGTTGAACTCTCCTCTGTGTTAATATATGAGTGATGTAGAATGCTCATTGATTTAGAACTCTCCTATATGAAAATCGAGTTGTAAAAGAAGGGGAGTGTTGGCGTAGTGCCGTTCTCCCCTGTGCAGTGAGATGTTTTTGAGGGTTGGGGTGATGATGATGATGATGATTGTGTGTGTGTGTGTGTGTGTGATGTGTGATGGGTGGGATGGGTAACGGGGGTTCCGGGGATGTTTGAATTAAATGTGAATTCTTTCCGATGTGTGTGTGCTTGAACTCTCATGTATGAATATCGAGTCTAGGGTTCGATATTGTGATGGGGCGGGGTGGGTAACGGGGGTTCCGGGGATGTTTGAATTAAATGTGAATTCTTTTCGATGTGTGTGTGTGTGCTTGAACTCTCATGTATGAATATCGAGTGTAGGGTTTGATATCTATTACGTTTAGTGTATGATATATGATGCAGTATCGTTAATCTTTAGATAAAAGAATATCGAGAGAATGATTAGGTATGTTTACTGGGAGAGATTTATGAAAATAAATGTAATAAGACATTCTGGTAAGGGGTGTTCCCTATGCAGAATCTCTCCTTGAGCTACGTATCCAAGAGCGATGTAAAGGTTAAGAAAAGGTTAAATTCCATTCCCACATCGAGGTACGAGAAAATATAAATCTATTCCACATTGATGAAGTATAAGAATGGAAATGTAAATCTATGTGAGAGGGTCGCATGACAAAGAAATGTCCCCTCTAAGCATGATAAAAGTGGTACATAGCAAGTGTATATAAAATAAAAGCACTACCCATCTCTTTAAGAATGATAAAAAAAAATTGAGAGAAAAGTATAAGAATGCAAATGTAAATCTGTTTGAAAGGGTTTTCATGATAAAGGAACGCTCCCTCTAAGCACGATAACCTAAAAAGAATATTCCCTCTAAGCATGATAAAAGTGGAACATAACATCGAAAATAAAATAAAAGCACTTACCATCTATTTAAAAATGATTAAGATAACGAGAGAAAAGTATCTCATCTTTAAGTATATATGAGTAATACAAAACTGATCAATCAATACGATAATATATATACGCAAGTAGGGATCTATAGTGTAGATATCCTAACTATCCATGGCAAGATATCACCCTCCATATAAAAAAATTGTCTAGAAAATCTCCCCTCAGTATTACGAATACTCCACTGAACTACATCCCCCTTGGTATGTGGGTCAGAGAGAAAAAAAAAGAGTTAATCTCTCCAGACTGGTGACAGGGGTGGTCAAAATATTCTTATTGCTGTAGCGAAGTCTAATTTTGTCAAATAACGTTAGGAAAAAAGAATATATTTTAAAATTAAACGAATGAATCTATATATTTGTATGAATGATGAAACAATACTATGAATGTGTTAGTATACCAAATGTAAAAAAAAAATTAAATGTTCAGAAAAATATATTTTGTACAAGTATGTGTGTGTAAAGAAATGTGTAATTATATCCCCCCCTCCAAGATGTAGGGAACGAATCACAGTTAGTGTGCGCACGCAACATGGTGTTTGGGAAGGAGAGATACGGTTGGAGGGGGTGTAAAAAATGATGAATCTATATAAAGTTTAAACTATGATAATAAAGTTACTAGTATTACCTTCGAACTTATAACGTAGTCACAACTACTTTAAACACATAGCGTAATATGTAGACAGTAACACCTCTCCCGGACGGAGGGGGGGGCGGAGCATCTGTTAATAAATACCGCGGCACGGATGAGTGAGGAGGCAGTCGATTCTCTGGAAATATGGATCCTACAGGTAAGATAGAAAAGTTGTATATTGTAATTCATTTTTATCTCTGTTTACGAAGAATGTTGAAGTAATACTGATTCGTGTGTGCTTATATGTTTGTTTCAGATCATGAGATGCTTCAGCTAAATCAACTAGCTGAAGGTGGAACACATCTTCCCACAAAGAAACTACGTGAATTAGATCAGTCCGTTCAACACATCATTCGATCCGTCAAAACCGTGAAGACCAGATATGGTGAACGGGTCGTCGTCGAAACATCAGATTTCCAAGTCTTCCTCCCGGAGAGATTCAAACACATGACCGCAGCGCAGAAAGATCTACTAAATCGTGGTGACTGCATACTCCAATACCATGGCGAGGAAACACTAGAAAGTGGTTTCAAACGACATAAATTGTCTTTTTTAAGCAGCCCGTAATGTCGTCAAAAGGTGAGTATAATTATTGAATAAAATTTCATAAAAAAAAAAGTGATAATGTAGTTACTTGCATGTAAATGTGAAATCGTACATGTTGTATTAGAACTTAAAGTGTTAATTATCGCACGTCATGTAGTATTAGTAATTGAGAGTGAACGTTGTAGGGTTAATTTTCGTGTGTAATAATTACGTACATGTGAATATCGTAGTTCAGTTACGTTATTTCACATGCATGTTAGTTACGTTTGTTTGTTACACGTAAAAGTAACGTTGTAGGTGAAAAAAAGAACGTTAATTTATATGTGTAAAACGTACATGTGAATATCGTAGTTCAGTTACGGTATTTTACATGTATATGGTTTACGTTGTGTGTTTTTATCATTTATGTAAGGGAGAGAGCATTACGTAAAACAGTTACATACTATCTGAATATTGTAGTTACGTGATGATAGCAATAATTGTAAAATACATAATCATTATGTAACTATTTTCATATGTAAAAGTTACATGCATGTTACGTTCTACGTAAAGTATAGAGTTTACGTAAAATTGAGATTCATACATGTAAAAGTTATTAACATGTATGTTATTTCTGTTACCACCTTACATACATGTAAATCAATGTTCCCGTATGTAAAGTTAATCGAATGTTGTAATTGCTTTTTCAGAAACGGCGACAAGATGCTCCGATACCGCCACTGGACAACCCTCGATTCAGCAAGATGAAACCCGTTCGAACGTGACCCAGGCTGAACGATTACGATGTATTCACAGTGAGTCTGCTTTCAAAAACCTATTATCTACCTACGAAATTCACAACTGTGTTAATATACTTGACCCCGTCATATTCTTAGCAGAATGCAAACCTTTAATTTTGAATGAAATTGATAAGGGCTTAAACATGTATAAATCAGGTCTTAAGATAGGATCCTGTTTATCCTGTCAATATGTCATAATATCACAAGAGAGCGATAATATTCATACATTTAACTTTAACAGTAAACTTGAGGTGATATTGCAATCTACAGATAAATCTATATGGTATGAAGAGAAGATTGTACAACCTATACTAGATCATATGGATAATTTTGAATCGCGTACCAGTTCAAAAGCTTTATACAGTATTGAGAAGTTAACAATATATGTGACACAATACGATTCATTGAATGCAGGGATGTATACTGAATTACCCGACTTTATAAAATCGAAGAGAGCTGTTATTAACATTCGTAATACTGATAAATATTGCTTTGCATACTGTCTGTTAGCATCCAAATACCCAGTAGAACGTAACAAGAATCGACCCACCTCCTATAAAAGATATGATTTTCTTAACGAATTTAACTTTGAGAATATAACATTCCCCGTATCATTGAAAGATGTAGAAAAATTCGAGAATCAAAATTCAAATATTTCAATAACGATATACGGTGTTGAAAATAAATCGATTATTCTCTTATATCAACCAAGAGAGATAAAATCACATCATGTTAATCTTTTAATGTATAAAAGACATTATTGTCTGATAACAGACTTATCACGTTTGCTAGGAAAGCAGCTAACTAAACATAATGGGCGAAAATGGTTATGTAACAATTGTAACTTGTATTTCACATCAGAATCACGTTTAAATGCCTTAAAAAGCGGTGTATGATGAATCAAATTATCAGAATGCCCGAGGCTGGTAAAACTGATCTCGTTGAATTTAACGCATATTCGAAATGTCTAAAAGTTCCATTCGTGGTTTATGCAGACATAGAATGTATCTTACGTAAGGTAGATTCGTGTCAAGATGTATCGAGTAAAAGTTGGACACGTACCATTCATAAACATGAAGCGTATGCAATTGCATTACATTTGGTCTGTAGTTATGATAAAAATTTAACACGTTTCAAATCATTTGAAGGTCCATATGCAATTGAAAATTTTCTTAAAGAATTAACGTTAATTGCAAATCAGGTCATTAATATATATGCTAATAAAATTGAAATAAGTATGAGAGATGTGGATGAGCTAGAATATCAAAATGCAACACGATGTCACATATGCAAACGTGAATTTCTTAACTCGTGCATAAAGGTTCGTGATCATTGTCATTTGACTGGAAGTTACGTTGGCCCAGCTCATAAGCACTGCAATTTAAATAGGAAAATGCCAGGATTCATACCAATATTCTTTCATTGCTTGTCAAAATACGATGCTCATTTCATAGTAAAGAAACTAGGTTACGATACGGAACCTATCAACTGTATTGCACAAACTTCTGAAAATTACTTATCCTTTAGCAAAAGATATACAAATTCGAATGGAATGAGTATATATCTAAGATTTCTGGATAGCTATCGTTTTTTGGATTCAAAACTTAGTAACCTTTCGGATATGTTAGAAGCAGATGATTTTCATTACACCAATAATATGTACACGAATCCTTTGCATAGACAACTGATGAAACGCAAAGGTGTCTTCCCGTACACGTATGTGGATTCTATAGAAAAATTATACGAGAATAGTCTACCATCCAAACATCAGTTTGATCATGTAAGCGATGAGGATTATAGTCATGCTAGAACGGTATGGAATGAATTCAATGTTAAAAATCTGGGTGAATATTTAAATATATATCTTAAGTGCGATACATTAATACTAACGGACGTGTTTGAACGCTTCCGTGAATTAAGTATCGGTTTGTACGGACTCGACCCGTGTCAGTATTACACACTTCCCGGGTTAGCCTATGATGCAATGTTAAGAACGACTGGTGTACAGATTTCATTATTAACAGATAAGACTATGCTAGATTTCTTCGAAAAAGGAATACGAGGTGGAATTTGCACTGTGTCCAAACGGTATGCAAAGGCGAATAACAGATACATGACTAGCTATGATAACACTCAACCAACTAATTATTTAATGTACGTTGACTGCAATTCTTTATATGGATATACAATGGAAAATAATAGCTTACCATACACCGATATAAGGTGGCTAACTGATGCTGAAATTAAATCAATAGATTTTATGTCTATTACAAGTGATTCTGACGTGGGATATGTGTTGGAAGTAGACTTTAAATATCCACAGGAACTTCATGATATACAAAATGATTTGCCATTATGCCCTTTGAATGAAATCGCGCCAGGTGATAAGTATACAAAATTGCTAACAACATTGAATGATAAAAATAAATACGTATTACATTATCTCAATTTTCAACAATGTGTTAAACTTGGTTTGATTCCATCGCGTATACATAGAGTAATAGGTTACAAACAATCTAACTGGATAAATCCTTACATTGAACTCAACGCTCGTAAACGTATTGAAGATAAGACGAAATTTGGTCAAAATCTATGGAAGTTAATGAATAATTGTGTTTATGGAAAATTTATAGAGAATGTAAAACGTTATAATTCATTTCATTTAGCTACCAGCTGGAAACGAGCGCGTAAATTGTTAGCTCGACAGACATGTATAAGGTACGTGATTTTTGATGAAAATTTAATAGGTATAGAATTGGTCAGAGATGAAATATTGATGAATAAGCCAATATACATAGGACAAGCAATCCTGGATCTATCCAAACATAAAATGTATGATTTTTATTATGAAATTCTGAAGAAAAATTTGAAAGATGTAACTTTAATCTATACGGACACGGATGCTTTTCTCTTTGAATCTAGCTGCGATATATATGAATTTATTAAAACCAATATACATTTATTCGATACATCGAATTATCCAATGGATAATGTGTATGGTATTCCGTTAGCAAATAAGAAAATTTCAGGATTATTCAAGGATGAGCTAGCCGGTAGAGTGATGACTGAATATGTAGGGTTGAAATCGAAATTATACTGTTATCGATATGATACTGAAGTGATTAAAAAATCAAAAGGTGTAACAAAAGATTCGATGAGATTCATAACCTTTGAACAATATCTCTCATGTATTACACATCCTGACACGATACATCGAAGCATGCAGACATGTTTCAGAAGTTATAAACATGATGTTCATACCATTGAATCTAATAAGATAGCTTTAAGTGGTATCGATACAAAACGATATATTCCCAATAATTCATTTTCAACATTAGCATGGGGACATTATGCTATAGAAAATTGTCAAGTGTAATTTTCTTTTTCTTTTCTCAATAAAGCATAGATTCAACTGAGTTAAAAGGTATTACTAGGCCACGATAATAACATATTACTGTATTTCAAAAAAAATAAAATAATTGAGTTTCAAGTATAATTGTAAAGTGTGTTACAACTGAGTTAAAAGGTATTACTAGGCACATGATAATAACATATTACTGTATTTCAAAAAAAAAAACGAAATAATTGAGTTTCAAGTATAATTGTAAAGTGTGTTACTAATTACATGATAATAACATATTTACATCATTTTAAAATATATTTACTAATTATATCAAAATGTTATTATCATATCTCCGTTAAGGGGTGAGGGGGGGATTTATATATAATCAATGTGAACTAGCATGTACAAAGGCTCTTATTTCAGCTATAATCATGTATGATGTTGGTTTATCGTATATTACTAATTACTTCAAATTGTAATTATCATGTTTACGTTAAGGGTAGGTGAATTTATATATACTCAATGTGAACTAGCATGTACGTTATGTTAAAATCTCTACAATTAAATGTTAATTCAACTATAATCATGTATGATTTTTTTTTTTAAAAAAAGTATAAAAATGTTATTATCATGTTTAAGTTAAGGAGATGTGAATTTATATATAATCAATGTGAACTAGCAGTTACAGAAGATGTCAGGAATCAATGTGAACAAAAAAATAAAACACAATATATCATTAAAATTATATTTCTTTATTGAGTTGTGTGTTTTTTTTTATTTATACAATGTCCACCTCATTAATCCATTCACGGGTAGGAAATCCTAACCATTTCACCAGAATCCTATCACCACGACGTCTGATGATCCTTTCAACTAAATACGTGTCTGGATATTGAGTTTTCTGTAATTCATAACCGTAGAATGCTCCTTCAATCAGTTTACCCTCCAGATCCTCGATGAGATAGGTCAATGGATGTGTCCTTTGCTCTGTACGTATCCTAAAGACTTCAACACTCCAATTTGGTAGATAACCTTTCTCCATAACACCTTTATGCTTAGAAATCCTCACGTAGTCACCAACACGATGAAGCCTAGATCTTCGCTTCTCACGCAGACTTCTATCATATTTGTATACGCTGAGCAGGAGAGAATTATCACGAACTTCTACAGGCTTCATACGAATCGTTCGATGGTAAGTATTATTGTATGTATGAATAATTCTAGGTAGTATGTTTATCCATTGATATGAGCCTTGAACAATAAATTCCTTATGCAAATTCAGTTTGATCGTTCTTATTAAACGTTCCACTGCAGCAGCCTTAACGTGAGTGAATGTACTGTAATGATTAATATTATTACGATTCATTAGTTCGCGGAAATGTTTATTGTAAAACTCCCTTCCTTTATCAGATTGAACATTCTTCGGAAACGATTCCATTTCATTCAATATCTCCTCCATAGCAGTCGAAACGTTAATACCACTTTTATCACGTAATGGTCGTGCATAAGCCATCTTGGAATAAAAATTGCATGCAAGAAGAATATACTTATAGTTCCTATTGTCTCTTGCATAATTAGACATGTCCATAAGATCTATTTGTACTAAATCGTTCATTCCTTTGCTTATGATCTTACGACGTAAAAATCGTCTTCTAGCTGGTGCATGTAACTCGGTTGCAATGCGACGTTTTATCATGCTATAATTTTTGATGTTTTAAGTTCTGTAATAATTTCTTCTATCTCGGGTGAGTGATTCAAATTACCTGCATCCCTCGACGCAACCAATAATCTTAATCTGTTTATTATTTCATTCGGATCGTTCCAGTAGATGTAATCTAAGTTTCTCTGCGGTACACGCTCTTTCCAACGTAAACCAAATCCAGTTCGATTACTAACAAGGTCACGAATGATATGACGATACTTGAACCCTCGATTTGCTCTTAAACGTCCATCTCTTGAATAACCGTGTCTGTAAACTTGAGTATTCTGTAAGATTTGCGAATACACGTCTAAATCATCATCTGTGTACGATGTCTTGCGAGGTAAACGTTTAAATAATAATTCATATAAGCCTGCTGTGGGTTCATACGTTTCTGTTCCTATCTGAACACCATCAGATTTAAACACAACTGTCTTGTTACCCAATTTATACTCATTATCCTCGTAACGTATGCCGTAAGTATTGTCCATGTCACTCGAACTGGCAGTTCGAACCTTGTGTAGATACTTTGACACGAGATCAGATCCGTTAGCATCATCTGTAGTTTCGTCGTCGTCGTCGTCGTTGTTGTCTTGGTGTGCTTTCGCTATTACTTTCAATGGTTCGGTTACAGGTTGAAGAACTTCAGACATGACTCGTTGCGTTTCGAATTTCATTCCTTTGAGAGAACGTAACTTTTCTCTTATTGCCCTACTGTGACGGGCAATGGATTCCTTAAGTCTTATAGCTTCAGCATCCATATCGAAATGAATGTATAATTAATCAGCTACTGCTAATTTATATGAAACTATCAGTTCTATACTTAATATATGACCATCTTTAGCACGTCCGACTGGCGCTGTAAACGATAGAATATCGCCAGTTTCAACTCTTACAGGATATCTTTCAACTAATCTTCCGTTTATTGCAAACAATGTATCATTTACAGCATGCGGATGTACCGATGATACGATGGAACACGAGAGTACACTTCCATTTCCAGGAACTTTATAGTATTCGAGTCCCGATGTTAACGTATACCTTAAAGAGGGACCTCGAAACGGACGTGTTTGTAATGAAATTATGAGTTGTGCTTTCAATTGTTGTAACATAGTGTTTACAACATTTCTCATTCGTGTTTTCATAGTATGAATATCATTATTTATAGTGATTAGTTTATTATCAAGTTCCGTTTGTCGTGCGGTTAGTTCTTTCACTTCTTTTTCTACAGCTGTAGTAATAGTCTCGCTAGCGGAGGTGATTGTTCTAGTTAACTGACCTTGTAATTCATTCTGTTTCCGTGTAATAGTATCGGCAATGTTTGTTATAGTCTCAGTTAAACCCGTTTGCAATTCATTATGTTTCTGTATAAAGAAATGATTAACATAACTCATGGTGACTGCATCACTATCATCTATCGGGTCGGCTAAATCCTTCAATCTTCATTCGAAATGATAGTGTTTCATTAGAGTCGTGAATTGGAATCCTATCATCTACATATTTTTTATTAGGAACGTCGTGTTCGTGAAGGGGGTCCAACAGCGTTTTCATTCTTATACCATCTATAATGACATTATTTTCGGAATCACGTTTAAATGCATATTTACTTAAGTACTCCATTAAATTGTTGTATTGGATGTCGAGCGATTTTTGTATGTGATCCCTAAGCATAGCTTCAAACTCGCCCATACGCTGATACGAGGTCTGCTCGCTGAAGATCTGCATTCGATTCTCGACGTCAGCCGTATGCGTATCCACATAACGTTTAGTCGATGCATCGTCACCTTCTTCAGGGTCGTGAATATTGCACAACCGCTTTCCCTTGAATCGATAGTTTCCCGATCCATCTCTAGTTATGATATATCGATTGAACACACCCCTAGAGGGTATGATTCTTCGGGATCCGAACCTGTCGATACTCATTGCATAAGTGCTGGATTATTCTATTTATTCATTCTGATAAAGCGATCAAAACCGTGACGGTAGCGTCCCTCGTTCAGTGGATATTCTGGTACTATAACAACAAAGGATCGTTCATCACTCTCCCATATATGTTTACACATATCCTTAAATTCATCATAGGACATATCGGTATTTACATAATCTTCGTATATATGTTTTAAATTGAGATTATCCTGTCTAAAGAATATAATCATATTTGCATTATCTCTAATTAAATGTTTAGGTACTTTAGCATATGATTGTGCTAAATATATAGCATCGACATTACGATGTCTACCCATACTGTAATATGAAGCTATCTTACCCTGTTTTTCATTTATCACATCATCAAATACGAATATCGAATTTTCTCTAGCATCCGACGTTTGAATCACTTTATCACCATCATCGAACGTAAATACACCTATATCGGGTATAGTTTTCAGTAACCTGAGTAAATATCGATATTTAGGTTGTTGCAACGATTTCGAGTATATGTAGAGGTTCTCGAATCTCAGACCGTTCTCGTGAATAAGCAGGTTGAGTAAAACGTTCGTTTTTCCAGCATTTGAACTGCCCAGTATGAGCGCTCTAGCGTTACTCGGAAACAACGTAGCGTGTCGTCCTTTGCGAATGTCATCCTCGAAATCTAACACCTGTATGGGTAGCGTACACTTTTGCTTTACTATCTCCATATCGCGACTAATACTTATAAAGCATAAGTTTTGTCTTTTATTTCGTTCATGATAAGGGCAATCTATGTCTTTACTGGATTTAGCCAATCGTCATAGGAATCGTATACTTATAAAGCGCACGTTTTGCCTTTTTTATTTCATAGTGAGACATGCACTCTACACGTGCACGCAAAGGTTCGGGAATTCTTAATTCCTTGATTAATTCATTACCATTTGAGGCACATTTACCGGGTTATCGTTTCTGCGGTCCCGGAACGAAACTACATAAACGCTTGCAGAGAGGTGACTTACCGGTGAACGGGTTAGATTCAGCGTGTCTCGATCACGATCGGGCTTACGCAGAGAGTACTGATACAGAATCTCGTCGTCTAGCCGATAAGGTGTTGGTAGAGAAAGCTTGGAGACGTGTAAAGTCTGCCGACGCTTCTTTGGGCGAACGACTTGCAGCTCGACTTGTGACTACACTTATGAAGGGTAAATTGGCAGCGGGCGCTGGCATGCGTAAACGTCGCAACAAGAGAGGTGGTTTCTTACCTTTGCTACCACTTTTAGCAGCTCTAGGTGCAGCAGGTGGTCTAGCTGGAGGTGCTGCTCAGATTGCTACGGCTGTCAATAAGAAACCTTCCGATGCAAAACAACTTGCGGAATTAACACGTCACACCGAGCGCATGGAATCTTTGGCTCAGGGCAAAGGTCTTCGCCGTAAGAGACGTCGTAAGGGTGGAGGATTATATCTTCGATCAAAAAACTCGGGGCGAGGCCTATATTTATCCCGGAAAAAGCCCTGAGTGCTAACGAGATCGATTCGTATGCACGACGTCTACACATTCCACATTTTAGAGGTGTCTACATGATCGATAAACTACCTCCACGTCCTCGATACTATGAGAGAATAGTAGTGAATCTGGATACATCAAATAACCCTGGTACACATTGGGTTGCCGTACGTAAGGATGGTGACGTTGCCAACTACTTTGACAGTTTCGGCGATCTGAGACCTCCGGAAGAGATAGAAACGTACCTTTCGGGTGTCAAGCTCCTATATAATACGACGAGATTTCAAGAATTCGATTCTGTGATTTGCGGTCACTTGTGCCTTCAGTTTCTCCTCGATGAGTTACACGATCACCGTGAGTGGTAGTGATACCAGCTTCTCTACATTTCTAAATCCACCATTACATCTGGATCCTAACGGACATTACGAGATAGCTCTATTGAATTTTGAGACTTTTTACTCGATTCCGAATGTGGACGAGAGTAATAATCTATTCCATTACGTTCGCGATGGAAAATTCGAACGTATAGTAATTCCACCGGGTACTTATGAATTGGATGATATCGCCAGATTGATCAAGGATACTCTCGACATCGGTGACGACTTTATTCTACGTGCTAATAATAACACCATGAAATCAGAAATTCAATCTCCCTATATTATCGACTTTAGTCGTGAGAGATCTATTGCTTCACTTCTCGGTTTCACCTCTAAACAGAGGGTACCGGCAAACGTGCTGACCGAGTCTAATGATTTGGTTAACATATTCAAAGTCAGCATCATACGTATCGAGTGTAGTCTTGCAACGGGATCTTTCATCAATGGTAAAAGTGGTCATTCTCTGTATGAATTTTTCCCATCGGTACCTCCAGGTTATCATATCTCGCAGGAACCATCAAGTCCTATATATTTACCAATCATCGATACGAATCTCATTGATCATCTCGACATTAGAGTGGTAGACCAGAACGGCGATAAGTTAGATTTCAGGAACGAAACCATCACTATACGATTGCACATACGTCGTAATGGGTATAAGTTTTAAGAGACGATGCTATATTAAAAAACATCTCTCGAGATTGACCTCTACTCGATCATCGACCCGCAAGCTAATCACATCGTCTAATCGAAGATTTCTCGCTAACTTAGGCTTCAAGGTTCTATGATGGATGTGTTGGACGTGACCGGGATTCCGACCTTTGATGATAAGATCAGTAAGGAGGAAGAACACGTATTCCTACCGTACAATACGTCAGCTCTCGATGTGAACGATGAAATTAGAATTCCATGTCAAGCTGAAGATTTGTACACGCTTCCTAGTAGAAGTTATCTCTACATTGAGGGGACTCTCACTAAACCCGACGGCACCGTTGCCACATCGAAATTGAGTAACAATGCTATGGCATTCCTATTCGATGAGATTCGTCTGGATATGAATGGAACGACTATTGATAGAACTAGGAATCCGGGCATTTCATCAACGATGCGTAACTAAGCTGCACTGAATGAACTGGAATCGAATCGTTTACTAAATGCTGGATGGATCTATCCTGGAGGTGTGGTAGACATCGTGAATACATCGAATGGTATCTTCAATGCTATCGTTCCTCTTTCGATGTTGCTGGGTTTCGCCGACGATCACAAGGAGGTCATACTTAATAGCAAGTTTGAACTTATTCTCATTAGATCTAAGGATTCTAATAATTGTATCATTGGAAACGATCCTACAATCATACAACTAACTAGACTCGAATGGAGGATGCCTGTACTTCGACTTTCAGATTCTAAACGAGTTGATAAACTTAAACTCGTCAAATCGGATAAACCTCTACACGTCGCATTTCGAACCTTGGACCTTCACACTCAACCTGCTGTACCTCAAACTAAAGCGTTCACATGGAACATTGCAACCACGACTAAACTTGAAAAACCACGTTTCGTCATAGTCGGTGCACAAGTGGATAGATTGAATCATCTCGCTAAGGATGCTTCTCTATTTGATAATTGTAATATCACCAATCTGAAACTTTATCTCAACAGTGAATCTTACCCCTATCACGATATGAATTTGGATTTCGCCAATTCGAAATTTGCATCTCTGTATGATCAATATTCCAAATTTCAATCATCCTACTATGGAAAGGAGAATTACCCTCTTTTGAAAAGGAATGACTTTCTGAAATATGCACCGCTATTCGTCATCGATTGCTCTCATCAACCTGAGGATACTGTGACGGGGGCAGTGAATGTCAGATTGGAAGTTCAAGCATCGTCAAATTTTCCTGCACAAACTTCATTATTCTGTTTAATTATTCATGATAAATTATTCACTTATAAACCATTAACTCATGTTGTACAATCTATCATATAGGTGTAATAAATAAAACATTACAAATTCAAATTATCTTTTTATTGACTTTAACATACATCTCCAATATCCTCTTCCTTGCACTCCTGCTTTTTGCATCATATGAACATAATGATTTATGAATATCATACAACTGATATAAATTTCTTTCAATATATGGAATTAGTCTTTTAAGTCCAATGAATGCAGTACTATTCAGATTTATACTGCCCACATTTAAACATGTATTCACAAACGTTATTTCTTGCATCTTATTCATGCATAACATTATATTAATTGCATATATTATATTTTCACTGTACGGTGCACATGGATGCTTACCATCTTTCAGATACGTATCCAAAACACACAAATTTGACATTATTACCTCCCAATCCTCTTTTGTAATATACACAAACGTATCGTCATGTGTGGCTTTAATGTAAAGTGATGGGAGTTCATTGTATAATCCTATGTTCACACGAAAGTCAATGCTGATGGAGATGTCGTTATCGTTCATGCACACACTATTTACCATCACTCGCAACTTCCTCCTCTACTTCTTCTGCGAAGGGCGTGAAGGGTTCGAACATCATTATGATGAAACTGTCTTGATCGAACGTCTTCTTGGCTTTGACGATTCTCGGTTTGCAGTTCGTCTTCTTCTTTTTCTTGTCTCCTTTCTTACTGGATCTGCGGACATACACGAACTATGTCTCAACATCGTGAATATTTAATACACTTGTTAACGTAAAACTCTTATTATTTTATACTCACTTTTCTATGACTTCCTCCTCGGGTTTCGATGTACCGATACCCTTAAACGGACGATCATTGTACGGACCGCACACATCTTCACCTTGATCCTGTTCGGACTGGCATGCCACATCTTCACTTTGGGCTTTACTGAAATAAACATATTTATCATTAGTTATATAACACATAACAACACTTTCACGTTAACACACAATTATAATTCTACTTACCCGAGACACACTTTACAATTCTTTCCGCATTGAGCATAAGATGTGATCGAATCATGATGGGAAGGATTCTTGCAAATCACTTGATGCATCTTTCCATCACACGTTTCATCGTGATGCTCAACCCAATGCTTTTGCAAATCTTCGAAATTGCGTAGATTCTCCCAGAATCTGGTATCACTTTCAATGATAGGAGTTGTTGTTCCACTCATCTTGACGTTGCGATGTGAAGTGAGAATGCATTCGTTCCCTAGTGAGCAGATGGGTGATGAAACGTGATCATACCTGTCTCCCCCCTCCCCATCCTATCGTCGATTGTACTTAACGTACGGAGGGTTTGTGTGAAGTGAGGACACGTTCGTTCCCGAGCTGGCGGGACAGGGTGAGACCTGTTAATTCGAATTTACTATATTACCGTTTTATCACGTTTCCCCCCTTCCACCTTCTCGTCGCTTGTACTGGAGGAGGACTAGTGTTTATCCTATCGTACATGAATGGGTATCGAACCGAGGACTCTATGTTCATATATATGAATCCTCCCGAGAACTCGATATTCATAGATGACCCACACATATACACATATGCACAAATCTTGAGGAATGACAACACGTCATCACCCTTATACTTCAATGTGGAATAGATTTATATTTTCTCGTACCTCGATGTGGGAATGGAATTTAACCTTTTCTTAACCTTTACATCGCTCTTGGATACGTAGCTCAAGGAGAGATTCTGCATAGGGAACACCCCTTACCAGAATGTCTTATTACATTTATTTTCATAAATCTCTCCCAGTAAACATACCTAATCATTCTCTCGATATTCTTTTATCTAAAGATTAACGATACTGCATCATATATCATACACTAAACGTAATAGATATCAAACCCTACACTCGATATTTATACATGAGAGTTTAAGCACAGACATCGAAGCACTGAACGTAATAGATATCAAACCCTAGACTCGATATTCATACATGAGAGTTCAAGCACAGTCATCGAAGAATTACTATCAATACATTTAATTCAAACATCCCCGGAACCCCCGTTACCCACCCCGCCCCATCACAATATCGAACCCTAGACTCGATATTCATACATGAGAGTTCAAGCACACACACATCGGAAAGAATTCACATTTAATTCAAACATCCCCGGAACCCCCGTTACCCATCCCACCCATCACACATCACACACACACACACACAATCATCATCATCATCATCACCCCAACCCTCAAAATCATCTCACTGCACAGGGGAGAACGGCACTACGCCAACACTCCCCTTCTTTTACAACTCGATTTTCATATAGGAGAGTTCTAAATCAATGAGCATTCTACATCACTCATATATTAACACAGAGGAGAGTTCAACATCGTATCTACACTGTGCTGATTCTCTCAATTCTATACTACTGATGTTCAAATGAGTCCAGGGTAAATAGAGCTTTGAGTTACCAGACATTCACCTTTCAGGATAAGGGAAAACCTCCAACGTTAAGTCATATCGGACGATGAATAAACTTATGTTCAAATGAGCCCATGTTCCATAGAGCTTAGAATTACCAGACATTCGTCTTTCACGATAAGAGAACCTCCAACGTTAACTCATATCGGACAATGAATGAAATGATGTTCAATTGAGTACAGCGTCCATAGAGCTTTGAGTTACCAGACATTGATTTTTTAGAATAATGGAAAACCCTCAAAGTTAAGTCATATCGGACGAGAATGAAATTATGTTCAAAAGAGTTCACGGTCCATAGAGCTTAGAGTTACCAGACATTCATCTTTCAGGATAAGCGAAAACCTGCAACGTTAAGTCATATCGGACGATGAATGAAATGATGTTCAAATTAGTACGGGGTCAATAGAACTTTGAGTTACCAGACATTCATTTTTCAGAATAAGGGAAAACCTCCAAAGTTAAGTCATATGGGACGATGAATGAAATGATGTTCAATTGAGCCCAGGGTCCATCGAGCTTAGAGTAACCAGACATTCACATTTCAGGATAAGAGAAAACCTCCAACGTTAAGTCGTACCGGACGATGAATGAAATGATGTTCAAATCAGGCCAGGCTTAGAGTTACCATACAGTGACAAACGATGTTATAAGCTTCCGCAAATGAATGTATTCATATTCATATTCATTTATTGCATCCGTAAACCATACATTCATGATGTGGAATTGTCAATTTACTAACTACACAAAAAATAGTAACAAAACAAAAGAATTACAATAAGTTGTTAAACATAATAACCAAATAAACAATTAAGATTTATATTCCTTTTATTCCTACCCTTTGTCATTTAAATAATCTTCTACTGATTAGTAACACTTTTGTAACAAATACTTCTTTGATGTGCTTTTAAACTTTGTGAAGGTGATGTGGAATTGTCAAATTACTAACTACACAAAAAATAGTAGCAAGAAACAAGAATTACAATAAGTTGTTAAGCATAGTAATTAAATTAATAATTAAAATTTACATTCCTTTTATTCCTACCTTTTGTCATTTAAATACTCTTCTACTGAGTAGTAACACTTTTATAACAAATACTTCTTTGATGTGGTTTTAAACTTTGTGAAGGACTCAATGTTTTTTATTTCAGTTGGCAGTTTATTGTAGATATGAATTCCGTTGAGTTTAAAACTGTGCTCATACATTTTCTTTTTATGATAGGTGACATGTAAGTTTGAACTATTTCTCGTGTTATGGTCATGAATATCATTGCTTTTTTGAAATGTATCTAAGTTCGTTTTAACCTGTACTATTATTTCTAAAAAGTAAATGCTTGGTAATGACAATATGCCTAATTTTTTTAACCATTGCTTACAACTATCTGTTCTCTTTAAATTCACCATAACTCTAATTACCCTTTTTTGGATTCTAAATACTTTGATAATACTACTACTATTTCCCCATACTGCTATACCATAAGAAATTAATGATTGAAAATTTGCAAAATACGCTATTCTTAATGTATTCAAATTTACACTGTGCTTCAAAATTGATATTTGGAAACAAATGCTACTTAATTTCTTCATTAGACTTTCAATATGTATATTCCAATTTAGACTCTCGTCCATCCAAACTCCTAAAAATTTTGTCTTTCCTGTATTTCCGGTAGTGTTTAAAGTCCACTTTTACTACATATGGCACCGCAGGCGGTGACACTGATGGTACATGAGATGAAGGTGGGGCACTGGTGGAATGAGATGGCGGGGGCAACCTGAGATCCCGGAGAAAACTCCCCCAGCGCCGTGTTGTCCATCACAAATCTTACATGCGGTAGCCTGGGTGAGAGGCAAGCGGTCCATCCGCTCATTTATTAAGGAACTACGTGTTTACATTGGTGTAGGAGTGTACCTATGCTTGAATTCCTGACGAAAGTTAAAATCGCGATGGTTTGTATTTAAAAGCACGTGCTCTTGTTTTCATCAAATGCAACTTCGATTTCGTTCTCATTAGCGGTTTCCATCTTTGTCTTGGAATCCCAAATACATCCTATAAATATTCTGTAAAATTTGTACTGTATTGTAGGATATTTTATAGTTTGATTGCCGTATCGCATCTCTCACGAACATTCTCTCGTCCGTTAAAATATCGCTTCATGATCGGAAATGTACCTGATTTTAATCTTACTGAAGCAGGATAACCCAAAAATTAAGTAAAATATACTGTGGATAATTAAATATATAAAATACATTTTCAAACTTTACAGTTCTCGCGCAAAGAGTTCTGCCCACAAATACTGTTCATACATTAGTACAGATTGGTACATGTCTTATTTATAAGTTGGCACTACTGTAAAGAAAACAAAAAAACAACCACACATCCTTGAACGGGATATGTCAATTACACTAACCTAAGAAGGAAGTCACTAATAAGTTCCTTTTTAAAATAAGATGATTGTGCTTGGGATATCTTAATAAAATAAACTGAAATATAGTAACATACTTATTATGGCAGAGTAGGTACTCTCACTTACCTTGAAATTTGTTTATCAGAGCTTGATAACAGCATACTAAACCTCCTGTAACACCGTCACCATGACACTTCAGCATAAACAACACAGAACGAATGTTCAAGTTCGATAGTGTTGCATGAATGTGGCATGTAGCTTATATTTGCCAATTATTTTTTTGTAACTATGCTAATCAAACAATCATATTCGCGCGGTCTTTGTGCTGAAATTTCGTCCTGTGGGAGCTCTTTTATGTAATAAATCTAGGGCATGGGACTGTCGCTTTTAAGCACAGTTAAAGATCTTGACCTAGGCCAGGTGTGAACCCGCAACTTAGCCAGCAAATATGTCCATAAATGTCAAGTTAAGCGTACCGCTATTTCTCGATGCTGATTTTTAAGCTCAGACACTCGATACCATGATGGATCTTTTAGGTTTAAAAATCCTTAGCATGGCTTCTTTTGGAAGGGAAGTAAAGACGATGATCGCATAAAAATTTAGCAGTCTTTCGCACCTAATATAGAATGGGGCATTGAGAACCATAGTAATTAAAAAGCATCGGAAAAAGAAAATGTTTCTTTTGGTACCTCACACCATCTCAATAACATTTTTGTCAAAATCAATTAGAGCCATTTCCCAGAAAATAAACAATAAGGATACTTACCCCTCTCTACCCTCCTTTTCTGAAAATTCCTTTCCATTTCTTTTCTGGTTCAGTAGACCTCAAAACACATAGAACTCTATTTCCAAATATAATGCAGTAATACTTAATCTAGAATCTCGGGTAGTGAAAGCAAAAATGTGAACCAAAGTGCAAATGACTTTAAATCATTGTAGTTTTGTAGCAGAATGATCTTTGGGTTTCAATTGGAGCAACATGTGAAGCGAGAATAACGACAATTAATATTAATATAATTTTTAGTCAAACTAATACTCAATGCTCCACTTATTGCTAGTACTTACCTAGAACGCGTTTTGTTAGGATCTTCCTAACATCATCAGCTGTTGTCGACTAATGGATGTTGGTTTGGTAAACTCCTTGGAGGTAATATGTGCGTCTCTGTCAGTACCTTGCTGAACTTGAAGTTTGGGTTTTCTTGAAACGTAGTGTTAAAATTTAACAATTTTCTTTCATATTTCTTTATGAAGATTTTTTCCCACGTGGTTAATGCAGCTGGACCTTGGACACTTTCTAATAAGTGGATTTCTCGTTCTATATCATGATTCTCCTTCCAAAATTGGTACGCTACCGCTGATTTATCTATTTCTTTGTTCCTAAAATGCTCTTTAAGCCTAATGTTCAAGTGCCTTTTTGTTTTTCCAATTTAAAAGTTGTCACAGCCTTTGCAGTTTATTCGGTACATACCTGATTTTTTGTCTGTGGGTATCTCGTTTGTATTATGTGATTTCAAAAGCTGTTGTACACTAAATTTGTTCTGTGGGGCCAAGGTAATATTGTGCTCTTTGAAGACTTTTTGTAAAAGGTGTGTAGCTCTGGGATGATATGTAAATTTTCTGTATGAAGTTTCATTGCTGATTGGAGAAAGAGTAGTTACTTGTTTGCATCTTTGTTGTCTTTTGAATTTAATAAATTCTCTTTTCCCAATCAGCAATGAAACTTCATACAGAAAATTTACATATCATCCCAGAGCTACACACCTTTTCCAAAAAGTCTTCAAAGAGCACAATATTACTTTGGCCCCAGCGCCGTGTTGTCCACCACAAATCTCACTTTGCGGTCGCCTGGGATCGAACCCGGGCTGCATTGGTGAGAGCCAAGTGGTCTAACCACTGAGTCACGGCGCGGCCCCGCCATTTCAAACCAAGGCCTGATAAAATTAATATAAACAACTGTCACGACTACCCATAAATGAATGTGCTATCATCAGTCATCCTGAGAAGCAGGTTTGAAGCAAATGATCCTCCTCTTTATTTCATTATTAGAATTAACGTGCATTCCAGATAAATTAACTCTGTTAAGAAAATAGAAATCTGACAATTCTCTTCGAACATATTAAGATATATCATGCTAAATAACAAACTCAGTTTTACCGCACAACACTGTATACCACAGCAGCAGCCAATGATATGTGATTAGTTCATGTGAGCATTAAGATATACAGTGCAAGCATAAAACAAGGATTAGGATGGGTGAAGCAGATGAAAGGAAAGCTGAGAAAGCAGTAGTTGGTGGAATGAACTGTGAGGAAACGGGAGACTAATGTCTATTTCTTCACTTCAAATCCCACATGCAGTCTCAACATTGCTATTCTCAATAGATACCTAATTCGAATTCTCTTGGCAATAGGAAAATTCATTGCACTCACCCCACCTGCTTGGGACCAGGCTGGAAGAGACACTTTGATAAAGTCGTGAAAAAAGTTGTGGCCTAGTGTGTGTGTGACTTGTTGGAAAAAATAGGTGTAGAAGATTTTATAGACATTTTTAAAAATATTGATTGCTGTTCCAATGTTGATGAAGAACACATTGGTTGCAAGTTGACAGTGACGGAGGAAGGCAGTATTGTGTCATGCAGTGTTACTGAAAATGAAGGGTATTCAGATATAGACAGTGTGTTGGTGAACCAGCTGTGGTTATGACCCACGTACAAGCTGTTGCAAACTTAGAGAAATTGATGCTTTATTTCGATAGTCAAGCTGAAACATTGCCAAACGAATTTCTAATGTTAAACTGGATGTGAGATCACACTGCTTGTAAAGCAATACACTAAACTGAGACAGCAAGAGCTCGCTGCCTTTTTACTACCAACTAGTTTGTGTAAGATTTGAAGCCTTCGCGGCAATGATTGAGTAGATCTTCTTGGGTTACCAGCCCTGGACTGGATGCTCATCACTTCCTCAAGAAGGCCATAGAGTAAACATGGGTGAAAGCTTGAGCAACTTTATAAATATTGCACGGCTGGTAACCTGAGAAGCTTTACTTAACTACAGTATAGCCATTGGATCTGCGGCTCTGAAGTTTAGTGGCTGCAGGAGGTGGAGGGGAAACGTTAATTGTGCCAACATACAGTAATTGAAAACATATCCTCAAAATTATCTTTAGAATGAAAATATGGGGCTATATTAGCTTCAAAACATTGAAATCCAACTTCCAATTTCATTATCATGCAAGATATTCACTAGAACATCAGTGTATTTGAATATTTCCTTCACACCTTTCATGCACACTAACTGCATTTGTTGGTGGTATTGGGAGTCTACATCCGGTGTCGTGGTCAGAAGGTTAAAACTGTCTGCTAGCGCCAATCAGCATTGTCGCTGCTAGGTGTGGCTTTCAAATCCAATACTGTGTTGCCAGGTTAATTTTGTTTGGATCACGTGGCTTTAGTTGCTTGTGGCGGTGAACTTCTTTGCTATCTTAAGCGTGCGTGAATTCCAAATTTTAGTGCTCACAAAGTCCTATTATTGTCAGTATAATAGTTCCCGTAGGGGAGGGGATCCGTCCCCTTCAGCTGTAGTGGTGCAAGCGCTGCGGACCCTTAGTACTTGTGGTACCTCTGACGTTACTAGAGGAACCTCGGGCCGAACTGCCCAGCCCCTCCCGTCGGGGAGTTGTTCGGATTGGGTTGGTCTCGAGGTGGCAGTGGTTCCAGATACCCGTGGGTGATCGGGTACGTCTCCGGACGGGGTTGAGGGAAGCCATTAATATTCCTGGGTACTAGCCTGCAGAGCTAGTAGAAGGCGTGCTAGATCGCCAGGAGGCCCTACCGAGGTCATATCGGTAGCCTTCCCATTTTGGTGTTGGCGCGCGTAAGTGGCGTATCCACTTCCATCCCGTCCTGTGTCCTTGGACCAGATGGGGGGCCTTGTTAGTACCCCGGGTCTTGCCCTATGGAACGCCCCATGGAGGACGCCGCGCGCTCTTTGGGACAGCTTGGATACTCCATGGTTGAAAGAGGCCCGGGTCTTGGTCCTACGGGTCCAGGACTAATGGGAGTAGAACCTCTGGACTCAACTGTCAGTATAATAGTATGACTACTGGCTTGTGAAATCTGCAAATGCCTGAAACATTTAAAATACGCATGTTCATCTGCTTGAAATTCCTGCTAAAAATGGGCAGCCAAACTGTAGTTTTTGGCTATACTGTGTACAGTACAAACACATTGACTATTAGAGTGCATAAAGTTTACGTGTGTTTAGGTGAAAGTGTGCCGATCAGTGATGATGTACGTGGTTTTTATTGTTTTCCCTCATTCTCTGGATAATCCAGATTTTTAACTTGGATCAGCAATGGTCCCAGTTGATCCAGGTAAGCGAGGTTCTACTGTAATAGGATAGTGAGTTTCATAGAGGGAATTTGGCAGGAAAATAAATATGAATGGTTTAAACAGGGAAATCTGAAATAGATACAGCTTCATATAGAAGTTTATTTAAATCATACACGCACTGTATTAACTTATATACATTTATAAAACACTTCTCTTATCTGTAACACTCACATGGACTGTAACCCTTTCTACATTACTTAATGTGTATTCCCTTATATTTAATCCATGGTAATCTTCACTTAAAAACTATTCCAAAACTTTCAATGTAATTAAAAGTTTGCATAGCAGCAATCTCTAATGATGACACAAACACTATCTTGGTAAAATATCCATACAAACAACCAGATGCGTTAACGTATTTGTACACAATCTGAAAAAATGTAAAGGTTAAAGTCAATTCAAGGAAATACAAATGGATTTATAAAAAGTTTACTTAAAAAAAGTCTCTCCTAACTAGAAAATACCACGGACTTGTTTACATACATAGGAAAAGGTCCAAGCACTGTCTTTTATATAAACATAGACTAATCGAGTAATGAGATAAACATAAACCCTATTGAACATTCTGTGCACAATTCTGTGAATTTCAAGAAAATTTCGTATTTTTCTGATCATTAGAAAATTTATGGGAAACCCAAAGCTAACAGCCGATTACAAGAGAGCAACAGTAACAAAAGCATTAATAAAACCTTTTTAAACCACTTCTCTAACTGTGAAAACACTTAATTAAAAATTAGGACATGTTTCAAGGACCCCGCATCCTCATCATCAGCTGATGTTCGACTAGTTCTTCAGGTGACCGCTGCCCTCTCCTGGCGCTGTTCAATGATTTGAATGACGTCATCTACTATCGGTATTTTAAAGTTAATGAGTCTCTTTTTATTCTTCAAAATGTGTATATTTTCCCAAACTGTTAATTCCCAATATTTTTTTTTTTTTTTTTTTTTTTGCCAGTACCAAAAGTTTTGTCTTTGGAAATATTATGATTTTTTGACCAGAAATGATGGCTTATGGCTGAGTTAGCTGTCTGTTTGTATTTTATGCATCGCATTATTCATCCTTGTTTCTAGGTTTCTTTTTCTTTTTCCAATATATATTTCGTGGCAATCCTCACATTTTACACTATAAATTCCGGATAGTTTGTTGGTTTGACTTGTGTTTTTTTTGCGGGTGATTTAGTATGTATCTCATGTTGTATTTGTTATGTGGTACTAATTGTATATGAAATAGATGGAAAATGTTTTTAAATTTATTAGAACTATGGAAGAATATAACAAGGAAGTAGATCACATGAAATATGTTGCAATTGTGAATGGCTTTGATCCAAAATTTATTAAAACAATGATAAACAAACATAAAAGACGGAAAACCATGAAAGACATTAGTGCTGTAAAAGCTGATGACCCAAAGAAAGTATATTGCAAATTCACATATCCTAAGGCTTTTAATAAATTTAAAAAGTTTTCCGTCAATCTCATATACAACTAGTACCACATAACAAATACAATTGCATCCAAAATTAATGCTGGGACAAGACCAAATACATTATGTAAAAGTATCAAATTTCTGGTATTAATGACCTCCATGCATTTAATTGAATTGTCCCTGTGTTCGAAAATGGTATTGACGGTCCGTGAATGAAAATTACATCGTTTCGGAACAGAATGTGGCAATCGTTTCTGCACAATTTCATCAGGCACAGCTGTTCTTTGAGGAGAATTTGAAAAAAAATATGCACTTTCCTTGTAAGTTGGCAAAAAATATCCTCACACTAGTGTTTATTGAGGCTGCATTCAGCATTATTAAATCGAAATGATGTGCATGGCAGTGTATATAAGAGGCACAAGGATACTTCTATTTCACAATTGCTGAACACCATGTTTCCTACCTTCCATGACGGATGCACCATTCATAGGTATGTGCTATAAGTTTATTCGGGCACCCTGACAGTTGCAGATCAAGTTCATGTTTAATGACTGTGGCAAGAAATTCTGCATCATGACCAGCAGGTCGAACAAAGCTCCAAAATCGTTCTACGGGTTTGTCATTCACAAGATATCTGTAGATAATAACCATTTGATACACTGAGGAAACATCAGTGGTTTCATCTGCTATGACAGCAAGGAATTCTGCATCCTTAATCTCCTTCATTATTTCATCTTGGCATACCTCTAACATACACTGAATAATTTCGTTTTGTATAGTTTTTGAAGTGCCCTTAAAAACAGTTGCTTTTTCCATATGGCCCTTCAGGACACTATCGAGATCAGCGCTGAAATCTATTAGGCCTCGAAAGATACCAGGGTGTTGTGATGTATCAGATTCACCATGACCTCTCAAAACCAGCTCAAATGAGCCACAAAACCGTATACAGTTTATTATGATATTTAGGACATATCTATTCTGCGTAACTTTATCGTTATGCAGCTGTATGTTCCTTCTGTATTCACTGTCCATTTGTGGAGCAATATTAATATTGCCATACATTGCTAAACTTAATGCATTTTTATATGAGACGAAGAGGACTCATGCTTTTTAACACGGTCGTGCATGTGTTGTATGTCTTTCATTCCTTGCTTCAACCAGGAATTATCCCCTCCAAAGAGCAGGCATGGGAAACAGTATAAAGAGTTATTAAATTCACACCCACATAACCAGTCGTGCTTCTTGTACATGTCAGGGTTGAACTTCCTATTGAATGTTCTAGCTTTTGACTTAATCGTTCGTGTTATAGAAATGTTTGGCGTGGGCCTACCCATTCGTTTCACTTCAGATTTTTCTTCAGCACTCCATTGCGAAACGAGCTTTTCCAGTAAAGATTACACGGTATTCGTTCTATCAGAATTTTAAAAATGTACAAAAATAACACCTCACAATCAGCACTATAAATAAAATGTTAGAGTACTCAGTTTAACCTTAAAAAAAGCTTTCTGAAAGCTCTGCGAGCCCGAAATCACATCACAGAATAAGCAGACACACAGATACACGCTAAGCGAAGCCTGAAGGTCACGCCATAGCCGTTGCTAAGAGTAGGAGGAGTTAGGTTGATAAACGTCCATTTAAGCAATGCATAAGAAGCAACTCCCATCTCTTCACCTTCCCGCAACCCCCTCAGACAGCACACATTTGGGCGAAATCTGTGGTTAACACTTCGTTGCAAACCTGGCGGCTCCTACAGCTGACCTCTGTTTATTTGGACTTCTGTGGTCATGGACAGCTACAGGCGATAAGCGTAATTGAAACATGTTTGTATATAAAACAATGCAAACAAGTACACCTTTAATGTGCAAAATGCACCTGTTGTACATTCAAAATCAGTGGTTGTAGCGCAAATCTGCAACCTTATGGAGGTACCGCCCCTGTCATTTACAGGGCGAGTATGTATTTTTCTTCAGTTCCTTCAATGGCCATATGGGTTATTCCTAAAGGACTAAACAAATATTCAGTTATTAATAAACAATCACAAAATGGAGATAAAGTTTGAACTTACAGTTCTTTTTAAACTCTACTGGAAATAAAATAACAAAGCCGCTGCGGCAGCTCAAAAGATATGTGAAGTGGATGGAGGAGGTGTCCCACTTCTCTTCGAAGGTTCGAAGGGAGAACATCTCTGCTAGACTCGTCTCCAAGACACTGCTAGCATCGCAGAAGCGCAGAAGAGCCTGACTAGCCTCTTTGAGGCGAGAAAAAAGGATCCGAGCCAGCTAGAGCTTCAATTATTAACAAAGTGACTGGGTAGAACAGTAAGACCGCAGCCAACAATTCCTTGTGACTGGTTTTTCGGCGCCCTTTAAGGGTTGGTCCGCTACTGTTCGTGCTTTTCAGCGCCCTAGACTTGTTCTGTCATTTCTTCTTCTTTTTCCTCTTTTCAATCATAAACATTACACATATTCATCCTCACATCTGATTGGTCATTGCATTACCCTTTTCTATTGGTCAGTCATGTCCAACACCAAAGCACCAACCACAGCTAACATGAAGGAACGCCCCGCCACTAATAGTCAGTCTTCTACGACTAACCCAAATTGCTCTACCAACGCCATGTGTACAGCCAGCTCCACACCTCTGTCAGTAGAGGCTCACGCAGCCCCAGCCACCTCATTGGAATTTGATCCTCATGACTACTATTTGCTAGGTGTCGACATGGCAAGCTTCTTAGGAGAAGCTTTGATAGAACAGCCTACTTATCCGTTGAATCGAGGTGACATACGGATATTACAAATGGAAAGGCAAGCAAGGACAAAGTATCTAAATCAGGCAGATGCAGAAATGTTCTCTGTCCCTACCTCAGAGGAGATCTGCCTTACCTCTGCTGCCTTTAAGATTTACTCCTATCATCGACAAAGGATTGAAAAAATTGCCACCTACCTAATGGAAAATGATAGACATCAAATGGACTCCTGGCAAACCCCTGCACCGAAAAGAGCTGCCAAAGATTCGAAAAGCAACTCAAGTATACCACCGCCACCCAAGACTTCAAACAGTTTTGCTGCTCTTGGAGGAAATAACATCGATAATGAGTTTCCGTCACTTCCAGAGATAAACCAAAAGCGAGGCAAATGTTCCACCCCTCCTCCACCTGCTGAGAGCATGGAAGAGGATCAAATAGTTGAATCTGCACCTCCTACCATCAACCAAATCCCATCTAATACTAATGCTCAAGGAGTAAATAAATCAAACAAAACCACACCCATCTTTCTACGAGATCCGACACAAGCCCGCGACCTTACGAAAGCTCTACATGAAGGTCACCCGGAAACTAAATTCACAATTAAAAACAAGAGCGGCTCTATCGCTTTCTTACCTGCCACACCTGCTGACCACAGGTTAATAAGAAAATTTTTGACTGAACGGAAGGTTCAATTTCTCACCACCTTGCTGCCAGACGAGAAATTAATGTACGTCACCTTGAAAGACGTACCCATGTACGTAACCAAAACTGACGTACAGGAACTCCTTCTAAATCTGAAATATCCAGTAGAGCGCTTTGGCCAACTTCGTTCAACTCGCTCAATGAATCAACAAAAGCTGCCACACTTCAGAGTAACTCTGCGGAAGGAGACCAGGTCCACGGATATCTAAAAGGAAACCCAAATTTTCGATGCCATAATAAGGGTTGAACCTTACAGACCACCAGCACGTCCACTACAATGCACGAACTGCCAACAGTTCACACATAGTGCGGCGGACTGCCGACTGGAACCAGTCTGTTCATATTGTGGCGAATCTGGACACAAGCGGCCAGACTGTAAAGTATTATGTGTTACTGGATCTACACCAACTTGCTGCAACTGTGAAGGAGAGCACTCCTGCCACTATGCAAAATGTCCTGTCTGGCAGGAAGCCAGAATTGAAATGGAGTTGAACAAAAATGGGCAATGCACACGTTTCGATGCTGCTCCAAAGGTTCCAAACTCGCAAGGTATCCCTAAGGAAGCATTTAAGTGTACTCGCTACCCTGGACTCCCTCAAAATACAAGACCACAATATAAAAACTACGCTGCTGCCCTTAATGCTTCTACAACACAACAACATGGTCCGCTCCAACGGACTCCTGAACCTGAGTCACAAGCTCCTCCTCAGCAACCACAAACGTTAGCAGTTCCACCTAAGTTGAAAACACCATCCCAACGCCCACATACAAACAGGCCAATACCTGAAAAGGCTCCATCTCTACCTGCACCAAACAACAGGCCTGCGTACCCAATAGTAACAAACGGCGTATCTATAGCGCCTATGCAACAACGGCTATTGACTCGCCCTACCACTAGCCACTCTTTACCACAGCACTCTAAGCCATCTGTCCCCGATGAGCAACTTCTGAGCCTTAAGTCCAGGATTCCCCTCTCCCTGCAGGCGGACTTTGCAGCTGTACTAGCTGATGCCCTGGGTATCCACCCACCAACAATACCACCACAAACTATTTTGGTACACACATTCTTTATCTTCATGGGTAATAAAGGCGGACATCACTAACATCATAAGTAACCTCACCAGTCTACGCATTTGTTCCTGGAATGCAAATGGGTTGCGACATAAATTAAAGGAGGCCATAAATTTCAGTGCGGTGAATAAAATTGACATCTTCCTTGTACAGGAGACTCATCTAGTTCCTCGTTATAAGGCCAACATACCAGGAATGACTTGCCATAGGACTGATCGTCCGGATGATTGTGGTGGGACCGCACTATACATACAAAGGAATATCCTTCATCATCGCCTTCACCTGCCAACTGTTGATGGTCTAGAAGGAACAGGAATCCAAGTCACCACTGACAAGTGACCCCTCAGCATTTACTCGGTGTACATCCCACCGAGCAGAGCGATCTCTCATCGTGACCTAGACCTCAATATTCACAGGCTCTCCTACTGAATCTATGGGAGATTATAATGCCAAGAGCATGCTATGGAACTCCACCACTACCAACAGTCGTGGACGTCTGCTGGAGCGATACATTGTGCGAAAACATCTGGTTGTGCTTGCTCCTACCTCTCCCACCATAAGACATGGTGATCGTAGTCCCCCAGATTGGCTGGATATAGCCCTATTGTCCAACATAGCAGTCACCCAACAATATTCACTCTTCCTGAGCTTTCCTCTGATCATTTTCCCATTCTTCTATTCTATAGGGCAAAACTAACGCCTAAATCCTTACCTTCCCACGCCAACCCCAGACTAACCAATTGGAGTAAATTCTCTAAAATTATGACTGAAAAACCCGCCAATATTCATCCATGCACAACATTTGCGGCAGCTGATGATCTTGAAAGCTACATCACCACTAACATGGCTGCAGCCATGCGTGAAGCCACTCCTGCCCGCAAAACTCCATATAGTCCCCTCAAACCCTTCCCACAACACTTGCGGCATCTAATCGCAGCCAAGAACAGAGCACGGCGAAAATTCCAATACACGCGCCAACCACAAGACAAGAGGGAATGGAACCGCCTCCAAGCAGCAGTAAAGTTGGAACTTTCTGACCACTTCAATGAAGATTGGGAAAGAAAATTGTGTACTCTCGATACCACTGATTGTTCTCTCTGGAGAATTTCTAAGGCTATGCTTCGCATACCCACCTCAGATCCGCCACTTACTGATGGAAATCGAGTAGCACAATCTTCCAGAGAAAAGGTCGAACTCTTAGCCAAACACCTGGCTGCTACTTTCCATTCAGCAGAATTTCCTGATAATGAACAGGTAGCTGAAATTGAAGTAGTGGTCCAGCAATTTCTTGCCTCTCCCTACAACTCAGATGAAGTGCTCCTCACCAACACCGCTGAGGTCAGTGGTCTAATAGCTTAAGTCCGACCCTACAAAGCTGCTGGTTGCGACTCCATACCATACGCTGCTTTTAAGGCACTCCCGAAGAACTGGATAGCCTTGATAGTTCATCTGTTCAACAGCCTGCTCCTTCTGTCATATTTTCCTGCAAAATGGAAACATGCAAGAATTATTACAATCCCCAAAACCTGGCAAGGATTCTAAATAAATTACAAACCATCGTCCCATTAGTTTGCTACCAGCTATTAGTAAACTGTTTGAGAAAGTACTCCAACATCGCCTTCAAAATCTGCTGGAGGAGCTAAACATCCTTCGCCCAGAGTAATTTGACTTTCGCCGCTGCCACTCCACATCACACCAACTTCTACGTCTGGTTGACGAGGTAACCCAAGCCTTCAAAAACAGACAGTATGTTGCAGCTCTATTCCTGGTCATCTCAAAGGCCTTCGACTCCGTTTGGCATCAAGGCCTTCTTTACCGACTGATCAGATACAACTTTCCTCCCTACATAATTCATATTGTCAATCATTACCTTACTCATCGCACCTTCTCCGTTGTCAGAGATGACATTACTTCCCGACCCTATCTTATCAATGCAGGAGTGCCCCAAGGTAGTGTACTTGGCCCCCTTCTTTTCTTAACTTATATGAACACCCTTCCCACTATCTGGAGCTGCAACCTGTACCTGTTCGCTGATGACACAGCAATCACCACAGCCTCTTGTCGACACCTCACGGCTGTACAACGTCTTCAGCGCTATGCTGACATGATTTCTGCCTGGTTTCTCACATGGCGTCTACGCATAAACGCCACAAAATCACAGGCAGTTACCTTCACCCGTCGCCAAATTCAAGACGTTCCAGAACTCCACATAGCAGGAGAAGATGTCCCCTGGAGTAATCAGGCCCAATATCTTGGAGTCCAGCTCGACATGCGTCTTACATGGAAAATACACATTATATCCGTTGTCTCAAAAATCACAAAACGAATGGGTATGTTATACCCTTTATACAACCAAAAGTCACCTATGAGTCTCAGAAATAAGATTCTCGTATATCAACAAATACTGAGACCGGCTATCACTTACGCATGTCAAGTCTGGGTGCTGCAGCATCATCATACTTAAACAAACTCCAGGTCCTGCAGAACATTTTTCTCCGAATTGCTACAGGTGCTGATTGGTACATCCCCAACACCAAAATACACAATGACCTCTCATTTCCCACTCTCACCAATTACATCTTAACCCTTTCGCACAAGTTCTATTCCAACCTACCATCCAGTTTCAACCATCTCATCAGGGGTCTACGGGAATATGATATAGACCCCGGGGCTACCTACAAACACCCACGAACTACTCTAGGCTTACCATAAATTCCAACATCCCCATCATATACCATTTCTATCTTTCTATCTCTTCTCTTTCTCATCAAACATAAAAAACACCCCAGAACAAAATCTAACCATCTACCCACCGCCCGATGACTTAATCCCCACATAATGCCAGTAAGGGACAGTGTCCCGGGATGGCAACAAGTCGAAGGCCCCTGCTCCATGGATCAGGGTTCACCTTCAACGACACCTTCGTGCTGTGTGGAGGAGGTGTTGTTAGTGAGCGTGTGGCACAACAATGGTTCCAACGTTTGAAAAAATGCAGATGAAAACACTAAATATTTAACATGTTTTTTATTTAGGAAGACCTAAGGTATGGAATATTGAGAATATACACCAAGTTTTGCGAGAAAATACGCAAAAGAGTAGCCGTAAGCTTTCAGAAGAAATCGGTGCATCAAACGATGCTATACATCGCCACATTAAAAGACTTGGAAAATCATTCAGAAGCTGTCGATATGTATCTCATGAACGGACGCCTCAACAGGCTGTACATAGAATGTACATCTGCCATCAGCTTATCCGTAATCACATGGATGATAGATTTGTCAGTAGAATCGTCACTTGTGATGAAAAACTGCTAAATTACCGAAACCCTGATGCCTCGAAACAGTGGCTTTAACCTCGCCAAGCTGCCAAATCATTGTTAAAATCAGTTCGATCCAAAAGTAATGCTGTATGTCTGATGGAATTTTGAAGGTGATATTCACTGTAAGTTTGTTCCAAACGGGATTGATGCGGATATTTATTCTCAACAAATGAAATGAGTTTATGAAATTTTGAGACGTAGATACCCAGTATTAGTTAGCCGAATTAGAGTTATATCGCAACACCTCATACTGCACGAACAACCATGTAAAAAGTTCAGAAATTGGGAGGAATCGAACTGCTACCAAATCCAGCATACAGCCCTGATCTTGCACCACCAGGTCATTTTTCGATCCATGGCCCCTTTTCTAAGTGTAAGAAATTTTGACAACATTGAAGCAGTGCAAGTGGGTGTCACTGAATTCTTTGCCCCCAAAACCATAGAATGGTACCATCGTGGGACAATAAAACTCGCTGAACGATGGCTGAAATTCCATCGACTCTAATGGTCTATACTTTGAAAATAAGTTAATTGCTTGACAGAACAGATTTTAAATAATTGTTTTTCTTAAAAAAAACTACATTACTTATAAGACACTACATATAAGTAACCGTTAACGAGCAGAGCAACTGAAATATATAGCCTTAAATCAGCATTGAGAAACAGCTTCCACAGAGTCTGCACTTTTGCATGCAACACATAACAGTATTATCTCTGCTACAGCTACATATTTAAATTTCAAATAACATAGTTTATGAAATATGTATATGCAGCACACTACTTGTATTAAAGATAACTATTGGTATTGTAACATTTCCTAATTCACTTCCCTGAACATTATCTGTTGCTATTTATACTGCACACAAAGTTATACGCCAAATATGGTGACATTGGCGTTCCAGTGTCCTGTCAAAAGATTACATCACCATTGCTGTCTGCTGCGGAGGGAAAGTGTCGAGGCCTATCGTGGGTCTGCCCATGGGAGAAACGAGACTAAGGGAATTGGTCCTCATGTTATCTATTGGCTATAGGGGTGATAGAGGCACGTCCTCGAGGACAGCTGAGCTGACATCATGAAGGAGCCGAGTCGTATTACTACTGCGCAAAATACCTTTCTTGACGAATTCGAGAGGGTTCCAGTTCTAGAGGTCTACCACGTCCGACAGGAATACAGAAACCTACGCAAGGCTTTGGATAGTCGGTGAATGAGCAATAAGACCGTAGTACAGACTAGCAGCGAGAGCAATTGTGGCGTCGGCAGGATCCTAAGAGTTGGAGGAGACGCGGTAACGCTCCGAAGCCCCCAACGGCCTGGGATTTGCTAGGTAACCGTATCACAGACTACGGCTGGACTCGCCAGAATCGAGATAATTGAGGAGGTGTACAAAGAGGGCCAGTATTAATGGAACTCCATGGAACGTCGTCATGCAGCGAGCACTCGGAAGAGGACCCGACATGATAAACAAGCTTACAGTGGAAGTTTCGTCAGAAAGTATGTATGGCCCGACCCTAACTAAGGTGCGGTTCCTCAGGCGCTTAGCAGCAAAGCAATGTCTACTTTACATTGAATGGCGAATCAGAGGGACAGACTTCTACGTCCAGAAGTTGTCCAGGGATGCGGATGTTGCAAGACTGGTCGGGAGGAAGCAGTTCGCATCGGCGTTCGTGTGGCTTGCCGTAAAATTACGTCACAATTACTGACTGTTTCAGAGGGAAGTGTCGGGTCACCATCGCGGGTATGCCCTAGAAGAAGCGAGAATAGGGGAATCGTGCCACCTATTGTCTATTGGCTGGAGGGGGTTAGAGGTTCACCCTCGAAGACAGCCACGAGCTCACATCACAAAGGAGTAAGATTTCACAAGTCACAAAAGAACTTTCGCCACTTTAATTCGATAGCTTTCCATTTCTAGAAGCATCTACCGCGCCCGGATATAATATAAGAGCTGATGCTAAGCCTGGAGCAATCTCTATGTTAGTACTGAGACAGTAGTATAGAGTAGTAGTGAGAGCAGTGTGCTTAGAACTTAGAACTTCGAATTGAAAGCGGTTCCGTGGGGGAGGAGTCTGCACTGCAGGTCAGTTCACGAATCAGCCAAGTTGTGTGAGTCGATCGAACAGTGCACAGAAGTGTGGTACGCTCCAAGCTCTGTGGTTAGGAGTTAGCAAGCCGTGGAGCGGTGCAGCAAGCAGTTCACGGGTCATTAAGTGCGGCTCCACGTGTGGAATCTGCGGGCTGTGTAACCAGCAGCGAAGCAGTTTACGTGCGAATATCGGAGTTGTGTTTGAAGTCGGCATGTAGCTCTGTATAGGAGGTGCACATGTGTATTGACCAGAAAGATTATTAGCAGCATAATGGTTTTGCTGTAAAGAAACATTGTAAAGACCCATCAAAGTGTTGTATTTTTGTAAAAGAGAGGCGGATACTGACAACTAACACATGAATTGCTGCAAGTCACAGTAATTAACTACTGAATTTAGAAGTTTTGTTCTGCACTTTTCCTTTCGTTTTCTTTACGGCAATTAGATTCTCACCGGGAACATAACAGTTTTTGGACTAGTGTTAGTTAGGTCATGAAATATATTTACGATTGCAGGATTGCTTATTTAACGAATAATAAACCACATGCATAGAAAATAATATCGCAGATGTCGTGTGTAAACACCTCAGTTATCACCACCACCTATGACGCCGTTTTTCTCAATCTAGTTTGTGATACATTCTCATAACCAGGACCCGGATTTTAACATGTCCTCCTCCCCCTTGCACAGTATGCGTTGCTAAGTATCCTGCCATTAACGAAACACGGACTGGTGTGGATTCAGTATTATCTCCCTATGTTAGCTCCTGAAGAGTAGGTAATAACATATGTTGAATCCCACAGTTGAATCCAAAATCAAATATAGTATTATCACTTATGCCCGATTTCACCAACAGATGTTAAATTCGACGCTAACAAATGTAACGTAACAATGGTAACAGCGCTAAAAATAATGTTAAATATCTTGCATTTCACCAACCTGTTTTCTTAAAATGTTAACAAACCTGTGTTAACGCCAAGAAACTTATAAATACCACAGCTATAGAAGATTTTCTGAACGTACTCCGATGCCTTTTTGTTTTCATTTTCGTCTGCACAAATGGCGGATGAACAAAATCATAAATAAAGCCGTGAGACAAATTTCTCATCGACGGAGAAAGAATTGTTAATTGAAATGGTGACGAAGTGTAAGGATATCGTGGAAAATAAGAGGACGGCTGCAGTGAATGTAAAAGAGAAAAATGTCGCGGGGAAAGTATTGGGAACGAATTTAATTCAAATGCATGTGCCACTACTACAAGCACCAAACAACTTGTCAGTATTACGTAAATTTAAAATGAGGTGCGGAGAACAAGTGCCTTAAACGTTTCAAGACGGGAGTTGAACAATGTATTATCCATATAATTCAGTGAATTATAAAATCGCAAATTTATTAATATATGAAGCAAAGGTGAGATTGGCATATTCTTTCTATGTATATTCTAACTTATTATTACGTTAATTTGAAACGAGGTGCGAAGGATGTCACGTTCCCCCCTTCACTTGCGTCACTTTTGCAGGAACCTTAGGTCATTGGCAAATGCTATTGTTTGTTATTATTCGGAGTTGATTTATTAGTGCTGTCTAAGTTGTGTCCACGGCTGCTTATTGGGTAAGGTTTACGGAGAGCATGCGGGTATGGAGATCTCAGTTCGTAGGAGGAGAAACAATAAGAAATTATGCACTAATAACTGTTTATTTCACTCACAGTTTACATCAAGTCCCCGGTAAAAAAGAATGTTTTCACTATCGGTCCACACAGCTGGCATCCTGCACCCTCACTTCTCTCCAACTGACTTTCAGTTTCTGACCTGCATTCCTCAGCGTCTGGGTTGGGGTGGATATGGTCATTAACCAACCCTCGGCTTCTGTTTAAAAACAAACTAAAGAGCATTCTTTGCATGTAGTGAAAACATTCTTTCGTTGGGACATTTTTTTTACACACATTTTACATTATTTCACATACATATATATCTTAATGAGGTCCTAATAAATAATGCCTCATATGCCCTTATAAGGCAAACAACTAATTTTATTACACAGTTTAAGAAATTTTGTTTGTCTTATAATCTTCCTCCTCATAAATTCAGTCGAAAGAAGTTCATCATTTTCTAGTTACGATTTCTCCTACTCAAAGCAGAACTCATTAGATTTCCTGAAATGTTCACTCTATTTACTAGATATCGCATTAAACACTGGCTCACATTTTAGCCTACCAAGACTGTTTAATAACAATAATTACACTTCACACAACTAGATTTACACAACTATTCTTACATATTACTTTTCTTACTCTAGATTTTCTATTGAATTCTATCTTGGTTCTTACAAAACTATTTTTTTTACAATGCTTTTATATAAAATAGTGTCAATTCGTTTATTGTTTCTGGTTACTAACATCACAGATGTGCATCATGATTTTTAATTATTTTCCCACACCTTTCTTTCTTTCATTCCCTTTTCTTCTTCTTCTTCTTCTTCTTCTTCTTCTTCTTCTTCTTCTTCTTCTTCTTCTTCTTCTTCTGATTGGCTTCTTGGCGTATGATATCTTTTTAGTAATTCCTTATGGAATCTTCCCAGAATTTTACCACTTTTGTCATCCATGATTTCTACGGTGTCAGTCGAAAATACCTTTGTGACCTTATATGGACCTTTAAAATATAACATCAATCTTTGGTTTTCCTTCTTAATTTTACTTGAAAGTGTTTTGTTTCTTATTAAGACTAAATCACCCTCTTGAATGTTCCATTCGATTCCTTTCTTGTTTAAATTATGTTTCAATTTTCTTTTGTTTGCCCTCTTCTTAATTCTTTCAGCCGCAATCTTGCATATCTCCTCTGCCTCTATTTCAATGTTCTCCTTTACTTTTATATGTTGAGGACCTTTAATTCCTATTGTATCGATTATCTTTCCTTTCATTATTTCCAAAGGCTTAAAACCGGTCACTGGACTTGGTGTTTCATTTAGAATTCTCTCAATCTGCGGAATATATGAAAACCATTGGCTGTGACGAGTATTACAAAGGATTCTCAAAAATATCCCAATATCTTTTATTGATCTTTCTGCTGGGTTGGCTTGTGGTCTATACCTTGAACAAAAATATTGCTTAATCCCTGCGCCTTTGATTCCTTCTGTAAATTTGTTTCCAGAAAATATTGTTGTCAGTTAAGATAGCTCTAATTTTTCCTTCTTCCGGAATGTAGTAATTTAGCAATTTAGTAAGGCAAGCCTGGCTATTGGCCTTTTTAAGTGGGAAAATTCGTATATATTTGCTGAAAACATCAAAACAAACTAAAATATATTTATTCCCAAATGTTGACTGTGGAAGTTCACCATGTATGTCTAGACAGATTAATTCTCTTGGTTGTTCTCGTATTATGGAGTTGCTATCGTACTGGTACGCAATATTCTTCTGTTTACATTTTTGACACGTATCACATCTCGCTATTAGCTTTCTAACCTTCTCTCTCAATTTCGGAATGTACATGTTCTCTAAAATAACACTGCAGGTCCGGTCGGTTCCAGAGTGAATGAGATTGATGTGAAAATCCATAATTATAGCTGCTTCCATACATTTAGAAATAAAAACTTTCCATTTAGGCGTAATCTTTCCATGCCTCTTATAAAGCAATCCGTCGTTTATGGCAGTGCTGGAGCTATTTTCTTCACCTAAACTGGGTGATAATTCTAACAATTTAACTATTTTCTTATCTGTATTTTGCAGTTCTCCTATTTTCTTCACCTGATTTGCCGTTTCTTTACTTAATATTATATCTAATTTTAGCACTTTTATCTCTCGTTTTGGTTTTTCTGTACTTTCTGGAATTCCAGTGACAAAATTCAGTCGAGATAATAAATCACTGAACGTGTTCAATTTTCCCGGAATGTGAACGATTTCAATGTCAAAACTGGTAATGGCATGTACATATCTAGATATTTTGGTTGAAGTTAATTTACATTTGTTTATGAAGGTCAAACTGATATGATCAGAAAATATTTTAACTTTCTTCTGATATATGTAGCTTTTAAAACGTGTCAGAGCGAAATAAAGAGCGCCTAGTTCCAGTTCAGTCACTGAAGCGTTGCTCTCAATAGAGTTCAGTCCTCTTGAAGCTGTGTCAATGACATGAAAATCTCCATTCTCTTCTCGTTGGCCCAATAAAGCACCATATCCTCCAGAAGATGCATCGACAAATATTTCATACTTCCAGCCTTCATGTGGTCGTTCCAACAATATAGATGACGCGAAGAGTTCCTTTATCTTTTCAAAACATTCTTGAAGTTCCATTGTCCACTTCCATTTTTTGACGTTTTTGTAACAACTGACGCATGGGTGCTATTTCTTGCGCATAACGTGGAACAAAACGACTATTAAAATTCAAAATACCAAAAATTCTCCTTAACTGTTTAATATTCTTCGGTGGTGGTATTCTTAAAATAGCTTCTATTCTTTTCGGATTTGGTTTCATTCCCCTTTCATTGATGACGTAACCCAGAAATTCTACTTCTTTTACACAAAAATTTGATTTTTGAAGGTTGAGTGTCATACCGCATTCATGAATTCTCTTGAGTACAAATTTTAAATTTTCCAAGTGTTGCTGGAAATCTTCACCAATTAGGAGAAAATCATCTACATATCTAATTAAGAAGGAATCTGCACTGTTTTTGAAAACTTCATGCAAGGCTCTAAGAAGTGCACATCCTGAGTTTTTCAATCCAAATGGTACCCGTTGGTATCTCATTTCAATACCTTGGAAAATGAAGGTAGTGTAGTCCCTGACTGCTTCATCTAAGTTTATTTGCCAAAATGAAGAAGTCAAATCAATTGATGATGTATATCTTCCTCTAGAAAGTTTGGTAATTATTTGATTTATGCTTTCATTCTGGAAATGATCGGTTTTCATGTATGCATTTAATTTTCTGCCGTCTAGGGTCACACGAAGGTCATTCTTGTCCTTTTTATATGTCCAACATAAAGAATTTATGAAATCAGATTCGCTTGGTTCAATAATATTGTCATTGATCATTTCAGAAATGACGCTTTGAGCTTGTTCTCTTAGCGCTATAGGAAGATTGTTATATTTATGCACATACGGCTTAATATTCTCAACTTGAAAAGTGTGCGAATATACTGTGCACAAACCTGGTTTCTTACTGAAAACATCTGCATTGTCTTTTAGTACCTCAAATAACTTGTTTGTTTCCTGTACGTTCAGATTATGGGCTTCGGCACATTTTTGCTGCATCAATACCAATTTGTCATCAAGGTTTTCTATTGCTGTACTGTCAGTAATTAGTGAGGTTGGTTCCATCTCAGAAACAGGTTTCACGCATGGCTGAACAATATGGTTCCTCTCGTTGCCACACGAGAGGGTAATCACCTCTTGGGCTTTGTCAATAAACATTTTCTGGACAAACAGCTCACATTCTTCAAATTGTTTTTCTTCAGCAGTCATTTCTACAGGACACATTCTTTCTTCAACAAACTTGGTATACATTTGATCCTTATCTTTGCAAATAATAAGAACTTTATTCTCAAAATCTATTTTAGCTTTATTTTCATCCAGAAAATCACAGCCAATGATCGCATCACCGTTTAGGTTGTTAACTACTAGAAACATTGTTTCAAAACACACATTTTCAATCTCAACTGGTAGTAAACATTGTCTTTTTATTAATTGTGCCGATCGTCCAATGGCTACTCTGCATACTAAATTTGATGTTGGTAAGCTCATTATTTTCCTGCCTTTGTTTATTAAATGAAGATATAATTTCTGTGAACACACACTAGCTGATGCACCAGAGTCAACACTAACTAGGTATTCTTTGTCATATAATCTAATTTTGATATATGGGGTATCAAAGTCGCCTTTCTCATTTTTGTTAACCTTAATTTCGCCAGTATCAACACCATTCCTTGCTAAAGTATTGGGGTCTATTTGCGAATCCTTTGTGACGCCTCTGTGACCCTTGTCCATTACGTCACATTTCAGTTTTCCTGCTTACGGTTTTCATCTATTTGCGGTCGGCCATTTTGAATAGGAGCTACAGTTATTTCTTGCTGGGTTCCTTGATTTCCACGACCTCTATTCCCTCTAAAGTGAAAATTTTGTCTCTGGCCTCTGTTTGAATTTTCTTCTTCGGACCGATATCCCACGTTTTCATTCCTCCATTCTCGGCTATATCTTCCTCGAAAATGATTATACTGGTTTCTCCCACGTTGCTGATTTCCGAACGGTAATTCTCGTGCTACCTGAACAAAGTTGATTGTTTCCCGGCGTTCACGTCTAGGATCATTCCTGTCTGGATTATATCTAAATTGTGGCAATTGGGGTCGATATCTTTCTCTTGCAGAGTTATTATTTCTATACTGACCTCGGTATCCAGGGCTTCCATGTGACTGATATTGGTTGTGTATAGCATTTGGCCCTTGGTGGAACTGATTTCTAGGCTGATATATTTCTCCCGTTTGATTTTCTAGCGCAGATACCAAATCAACGGTTTCTATTATTGTTTTAGGTTTTGCGATCAGAAGATAGTTTTGTATTCTAAGAGGAAAGTGATTGGTTATCAAATTGATAAAGTCCTCTTCGGAAATTTTAGGTCTAAGGTGTTTGATGTATTTAGATTGATGTAGAATATAATCTGCCATACTTATGTTTTCCCTGTCAGAATACTGTCCACAACTAAGCTTTGCTCGTATTTTATGTTGTTTACTTGCATTCCAAAACCGGTTTAAGAAGAGATGTTGGAACTGTTCAAAATTCGTTTCAGGCCCCATTGATAGTTGTACCCAATTTAAAGTACGATTGTCTAGACATCTTCGAACTATTATCATTTTAAGTGCATCAGGCACATTTTTTACTCTGAAGTACTCTTGAAGTTGTTCTATGAAGCATACAGGACTGTCCTCATTTAGTTCAGAAAAAATAGGTAATGGCAAATCATTTAGCACAGAGCTGTGATAATTTTGTGGAACTGTTTCGGTCAAAATACTAGTTCTATCCGTTACATTGTTATAAGTGTCTGCATTGGGTACTGATGGCCCCGTAGCAACACTTGTCTGGTTTGATATAATGGAGTTTGTTCCTCCCTGATTTAAACTATCACTTAAGTTAACAGGTTACACATGATTGTCATTAATGTTAACATGCAACATATTAACTTTAGAAACTAAATTCTCAATTGCTTTCTGAGAATTACGAGAAGCTGAATCCTGTTTATTTATCTCAAATTCCAATTTATTATTTATAATCTTTACCTCATCTTCTAATTTCTTTAATATTTCTTGATTAGCAGAATTTAACTTCTCGTCCCAGATTTGCTCATTTTCTTTTTGTTGTTGTTCAATTTTCTTATCTAAACTAGACACATCACTACTCAAACTTACATGCACAAGCTGCATATCGTCATTAGTCTTTTCAATTAGACCTTTTAACTCTGATCCCTGCCTTAGAATTTTAGAATTTAATAATTTGTCATTTTGTTCTAAATTTTTCTTAACCTGTACAATCTCTTTTGAGCTCTTTACAATTTCCTCGAATAATCTATCCTCTCGGATGGACATTTCCTTACAAATTTCACTTACAGTGCTTTTCAGCCTATCCTGATTTTCTTTAGAAATCTGTTCTACCCTCTTTTCTACTTCATAAAGTCTGTTGTTTAATTGATACACTGTCTTTTGCATTTCCTCTTTGAGTTCATCCCTAATTCTTTTACTTTCTTGACCCTGCATTTCTAATTTCTGATCTATTGATTTCATTTCCTGGCCATGTTTCTCTAATTTCTGATCTATTGATTTCATCATTTCTATCAGTGCATGCAATTCACCGTTCGACTGTTTGGTTACCGTCTGTGAATCTAAACTTTCCACCTGATAATTTCCTATGTCATTCTTACTTAATACTACATCTGGGTTAGCTACCTGCTCGGGTTCCATATCTATTTCTGCTGACAGTGTATTAACCTCTACTGATTCTACTGTTGACGTTTCTACATCTGACATTTTTCTACAAATTATTTTCTTATTTCTTAATAACATATAGAAGCTGAAAAATCTTAAATAACAAACACACTACAATTTTACTTTGTTTAGATCTGACCTTTGTTTTTGTCCTTTTACTCCGTCCCGTAAAAATGATAACCACTGGTTCTAGATGTAAATGTAAAGTTGCTCTGAAAACTCTGCCCCTTTCTTCCTCAAGTTCTTTCCGTGTTCCCTGTTGCTGATGAGAGGTGTTGTAATGCTGGTCGTCTATGATGTCTGATCCACGTCTTTCCCGTTCTAGTTACCGTTTCCTGGGTGTCTTTTTCTGCACCGCTTTCTTCTTTCTTCTCGCACTAATTCATCAACACCATCATTGTTTCTCTATTCCTTCGTGCCCCACGTTGGGCGCCATTCGTTGTCGCGTTCCCCCCTTCACTTGCGTCACTTTTGCAGGAACCTTAGGTCATTGGCAAATGCTATTGTTTGTTATTATTCGGAGTTGATTTATTAGTGCTGTCTAAGTTGTGTCCACGGCTGCTTATTGGGTAAGGTTTACGGAGAGCATGCGGGTATGGAGATCTCAGTCCGTAGGAGGAGAAACAATAAGAAATTATGCACTAATAACTGTTTATTTCACTCACAGTTTACATCAAGTCCCCGGTAAAAAAGAATGTTTTCACTATCGGTCCACACAGCTGGCATCCTCCACCCTCACTTCTCTCCAACTGACTTTCAGTTTCTGACCTGCATTCCTCAGCGTCTGGGTTGGGGTGGATATGGTCATTAACCAATCCTCGGCTTCTGTTTAAAAACAAACTAAAGAGCATTCTTTGCATGTAGTGAAAACATTCTTTCGTTGGGACATTTTTTTTACACACATTTTACATTATTTCACATACATATATATCTTAATGAGGTCCTAATAAATAATGCCTCAAGGACAAGTAACTTGAACGTTTCAAGACGGAAGGTGGACAGTATATTATCCACATAATTCAGTGAGATATAAAATCGCAAGTTTACTAATACTTGAAGCTAAGGCGAGATAGTCATATTCCTTTCGATGTATGTTCTAACTCAGTATTACGTAAATTTAAAACGAGGAGCGAGGAAGGACAAGTGACTTGAACGTTTCAAGACGGGAGGTGGACAATGCATTATCCACATAATTCAGTGAATTATAAGATCGCAAGGTTCTGGATACTTGAAGCAAAGGCGAGATCGCCATATTCCTTTCGATGCCTCTTCTAACCTCTTGTACTTCCGCAGTAACCTTCATAGCAACATGTTTCCGACATTCTATACCTCCGTAAAACAGTTTTCTTCGGATAGTTCCTCAAAATCATTTCTCCTCATAGGCCGTACTCTATTATGACTGACATTTAGACAGTCTTAAATATAGAAAATCGACGTCAACAGCTGAGTTCATGCTCGCCATCTTGACTATTTACTTATGTTAAGGACTTAACATTAGAAATTCGGCGTGTTAGTTTAACATGAGATATAACACTTGTGTTACGCTAACACTTGTTGGTGAAATGCAATTTCTGTTTTAACTATTGCTAAACCCGTGTTAAGTCTTAACATTTGTTGGTGAAATCGGGCATTACTGTCCTGCACCCTAGGTTCACTGAGCACCAATTAGATTAGACTACGAGTGAAACGAATCCAAATCTAGATTTAGAGAATATCGAGAATATCGAGAATATCTAAGAATCGAATAAATCGAAGTTTTGTAATCGTGTGGAGGCGTTAAACAACACCAACTCCAATTGTAGTTGGTGTTGCGTTAAACAAGTGGGCGGAAGTAAGATGTTTAAAAACATAAATAAAATAAGACTAATAAGTTTTGAACAGTTAGTGGGAAACACAGGTGGGACATAAGTTACAGGACTGGGTAAATCAGTGAGCATTAACCCTAATACCTATTGTGGTTATTACATTTCTTTACAGAACGAAAATATGAACTAAATATATTACGTATATGTCATTATGTGATTGTGAGATTGGTTTGATATATGGCAAGTACATTACGCTCTTGGTTATGTATAACCATTCCCCACTCCAAGGGTAAGCAGTGTTTGAATGATTTTGAAAAGAGTGGTAGAGGTTTACTGTATGTGACACATTAATATATGGCAAGTACATTACGCTCTTGATTATATATAAATATTCCCCACTCCAAGGGTAAGCAGTGTTTGAATGATTTTGAAAAGAGTGGTAGAAGTTCACTGTGACACATTAATCTTTGCACAAGCCGAAATAATCGGCATAATCTAGGGTAAGATCAAATGTGCCATATTATAAGGGTGAAACTTTACTTGCTGTCACAGATTACGATATATAAACAGGTTATCCCGTAGTCTGGTTGCCATAGTCTGATTCGGGCCGCTGTTGCCAACCATGGATCTTTGAATTCCGCAGTAACATCAATATGTCAATTACTGCATATTAAAATATCGTCAATCAAGACAATATGATCAGACAAAATTGATGTGGGAAAACTCTGAGTAAACAATATAGCCTTGATAGAGTGAAAACTCTCCTTTCCATACAATGTACAATCACGATCCACTACACGAAGTAACTCAACAGCCTTCTATAGAAGAGTACAGTACCAAACATTAGTAAAATAATTATAAGAGAAAAAATCAAAATATGGAAAGTTATCTACCAGGTAGTTATTTAATTACTATTATTATTTACGGCTGCATGTTATGTCACGCACTCGTGTATCGCCATATTGGCTACGCAATGTTGGTAATCAGCGTTTGAATGCTTCTTCAATTGGGAATACTCCAGTCACCATATCTGAGTCCTGGCTACTATGCTACGGGATCATCCTCCAACCATATTCTTCTACCTATTTATTTTCATGGAGTATGAATGCAGGCAATCGTAAATTAGTGTGCTGCTCAAACCACAGTGCAACCCCTATCTGATCATCTCACTCATTACTTCTTCCCTCCTAGGGACTCTTTTCATTATGTCATTTCCCACAATGTGTTAGCAGAGGGGGGCAGAACACAACACTTAACGCAGTTCACTTCATTGTAATTGGAATAGGGAAATATTCATGGAAATTCACAGTAATAATAAGTTAGTCGTTATTACACTATTGTTATGGTTAACATAATATTTGTTGTTTTATTATTCATTAGTTTTAAAGCATTGGTACAGAGAAATAATTTGTATGTGAGAGTAATATTATTTATATTACTCTCTTATATTATTTACATTTATAAGGAAACAAATTCACAACATTGAATTTGATAAATTTGTCTTTAGCAGTGCAGTGCTGTGCTTTGGAAACCATTTTAGCTCATGACAGTCAAAGTGAATATACCTGGTCTCTTTGCCAAGTATTTATTTTTCAATTTCTGACTGCTGGCATGCACTTAACAATTGTGAGACCAGCCAAATAATTATATAAATAGCATTTCTACAAACAATAATAAGCATTGTACATGACAAATGTATGTCATTATTGATGTGCAAATTTGTTTGTCAGGTGCAAATTATCCTTTCCCTCCCCTATTTTCAAGCATGTGATAGCAAGCATAGAAATATTGGGAAGGGGAATCTGACATGAAACAGTCACTAGGAACAGAGATGTTACAAGTGTAATGATCAGAGGAAAGTTACACTATGGTTCACGGTTGTCCTCAGACCTACAATTGCTGCCTGAAGATAGTAGTGTAAGATGATGAAACCTGAATTTGTGCTTATTTATTTATTTATTTATTATGAGTTAGGGGCGGACTTCTATGACTTAAAAATGAGAAAATATGCATGCCTTTATGACCTAAAAATAGTTTAAATACGACCTAAGAAGACAAAAAATATTACCTTTATAACTTAATTTATTAATCATATGTTAATTGAGAATCAAACTTAAATTAATAGTTGTTCATGCGTGAACAGTTTTAATCATTTCTGCAGGAAAAAGATCTCTACTTCTTAATTCAGCAGCTTATGGAATGTGCAAGTTTAAGAAGTCCTAAATTAAAATTATTGTAACTTAAGAAAAGAATAATTAAGAATAATAAAATATTCATATCTGGAAGTTGGTTTTCATCAGCAGCAAAATTGCATTGAATAATAATATGCATTTTTAAGTTGTCAAACTGGAAGCCTCTGCTGTTGTACAGAATGTTCTTATATCTGGAGAAACTACGTTCCACATCATATGAGGAGCATATATGTATTTCTCAAAAAGAAAGGGGGGGGGAGAACCCTAAAGCTGAGACTGTCTAATTTTTAAGGGAATATTTGAAGTTACCTTCATTTTGCAAAGATCCATACAAAATTTTGAATGGATATTCACTGAAGCTGCAGTTGAAGAAGCTGCCACAAATATCAACCGCTGCCTACTTTCGCTAGAGGAAGCTGTTTTTAAGCAGTTCTGATGCCTAGCGGTTTCAATATGTTGTACATTAAATCTTGATTTTCGCGATACTTTCACTGCGCAATGTTCACAATACAAAATAACACTGTCGGTACTAAATTCCTTCTCCCCAAACTCTCGAACAAAGTTTCTTAATTTTACACCTTCAGGACACGTACTTTTAGGCATGGTGACATCAAACTGACGTAGGTCTCAATTGAATGTATAAGAAATTTTCAGAAAGCTGCAAAGCTGGGCACTGCAAAATGCAGGGAACAAAACATTAAACATGTCACCAAACAAACAGGGAAGAGTGAGATTCAAACATTCAAGTTTGACTCCTTTGTCCTGCACAAACGTTTGCTACATGCGAAAGGAACCTTCGAAAAACAAGTAAAAACATACTTTCATACAGACATAATGTTGATTTATTTTATTTCTAATCACTTTTTGACTACACTATAATAATCCCCAAAATATGACTTTATCATGGAATTACACATAAATATGACCAAAGATCTGAAAAGTGAGAAATTGGACTTTTTAAGACCCAATAAATGATATGTCATAGGAATTCACCCCTTAAATATGAGCATAACACAATGAATATTAAAAAAGCTCTCTCTCTCTCTCTCTCTCTCTCTCTCTCTCTCTCTCTCTCTCTCTCTCTCTCTCTCTCTCTCTCTCTCTCTCTCTCTCTCTCTCTCTCTCTCTCTTCCCCCTCAATTTATACCTACTTCCTAATATGCTGGATCATAATTTTGACTGAATGTTTATTTCTAATTTCTCACAATTACATAATTATATTCTGTATAGTTTTGAACCTATTGGTTCAAAAGGTTCAAAAGAATAAGTTTGCTTGTTTATTTAAACTATTTATTCTCTTAAATTAACTTTAAAGAGAGTCGATTAAAGACACTAAACAACACTTCTAAATTTTTCCGGAACATGTTTCTGAGGCTTTGCCTCTATCATCAGCCGGCTCTCGACTGGTTCTCGTTGGTGTAGCTGACGATATTTTGTCACAGGTCTCCTCTGGTGGTGGTTCAAGGAACTTGCTGAACAAATCTTTCTGGGGGATGTCGAAATTGAATACTTTGTTCCTATTTTTTGAAATGAAGATTTGTTCCCATGTGGATAGTTCTTGTTTTCCTGACGTATGTTTTAGTTTTAGTAGTTTTGGTTCTGGATTTATGTTGTGGTTTTTTTCCCAAAAATGTGTGGCAGCTGCTGATTTTTCTAATTGTTTATATTTTATGTTTCTAAAGTGTTCCTTTGCTCTTGTTTCTAAATTTCTTTTGGTTTTTCCAATATAAATTTGACTACAGTCACAGCATTCAATTTGATATATCCCAGATTTTTTGTTAGATGGAATGGCATCTTTGATGTTTGAGCAAATTGGGTTTTTTAAGGAGAAATGGTTGACTGGTGCTAGTTGAATGTTTTGTTTTTTGAAGACTTTTTTGAATTTATCATAGGCCCATGGATGGTAAGTGAATTTTTTGAAAATCATATTAGTTTCTGTAGCTGAGAGGGTTGTGGTTTCCTTTAGTAGCTTCTTCTTTTTTGCTAAGTTCACTTTTTTGTCCACTAATGGTTTTGGAAAGTTATTTTTTTGTGCTATTTCAATTATTTTGTTGTATTCTGTTTTGTATTCTTCTGCTGTGAGAGGGATGTTGACCAGTCTGTGTGCTAAACTATTGAAGATTGCCTGTTTGTGGGATCTTGGGTTGTAGCCATTAGCTTTTATGTAGTTGTCTGTCTGTGTTGGTTTTCTATAAATGCCAAAGTTTAGTCTGTTTTTATTCCTCATTATTTTTAGATCCAAAAATGGTAAATGCTCATCTTTTTCTATTTCTACAGTGAATTTGATGCTTTTTTCTTGGATATTTAAAAGTTTTAGTGCATCACTGATGTGTTTTTTTTTTTTTTTTTTTTTTGGTACTATTGCAAAGATGTCATCTACATATCGTTGCCAGAGTTTGAACATCCAAGGGAAACCTTTGTTGATCCTTATTTCTAATGCACTCATGTACAGATCGGCCAGGAAGGGTGATAGGGGGTTGCCCATTGCTAACCCTGAAGTTTGGTGAAAATATTTTGTTTGAAACTGGAAGAAATTTTGTTCTATGCATAATTTGGTTAGTTCAATGTAGTCTGAAATTTCAGGTGATGCCATTCCAAGTGATTTGAGCCATTTTTCTATCAACGGTGGGAGTTGATTAACTGGTATGCTGGGAAACAGTGATTTAACATCAAAGGAGAGTAGTGTGTCCTCTTCTTTTAGTTCAGTATCCTTAATGTGTTCTATACGTTTATAGGTGTTTTTGATGCTTAGGCTGTCGAATTTTGGAAATGAGTTGAATTTGTTTGTTAGCCACTTTGCAAGTTTGTATGTTGGTGAATTTATACTGCTAACTATAGGTCTCATTGTTATGGATGGTTTGTGTATTTTGGGTAAGCCATAAAGTCTAAGTAAGGTTGGGTTATCTGGTTTAACTGCATATTTGTTTGGTATTATGCTTGATTTTGCTATTGTTTTTTCAAATGACTGTATGCAAGTTTTTAGAGGATTTTTGTTAATGATTTCATATTCATTGTCAGTTAGCATTTTTTCCATTTTTTTCAATATAATCTGATTTTTCCATTGAAAAAATGGAAAAAATGCTAACTGACAATGAATATGAAATCATTAACAAAAATCCTCTAAAAACTTGCATACAGTCATTTGAAAAAACAATAGCAAAATCAAGCATAATACCAAACAAATATGCAGTTAAACCGGATAACCCAACCTTACTTAGACTTTATGGCTTACCCAAAATACACAAACCATCCATAACAATGAGACCTATAGTTAGCAGTATAAATTCACCAACATACAAACTTGCAAAGTGGCTAACAAACAAATTCAACTCATTTCCAAAATTCGACAGCCTAAGCATCAAAAACACCTATAAACGTATAGAACACATTAAGGATACTGAACTAAAAGAAGAGGACACACTACTCTCATTTGATGTTAAATCACTGTTTCCCAGCATACCAGTTAATCAACTCCCACCGTTGATAGAAAAATGGCTCAAATCACTTGGAATGGCATCACCTGAAATTTCAGACTACATTGAACTAACCAAATTATGCATAGAACAAAATTTCTTCCAGTTTCAAACAAAATATTTTCACCAAACTTCAGGGTTAGCAATGGGCAACCCCCTATCACCCTTCCTGGCCGATCTGTACATGAGTGCATTAGAAATAAGGATCAACGAAGGTTTCCCTTGGATGTTCAAACTCTGGCAACGATATGTAGAAGACATCTTTGCAATAGTACCAAAAAAAAAAAAAAAAAAAAACCACATCAGTGATGCACTAAAACTTTTATATATCCAAGAAAAAAGCATCAAATTCACTGTAGAAATAGAAAAAGATGAGCATTTACCATTTTTGGATCTAAAAATAATGAGGAATAAAAACAGACTAAACTTTGGCATTTATAGAAAACCAACACAGACAGACAACTACATAAAAGCTAATGGCTACAACCCAAGATCCCACAAACAGGCAATCTTCAATAGTTTAGCACACAGACTGGTCAACATCCCTCTCACAGCAGAAGAATACAAAACAGAATACAACAAAATAATTGAAATAGCAGAAAAAAATAACTTTCCCAAACCATTAGTGGACAAAAAAGTGAACTTAGCAAAAAAGAAGAAGCTACTAAAGGAAACCACAACCCTCTCAGCTACAGAAACTAATATGATTTTCAAAAAATTCACTTACCATCCATGGGCCTATGATAAATTCAAAAAAGTCTTCAAAAAACAAAACATTCAACTAGCACCAGTCAACCATTTCTCCTTAAAAAACCTAATTTGCTCAAACATCAAAGATGCCATTCCATCTAACAAAAAATCTGGGATATATCAAATTGAATGCTGTGACTGTAGTCAAATTTATATTGGAAAAACCAAAAGAAATTTAGAAACAAGAGCAAAGGAACACTTTAGAAACATAAAATATAAACAATTAGAAAAATCAGCAGTTGCCACACATTTTTGGGAAAAAAAACACAACATAAATCCAGAACCAAAACTACTAAAACTAAAACATACATCAGGAAAACAAGAACTATCCACATGGGAACAAATCTTCATTTCAAAAAATAGGAACAAATTATTCAATTTCGACATCCCCCAGAAAGATTTGTTCAGCAAGTTCCTTGAACCGCCACCAGAGGAGACCTGTGACAAAATATCGTCAGCTACACCAACGAGAACCAGTCGAGAGCCGGCTGATGATAGAGGCAAAGCCTCAGAAACATGTTCCGGAAAAATTTAAAAGTAAGTGTTGTTTAGTGTCTTTAATCGACTCTCTTTAAAGTTAATTTATCATAACAACACTGTTTTCAACACTTCCAAGAAAGGAATTATTTATTCTCTTGGTTATTTGCCTATACTAATTTGCGATACCAAACACCCAATTCCTGGTTTCTAGTTTAGTGGTAACCTCTATACTGCTTGCTACATTATTCTCTCTTGGCTATCCTAGTGTTCTTCTAAGTCTGTTTTTAGTTGCATTTTCCTTGTCATTCTTACCGTTTCTCTTTCACACTATTCAAATAGTTTTTTTCTGCATATATTTTCAAGTCTAATGAACAAACCCAACAATTTATATCACATAAAAGTCATTACAATAATTTAATAGTGTGTTCTGGATAATATTTAAGCATTTGTTACAGGGCTAATACTTTCACATTGCTTTTTTAAGAAATATTTATTTCATATGAAAATCATGTTGCAAACAAACCATGCCATTTTCTTTCACTGATAATACAGCACAGGAACTAAAATCTGTTAGAATGACTATGTTTTGTATTGTTTCTTCTTCTGCTTTTCTCTCAGGTATTGCATTGTGTATGTTCCCTAATTTGTTATAAGACTTTAGAAACTTTAGTTAATGTTAGACATAAGGTTCTTAGAATATATATTCTGTTAATTAAATATTGCGCATTGGCACTAATAAAGAAATGTAAGCAGATGTAATACTATTTTGTTTTCTGATTACATCAAACCATGAGTGTTCATTACCTTAATGATATTTATAGATTATTTGGAAAAAGTTTCATACGTAATCAAGGCTAGGTTAGCTCTATGTAAGTAGTTTTAAGAAAAATGTGGTTTTATAATTTGCAAGCTACTAAGAATTAAGTGATGCGTGTGCGCCTAATACATGTTTTTAGACAGTGTTGTGTGCATTTTCATTCTTTAAATTGCCTTTCTTTTGCAGTTACTTTATTGGATAAGTATTGGATAAATTTGAAATTCTTTATATAAGCTTAGGTTGGAAGCTTTGGACTTGAACATTTAACCTTTCTTTTCTTCTGTTACAATCTTCATCTTTCTGTTTAGTATTTTCCCATTCAACATTTTCCTTTTTTTTCTTTTTGTCTCTCCATGCTTTTGCTTTCCATAGCTTTGATTGCAGTATAATAAATAGTGAAAATCGACATTTTCTTAACTGCATATGGGACATTTTGCTATATCTTGTAATGAATTAATGCCTTTCAAGCTTTTGATTCTTGTTCTTGTCCATGTGAATCCTTCTCCCTCTAGTTTATCACAAATCTAAGTACTTTACCCCAGACTGTTTTTGTTTCCCTATAGTTCTCAAGGAACTTTTTTCGTTGCACTGCCAAAAATATTTTCTCTATCAATGGCTGAACTCTTCTTCTTTCCAAAAACCTCTGATGTAATAACTTAATAGTTAAAGACAAAATACGAATAGAATAGAGGCAATTTATCCCTTCTGAATATTGATGCAGTTTGTAGACTGAGGGATTTTACCAAGTTTTTAAACTATAGCTATGCTGACCCGTTTGGTGAAGGTAACAGTAAACTTAAATTTAAATTGATTTTTTATTTAGGAAGCTCTTTTAACTTCTATTGTTCCCAGCATCCCATTCTATATTGAATATTAAAGACCATTGGATATTTTTCAGAGGCCTGTTTATTAGGGTTGAGGTTCTTTTACTCATACATGCCATAAATCTATGACATGGGACCATCCATTGGCTTTACTTCTCACAGGTTTATAAAAGGATCTATTGATTTTGTGAACTTCTTTCCAAGTATCATATATTCCATATACTCAGCCCTTTATAACATTTTCTTTTGCTGTGCATGTGTAATTCTTTGAGCCATTTGACATTTACTTCTGGTAATTTTCTTAAACATTATATAATAACACTCATGGCTGTTTTACCTTTTGTAGTCTTCTTTTTTTTCTGTTCACTTCAACTTCCATTAGAACTTACTTTTGTCCCCAAGTAATCCAAATTTCCCTACCACCTCTATTTCTCTTTGTATTTTTGCCACTTTTCATCCTTAACCTTTTCTGAATGTGGTTGTAATATAACATCCATTTTAAAATGTAAGAAAGCAACATGGACATCAACAGATGTCCTATACATAAATGCAATTATAATGCTTATTTAACCCTAATTATTTTAATTTTTATCTTTTATAATAAATATAAATAAATTCTGTAAGAGATCAGGAATTAAGTTTAAAGATTTCTTATTGAATGGTACACTTCAAAATATGGAAAAAAATACACAAGGGCACATCTCCACATTCATGGCAAATCATTTAGTTTCCTTGCAAACTTCTATTTTGCACCACACCAGACATTTTCAAAATCAATGCAATATTTTTTGCTGTGGGTGACATCCTTTTAGGAAAGTGTTTTCTTTCAAGTCTAAGGGAGGATTGAGGATTTCTTATTCCTAGTATGAAGAGGCCTGTGAATGTTATAGTGTTTAATTAGGTTGCAGGATATTGATAGGCAGAAGTCCAGATAGGTGATAAAGTCTTGCATGGATTTACAGTTCTGCAAATTAGCAATAATTGTATATGGTTATATGTAGTTTGCATAAAAATACTTGCTTATACCATTTGTTTTTCATAAAGAGGGATATGCTTGCAATACCTAATCTATTAAATTCACACTACCAATATGCATATTGTATTCCTGGATAACACCATGCTTGAAAATTGACATTTTGGTATGGGCATTTATTTTTCCAGTGTCAATCATTGAAATCTTAGAGCTCCAATTAAATAATACTGTAAATACCCACATGAGGTCAAAGGTGGAAACTGACTCACCTGCATTTCTCCTCAGCTTAGAGTGTTTGCATTGTTCTTTGGCAAACAATATGATTTGAACATAACTATTCCAAATGCAATTTTTGTTGTTGCATAAAGCAATTTATGCTTCAATGATCTAAATATGCCCTATTAGCTCAAGTATAGGTTTTGTTACTATGAAGGTAGGTAACCCCAAACTTTTGTCTCCAGTATTATCAGTCCCTTGACCTATGAATATGCAGCGATTGTAAATAATCCTGTTTTACTTTCATAAAGATAAAACTGTGTGTCATTTCTGGCCTTCTTTATTTTGGCGTATTGCTTCCAACCTAATCATCCCTTCCAAAGCATCAAGCTTTCATCAACAGTTACCTTTTCACTAGGCACACAATTTTCTTTGAATTATGAAATAATGTATTTGAAAACCAGTCTGATTTGCATAGTTTATCATTTACATTTTCTGTGCAGGTGAAATGAAGTAGCTGCAGAATTAAAGCAAACCTGTTATTTGACATGCATTTCCCAAAAAATGGAGCAACTTTTCTTTATGTGTCTAGCACGCACCACTTATGCTGATAGTAATCTCTCTAATGTACACAGGAACTCTTATATGGAGCTGATTCTAAACACAACTCTGGTATTTGCATGTAAATGACTTGCTGCCTGTTCCACAGCACATAGCCACACTTACTAACCTGTAAACCGTATGTTGCAACGTTCCACAGCCTGCAGTTCCTCTCTGCAGGAACGTACCACATTGCACTACTCGGTCGACTCACACAAGTCAACTGATCGACTGATTCGTGAACTACTTCACCATGCCCACTCCTCCCCACAGAGCTGTCGACTGACACTTGAAGCTCTAGACATGAACTCTAAAACTCTCACTACTGTCCTCTAGAGCCAAGAGCGAGTACAGGTCGCCCGAGTACCTGTGGTGGGTAAGTTGCCCATGGTACCTATCCACTTTGTGGAGTTACCCATGCGACATAAAAGATATGGTTATTTTCACAAGCTTTTGTGTTTGTGTTAGTAGTGATGGTGGTGGTTGGTTTCTGCATGTGCTTCTGGCGCTGGGTTGTACACCCAAATTATGGGTGTCAGTGCCAGATGCCACTTCACTTAGAGCGGCTGCTTGCGAGTCCGTCAAGTGAGGCGGGGCTAGATGCAAGAGGACTAATAGGATTAGGGTATAGGATTTGTGTTCATGACCAGGTATCTACTACATTGTTTCAGGCATGACTGTACAGTCACCCGTCCGCTGTGACCAAGCCCAGTGTGACTTGGAAGTGAGTGGTGTATGGGATGGAGAAGCATTCACTACCTATCAAGGGCATTCCTCTCTCCAGGTCTTGCATTGGCTTTATATACCTGCTGTTTACAGGGAAGCTTATGGAACTGAAAACCTCTTGAATTACATCCTCGAAAGTTCTTTTGCATAGTAATAATACAACTCACTTCTGGCTTCATGACAGCTCAGGTGTCCTCGAGCGTGTGTCTCTACCACCCCTCCAGCCAATAGACAACAGCATAGTAATTTCCCTACTCCTGCTCCTACAGGCAGACCCGTGATGTTGGCTCAGTTACCTGACTTGACTCTTCTCAACAGCTTTGTGTTTGTCAGTGTGACAGTATTATCGTGTATTAGCATAAATCAAATTAAAAAAAAAAAAAAACGTTGAACAGGAGAATACTTCACTTAGCCATCTATGTATATGAGTACATATTTATGTGCACCAAAAATAAGCTGACTGGCAAATTAGATGTGTTTGACGCACATAATGGCTTCTTCTACAGAGAAACAAAATAGTGAAATTTCAGCATTTTGTTAATAGAACCTCTATTTTGTTGATATCATAGATTTAGGATACCATTAATGAGCTTTAAACAAGTGTTTGTTTCGTTAAAGCAAGTTAATGAATACAATGATAATGTTTCATTTAGTTTTTTTTTTATGAAGCCATATTCTGTATGAATTTTGATGGTGAATAAATCTGAATATGAATATATTGGGATTATTTATATTATGAAATCTATGAGCTAAAAAATATGGGGTTTCCACAGTTATGGTAGAAACATTACTCCTTACCTTCCTCATGCATCACTTTTTGCAAAATCTGAATTTTTGTCGTAGCCCAAATGGTATTTATCACAGAGGGATTCACTTGGCACTCGTCACACCCAACCTTTCTGAAACAGGCTGATGGCCCTGAGAAGGGTCGTTTTCCACTGATCCACCCAACTGGGGGCTGGGGAGAGATTGACCCCTGAAGGGGTCTATTGCCGAAAGGACTCACTTATTTTTGAAACTGGCCTTTTTTGGGTGCCTTGGCCTTGGGAGCCTTCTCTGGTTTGAGAGCCTTTGGCTTCTTCATGGGCTCTTGGTGACTTTCTTGGCTTTGGAAGGAGATTTATTTGGCTTCAGTGCCAAAGCGGCCTTCTTCTCGGAGGGCTTCTTGGAAGCCTTCTTGGGTGATGCCTTAGGGGCAAATTTCCTGTCCTTGCTGGAGGATGAGGCCTTCTTTTCCTTGGGTACAGCATTTTGTGATATCATAGATATAGGATGCCTTTAATGAGCTTTAAACCAGTGTTTGTTTCATTAAAGTAAGTTAAAAATATAGAAGAGGAATATGTATTTATGAAGCATTTTTAGGTCGTTAACAATTTAAATGTCTTGTGCTGTTTGTTGGTTATCTATTCTCAGCATGTATAGGGTTTAAATGACCACCATTGAAGCAGTTAAGCAAACAGTTTGCTTTTTTTAAAAACCAAGATCTTTGATTATTTTATTATTTTTTTTTTTTAACTTTTAGTCCCCATTTTTTGAAAACTTATTTACTATCTTGATTGCTCTTCTCATCGCTCCACAAGATATAGATTCAATCACTAAGTGATCTGCTAAAAGTAGCCTAGGAGTTTCTTTATTATTGATAACTGACTAGTAAACCTCATGAAAGTAACTCTCTAGAATGTCATTCATTTGAAAATTGTATAACACTGGACTAAGTGTACATTTCTCTCTTACTCCTGCATTACTCTGTTTATATTCATTTACTTTATTGTGTGGCAGTTTTATACAGAACTTATTCTCCAGATACTAACAATAATCATTGATTAATTTTTAAATTTGCAATCGGTTTCTGCATTAAATAAGTTCCATTTTATACAAACAATTGACGTATAAAAATATATTGTATGCATCAAGACCAGTGTCTGCTTTAGATAGATTTCCAAATTATACATGTTCTGCTTTGATTAAATTTTACATAATGTGCATTTTTTTTTTTAGTGGATTTTACTAACAAAGCAGCATGTGCTATGTGTAAATAAATTTATTCTTCTAAGTGAAATAGTTTCGGAGATATGTATACCAAAATCTTCTGAAATTAACGATGTTTGTGTAGGAACATCCTGCTCCCTTTAAAATATGTTTTGGCAATGGAAACAGACACATCACTGACATTTATTAACTTAAAGTTTTCAAAAGCTATCTACTTCCCATTGGATGGTTCATCATTAAAATTAATAAGTGAAAACATCCCTGGTTCTAGCTTCTTTCAAAATATATAAATCCCTGTGCTTCCTGTTAACATTTTTTAGGGAATCCTTAGGCTCAGGATTGAAAATGTACACTGGTATACTATACGTAGAATAAACCTGAATAAGTAAACATTGTGGTGCAATTTATTTGCCACAAGAATTGTAATATAAGATATTTATTCATATTTTTTATCACACACATCTTAATAGGTCCTGTCAGTTTACATGCATGCATGTGCGCACGCTCAGCGTTTACATGCACCCTAGGTATTCTTTTAAAACAATTTCACATTAGTAATGCTTGCATTTATTGTTTGAATTTTTCAAAGGATACAATTTTCTTGGTATCAGATCGTAATTTATTGTATAATTTAATACCTGTATAATGTGGTTCTATATTGGCAGATGTTTCAGTGATCTTTATTTCTTGTGTTGTAACTGTGCTTATGGTTATTCTCCAATTTGAACAAATGTTTCTTAGCATACAGTAATATTTCTAATGTATATATGTATGGAAATGGCAAAATATTTATTAAGTGGAACGGTGGTTTGCATGGTACTTACGGCTTTTAGACATATTTTTGATAGCTCTTTTTTGAATTTTGAAAAAATCCCTATGAGGTATCTATATCACTTCATAATAATAATAATAATAATAATAATAATAATAATAATAATAATAATAATAATAATAATAATAATAATAATAATAATAATAATAATAATAATATTATTATTATTATTATTATTATTATTATTATTATTATTATTATTATTATTATTATTATTATTATTATTATTATTATTATTATTATTATTATTATTATTATTATTATTATTATTATTTTGATTTTATTGTCAGTAGGCTTTGTGTAGCAATAGACGTCAGGTGATACAGAGATTATATACAACAAATTACATATTATAAAATAAATTACAAGGTAAATCTTTGATCATCGTCAATAATATAGAATGCAATGGTATATACAATGTATTAATTACAATTAAAATACAGCTTTAATAAATATAATTACCAAGAATTCAATAGTCGAAAATTGCCAATATTTATAGGTCTATCTGTTAGAATCGTTACTCTTATTAGCATCAAAAAAATCTTGAACTGAATAATATGGTGTTGCAACTAGCCAATCATAAGTCTTTTGCTAAAATCTTGCCGTGGGTAGGATTGTTAGTTTATGTGGTAGACTATTATACAGTTTTAATCCTATCACTTTAATGCTTTTTGCTGTTATTGTAAGTCTATGATATGGGATATTAGTTTGATTGCGGTTTCTGGTGATATATCCATGTATATCCTGTCTATAGTCTATCTCTTGTAAATTAGTTTTCATGTAATTAACTACTGTATAAATATATAAGTTTACCACCATCAAAATACTTAATTTAATAAACAAAGGTTTGCAATGTTCACGTTTGTGAGCATTAGTTATTTTATGAATAATCTTTTTTTGTAACCGAAGTATTTCAATCACATGGCTGTTACTTTCCCATAAAAGAATGCCGTAGGATATTATACTATGGAAGAAGGCGAAGTATGCAGACCTTATATAGGCCTCTGTTACTTGGTATTTTATGTTTTTTATTAGATAAATAACTCTGGATAATTTTGCTGAGATATTCCTAATTTGTGTGGCCTAAGTTAATTTATTATCTACAGTTATACCCAAGAATTGCACATTTACTTCATAGAGATTAGGTAGTATGTCCTTTAGACCGAATATAATTTGCTGTGTTTTTAAAGGATGAATAAATTGAATTGAACCCATTTGCCCTGAACCACGTACTCGTTTGAGTCAGGGTATTTTCTGCCATTTTTGTAAGTTTGCAATATTCTGTGTTGATATTGAGAAAAATTGTCATCAGCATATAAAATAGTGTGTATCCATGAATGTATGTGTATCATACTATGGAAATATACAAAGTACAAGCTTCTCAGAATCTCAGGGTGAACTCTATCCCTTAAATATTTAGTCCAAGACATACCTGACTCAACTTTGCTGCTAATTTCTGCATATGCACATCCCATATTAAATTTTAGTTTATCCATATTGCTAGGAATTTAACATGTTCCACATAGTTGATTTGTTTACTATATTCCATTTTTTAACTGCAGTTTGTATTGATTTTTATTTTGTAAGTGCCTAAATGATTACAGGCTAATTTTGTGAGAACCATTTTGTTATCTTTTTGTTAACAGTGCTAATTTAAATTCTATCTCAGTTGTACTGCTACTACCAACTGATTATATTTGTATTATCTGAAACGAGGTAATGTCCTGGAATATTAAATCATTAATATATAAATAGTAACAAAAGTGGACTTAGGATTGAGCCTTGAAGGATTAGTAATGATGATGTGTGATTAAGTGCGCACAACTACGCGGTCATTAGCGCCCTTTAAAAAACGAAAACACGCTAAAACCCAGATAAAAAGAACTGAAAGCTCTCTAAATACTAAATAAAATCATCAATAAAATGCACATACACAAAATGGCATAAGCCAAAGAGATTAAAAATACAAATAAAAGGCATAAACAATTGGTCCACTAAATTCTAAAATTAACCTGTAAAAACAATTTAAAAATCTTGGCCCCAGCTGTTTCGTCATCCGCCAGTATCTCCGCCAAACTGACCGGCAGCTGGAGAGAACTGCGGAGACGTACTAAACTAAAACACTCCACAAGTACGTGGTGGACCGATAGGGCTGCACCGCACTGCGGGCAAATTGGAGCAGGTTGCTTATTTAGTAAGAAACTATGTGTAAAATAACAGTGGCCAAGGCTTAACCGAGCCAAACAAACTTCCTCCCTACGAGAGGGATGACAGGAGGTTACCCACGGAAGCGGAAGTTTCTTTACACATCAGAGTTTATTCCTGCGGAGAGCAGACCACTCTGCCTACCAGCGGGACTGCACAGCTCTCCACTATGTAAGTTTAAAGTCTTCTGGGGTAACCAGCTGTATATACACCCCGGGCTGGGTCGTTGCCGACTTAGCTGCCAAATCCGCACTTTCGTTCCCCGGCAAGCCAACATGTGCAGGAGTCCAGGCACACACCACGTTCACACCAGAGGTGTATAGAACGTGGAGGGCATCCTGGTTACGCTGTACTATCAGATGGTAGCTGTACAGCTGCCGAAGGCTTTGAAGGGCACTCAGGTAATTGCTTAAAATTAAGCAGTCACGAATATTGCGGCGACGTACAAATAAAATAGCTCAGTATATAGCATAAAGCTCTGCGCTAAAAATGGAGATGCTGCCATGGAAGCCAAATGTAGAGGGTTCGGAACCATGAACATAAACACATCCAACACCGTCTACGGTTTTGGAGCCATCGATATATATTAGAAAGTGGTCCTGATAACTAGATAAAAACTCTAAAAAGCAACTGCGGATAGTTGGGGGAGCCATCCTAGACTTCTTGTACTGCGTCATGCCCAGATCGACGGGTGACATGCCATGCATCCAACGGGGGTACACTTTCTCGCTCTTGGGAAATATCTTTGGTAGGGTGATGTCAAGCCTGCCAAGAAGTTGCCGAAAGCGAAACCCGGATGGCTTGGGGTAGCGTGAGGTGTTCCTGTAACCTGCGTCTAAAATGGTGGTAAAAAAAGGCTCAAAACGTTGAGTGGGCAGGCATGCAGTGAAGTCCACAGCCATAGGTCGCTAATAAAATATCACGCCGATACCGCAGAGGAGGTTCTCCAGATTCCGCGTAAAGGCTGATAACAGGGCTGGTTTGTAAAGTTCCAATAGCTAATCGTAAGCCAGAGTTGTGGACTGTGTCTAACTTGTGCAGCACAGACGGCCATGCTGAGGAAAACATGATACAGCCATAGTGTAATTTGGATAGGATCAGGGCGCAATAGAGTTGCAGCAACACTGTCCGATCTGCTCCCCACGATTTGCGACTTAGCACCTGTAAGAGATTTAAAGAGCGGTCGCAGCGTGCTTTCAACTGTGTGATATGCGAAGACCAGCTAAGTTTCCTATCAAAGATTAAACCAAGGAATCTCGTCTCATCTACAAAAGGGAGTTGATCCGGGCCCAGTCGGAGTGTGGGTGGTAATCGACTCCGATGGCGCCAAAAGTTCACGCAGATTGTTTTCTCAGCTGAGAATCGAAACCCGTGTCGTAAGCTCCAATCATGAAGATTATTTAAGCATTGTTGTAGACGGCGCTGCAAAAACGATGTACGCTGGGAAGTATAGTAGACGGCAAAGTCGTCTACGAATAAGCATGATGAGACCCCTGGAGGAACACATTACGAGTTAGAGTTGATAGCAGTGGCAAAGAGTGTGACACTGAGTACCGATCCCTGAGGTACTCCGTTCTCTTGAAGAAAGACCTTGGAAAGAACCGAGCCGACACGAACTCGGAAACAGCTGTCTTTCGGAAACTCCTGGAGGAACAGTGACAGACCCCCACGAAAGTTCTAGGTATGCAGAGTGCGTAGCACCCCTGCCCGCCAACGCGTATCATAAGCTTTCTCTAGATAAAAGAAGATCCCAACATTTGAGATTTCCTAAGGAATCCGTTCATTATATGTGTACCTGGACACAAGATGGTCCACTGTGGAACGTCGTCGACGAAAACCGCATTGGATGTTGCTAAGAAGGTTGTGTCGCTCCAGCCACCACACCAACCGTCCATTTATCATGCGTTCCATCACCTTGCATGTACAACTAGTGAGGGAAATAGGACGGTAGCTACTGGAGAGATGACGGTCCTTTCCAGGTTTTAAAATAGGTATGATGGTGGCTTTGTGCCACTTTTCAGGGAAAGTGCCATCGACCCAGACACGATTGTAGACCCCAGCAGGAACTCCTTGCCTTCAGGAGAGAGATGTAACATCCATACGTGGATTCCATCCAGCCCGGGAGCGGAGAGTCGTGAAGATGAAAGAGCGTGTTCTAACTTGGCCAGGGAGAAAAGATGGTTATAGTCTTCAAGGTTTCCAGAATGAAAGCAGAAACCTTGAGATTCCACCTGGCTCTTAATGGAGAGAAATTCAGGTGCATAGTTTTCTGAGCTAGACATCTGAGCAAAAGCACTGCCAAGGGTATTAGCCACATCAAACGGATTTACGACGACTTCTGCAGAAGTATTCAGACCAGATATTGGCAAGTGGGTCGTTTTTCCAGCCACATGCCTAATCTTATCCCATACAACAGAAGAAGGTGTATGGCGATTAAAAGAGGACACGAATGTGTTCCAAGATGTCTTTTTGCTATTCCTAATGACTTGCCTGGACCTAGTACGCATTTTCTTGTACTCAATCAGGTTCTCCAGTGTAGGATGGCATTGGAAAACCCTTAGAGCTCGCCTCCGAGCACAAATAGCGTTCTGGCATTCAGGCAAACACCAGGGGACAGGGTGGCGACGGGGATGGGCAGAGGAACGGGGAATAGACTTCTGCTGCATAGAGTATTTTCTCTGTGAGATGTTCGACTAAATCGTTCACAGAGTCATGCTCGTCGGAACTAAAAACAGCCAACTGGGTGTAAAGAGGATCAAAGCGCCAGGTAGGCAGACGTGTGGAACATACAGTTTATGCTAAGAGATTAACAAGACATGGGAAGTGGTCACTAGAGTGTTGGTCAGAGATGACATTCCATTGTAGGGAAACTGAGAGACCAGCCCTTGTAACTGAGTGATAGTGTATCAGAAGGTGGAACATATATACTGCAAACTGATAGTTGTACCGTCGGTAGGGCAATCCGTACAGCAACCAACTGGAGGTCAGTTTGTAAGGGGACATGATCTACATATACATCATCTGACGAGCACCATAGTACCTCAAAGTATAAACTTGAAAGAAGCGTAGGGACAGTGAAGCACAAATTAGTACAAAAGTGAATCGAGAATATATTGACACATTGCTTCACTCACACTGTTTATTCACAGGACATGTTTCAAGAGCTCTTGCTCCTATCCTCAGCTGATACTCGATTAGTGCAAGTTGTAGTGGTTTCTTCTTTCTCCGTATTGTCAATAGATGGCGTGATGTACTTGTCAAAGATGTCCGGTGGTGGAGTTTCAAAATTCATGACTCTATGACGATTTTTGTTAATGAAGATTTTTTCCCATATGGAAAGGTCTATGGGGTGATTAACGTATTTTATTAGAGATGTTTCCAAATTGATGTCATGTCTAGTATTCAAAAAATGAAAAGCCACTGCTGTCCATCCAGAGACATACTCGATTCCCAAGGGTATCGGGAACTACTGTCTCCTCGAGACCAACCCAATCCGAACAACTCCTAGAGGGAGGGGCTCGAATTTTTGGCCCGAGGTTTCTCTAGTAACATCAGAGGTATCACGAGTGCTAAGGGTCCGCAGCTCCCGCACCACGGCAGCTGAAGGGGACGGATCCCCTCCCCTACGGGAGGTTGAAAGGTACATCAAGACCTTAGAAGAGCATCTGAGGACGGTCGTGGTCAGACATCAGCGAGACTGGGACGTCAAGGTGCCACTGTTCTTGCTGGCCTACCGCTCATCAACACACGACACCATGGGATGACACCAGCCAGCTTAATGTTCGGCCGAGAATTACGCCTCCCTTGTGACCTGGCTTTTGGAAACCATCTGGAAGCGAAACAGCCAGCGACCGAGTATGTGGAGAACCTGGTGGAGCACCTCCACGGCATGCATGAGATGGCTCGCCAGAACATTTAGAAGGCGAGCGACCGCATGAAGACCCAATATGACAGGCAAGCCAACAGCCAAGGGTTCAAGCAAGGTGACCTGGTCTGGTTGTACCGTCCTACCCGGATCAAGGGACGCTGCCCGAAGCTTCAGCAGCCATGGCAAGGACCTTACCGGGTGGTAAAGAGGATTAATGTCTTAGTCTACCGCATCCAGAAGGTGCCCCGAGGAAAGATGTTGGTGGTACACCTGGATTGCCTGACCTGCTACTATGGTGCTGTTCGGTCGACCAGCTTTGAGGAGGGAGCAGTGTCACCCAATTATCGGAAGGCACGACCAACTGACAGCTGGGTGGGCGACAGGAGGTATTCAGGCCATGTCTACCCATTTATCTTGTGGTGGGGGGATGGTTGAAGGAGCATCACGAGCCACTGTACCGTCTCTTTCCCCTCCCTCCTGACGTCTGGAACAATCGGGATGATGTTCCGAGCCGTGAAGCTTCGAGTTGCAGCAATCTAGCTATATACATGCCGCGTTAAATGACTCAGGCAGTTCTCAGTTCTCGGTTCTTGGCAAGCAGCCGTGAAGAGCGCAGTGCTAGTGAACGGACTGGAAGATTGCGTACGTGTATCAGAGGAGTTCTTAGTCAGCTCTAGAGAGAGTGGTACGTAACTGTGAGTGTTGCGTAATAGTGAGTGTGGAGTGGACCTGTGACAGACGAACTGGTGGTTTGTAATTGTGTACGCTACGTAATTCTATTTAATCGGCAAGTGTACCAACTGTAATTTGGTGGAAATAAAGAACATTTTGAGTTTGTGCAACTGGCTTTTAATTTCTACGAACCCACAAAGTCACAGTATTAATTCCTCCATTTGTTTCCCTCTATTATCTGCATTTCTGCTTCTGCACAAGGTTGATTTTGCATTGGCATCCATGGTAAAAATTATCTTTTCATTTGTATATGTATCTAGTACCTTTTTTGTTTTCTCCAAATGTACATCTATGTTGTATTTATACTGATAATATTGATTGCAGACAATATTACTAACTCCTTTATATATAATTTCTATGCATATCACATGTTCTTCACATAGTTGAGAAATTTTGACAAGTAGGAGTTCTTCGTTAGCTATTACAATTGCTGCTTTTGGGTGTTGCCCTTCAGAGATTACTCTCACATTCATCGGCATATACATAGCTTTACCTTTAAATGTATCGGGTTCCTGTATGCAAATTACATCTAATTTTAATTCTTCTATAAGTTTCTGGATTTCCATCATAACTATTTTACTATTTTGGGCGCTTATTTGCGCAAATCTAATACAGCTATTGTCTTGCACTTTGTAAGATATACTTTGTAATATTTTCACATTCCTCTGTTGTTTGCATAGCATAATACCCTCTTATACGATCCCTATCTATCTCCCTTATTCTTTCTTTACACTCCTTTCGTTTGGAATTATCATTTTATCTTTGATTGTTTCGTTTAACCGTTTTGCACACTTATTTAAAGGATCAGACTGTATTTCCTGGAATTCATCACTTGCCAATAAATCTGTCATTCTAGAAATGTATTCTGTTTATTCATGATGACCGTCTTATTTCCTTTGTCTGCTTTTGTATAGACAGCATCTTTTTCAGTGAGTGATTTAAGTATTTTTCCATGTGGTTTGGGTTTACCACTTTCACTATCTTTTCTAGGATCTTCCCACATTTACTTTGATTTCTCCCCAGTATTTAGACCCTCAATAGCTACTGCAATGTATACTGTGTAATCTTCGTTGTTATCCAAGAAATATGGAAAGTTGAGTTGGAAAGAGGTTGATAATGGAGGCAGTGGCTTCCGAAACTAGTTCCCCAAAAATATAAAAATGTGACGAAGTGTCAAAAAACCAACTACAAATAGTTTTTTTCAATGGTTTTTATTCTTTGTTTAAGAATGCTATTTCATATGTGAAAGTTTCAGTGGACACATTTACTACTTGATTAGATTTTGTTTGTGGGTGTCTTAGGAGTTCACTCAATCAAAATTCAATTAAGAGGATAAAGCTAAGAGGAGAAAAAGATAGAGGGGCTCAAATCATGACATATACTTGCAAAGCTATGTTAACTATCACATGCACATTGCATTGCATTGACATGGTTTTCATAGTATCTTCCATTACCGTTTGGGGAGAGAGTTACATTATTATTATTATTATGTATTATGCCTTCTGAAAGCATCTCATTTTTTGTTTTGTCACCACTGTAATAGAACAGTGTTCTACAAAATTGTTCTTTACTGCAGTTGTTGCATTAATGGTTTGTATGAAATAGAAGGAAACTGGGATAAGGCTTTTAGGAAAGAATCAAAGAACTATGGATTTTTTAATGCGAATAATAACTCTGTATTTCAAGGGTAAAAAAATATGCCCGCAAAAGGATTTAATCTGGCCCATGCTTGAGCGGAAGCTTTTTTTTTTAAGACCACAGTGTTTTTGTTGTTTTTCGTTTTGTTTCTTTTTGTGTGCTTCATTGTCCAAAGGAATGTGCAGTTTAATGTATATGTGCACAGAACTTCCATGATTGACCTTTGGGTACATTAAAATGTTAAAAAAACTCACTGTAGAAAGTGCCCTTAAAGTAGCACACAATTCTTCCTGCTCATTTAACTGTAAGAAATGTCACTAGGAGCATTGCTCCACACAAAACAGTTCAAATCACCTTTATTTGTTCATAAAGAACAGAGATGCCACTAGGAGTGCTCTACATGCAGCTGTGACTTTCTGGCCATGTTTGCTATGTTGTTATCATAAGCTTTCTTTCCTTTTTTTTAATATGTGTGCAATGTGTCCATTAAAACTAAAGAGAGAGAAGTGGATAATGAGTGTTGTATCTTCAATACATTGTGAGCTGTAAAATAAATGTGTATTACCTGTGATAAAGTTATTGCTTTTCTTAAGGGATAAAATATTTGTCTCTGCTCTGGGGTGGGGGGGGGGGAAGGAAAGCATGGTACACAGTTGCACAGTTTGATAAATTTAAGGACAAGGTATGTGAATGCAAATTTGAAACGTGAATGGGTATCTAGACTTCCACAGCGTTTGTCCATTACTTCTTTTCTTGGCTTCCAGTGTAGTACGTGTCCTCTTAGCTTAAAAATCTTAAAGTCTTGACACATTTACTGTCGCCCAGTGAAGAAGCTTAACAGTTTGCGGCGAAACGTCGGCAAGATTTTAATATTTTTAAGCCAACAGGATGAAAATCACACCAGAAGCCAAGAAAAGGAGTAAACATAGACTTTAAGTTAATAGATGGAAATTATTCATTCCTTCACAATAGCCATATACAAGCTAAGGCATTGGATTGATAGAGTCGACATGAAAAATTCAATGCCATGGCCGGGATTTGAACCACGGATCTACTGGTTTCCATCCAGTCGCTCTTACCCATTGGGCTACCATGACCAATTTGCCGTCATGACATTAAATTCTCCAATTGACTCATATATTTCCCCAGTAAACCACTAGGGGCTCTCACATCCGAGATACGCCATCTGTGGCGACTTACTGTTGTAAGTACTTGAGTCCCAGGCATCATCATTTAACTCTTATTATTTAAGTTAATTGATGGAAATTACTCATTTCTTCACACTAGCCGTATACAGGCTAAGGCCTGTATGTGGACTTTATTTTCAACAAAACATTTTTAGGAACTCTAGCCGTATACAGGCTAAGGCCTGTATGTGGACTTTATTTTCAACAAAATATTTTTAGGAAAGTGAAGCCATTATAAAAATAAATTTATATGTTGCCAATAAAATCATCATACAAGGTATACCATTTATTGATGATGAGTACATAAGGAAGTATATTTTAATTGCGACTGAAGAACTGTTTCTGTACAAAACCCATCAGAGTAAAGCATTTGCTCGTTCAGCAAATATAGGGCATATAAAAAACATACAAGTTGAAGGGAGTAAGTACTTACACTTACTAAGCTCACCGGACCAAACATTAGTCACCCCTGGTCATTTTAACATTAATAATGCATAACACTACCTCTGGACCTGATAACTGCCTGGATTTGGTTAGGAAGTGAGTCCACAAGGTTCTGCAAATATGCCACATTCAACTGACACACCACTCACGTATGAGTTGCTCGCACAAATCCACCAAACTGTGGGGATGTTGATTTCGGCGTTTCACCCGCTGTTCCAACTTATCCTACAAATTTTCTATTGGGATCAAGTCAGGTGAGTTTGCCGGCCAATTGAGATGTGATAAGGTGCATGTGTGTTCGTCAAACCAGTTTCCTAGACTCTTCTAGCCCGATGAACTCTGCAGTTGTTATTTTGAAATTTAGGGGAGGCAACAGCACAATTATCATGGAGATATTGACTAAATGACAACACCTGCTCATTCAGAATGTTCAAATAAACATACTGGTTCATTCTATTGGTCACCTGATGGAGCGGACCCAATCCATGATAAGAAAAACACGCCCAAAACATTACTAACCCACTGCCGGCTTGAACCTGATCCTGTACACAATCCGGATGAAATGCTTCATGTGGCTGGCAGTGCACTCGATGACATTCATCATTCGAATAGGGGCAAAAACATGATTCATCGGACCACATGACATTCCGCCAGTCACCTACTGTTCATGTTTGGTGATTTTTAGCCCACTGAACTCGTGCAGCTTTATATCTCTTTGTGAGCAGGAGCCTCCTTCTAGGTGTCCGACTCCAAATGTTCATGGAATGTAGTTCGCGCTGCAGTGTCATCTCACTAACAGGTTGGGATGGATCTGCATTCATGGACTGGAGCAATTCCTGTCAGTTTGGAAGTGATTTGCGTTTATTAGCCGTGAAGCTCGTCTCTGGTCCCTCTGTCATGATCCTTTACCGACCACAATTCCGACATCTCATTTCGTGGCCACCTGTATTGCACCACTGTGTGTAGACTCATTGGACAGTCCACTTTGACACACCAACAAATCCGGACACTTCACCTACTGTATGGCCATGGGGACGGCCAAAAACGATTGTCCCTTTTTGCCACTCTGTCACGTCTTTACATTTCCCCATATTGCATTAAACTGAATGCTTGACTCACCACGCCTCATAGCTTACCACAACCCTCTGATCATCTAGCGACAGTGAGCTACCAGTTAACCACATGATGTGACCACAGCACCATCTTTCGAGTCCTAAACATTCATTGCAGATTTCTACAGGGGGATGACTAATTTTTTGTCCATTGAGCTTAAGTACTTCAGCATCATGAGTCGTCACAAACGCTGCATATCTCATTGTATGTAAGATCCCCTAGTGGTGTACCTGGAAAAATACAAGACAGTTGGAGAATTTGCTATGCTGACATGTTGGCCATAGTAGCTCAGTGGTTAACAGCAATCATATGGAGACCAGGAGATCCATGATTCAAAAACCAGCTGTGACATTGAAGGCTTGCATTATCACAAAGCTTTCAATGCTTTTGTGAAGACTGAGCCACACTTATAGCAATGGTACATCTTCTCTTGTTAAGCCTGTAATCAGAGTGATGTACTGTAGTTCTCATAAGTGTTTTGACAAAATGTTTCTCAACATTATTTATAACATTGTTTGGCTTCTTGAACAGTAAGTAACTTAAATATAGATGACAGTACATAGATAAATACAAAATAACACTTCTGGGGATAGTGTATTGAATTTATGTCAAAAATAAAATAGAAATCCACAGCTCATAAGGGTTTGGGCAAAATAGTTTTGTACAGGAAAATAATATTAAACATGATTTTTAGGAGTATGGGAACTAATATTTTGTTGCATAACCCTTTGCTTTTATAACAGCCTCACATCTTGCTGGCATGGAAACACTAAGGACTTTCATGTATCCTGAGGAATTTTTTGTCATTCACATTTCAACATGTTGAAAAATCCTGCTGTATTGAAAAACTCTCTTGTTTTGACACATTTGTTCAACACCTTCCACATATTATGTTCAATTGGGTTCAAGTCTGGACGTTGACTTAGTCATGGCAAAACAATTTTTTCTGTTGAAGATTAGAATTAACACTGACCCAAGAGTCTGGAGAAGCTTGGTCTGCAGTAAAGTTAGAGGTTTTTTAGACTTGGGTTCACCACCAGTTTTCCTCGTGTCTGATTACTATAACCTCCTACTCTTCCTCTTCACCATACTCCTCCAATAACAAGATAACGGGTGTGATCAGTAACAGTTTGCTTACAAGCTTAAATTCTAGTTGACAGTATTGCTCTAAAAAAATTCCAAATGAACAAATGTCAAGATATCGAAATTTAACTGTATTGGAACACCACAGAAACGCTAAATAATTATTAAATTATAGATGAGTCGTATTTATTACATATTGGCTTCACTTACGTACCTATATTGAGGACATGTTTCGTGAACCATCGTTCGCATCGTCGGCTCTAATGCGACTAAAGCTTGATCCAGTGGTGTGGGTAGTTCTGGAGTTGCTGCTGCCATCTGTTGATTTTGTGATGAATTTAAATGTGGGGTGGTTGTGGCCTGGGCTACAAAAAAGTTCCAAGAAATATTCAAGAAATACAATATAACATTTGCACCAAAAAAACAATTACAGCATTAAAAACCTACTTAACAGTAATAATACTGATAAGGTAAAACCAGAGGCAAAGTCAGCCATTTACAAGATTAAATGTAAAGACTGTGAAAACCTTTACATAGGGAGGACAAAAATAAACATAGGCACTAGAAAGAAAGAACATTTTAGGCACTTAAGATACAAAAATATTGATAAGTCCACAATAGCAGCTCATTTCTGGTCTGAAAATCATGAAATTGAAGATAGCACCAAATTACTAAAATATGTACAAAAACATAGTGAACTCGTCTTATGGGAGAGACTATACATAGAAAAACATAAAAACCAACTAATGAACTTTGAAATCCTGCCAGAAGAGAACCCCACATTTAAATTCATCACATAATCAACAGATGGCACCAGCAACTCCAGAACTACCCATGCCATTGGATCAAGCTTTAGTCGCATTAGAGCCGATGATGCGAACGATGGTTCGCAAAACATGTCCTCAATATAGGTATGTAAGTGAAGCCGATGTGTAATAAATATGACTCATCTATAATTTAATAAATGTAAAGATGTAAAACAAATGTGAATTTACAAAACAGAGACCACAAACATTTAGTAGAAACTCAAATAACAAACTATCTGACATTATCTCCTACATAGCAGTAAGGCAAACCTGCTTAAAGAGATTAAAAAGAAGTTTAGGCAGTATGTGTGATGAATTGTACAGTTTTAAAATAATTTCAATATTGCCAGTATTCTGAAACTGTGTCCCAGAATTTGTCATCTTCCAAGGACATAAAGCAAACACACAGTTGTATAATCCAACAATTCACAACCAAAGATTATATTATTGTGACTTTGTGGGTTCGTGAAATGATAAAACGAGGTACAAAACACAAAAACTACACTTTATTCTCCTCGAAATACACTGTTCACCATTACAAAATTACTAGAAGCTTAAAACTGTTTATTATACCAACTCTACTCTCAACTGTCTCGCTTCCGGTAACGATTGGTTCCGAAGTTTTCCGAATCTCCACCGGCTTCGGCTTCGCGAGCCTACCACCAGGCTGACACTGCTCCCTCCTCAAGGCTGGTCGTCCCGAACAGCGCCTTCGTAGCGGGTTTTCATGCGGTCGCTCGCCTTCTGGATGTTCTGGCGAGCCATCTCGTGCATGTCGTGGAGGTGGTCCACCAAGTTCTCCACATCCCTCAAGAGTGGCCCCAAGTCTGCATCCGCCAGCTGCTCCCTCCTCAGGCCTGCGCTATCCCAGCGATCCGCAGGCGTTGCCGTGACTACTCGAACTGCTGCGGCACGCTCCTTCTCCTCCACTCTTGTGCATCGGCCGCACTCTTCTGGACAGGGCCTTCGGGACATAGCGTCCGCGTTACCGTGACTCTTCCCTCTGCGATGTTCCGAGGTGAAGTCGTACTCCTGCAGCCTCTGAACCCCACCTGCTGTCTGGCCATCCGGTCGCGCCGTCACCATCACCTCGCTCCTCGCGGGGACAACCACGTCTTCGTTCAAGATGACCCTGCAAATTCCAAGGCGCTCTTCTGGTTGACGGAGTATAACCTCTTCTCCGTTGAGCCTCAGGACCTTCCTGCCGACGTCGACCGTCGCCTCGTGGCTCCTGAGGGCATCCAGTCCCAGAATCACCTCCTCAGCCACCTTCGCGACGAACACCCACAGACGCACGACACTCCATTTCAAGGTCAGCTCCAGCAGGGCCTCCTTCTCCACAGGCAAGGTGTCGCCCGATGCTAACACAAGCTGGTATGGTCGGCTCGGCTTCCTCGTCGGCAAACCATTCGCCACGTCAGGTCTGATGATGGTCACGGCTGCCCCAGTGTCCACTAGCACGCGGCACGGCTTTCCTCTTACCCAGCCGTCCGCGATGAGGTCATCCATCCGCCGGCTGACGGCGCGGATTGTCACTCGAGGGGATGGTGGTAATGGCGCCGACGTACCCCTCTCCACGCCGGGCCTTACTCGTTTTCCGGCTGCCCTTCCTGGTGTGGGCAGTCTCTCCGCAGGTGTCCGGGATTTGTATAATTATAACATTTGTAAGGATTTTATGGAAAAATAAAGAGAAAATTTGGATATATGCCCCGGTATAGTTGTCTAGGTGCCGGGGTAGAATATTCAGATTTTATTTATTTATTTATTTATTTATTTATTTATTTATTTATTTATTTATTTATTTATTTATTTATTTATTTATTTATTTATTTATTTATTTATTTATTTATTTATTTGTCCTTGGGCGCCGCCGTCGTCTGCACCGCGTTTAGGATTTCCGCGACCCGTCCCTGGAGGCTGGCTATTAACTGTGTGGCCTCCTCCTCCGGTGACCATCTGTTGTGCTTGGCCACTGTGTCGAACTGGCGGCGGAAGACCTCGAATGTTGACGCGCCGTCATATTTCGGAGGTTTGACGCGCGCCGATGTTGTGTCGCGTCCCGGTGCGTCAGCCTTCAAATCCTTCAGTCTCCTGCCGACGACATTCTCCACCATGGCGTTCAGGGACTTGACGCTATTGTCGGCCTTTCCCTCCAGGTTGTTTACGCGGTTCGCGAGGTCTTCGACGTCTTCAACCACGGCGTTCAGGGACTTGGCGTTATTGTCGGCCTTTTCATCTAGATCATTGAAGCGGTTCGCCAGGTCCTCGGCGCGCTCGTCCACTTGGCCCATCCGCTTGCCCAGCCCCGTCACGTCATCTCTCACGCCGGCCAACTGTTCCTCAAATTTGGCGGCGAGGACCTCGTTCGCCTGCTTCATTTCCGTGGCCAGACTGTCGTTTGCTGCCTTCATTTCTGTGGTCAATTCGGTCTTTATTTCTTTCAACTCTGTGGCCAGGTTGTTATTTGCCGCTTCTGTTTTTGTTGTTAACTCGTTCATCTTCGCGGCCAAGATGTTATTTGCAGCTTCCGACTTCGCTGTTAATTCGTTCATCTTCTGCAAAAGCATTTCCAATGCCGATTCCATGGCCATAATGTTCCGTGATGTTATCCTGCTTCCTGACACCAGTTGTGGCTTTGTGGGTTCGTGAAATGATAAAACGAGGTACAAAACACAAAAACTACACTTTATTCTCCTCGAAATACACTGTTCACCATTACAAAATTGCTAGAAGCTTAAAACTGTTTATTATACCAACTCTACTCTCAACTGTCTCGCTTCCGGTAACGATTGGTTCCGAAGTTTTCTGAATCTCCACCGGCTTTGGCTTCGCGAGCCTACCACCAGGCTGACATTATGTAGTTTTTTGCTTAACTATTATAAACCAAGTAGTGATCTATATATTTTTGTTTTTAGTGATCAATGAAGCGGCCATTTGATAACTTCCTGGTTAACTTAAGCTTTTTAAAAACACAAGTAAAGCTTAGTCTATTTACGTATAAAAATCCTGAAATTGTTTTGCTTTTCTGTGTACTCAAACTAATAAGCAGGAGAGGTAAAATTTGTGTACTTACATTCTTCCACTCTTTTAGATCCTTTTGGGGCTCAATGCCACAGCTATTTCAACATATGTGCCAGTTGTGCCCAGAGGTTTTCATCATAAAGACTCATGTATGGTGTCAAAACGGCCAGTTTGCAGTACTGGATTATTTGAAAATATAAATAAATCCTGTACTGCTTCTGGCTGGTTTTGGAACACTGCTTTCACTCCATTATATAACATCTCTTTAACATTACAACATAGTGGTACCATACTAAGAAATTGCATTATAAAACTTTATCTTTTTGTTTGTATGTTCCTTTTTAAAAAGTTGTGTTTCCCATTTTAAGCTTTCTACATGTTCTTTTTGGATTATTTGAGGTACTAAAATGTTGTTTCCATAGTTTATCTGACTTAGGAAATCAGACATTTTAACTTTAGTTTATTTTTCAGCATGTAATTTGGCTGTGAGGTGTACAAAACAAAATGAACCTATATTGTGTTTATTAGTGATTAACCTTTTCCAAGCTCATAAACATTCCTCAAAACTGCTCAGAATTTAGCAAAATGATAACTCATAAAGTAGCTAATCTTAACTACCTCATTATGAAACTTGGTGTGAAAGTGGTTGAAATCATAATTATTGTACTAATGATGAGCTAGACAATAAGCCTGACTATCTAGTGTTCTCCTACCTTTTCTTAACCCTGCTTGGAACTCTGATAATTTCTTCTTCTGCTCTATTCAATTCAGTAACCTATTATCTAGGATGCCAGTAAAGAGCTTGCCTAAAATAGAGTTGAGTTTTGCCCCTGTAGTTAGCTGAATATTTTTATCACCCTTTCCCTTATATATTGGTATTATCACACTTATTTCCATTTCTTGGATATGTCCTTTGTCCTTGTTTCATCTTTCAACCACATTTTCCAAAGTTCTCCTGGAATACCAACTTACTTGCTTTGTTAACTTTGAAACTCTTAAGTTGTTCACATATTTCTGCTCCAATAATTTCCCCATCTAATTTGGTAATAGCTTGAAGATCCCATCTAATGGCAATTCTACTCTCATTATGTTATCTTGACGTAACAATACTTTAATAAAGTATGTAGACTATTTATCTGGATTTATATTATCATCTTCCCTTGACCCGTTTCTGTATAGACTTTATTCATAATTTAAATTATTTATGGACTTCTTTTTCATGTGCACATGAAAAGTGTCTGTTAAACAGCAAATTTGGTATTTAAGTTCAGATCTTTCAAGGATGCAACTGGAAGATTTTAAGAAAATCTCCTCACTCCAGACCAAGCTTTACATGAAAAATTGTTCAAAAATGTTGATTTTCTAAGAAGGGACTATAATTTCAATTGAGTGGCATATTTTAGTTAATTGATGGAAATCAATCATTTCTTCACACTAGCCGTATATAGGCTAAGGTTTCTGATGGATAGAGTCAACATGAAAAATTCAATGCCATGGCCGGGATTTGAACTACGGATCTCCTGGTTTCCATCCAGGGTCACTCTAACCCATTGAGCTACCATGGTCAACGTGGCATTGAATTTTTCATGTTGACTCTATCCATAAGTGGCATATGTTTCAAATATGTTTATGCCAAATGAAATGTATATCTTGAATTTACTGACAGTGTCCTCGGAAGTCCTGTACAAATATTTATGTCGAAAGCCAATGACCAAACTGTTGATGATTCCTTATACCCCACTCACTCACTCACTCACTCACTCACTGACACACTCACTCACTCACTCACTCACTCACTCACTCACTCACTCATCCACTCACTCTGTATCTTGATTAATATGAAACAGTTAAATGAAACTGTTTTTAAGAATACTTTGTACAAGAGTGGGTAGAGAAAGTTATGCGAGTGCACACATGTTTTTAGAAAAATATTTATGTGTGTGCATGTGCAGTACGTGCGCACGTGTGTGTGTGTGCATGTGTGCGTAACTCAAAAACAAAAGGTTGATTTAATACCAAACTTGGATTATTTAAGTTAATTGATGGAAATTATTTGTTCCTTTATACTAGCTGTATATAGGCTAAGGTTTATGATAGATAAAGTTGAACTGAAAAATTGAATGCCATGGCCAGGCAGTGGCTCTTACCCATTGAGCTACCAGGGCCAATGCACCATCATGACACCTTAGCCTATATATGGCTAGTGTGAAGGAATGAATAATTTCTATCAATTAACTTAAATAATAAGAGTTTAATGATGAAGCCTGGGACTCAAATTCTTACAATAGAAAGTTGCCGCAAACGGTGTATCTCGAATACGAGAGCCCCTAGTGCAGTGATCAGCAGCTGGGTGCACCCTCATGCTGCCGTCTTATTCAGCCTTTCTCTTAGGAAATTAACAGGCTAACACAGATATATAATATACTCTAGGACAGTTTTATTAATGCTGTGCCGTATAGAACAACTAAATAATATAATAATTAATAATAATTACAACAGACCAAACAATAACAACAACCGTACTGTACCTGTCTGTTGGTGTCCCATAACTGATCCAGCATTGTAATTCGTTCATCACCTTCTAATTTATCATAATCACTGGCATGGCAAGTGTAATAGTGGCGCTGGAGATTATATTTTCGTATCACATTCAGGATCTTATTGCATATTAAACATCGAACAGCATTATCAAATGATGTAAAAAGTTATGTCTGTTCCCATGAAGGGTTAAATAACATAGGGGTAGAAGGCCTTTGTGAACATGTAGCCATTTTGTAAACACCATCCATACATAGGTAACTAACAAGCCTATACTGATCACCCCACAAGCTAACAGGTTGTCCCTCTCTCCTCCCCTCCCGCACTATAGTGCATTGGCTGGTGCACTGCATACCCAGTACCCGTTTTAGCGTGTCGTGAAGACCACTGCACTAGTGGTTTACTGGGAAAATATATGAGTCAGTTGGAGAATTTAATGTCATGACGGCATGTTGACCATGGTAGCTCAATGGGTAAGAGTGACTGGACGGAAACCAGGAGATCCGTGGTTCAAATTGCAGCCGTGGCATTGAATTTTTCAGTTTGACTCTATCTAATCAAACTTGGAATTTAAGTTCAGCAACTTCCAAAAATGCAGCACTTAAGATTTTCAGGAAAATCCCCCTACTACACACTAACCAGTACATGGAACATTTTTCGAAAATGTTTATTCTCTCAAAAATGATTCAAACAATTTTGTTTAAAATACTGTGTATTTAAGATATTTTTATTTCAAAGGAAATGTGTATCTTGAATTGTCCTGAGAAGTCCTCGTCATTCTGGATGACTTTTGCATAAGTAATAAATGGTAATGGTAGACTAAATCTTAGTGCACAAAAAATGTAGATCTCATTAACACATATTTTATGTCAAATTTATCTTTTTATGGAGAGAACCATTTCTAAGATATTTCTTGTTATTTATTTGATTTTTCCAATTAATTTTCTCAAATATGAATATGTTACTCATGTTTTTATCTCATGGCCATAAATCTCATATTCCCCTTGTATCTACAAGAAATTTAGTAATAAAATAGTTTGTGCAAATGTTTATTTCGTAACATGAAGTGGAAAGAGGAATAATCCTTGTAAGAATAGTTTGTATAAGAGTACAGAAAGTCATGAGAGTGCTCACATCAGATTAGTTTAAGAAATTGGTCTGTGTGTGTGCGTATGTCCATGTGTCTATGAACTACATAACTCAAAAACGAAAAGTCTGTTAAATACCAAACTTGTAATTTGAGTTCAGCACCTTCCAAGGATGTGACCTGAAGCTTTACAAGAAAATGCTCTACTCTGAACTGTCCTTTACATGGAACACTTTTTGAAAATTTTATTTTTAAAAAAAATGACTAACAATTTTGATTAAAATCCCATATGTTTAAGATATTTTCATCTCAAATGAAATGTATATTTTGAAGTTGCTGGGAATGCCTTCAGAAGGCCTCTTCATTCTGAATGGCTTTTGTATACCTGGTAAACCATAAGAGGTAGACAAAATCCTATTGCACAAAAAATGTAGATTTTAAAATACACTATTTCTGTCAAATACTGTTCTTTTGTAGTGAACCATTTTGTTGATATTCCTTGTTATTTGTTTGAATTTTTTCTAAATATTGTGCTGTAGCAGACTTATGTTTATTCATTAAACATTCTTCATTCATTAAACATTTTTCTTCTTCTTTTCCTCTCCCTTGTGCCCTTTCAAGCGTCAGGTTTCCTCAGCCAGTTATGATCCATTCTCTATACTTTGTTGTATCCCTAGTTAAACTCAGGTTCAGGTAGGAAGGCGGGTGGAAGTTAGATTCGTGCATAGAAAGAGACAGAGCTATTGATGGAGCTGTTGCTGTATTGTTCCGCTTCTGGAGGGCAGTCAAGCATTCTGACATGTTACTAGAAGTTCATCCAAGCACAATAGCATGTTCTTATCACAAAGATTAAAAAACCCTTAGATAAAAGGAATAAAATATGTTGTCATTGGCTTCCCTTGAAATATGTTGCACTGTTAATAGCCCAACTCCACACTCACTTGCTATGTTCTCCTGACCTTTTGGTAACGCCTGACCCAGAACCACGGACTACTTCACTGTTCATGTCCAACTTTTTTAAAATAATTGTACACACGATACACAATTTCTCTTGCCTGCCTATGCGACACCTGATATATTGTTGTATCCTCCATTATAGTTCACACTAGCACTTTATTTTACCACTTATTTCCCAGCAAACGAAAGACAACTTCAAGAAGCAAGTAGAGAACAGCTGTGCTTGTATGTGAACACTTAAATGAAGTGCATTGGCTGTTTAAGTCATGTGACGTTTCCAAGTTTCTACGCAACTAGCAAATGACCACCTTGCTAGCTGAATTTGAGTCTAGTTGTTTAGCTTCCCTCAAAGTCTTTCCTCTCTTATTTACTATTTTCTCTACATAATCCCTCAGTTCTGTTCTTGGTCTTCCTCTCCATCTTCTTCCTTCTCCCTGTGTCGGTTTCCTGCTCTCATTTCAACATTCACACCCACTAAATAATAGCTTTTGCGATTTTTACTTTAGAAAATTTTAAAATAACTTGATTTTACACATGTTGCTATTGTGTACATTTCATGTGTATACTGAACTGTATTTTTCCATCATACTTATAAAAATAAGATTGCAGATGCTGATATTTTGCTTTCAGTGTAATGTGTGCATTAAATGAAATAATCAGGTTGCATAACAATTGAAAAATGCATATATATATTTATTTATTTAAATTTGGATTAAATATAATTCTCACAGCATTAGAAACATGGGGAACTATGAACTTTGTTGCTTTCTTCAGCACTCAAATTGTTCTTCTTTCTTAAATAACAAATATTTGTCATTATTTGTATTAATTTCTTTTTACAGTGTGGCTGCCTCTGGCATAACTGTTGAGACCATGGAAGTCGTGGTTACTGTGTCAGCATGTGCACTTGTAGCAGTTTTCATTGGTGCCTTAGTGATGCTGGTAATAGTGTGTTGTCGTCAGAGAGATTCAGCAGGATTTATCAAAAAAATTGAAATGAGGTGCTGCTCTATGCCAAAATGTTATTAAATAAGTTCTTATTTGTGAGTTTGATTTATGAGTCACTCATAAATCATAAAGTGACTCATAAATCAAACTCAAAAATGAAGAATACTTCACTGTTAATAATGCTTCTGCTTTTAATATATAAGTACTTATTTTACTTAATTTCTCCTTTTTTTATTTTAGTTCTAATATTAAGGTTATATTAGAAATGTTGATCTTGGTGCAAGGTGTTATGTTAACTTGTTTTACATCTAGTCTTAATTACCAGTATTATTTTTGTTTTTTATCACTTTGGTTTATACCCAGTTTATCTGAAATTGTAGTCATTGTGTTTGTCTAGCATGCAGGGTTAAATGTACTTTGTCAGTGGTTCTCAAAACTGAACATAATTATATGGTACTTCAATCCCATACTATAATAAGCAATGATGGACTACCATATCATTCTAACTAATCCTTTCTAGGTCGAGACTTACTGCCTGGCTGCTGCATTCCCCAACCCTACCCACCATAGGCATATGAGTGGGGACAATGTCATCTTAGCTAGGTGAATCATGGTTGCCACTAATGGTGTAGTCTAAGGGGTTTGGGCTTGTCTTCAGAACAGTTATTGTACTGAAATTTATTGCATTGATTACATTACCTTCAAAGATTATAGTGAATCATTCAGTAAATTTTATCAAACACATTTCAGCCATTTTTAATGGATTATCTGTTATGTAATTTTATGTTATTAGACGAGAAAAGCAACTAATACCACCAGATGAAGCTGAAGTAGAACTAGGAGAAGTGCGATTGCACCCAGATATAGAGCAAATACTTGCAGATGAGCAGTGGATTGGTGATGCTACAGGCTTGGTACCACATTGTTTAGCTGTTTTGAAAATTTGTCACATGCTCACAGAGAGACTTGCTACTCTTGCAATGGGTTCCCTAACACAAGGCAGAACACTGCAGGATATTGTTGAGGTTGGTATTAACTGTAACTTTGTAATATCCAACAAAAAGATCTGATGTGATTTTCTCCAGTACCCTCTTGACTTTTAAAGCTATTTTATAAATTGGGTATTATATAAAAGTTTAATCTCCTGTCTGCTTCTTGGTTATCATAATAAATAGTTTAAATATTGTCAAATCGGCTTTTCATGTGGCCTGCAGAGAGATTGTCGCCATTGCTTCTATTGCGGAGGGTAAGTGTCAAGTTAACATCATGGGTGTGCCCATGGGTAGAGCAAGAGTAGGGGAATCACTCTGCCTGTTGTGTATTTGCTGGAGGAGCGGTAGAGGCACATCCTCGAGAGCAACCGTGAGCGGATGTCATGAAGCCAGAAGTGAGTCATATTATTATTACAATGCAAAAGACCTTTTGAGACTAATGCAAGGAGTTTCCCTTTCCAGAAGCATCTCCCACATGGGACAGGTATACATATAAAGCCGATGTGAGGCCTGGAAGACTGAGTGATAGAGAGAGAGAGAGAGAGAGAGAGAGAGAGAGAGAGAGAGAGAGAGAGAGAGAGAGAGAGAGAGAGTAGTACAGAGTAGTACTGAGAGCAGTGTGTTTGGTGCTTAGAGCTTTGAGTTGAGTATAGCTCCGTGGGTAGAAGTCAGTGCTGAGGAGCAGTTCTTGAATCAGTTGGTCAGTGAGCTGTGCATAGAAATGACGTTCCAAGCTCCATGAGGAAGGAGTTGGCAGGGCATGGAACAGTGCAGGAACCAGTTCATAGTCAGTAAGTGCAATTCCATAATAAGGAATCGATGGGCTGTGGAAGAGGCAGTGAAGCAATTTTTGTGCGAATATCAGAGTTGTGTTCAGAATTGGCATGTAGCTCCATCTAAGAGGTGACACTTGTGTATATGACAAAAAGATTACCAGAAACACAAAGGGTGTGTGCTAAATAGTCATAAAGAAACATTGTAGAGACTTGTCAGTGAGGGTATTTGTGTAAAACAGAGGCTGATTGAACATTAGCATTGGGCTAACGATTTAGTGACAAATAAAGTGTGATGTGAACATTTTCATCTTTTATCTCAATATATATTTTGTTATAGGTACAGCAAGAATACAGAAGGCTGATATTGATTGCTGATTTGTTCATATAATTACACTAAGCTAGGTATTTTATGCCCTTTTCATGAGCTATAAGAAACTTACCACTTAGAGTCAACATGAAAAATTCAATGCCATGGCCAGGATTTGAACCACGGATCTCCTGGTTTCCATCCAGTTGTTTAGGCTAAGCTATATAGGCTAAGGTTTTTGATAAGAGTCAACATGAAAAATTCAATGCCATGGCCGGGATTTGAACCACGGATCTCCTGGTTTCCGTCCAGTCGCTCTTAACCTTTGGGCTACCATGGCCTATATACGGCGAGTGTGGAGAAATGATTAATTTCCATCAATTAACTAAAATAATAAGAGTTAAATGATGAAGCCTGGGACTGAAGTACTTACAATAGTAAGTCGCCACAAACGGTGTATCTCGGATGCCAGAGCCCCTAGTGGTCTACCGGGGAAATATATGAGTCAACTGGAGAATTTAATGTCAGGACAGCACGTTGGCCATGGTAGCTCAAAGGTTAAGAGTGACTGGACGAAAACCAGGAGATCCGTGGTTCAAATCCCGGCTATGGCATTGAATTATTAATGTTGACTCTATCAAAAACCTTAGCCTATATACGGCTAGTGTGGAGAAATGATTAATTTTCATCCATTAATTAAAATTACCACTTAGTATTTCAGTGTGCACTGGTTTGAAAGTTTAAATTAACAGCAGTGAGTACTTCACAAATGGTTAATGCTGCAAACGTCTTTAATCAACATAAAATGCATATTTTAATAAGATCTGAATTTTTCCAGTAAAAAGAGTGCTTTTTATGTGAAAGGGCTTACTGAATTTTTTCAATTATGTAAAACTCAGTGAGATAAAACAGCACAGTGTCGTAGCTAATTACAGAGAAAAAAATCTAAGAAATGATTTTATTTGTAATGCCATATCATGGACTTAATTTTAATGAGATTGGATAGTCTCTTTTGAAAAAATAAACAAAATACTTGTACTTTTTGGTATTCTTATATCTAAAATGCCTGAAATGTGCTTTCTTCCAGGCATCTTAGATACAAGAATACCAAAAAGTCTGCAATAGCAGCTCATTTCTGGTCCGAAAAATATGAGTTTGAAGGAATAACTTAACTACTAAATAATGTACAAAAACAGAGGGAGCTTGTCATCTGGGAGAACATCTGCATAGAAAAGCACAAAAATCAACTAATGAATTTCGAAATCCTGCCAGACAACTCTACATTTAGATTCATCAAAAATTAACAGATGGCAGCAACAACTCCAAAACTACCCACACCACTGGATTTAGCATCAGTCGCAGCAGAGCCAAAGATGCAAGCGATAGTTTGTGAAACATATTCTCAATATAGGTACATAATGAAGCTTATGTGTTAAAATACAACTCATCTTGAATTTAGTTAAAAATGGTTTTATTTAATGTTAGGGTACTTTTATTTCACTTTTTTCCATCTAAAATGCTTCAAAGGGGTCAGTTTGATCCCTAGTTATAAAATAGTGTTTGAATATTGTTAACATTCTGTTATAAGTAGTTATCATTGAAGCATTGTTCTTGCGTTTCCATAAACAAACATTGGAATTTTTAATTCAAAACCAACTAGTTATATTCAAGGATCCAGCTGCATAATTAATCAAATAAACATGTTTCAATACATATTTTATATGTATATATTGCCATAAACATAGGTTTTAATAAAGCTTTTGCTGTATTGTTTAATTGGAAATTGCTAAACAAATGACATGCATTTTAAATTTTATTCACTGAACAAACTGAACTTTCTGTGTCTAAAGAACTTATTTCTTGTGGCTGGCACATGCTATTTCACTTTTACTGTTTGCTTCCCACAAACCATTTTCTTGCATTCATAGTATTTATTAGTATTTTTGTATCTGTAACATAGTTTTTGTAACTGGCATTTTCAAAGTTTAGAAGGAAGCTTATATTTTTCTTTCATGTGCTCAGATCTAAGCTCCTTTGCAGGAGTGAACAGGTTGTTGCAGGAATTGGTTTTGTAAAATTTTGCTGTCTGTGAAGACAACCCAGAATAACACTACAACATTTATTCCTGCTAAATCAAGAACATTGTAACCTGTATATATATATATTTTTACCCAGCTCAAGAAACATAAAGTAATCCACAAACTCACTTATTTTCAGGACAATAGTTATCCTTGCCAAGATATGGACATCTGTTTGGCAGATTTTCGAATTCATACATATGTACAGTATACAATTTTTCTATGTAGGCATTCAAAATTCAAAAATTCACTTTTTAGGTAAGAATACAATATAATGATTCAGTATTTTATGTAGACACCCTTTTTGGGGAACTTTCTGTAGTCATTCTGAGTGAGGAATCTTTATATATTTTTTAAATCTTTATATCTTACAGCAATGTAAAATATCAGACTCTTGCAGCAAGTGGTCAAACTGTGATGTTCTAGCCATGGAAGTTGAAGCTAAAGGTATGCACTTAAAACTTATGCTGTCCTCATGCATATATCATAACAGAATTTATGTGTGAGGTATTGTATATATTACTAAATGTTTTGGCTTTCAGAGAACCTTCTTCAAAGATGAATGAAAGATGAATGTTGAGTAACTCTAAATTCTATGAACTCTCAGCTCATTTGAGCATCATTTCACCTATTTCATTCATTGTCTGATATGACATATTGGAACATGTTAATTGAAGAAAGAAGATTGACTATTTATCTGATGGCTTGTTTTTGTAATGTAAAGATTTTTTTTGAGATTAGCTTTTAGATGTTGATCCCCACAGCTCCATGCCGTATGTAATAATTGAATGAATGAAAGCAAAATAGACTATCTTGGTAGTTTCAGCTGATATAAACTTTGATAAATTACATAGAACAAAAGGGGCTGATGATAATTTCATTTCAGTTTTATTAATATGTTTATTCCAAGTTAATTTACTATCAAGTGTTAAACCATATATAGGTATATATATTTTCTCATCTTTCTTCTACATACATTTTCATTGATACATTGACATTTGTAACATTTCTTTCACACAATAATAAAATGACTTATTTACATCTAATATACCCTTCCTACCTGCTTGCCTCAAGTCGTGGTTTCAATACACATAACCCCTGGTTTTCTGGGTATTGATGACCCTCCTCTCCCTTGTATCCCTCGTTCTAGTTTTTCAGCCCTTAATTGTTAGTTATTCTTCATCAATCTTAACCATTTCTCTCTAACTTTCCCCAGATATTCACCTATATTTCTTACATTCTTTTCTCCTTTTACCAATAACATTTTCTTTATTATTAATACCTCCCCCCCCTCCCTAAAACTGCCCCACTTTTGTTGCCAAATTTGTTCTCTCCATATCTCTGTTTGCAATAAAGTGTACTATACCAATCTGTATCCTCTTCTTCACACTTTGGGCATTTCCCTGTATCGTTATCATATCTAATACCTTTCAAATTTCTAACTCCTGTCCTTGCCCAGGCAAATCCTTCTTGCCCTGACTTATTACACACATCGTACTTCTCCTTCCTCTACGCTGTCTTTATTTCCCTATATCTCCTCAATGATCTTTTCTCGCTTACACTGGCAAATATAACTTGGCTATCTAAATCTTCCAACATTAATTCTACCTCTTTCCAAAAGCCCCTATAATAATACTCCTCGTTTCTCCAAATATGTCCCATACTCAAGACTCTCCCCATTTGCTTCTCATCTGCAAAAGAAGACATTCCTGGATAATATTGCTTTCCTCCAAATTGGCAACTCTCTATAGATATTTCAATGCCCTTGAGACAATTTTAACCCTTGTTGAAGGTCTTCCCAACTATAATTGTGCTGCCCCATTAGATGAAGCTACCGGCAAGCCCAAACTGTATTTAGAGAATGATCTGTTAATAATGTCCACCTCTTCCCATGCTTCGTCCACTCCCCATATCTCTGCCCCATGCAACATTTTATTTTCTACTATGGTGGTATAAATCCTTTCCAACCATTTGACATTGTCAGGTAATTTCCTTAAGCATGCTCTTACAATACTCGTGGCCATTTTACCTTTTGCTAGAACCAATTTTTTCTACAATTCCTTTCTTGGAAGTGTTGAAAACAGTGTTGTTATAATAAATTAAATTTAAAGGGAGTCGATTAATGACACTAAACAACACCTACTTTTAAATTTTTCCAGAACATGTTTCAGAGACTTTACCTCCATCCTCAACCGGCCATCGACTGGTTCTCATTGGTGTAGCTGACGATATTTTGTCATAGGTCTCTGGTGGCGGTTCAAGGAACTTGCTGAACAAATCTTTCTGGGGGATGTCGAAATTGAATACTTTGTTCCTATTTTTTGAAATGAAGATTTGTTCCCATGTGGATAGTTCTTGTTTTCCTGATGTATGTTTTAGTAGTTTTGGTTCTGGATTTATGTTATGGTTTTTTTTTTTTTTTTTTTCCCTCCAAAAATGTGTGGCAACTGCTGATTTTTCTAATTGTTTATATTTTATGTTTCTAAAGTGTTCCTTTGCTCTTGTTTCTAAGTTTCTTTTGGGTTTTCCAATATAAATTTGACTACAGTCACTGCATTCAATTTGATATATACCAGATTTTTTGTTAGATGGAATGGCATCTTTGATGTTTGAGCAAATTAGGTTTTTTAAGGAGAAGTGGTTGACTGGTGCTAGTTTAACTATCCACAAGAACTATCCACATGGGAACAAATCTTCATTTCAAAAAATAGGAACAAAGTATTCAATTTTGACATACCCCCGAAAGATTTGTTCAGCAAGTTCCTTGAACCGCCACCAGAGGAGACCTATGACAAAATATCGTCAACTACACCAATGAGAACCAGTCGATGGCCAGTTGAGGATGGAGGCAAAGTCTCTGAAACATGTTCCGGAAAAATTTAAAAGTAAGTGTTGTTTAGTGTCATTAATCGACTCCCTTTAACCAATTTTTTTCTGTTCAGTCCATTTACCATTACAGCTCAGTCTTATCCCCAAATAATCAAATCTCTTTATGACCTCTATTTCTCTTCCATATATCTCCCATTTCTCATCTTTATGCAATCTATAACCTTTCTTAAAAACCATGATCTTCGTTTTGTTTTCGTTAACTCTCAACCCCCATTTTTGGCAATAAATAACTACTTATTGCTTCAATTGCCCTTCTCAGCCCTCCAACAGATATAGAACCAACTACTAAGTCATCTGCAAATAGCAACCCTGGGATTTCTTTGTTATGAATAACTGGTGAGTGAACACTATTTTTAACAATCTCCTCTAGAATATCATCTATAAAGAGGTCAAATAGCACCGGACTCAGTTTACATCCGTCTTACACCCACCTTGCTCTCTATACAATCATTTACTTTGTTTCCCTGCAGCTTGATGCAGAACTCATTATCGTGATATATTTTGCGCAGTATTTCAATAAATTTACAAATTACCCCTTTGCTGTTTAATTTTATCCACAATGCCTCTCTATCAAATGTACCAAACGCTTGCTCTAAATCAATAAATGCCATATAATTCCTTCCCCTTTTATTGCTTAAATATTTGTCTATGACTGTTTTGATGATAAAAATATTATTAGTTGTTCTCCCTGGTCTAAATCCTGCTTGGAACTCTGATAGCTTCTTCTCCTTCTCTACCCACTTCTGTAGTCTGTTTGCTAAAATACTTGTAAAAGATCTTCCCTATAACAGAAAGTAAGCTGATCCCCCAATAATTTGCTGGGTCACTTTTACTTCCCTTTCCTTTGTAAATTGATACTACCATGCTTATCCTCCACTTCTTGGGAACCTCCCTCGTTTCCAGTATTTTATTAAATAGCCTTGTTACTATTTTTCTGTGCATCCCCTCAGCAGCTTATACCTTCCAAACCTCCCCTGGTATACCATCAATCCCACTGACTTTGTTGGCTTTTAACTTCCTAGTTTGTTCACATAACTCGTCGTCTGTAATTTCTCCATATAGATCATTTATTAAATACTGACTTCCCTGGAATTGCGTTTCCATTACCTGTAAACAAGTCTGTCCTAATAAATTTTTAAAATGCTCACACCATTGTTCTGAACTTAATATCCTCATTTCTTGCCCCCTCTTTATGTAGGCTTTTAACTATTGACCATATCTTTTTGGTATCATTAGTTTTTGCTGCCTTATTTAACATTCTACCTATTTTTATTCCCCATTCCCTCTTCTTTTCCTCCATCAGGCATCTATATGCCCATATAAGTGTCAACAAATTTTCTCTCTCCTCTCTTGCTCCTGACTGTCTCCACCTCCTCAACTCTTGTCTTACTCTCATTTTAGCCATTTTACAATCCTTATCAAACCAACACATATTTTTATCTTGAAAACCTACTATATTCATTCCACCCCCCACCCTCTTTACACGATATTCTAACACTTACACAGCTTGCTCTATTTTATTGATATTTACTAAACCACTTACTCTCACTTGCAGTATTTTCCTCCCTTCTGAATTTAGTTCCTCACAAAAAGTATCATGCTTTACCTCTCTCCATTTATATATTTCCACAACACTTAGACAATGAGTGCCTACTTCTGTAAAGTTTCTACTAACTTCTCCTAATTTCAGTTTCACTGGAAAATGGCAACTCCCTGTTATAACAATCATAATCTCAAAATCTATTATCCAGTTGTCAATCCCCAGAGAGCACATTACCATGTCCACCACACTCTGGCCATTTCTATTAATAAATGTATATTCCCCTTCTGTATCCAACCCTTTAAACCCATTACAAATCATAAGATTCTGCTCCTCACAAAAATCTAAAAGCTTCCTCCCTTCACTATTGATAACCTTATCTTTGCTCTGTCACATATCTGATGCATACTCTTTATCATATTCTCCACTTTATTCAGTTTAACTTGGTTATCCCCAATCCTTGCATTTAAATCCCCTACAATTATTATTTCTACACTTCCGTATTTATTTTTCAGTTCCTTGATTCCCCAACTTAATTTTCTGAACACATTTGCATCAAAATCTGATGTAGATGGTGGATTATAAACTATAGCAATACACACCATTCCTCCTTTCTTAAATATATCACTCATGGATAGCCACAACCCCGATTTACTCTATAGGTCCTTTTCTTCTCTCACCTTGCACTCCTTATCTACCCTTAAAAAACATCCTATACCACTTGAGGCTCTGCCCCTTCCGTGACTCTTCATGCCCTCAATACTATAAAAAGTACACCCTGAAATCACTATATTTACTCCCCTTTCTAACCATGTTTCCACCACCAATAACATGTCACATCCTTTCAACACAGTTTGAACCTCACCACTGCAGACTTTTTCATATAAACCTTCCACATTCCAAGGCACCACCGAAAACTGGAATCCCTATACTGACCCCTTTCTTTCAAATGCATATTTTTCTAAATTCACTTGCTGTCTTGTCCGCACCCGCTCTTTTAGTTCCAAAATACTGCCCGAAGGCATTGAAACTACATTCAAATCTTCCTGATTCCAGCTGACTCCTTTATCTGTTGTTCCACTAGCCTCCCCTCCCACAGTTACCACCAGCTGATCTCTTGAGCCATGTACATCTTCTTTCATGTATGATGCCGTCTGCTTTACTCGCCTATCCGGTGATGTTACTGGTGACGAAACTGTTCTCCTCTTCCTATACTGTTGTGGCATTGATGCCACTGGTGACATACCTCCTGTCACCCTACTCTGTTGTTCTGAGGTTGCCACCGTTGCTTCCGTATGCCTTTCTTGATGATATAGCATCTGATATATATGTATATGATATAGCATCTGTTGATGATGTAAAATCTCTGTCACGTGCCGCACGTAGGATGTAGTTCCCCTCCCATGCTATGTAATGCTGACTGAGTTCCTGTTTCACACCATCTATCCATAAGTGCATCCCTTTAACAAAGGCTTTTTTGGTACAAAAGTGAATCAAGAATATATTGACACATTGCTTCACTCACACTGTTTATTCACAGGACATGTTTCAAGAGCTCTTGCTCCTATCCTCAGCTGATACTCGATTGTCGAGTATCAGCTGAGGATAGGAGCAAGAGCTCTTGAAACATGTCCTGTGAATAAACAGTGTGAGTGAAGCAATGTGTCAATATATTCTCGATTCACTTTTGTACTAATTTGTGCTTCACTGTCCCTACGCTTCTTTCAAGTTTATACTTTGAAAGGCTTTTTTACTGGCTTCTCTTGCTTTTTTCATTTCCATTAGTGCTATCGATTTTAATTCCCTCTGTTTCTTTCCCAGATCTTGATCAATGAATAGTTTTGCCCCTTTTAGCTGTTTACTGCTCCTTAGCACTTCCCATTTGAATTTCATTGTTGCAGTTTTAACTGTTATGGGTCTTGGACTTGGTCCTTTTCGTCCTATCCTGAAACAGTCAACTATTTCCCATCCTACCAGCTTCAACATTTAATTTCTCTTGAAACAGCTCTTCTACGTCCTGTCAGGCTCTTATGTCCCTTTTCTCTTTCACACCAAAGATAATCAAATTCGGTTTCCTGTTTCCTTCCTCCAAATTATCTAGACATAGTAATCTTCCTTTACACTCTTTTATTTCATCCTTTATCTCGTCCTCAAATTTTTCCAATGCTAATTTGACCTCATCAAACTTTTCTCCCATTCTTTCTCCTAGTCTGCTTTCCATACTTTTCATTTCCTTGGTGATATTTTCCAGCATTTTGCCTATCTGTTCCATTGTTGGTCCAGGATTTAATTCTACTCCTCCAATAACCAAAAGAGTGCATATTACCAAGATAAACCACCAATTTATGCCCTTTGTGCCTTGTTCTTTCTTCTTAAATTTAATTTTGCTGGCATCGAAAGCACTTATCCTCGCTCGGTACATTTGTATAACTATCATCTTTGTTCACGAGCGCGCGCGCGCGCGTGCGCGCACTAACATATCCGACCTCTCTCGCATCCGGCAAACAAGTCCAGTGTTAAACCAAGAACATCCACATTATCAGTAGGTAGAACCATATCACTGTCCAAGTATATATGAAGCTCAAAATGAGTGGTTTTAAAATTAAAAACTATTAATTCACTTTTTTGTTGTTGAAATAAACACATAGTTTAGAGTTATTAAAATATTGAGTTATACTATTTACAATTTCATTCATTTGTATTTCTAGGTTATTAAGGTCTTTATCCTTAAATCCCATCGTTGTATCATAAGCATAGAGATTTAAACTGACATCATTAGGAATTACATTGGCAATGTTATTTATGTACAAAATAAACAATAGTGGTCCCAAAATGGAGCCCTGAAAAACACCCGATACAATGTTTTTACTATGGGATGTAAAGATTCCCTGGGTAGTATTTAATTCTGTGAATTGAGTTCTATTAGTCATATATGAGCTTATTAGGTTATATGCAATACCTCTAAATCCAAGATGATATAATTTATTAAGTAAAATTGTTTTAGCAACTCAATCAAATGCTTTAGTAAGATCCAACAGTACACCAGCAGTGTAACATCCATTTTCAACAGCATCAATTATATATTCAGTGAAAGAAGTATATGTCGATATACTGCCGATATTATCAACATGCCTTGAATGAAACCATTTTGGCAGGTAGGTAATAAGCGAAAGTGGTTTAAAAATTTAATAATCCACATGTATATTATTTTTTCAACTACTTTAGATAAGGATGGTAATACTGAGATATGTCTGTAATTATCTTCTTCAGTTCTGTTGCCCTTTTTAAATAAAGGAACTATCCTGGCTATTTTTAAATCTTCCAGAAATATCCCTTTTGATAAGATTGCATTAATAATATCAACTAAGGGTGTGTGTTTGGAGGAATTTAGTAACAGTGACGTCAAAATTAATATAAAATTATTTGTGGTTGGTTTATTGACACTCGTCACTTACTTTTTCATATATTTATGAGAGACTAGTTTCAAAGGCCCTGGCCAGGGCCAGGGCCTTTGAAACTAGTCTCTCATAAATATATGAAAAAGTAAGTGACGAGTGTCAATAAACCAACCACAAATAATTTTATATCAACTAAGGGGTTAACAATAGCATTACTTACATGCTTTGATTGCTTTAATGGGTATTTTATCATATCCAACACTGCTTGTTGGTTTGAGCTTGTTTATAACATTAAGCATTTCAGAGGTGTTAGTTGGCTCTAGAAAACTAGACTGACTGGTGTTATTACTAGTTGTATAGTTAGTCATGCCAGTATGAACTATATTTTAGCTATATTTGAGCCAGTAGATATAAAATGATCATTAAATAAATTAACTACTGTTTGTGGGTTGTTTATCAGGGAGCCATTTTGAGTGATTTCAATGTTATTTTTAGCATCAGCTATTTGTTTACCGCTAAAGTTATTTATTATTTGCCAAGTTGTTTTTATCTTATCAGAAATAATGATTTTGTTATTGAAGTAATTTTTCTTTGCAAGTTTAACTTGTTTGTTCTTTGTTATTGGACAATAAATGTTAAAATAATACCTAAATATGTTAAGAACGCACTTAAATGTTTTATTTACATCAGTTTTAAGCTTAACATCAGTCCATGACTCCGACTCAGGACTCCATTTAGAGTTAACAAATTTGAATCACAATTGTTAACGTATGCATGACCGATCATACTTTTCTTTCAGTTTGCCACCTGTTTAGTTAAAGTCATGTATCAGTAGACATTGAGCATAATTTTATATATATAAGTGTGTAACACTGAGACCTGCATATAATTTGAAGCTATATTGGTAATAATATTATCAATAACCTTCTGAGTATTGTCTGTTCGTCTAGTTACATCATTTATTGTATATCTCAAGTTGAACTGTTCAAGAATATTGTGTAGGCATCTGGATTGTATTTGTTGTTTGTTTTGAAAATCTATGTTAAAATCTGTAATATTATTATATTACAGTTTAAGTTAAACATCAATTTATGAAGAAGGTTTAAAAGCTGGTTTTGAAAAATTTTAAAGTTGCCAATTGGGGGTCTGTACAGGCCAATAATATAGAATGGATTAGTTCCATAAATTTATTCCAGATATTTCAATATCGCCTTTTTGATTAAAACTTTGTAAATTAAGGACCTGTAACTTAGTATAGTTATGATACATTTTATTTTGTTGTTTAGCATATATTGCTACCCCATCTTTTTGTTTATGAGGTCCACAGTAATTGGATATTAATTTTAAATTGGGTAGAGATATAAAATCTATTTCGGTTTCTCCTAAACTATACTCAGACAATATTAAAATAGTATCGCGGCACTGGGCATAAATGTGTCGGCACAAATCGATAATAGACGGCAGATAATGTTTCACGAGCTTGCATGAGCAGTTAACGATAACGTGGCGAAGTGATCACAAAAGCGGCAAACAATGTTATCTCAGATAACCACAGGTAGGGTTTCATGTTTGGAAATTTCTAGAGATATCTCGATTGTTTTCTTATTTGTGCGAGAATGTTCTCGACTTATGATTGGACATATAAAAAGGATTGTGACACACCAGAGTAGTAGTTGTGAAATGACAGATAGCCAGCTGTGTTGTTGTAACAAGAGCTAAAGATGTAATCTGCTGTCACTGTTTGTTATTGTGATCGACCCTGTAAGACTGTATATATGTGATTTAATGTTCTTACGTGTATTGCTACGGAAATAAAGGAGATTTTTAATTTCTGCAACTCAGCCTTTTAATTCTACGAACCCACAAAGTTACAATAGGTATCTGGATTTTCGTCTTCAATGAGCAGTTCGATGTGATGTACCTTATTCCTTAAAGAATTAATGTTAAGATCTATTAACTTTAAACTAGAAAATTGTTTGCTTTTATCCTTTTTACATGATTGAAAGTTTACAAATTGAGGTTATGTCCGTGTTTACCTTGACGATTTCCTCATTTATTTTTGAGTTATGGGCCATATCATGTCTTTGAGGAAGTTTTACTACCACTACATTTGTGTTTTCTGTCTTCTTCAAGATATGTTTCATGTCTTTTTTAATGTCCAATGCTTTCCCACTTCCAATGTTATTGCTGCCGGCAATAATAACCACTGCATCTGCTTTTGTTAATTTAGCACATTCACTTATGATATTTTGTGTAACTTCGGCGAAGGAGGCGCCAGGTTTTACAGTACCTGAGGCTGGCGGAATTTGTTTATCCTTATTTAGGTTAGGTATCAAGCCACAACCATGACTATTGGCGAATATATGCACGTTTCCCTGTGGTTTTTCATCCTGGAGCCACTGAAGAGGTTGAAAGCGATTATTCATAGTTATTTTAGTTAATTGATGGAAATTAATCATTTCTCCACACTAGCCGTATATAAGCTAAGATATTTGATGGATAGAGTCAACATGAAAAATTCAATGCCATGACCGGGATTTGAACCACGGATCTCCTGGTTTCCGTCCAGTCACTCTTAACCTTTGAGCTACCATGGCCAACGTGCCTTCCTGACATTAAATTCTCCAGTTGACTCATATATTTCCCTGGTAGACCACTAGGGGCTCTCGCATCCGAGATACATGAAAAATTCAATGCCATGGCCGGGATTTGAACCATGGATCTCCTGGTTTCCGTCCAGTCGCTCTTAACCTTTGAGCTACCATGGCCAACGTGCCTTCCTGACATTAAATTCTCCAGTTGACTCATATATTTCCCCGGTAGACCACTAGGGGCTCTCGCATCCGAGATACACCGTTTGTGGCGACTTACTATTGTAAGTACTTAAGTCCCAGGCTTCATCATTTAACTCTTATTATTTTAGTTAATTGATGGAAATTAATCATTTCTCCACACTAGCCGTATATAGGCTAAGATATTTGATGGATAGAGTCAACATGAAAAATTCAATGCCATGGCCGGGATTTGAACCACAGATCTCCTGGTTTCCGTCCAGTCGCTCTTAACCTCTGAGCTACCATGGCCAACGTGCCTTCCTGACATTAAATTCTCCAGTTGACTCATATATTTCCCCGGTAGACCACTAGGGGCTCTCGCATCCGAGATACACCGTTTGTGGCGACTTACTATTGTAAGTACTTAAGTCCCAGGCTTCATCATTTAACTCTTATTATTTTAGTTAATTGATGGAAATTAATCATTTCTCCACACTAGCCATATATAGGCTAAGATATTTGATGGATAGAGTCAGCATGAAAAATTCAATGCCATGGCCGGGATTTGAACCACGGATCTCCTGGTTTCCGTCCAGTCGCTCTTAATCTTTGAGCTACCATGGCCAACGTGCCTTCCTGACATTAAATTCTCCAGTTGACTCATATATTTCCCCGGTAGACCACTAGGTGCTCTCGCATCCGAGATACACCGTTTGTGGCGACTTACTATTGTAAGTACTTAATCATTTCTCCACACTAGCCATATATAGGCTAAGATATGTGATGGATAGAGTCAACATGAAAAATTCAATGCCATGGCCGGGATTTGAACCATGGATCTCCTGGTTTCCGTCCAGTCGCTCTTAACCTTTGAGCTACCATGGCCAACGTACCTTCCTGACATTAAATTCTCCAGTTGACTCATATATTTCCCCGGTAGACCACTAGGGGCTCTCGCATCCGAGATACACCGTTTGTGGCGACTTACTATTGTAAGTACTTAAGTCCCAGGTTTCATCATTTAACTCTTATTATTTTAGTTAATTGATGGAAATTAATCATTTCTCCACACTAGCCGTATATAGGCTAAGATATTTGATGGATAGAGTCAACATGAAAAATTCAATGCCCTGGCCGGGATTTGAACCACGGATCTCCTGGTTTCCGTCCAGTCGCTTTTAACCTTTGAGCTACCATGGCCAACGTGCCTTCCTGACATTAAATTCTCACTACGCAATGCAAAACGCAGATCTCATGAATCCTACGTCTTTTCCCTTCCCTTCCCTTCCCTTCCCTTCCCTTCCCTCCCCTTCCCTTCCCTCCCCTCCCCTTCCCTTCCCTTCCCTCCCCTCCCCTTCACTTTCGTTCGCTACGTCCCCTCACAGCTCTGCACCACATGTGTTTACTGCTGTTCGACGTATGTATTGCAAGTATCGCTGAACGACCATTCCAGGCCTTGCCATAAACGGTTCCATTTGCACCACCGAAGAAGCTATAGCCAAAACCCTTGCTACCTTTTTTGCTGCTAAAAGCCAAATGGGTAGTTATGACCTGCCCTTTATTCCTATCAAGGAGTCAGCAGAGTGTAGAGTCATTGATTTTAACAGTTACTGTAGTGAGCCGTACAATGAACCCTTTATCGCAGACGAGGTGGCGCATTCTTTGTCCATAGCAAGGTATTTTTCACCTGGTTCTGATGACATCCACCGAGAAAGGCTACTACGTCTTCCACTTGAGGCGCTGTCCTTTCTGTTGGCCATATTTAACCGCATCAGCAGGTGTTCCCGTCTTCCTGACGATTTCCTCGATCTGGAAAAGACACTTCCCTCTAGTTACCGCCCTATTTTTCAGACCAGGGTCGTTTGTAAGACTTTTGAACGTATGAGTAACACTGTGTGGCGGCTAGAAATGAGTAACCTCTTCTGCAATGTTCAATGAGGTTTTTGTCGTCATCGCTTCAGTGTTGAGAATCTTCGATGCCTTTCTCTTGAAGCAACATGAAGTGAGCTTTCCTTGATCTTGAGAAGGCTTATAACACTGCTTTGCACTATGGTGTCCTCTGCACGGTTATGGTTTCGCTGTCATTTAACTACGTTTCTCTCTAACTTTTTGCAACTTCATTGCTTTCATGTCTGCGTAGGAAACACTATTAAGAAAATATCCAGGAAAACGGTGTGTCCCAAGGGTGGATCCTCAGTGTAGCCCTTTTTGCCGTTGCCATCAACGGCATCACTGGTGTCGGTCGTACCAGAATTCCAATGTCACTGTTTATTGACAACTTTGTTATCTACTGTAGCTGTAATAATCTTGAGCATATGGAGCATCCACTGCAACTGACAACACCACTAGTACGGGCACTTTGCATCGGCTTCCGCTTTTCTTCTGCGAAAACAGTGTGTACACTTTCATTGTCTTTGTGGTGTACAACCTCCTCCTGACGTTCATTTCAATGCCACACCTCTTTCCTTTGTTCCATACCTCAAGTTCTTGAGCCCTTACCTCGACGGTAAACTCACGTGGGAGTATCGGATTCGTCACCTTCGTGCGATTGTTCACTTCGAGTCGAAAGGTTTATCTGGAGCACCTTGGGGCGGCGATCACACCGCTATGTTGAGGCTGTACCTCTCCCTAGCCTGGCCCAAAGTAGACTATGGCAGTTTTATCTATGGCGCAGCATCCACCTCTAAACTTCTCTTTTTAGGCACTGTGCATCATACTGGTGTTAGACTTGCCACTTTCTGCACTAGTCGTGTTGAATGTTTGTACACCGATTCAGGCGAACCTCTATTGTCTATTTGACGTTCGGGTTTACTCTGTTCATGTGTTACACAGTTTTCAAGTCACCTAGGTCACCCTTTTTAGATTAGTTCTGTATCCGGATTTCAGTCATCGTTATATGCATCATGGTACTACAACACTCCCTAGCAGAATTCGATTCCACAAACTACTCACTGCACATGCCCTCATATTGCCTCTGTAGAGAAGTTTTCTCTTGGACTTTTTTTTTTCTTGGTAATGTCAGCTGCTTAGTTCGTCCTTGCACTTTCGGATAACGCTAAGATGCTACTCTACAGTTGGTTTTTCATCAAATGTTCACCGAACTAATGGGCCGTTACCGCAACATTACTCCGGTCTTCACTGACGGTTCACAGAAGGGTAGTTCTACTGGTTGCACCTTCTATAGCGGCGAGGCTAAAAAGTTATCGCCTTCCGATGGCACTTTCCTATTTTCAGCCGAGCTGTTTGCAATATTGTATTTCTTACTTTTTATTTCCACCTTAGTTCATGGATGTTTTATTATTTTTTCTTACTCTTCTAAGCGCTGTTCAACCCATGAAACTGTTTTCCAGGTCATCTGCATTGGTTTTAAAAGTACAGATACTCATCTCTCAGTTGCTCAGTTGGGATACCAGATAACTTTTGCATGATCCCCAGGCCATGTGGGCATTGCCAACAATGAGGAGGCGGTTGCGGCTGCTAAGACCATATGCCGTTTGCTGCAGTGTTCCACAGCTACTGTGCTCTATCAGGATGTTCAGCGCTACTTTTGTTGCTTTTTGTTTTTGGCTTGGCAGAATCCTGAAAAGCATTGGTGGGCACTCAACTCCGAAAAATCATGGAGATCAGACCATAAAGCCCTGGCTGACATCTTGCAATGAATCCTGATGGTCTGAGGTTATTCTAATCCGGTTAAAAATAGGTCGCAGACATGACACATGACCATCTTTTGTGTGGTGACCCGAACCCTGTCTGCGTGCCATACACCTCTCTGTCGCATGTGCTCCTTGACAGCCCACAAGCTTGTGAGCGCCAATCCCTCAATATGGTTGACTTACTGTGCTCTATTTTAGGTGATGACCCAATACCTGTAGATAAGGCACCGTGGTTTGTCACCACTATTGATTTTAATATGCAAGTCTAACTTGTTTTAGCTTTACAAGTATTTTAGATTTTGAAACTTGAAATTTGTAATCTTCTCACATTCTAATCTCTTGTGTTTTTTATTCTTTTCCATCTTATATTTAATGTTTTAACTTTTCTTGTGCCCGTTTAGCCACAACATTTTAAGTTTTCAAGATTTTAAGTTCTAATCTCGGGCCCAAATGACCTAGTTGTCAGCAGGCTTTTGAACATCTCACACTCACTCATTGCATGGCCTAAACTGTTGAAATGAAGAGTTTTCTAAATTTGAGTATGTAATATAATGCTGATAAGAGATTTACCAGTCCTTCCTATCATCATCCTAACAGATAATCCTAGAAGACTGGTTCCAGTCTACTTAAAGTTCTCCTGCTATTTCTTCACAGGGCAACCCAATAATCTTTTACCTAATAGTCTGTAATTCGTTCTGCTCATATGCTGGACATGATGGAATCAGTATATTGTGATATTGGTGAATATACTATATAATAGGTTCCATTTTCAGTTTTTGTAGAATGTCTTCATTTCATTGATGGTTCCTCTTAGTCTAGTAGCTATTCAGCACATAAACCTAGTTTCATGGCAGTAATTGCATTTTCATTATACTTTCCTAAGGTTTAAGCTTTGTTGCCATATCAGATGATAGGCCTTGCCACTGTCTTATATAAGAGAGTGTGGGTATATTTTTGAACTAAGGAAGGTTTTATTATAATGTTGATAATGCCAGCAGAGTTATTGAATTTAAAGATGTTTTGTGATATGCCTAGATGGGGTAAAATGAGAAGTTTAAAACCAAGGTAATTCTAAAATGTTGTCATTTATACAGACTATGGTGCATATTGGTTCTTTGCCATGTAGGGTCATTACTGGGTATTTCTATGTAATATTTATTAGACACTTAGTGTTAAATTATAGATTGATTGTTGTAAATCATCTTCTGAAGAATTAGCAAGACAATCATCTACAAAATCAGGAAATCTAGGTTGAATGTTGATTTATAGCTATATATTCATGTCTTGGGTTTTTAAACTATTATTGCATTCATATTAATGTTAACAGAGGCAAGAGAAGACACCCCTATGTTAACCAATCAGAGGTTTTCTCATCAAGTTTTCTTATTTTATCAACTGTATAGATGAAAAATATTGTTAACTAGCAGACCCGGCGAACATCATACCACCAATAAAAGTTGTCTGAACTTGCCTGCCTGCCTATCTGTCTGTTTGTCTATCTGTCTAGCGATCTATATATATTCAGATTAGTTAGTTATTTATTCTGCAATTGGTGGTGAAGTTTAAATACAACACAGTTACAATTAAGTTAATCAATTTAAAGCTTTCTGATAAACAATATATTTTTAATATTTTTTGTATTTTTTTCTGATGCGTAAATATATAAAGATGATGGTTTTCCGACAGGCAAACACGTGACATATAATTGTCCATGAGAGAAACAGAGAAACTCCAAGTTGATACCGAAAAATTCCAACAACTGCCAGTACAATTTATTTATGGTCATTGCAAAAACCAAATGCATGGGAAATTGTGGATGTTTAAAATCAAAAGGTAAATCCGTTGGAATCATCGGAATATGCAGGATCAAGATATCCTCTCCTTTGTATTTTCCCTGGGTGATTGCTGTCTCAAGGTGTTATTCATTATCTTTTTCACAGTTAGTCTCATTCTATTGCACAGTCATGTTTAGTTAATGCTACACAGCATGATCACAACTGATCCTACTTTAATTTTAAATTGTGAAGTGGGAGTCCAGGCATTTCTAATGAATTTAAAAACTCTGGAATAGTTGACTATGTCATCTTGGTTTACAGCTGTGTCAACTGATTTGTATGAAAACAACTCCACCGGAAAAATGGAAAATAAACAATATACATTTTAGTTTCTAAGCAGTGCATATAGTAGACTTTTAGGTATATTTTTATGTTTTCTTATAATGTAAAATGACATATTCTCTGTATGAAATATAGGGGATGAATAAATTGAATTGAATAAATTGAATACCTTATTCTGAAGCTTCCTCAGATTGTGTTGATGAGCAAGTTGATATGGATTTTTCACCAGCAACAGAAACAGTAATTCCAAAATTGTTTAACCAGTCGGAGTTGACTAATCTGATATGAGGCCTCGGCCTCAAAAAGGAAAAGAGTGAGCTGCTAGGTTCACGATTGAAAGAAAAAATCTTCTTGCTCCTGGAACTACCTTTTCTTCATACAGACAGAGATAAAGAGTTCAGGAAGTATTTCAACAGGGAAGAAGATCTGACCTGTTGTGACATTCGAGGACTAATAGAACAGCTAGGGAGTGATTACCAATCGGAAGATTGGAGATTGTTTGTGGATTCCTCTAAAAGGAGCTTGAAGACTGTACTATGATATAATGGAAACATTCTGGTTTCAATACGTGTGGGACATTCCATTTCACTGAAGGAAAATTATCTCACAATGCAAATTGTTTTGGACAAAATCAAATATCATGAGCACAGGTGGGATATATGTAGGGACTTGAAGGCTGTGTGTATTATTCGATTAGGGCTACATGCAGACTACACTAAATTCCCTTGTCATTTATGTGAATGGGACAGCAGAGCCAGGGACAAGCACTGGCCTACACCTACCTAGCCCAAGAGACAAGTGTTGACACCGGGGTTAAACATGTTACAAATGCTGCCTTAGTTGACCCACAAAAGGTTATTTTGCCACCACTACGCATCATACCAGAAATCATGAAGCAGTTTGTTAAGGCCTTGGACAGAAGCAGTCCTTGTTTTCAGTATATTGCAAGCAAATTTCAACATTTATCAGATGCAAAAGTCAAGAAAGGCATTTTGATGGGTCATAAATTAGAAAGCTGCTGAAAAACCCAAACTTTGAACAGACAATGAATGCTGTGAAACTTGCTGCATGGATTTCAATGAGAAACATCATGACAAAGTTCCTAAGAAATGTAAAGAGTGAACAGTACAAAACAATAATGAAAATGATGTTGGATCACATTAAGGATTTGAGATGTAGAGTGAGCCTGTAACTGCACTTTATTTTTATCTCGATTACTTTCCTGAATTAGTGAAGAGATGGAAGAGAGGTTTCACCAAGAAATCAAGGAGGAAGAAAGAAGATATGAGGGGAGGTGGGATGTACCAATGATGGCCAATTGCTATTGGTGTTTGAAAAGAGATGGCAAACATGCAGCAGCCAGATGCTGAGCCATTATTCAAAGAAGACATCTAGGACTGTTCACACTAAAGGTGACCACAATTTTTTCCTGTAATAACATCTTCTGTGTTGTTTCACATATACATTGCCTTCTTCATGAATTCTTTGGTCACATTTAATTGCTGGAGTACAGAAATCACAAACTTGTCCATTTCAGCAATATATGAACCAAGAGTTCTGATTCGACCCTAGGTATTGGCACTTATATACATGAAACTTGTGTTTATTTGGCACCCTCTCACTATAGTGGAATAGACATGTCATGGACTGTTCACAAAATATCACTATATTTTCTCTATGATATTTCCAAATTTATCTTAATTTTTTCAGTACTTTTTATTCCCATATCTCTTATTTTGGAGTACTTATTGCAAGAAAACCTGATGTAATACATAGAAACTGATAACGGATTTGTGATCAGTGACCCAAAATGAGTTAAGATCACATGTCACATCTCTTGCCGCAAGAAAAACATTTCAAAATGCTAGGTAGTATTATTTGATGGTAATATTTCTATAAGTGTATTACAGTTTACATGGTTTATTACAGTTTACATGGTTACAAGGCTATACTTTACATAGCAGAAGTAAATGGGTACAACAAAAGTCTGGTATTTAAGAAAATTAAAAAAGTTAAGCTAAAGAAAACCATTAAGGAAGCAACCACATTCACTAAAGAAAAAGAAAGCAACAGCATATTCAGTGGATTCATGTACCACCCAAAAACATTTAATAAATTCAAAAAGATTTTTAAAGAACAAAATATCATGGCATCTGTTGACAAATGTGAATGACTAAACTACTAACTCTTTAGAACAGTTGGTAACACATTCTGTAATTTATAGTACTTTTTTTGTTTTTGTTGATGCTGAAAAAATATATGTGGAGAAGCTAACAAATATAACATGCCCTTGTAAAAGAAGAGTGTGTTTTGTGCTTCGTTGTAACACAGTATAATAAAAGATCTTTCTTAAATGTGGTTTTACTCCATCCTGTAACATTTGGCAACCACAACAGGACAAGATGGATAATTTAAAGAAAGAAAGAAAGAAAGAAAGAAAGAAAGAAAGAAAGAAAGAAAGAGAAGGTTGTTTACGCAGATGGCAAATGCATTTGAAGAGAAATTGAAGGACAGGAATTTCTAAATGCATGACCTTGCTGCAAGCTTTAAAATACTGGGAGATGAAGTTGAGCAACTTTTTAGAGGTGATGAGCTACTGCAAGAGAAGTATCGTATGACTGAAAGAAGTGAAGAAGAAGAAACACAAAATTTGAACGAGACTGAAAGTTACCTGGAATGATGGTTGACTCTAAGGAGCAATTACAAAGAAATGTTGAAAAGGGACGCAGACATGGTGAGCAATGAAAATACTAATCTAAATAGTGTGAACGTAGGTGCTAGAAGAAACCTAAAATTGCTAAAGTTAGAACTTAAACAAATTTGATGGCAATGTCAAGAACTGGATAGCATTTTGGGCACAGTTTAAATGTATACACGAAGATGAAAGTATAGAACCTGAAGATAAGTTTTGTATTTGTGCGAAGCTACTACAGAGGGTTCTTCTGTGAGAGAGCTGTGTAATAGCTACCCGCCATCAGCAGCAAACTATCCCAAGGCCATTGAGCAGCTGAGGATGTGATTTGCATGTGACAAGCTTTTAATTGACATATACTTGAGAGAGCTATTACAATTAGTATTCCTAAAGGTTTTGACGCCTGAAGTAAACCTTCGTAGCCTTTATGATAAGCTTGAAACTCAGCTGAAGGCATTGGAAATGTTAGGGTTAACAGCTAACAAATATGCAGCTATGCTCTATCCATTAGTTGAGTCTGCATTACCTGATGAAATTTTAAAGGCATGGGGAAGATTACAACCTCAAGAAAAAAGATACCATTCTGACAATCTGGAAGCATTGTTGAATTGTTTACGCCAAGAAATTGATCAAGAAGAACGACTTCTTATAGCCAGTGCTAGTTTTTCTTATGGTGAATCTTGCAATACTGTGAATCAAAATAAAATGCCCACAGCAGCAGTTTTGCATGCAACAGGAAGCAAGGAATTGGTGAAAATGTGTATTTGGTGCACAAAAGGTTCTCATGCTTCTCAAGATTGCTTTAAGGCAAAGGAAATGAATCACAGTAAAAAGGTAGACATTTTAAAGAAAAAAGTGCTTGTTTTAAGTGTCTTAAGATGGGGCATAGGTCAAAGGACTCAGAACTGTGGTGAAATGTTTATTATGTTACAAGAAGCATCAAGTCATAATGTGTCCTAGGTTAGACCAATCCAAAGAACATGAAGAGGAAGCAAACAAAGTGGAGAAAACTCAACATTGTTACATCAGCAACACCAGACACTACTGAAGACCTTAATCATGAAAATAAATTACTGCACTACAAGTACCCTTTGCACCACTACCAAAGGAGAGAATTGGACTATGCTGGACCATTATTTTTAAAATCAAGAGAAAAGGCATGGATTGTCTTTACTTGTGTAGTATACCATGACGTACATCTCGAACTAGTTCAGTATATGACCGCAGGAGCATTCATCCAAACTCTAAGGAGATTTATAGCTCACAGAGGGAGAGTTTCGACTATGTGGTCAGATAACGACACCAGCTGTATTGGTGCTAACTGAGCACTGCGAGAACTGGATTGGAAGGAAATTGTGAAAAATACCTCTATCAAGAAAATCTCATGGAAGTTCAATCCACCTACTGCTGCATGGTGGGGTGGATGGTAGTCAGAATGGTGAAGGAACTCCTGTCAAAATTTTGGTCAAGCTTGCATGAAGTATGAGGAATTATACAGTTTTATATGATTGTGAAGCCATTATAAACTCTCAACCACTTACCTATGTATTGGAAGGTTCAGATGAGGTAGTTTCGCTGACTCCAGCAGTTTTCCTTAAGGAAATTCCCTGTAGTGAAACCTCAGACTTGGATGCTATTGATAGCTTCACTCTGCAACACCAGTGGAGATATATCCAGAAATTGATGGAAGATTTAAGAAATAGATTCAAAAGGGAATACCTAGCTCTACTGATCCACAGAGGCTAACATAAGGAACATGCTGTCAGCTTAGGAAACGTATTGATTGGAGATGACTCCATGAAACGTATCAACTGGTCCCTAGGAATTATTTTGGACCTATACCCAGGTGCAAATGGAGTATCAAGATTGGCTCTAGTGAAGACATCCAGCAGAGAACGAGTTCAAACCCTTCAAAGGTTGTATCATTTGGAGATTTCCTCCAGAGAAACAAAGGAATTGAGTAAGTACGACGCCACACCAACAACAGTACCAGGGTGAGTGCCAAGGATGTAAAAACAACCCGACTATGTAGAAAGGTGAAAGTTCCTTAACATTTGGAACTATAATGAAAAATCTGTGTTGTAAAAGTTTGGAATTGTAATTCACATTATAGTCATGTATTTAAAGTTGTGTTGCAATTCAAAGGTCAATGTTTTAAATTGCAAGGTAGAAGGATGTTGACAAGTGCAAATCTCTAGACTAGTAACTGTAGAACAGTTGGTAACACATTCTGTAATTTATAGTACTTTTTTTGTTTTTGTTGATTGCTGAAACATTATATGAGAGGCTAACAAATATAACATGCCCTTGTAAAAGAAGTGTGTGTTTTGTGCTTCGTCGTAATGCAATATAATAAAGGGTCTTTCTTAAATGTGGTTTTATCCATCCTGTAACAGCATCTACAAATAGGTACTCAGTATTAAAATTGTTAAATTCAAAAACAAAAGATAAAGTCCTACAAATCAATAGATCCAGAGTATACCAAATATGTGGTAAGGATTGTGAAAAATGCTACATAGGGAAAACTAAAAGAAACTTAAAAGCCAGAGTCAAAGAACATTTTAGAAGCATCAAATTGAAACAGGAAGATAAGTCAGTAGTAGCATTTCACTTTTGGAATGAAAATCATGACCTTGACCCAAATCCAAAATGATTAAAAGGTTTGATAAACCAAAACAAACTGACAATGTGGGAGAACATATTGATATGGAAAAATAAGGACTGAATAATGAACTTTGAAATTGCACCAGTCAATAATTTGATAAAGAGGTTCATAGTTCCACCACCAGAGAGAGGAGAGCAGACAACAATGGATGATAGTCGGACCCTTGAGGTTGAGAATGGAAGCAACAGCTTCCAAAACTAGTCCCCTCTGTAAGTGACAGTGATTTAAAAACCGACTGCAAACTGAGTTTTCAATTAAAAGAGTAACTAGCTTTAAGGCCTCTTTAAGCAGTTGACCAGTATCTCTGCATCCAGAGTGTACATTTACATGACATTTCCTAATTGAAATTACATATTGTAAATATTTATCATGAAATATAGGAATTAGTGATAAAAATAAGCTTTAGTATGAATAGCTTTACAATAGCCACTAAAATAAATTTCATTGGTGGAGAAGGTCAAATGATCTTTCACATCAATGTTCCCTTAAAGAACAGTGGGAAGTGAAAATTTAAAGAAACAACTTAGCAGAAATATGACAGGCAAATAAATCTCAATATATATTTTAATTCTTGTGTATATTTACAGTGGCATGTTCTTACAGGTTGCTCGTCGCATCTCACCACGTGTTGATGATGTGGTGCACAGTATGTACCCTCCTTTAGATGCTCGTCTGTTGGAGGCCAGGACAGCAGCTCTGGTACTTGCTGTTGCACATCTCGCCCTTGTTACCCGATTTGGATGTAGTCGTGGTAAAACTGCACATCAATTTACATGGATAGACCAAGCACTCAGTGATATGGAGCCACATCTCTCTGTAAGTGTCTTTCAGTGACACTACATTTACAGTAGGGTGTAAGGGATAGTAATGCACCCTGCTTTAACAGGTGAGGCTCTGCAGACCAAGTCACCGTTTAACTGTTCCATCAAAAGTGAAGGAAATGCCATAATGATTCCTACCGTTCTTAGTACTTTTTTTCTCTTAGAGGTCTTTTCCTTCAGGCAATACTAATGCTTACTTGACTTTGTCTCATCAATCTATCCTATTATTTCTCTGGCAATAAGGTTTAGAGGGTAACCCGATGTAAACCAAAAAATCATGTGAAATATTGGTCTGCAAATTGTATCACTGTGCCCTGGGCAGAGTGTACAAATAAATCTGAAGACATATGGTTCTGATCTGAACCATCTGACCAGCATAAAGGCACATTAACAATGTTTATTTATGAACAACAGCATTATCATTTTTTAATAGTACTACTAATTTGTTTGAAAATGATTCTTTTACATTTGTTGTCCCATAACCTATGATTAAAACACACTTTCCCATTAGTTAGCGGATCATTGTCCAAATAAAAGGATGCACAGCATTTTTGACAAAGTTATCACATTTCATTTGAAGCACAGTTATTTTACATTTTCTTTTCTTTGATAGTTGATAGTTTTATAGTATTGTGCTTTTCTACATGAATGAAGTTAACAATTTTTTCAGAAACACCACTAAACTTGGACTTAAATTAATGTCTTTAATTGCTTGAACATATTCAGAACAATAGTTCTTCACCACTTTTCAAAATTGTCCTTTCAGGATGTTTCACATATACATTTGTATCTCTCATAATATTCATTAATCCTAATCACACTGTAATAAACAATTTGAAAACAGACAAGTGCTGCTAAATGCAACGAGACTGACCAACTGTATTTTAGTAATAGAAAATGGTGCATACACATATCTCCACTCATTAAACTTTTATTAATTACATGTGTGTATGCATGCAGTTTTTAATTATAGTGTGAGCAGAAATGTAATATTCTAATAATGATTTCTAACAAAATAACTCTTAAATAATATAAAACAAAATTAATAGTCTGATGTAGAACTACATTGTTGTAATTGCTGCCGATGCTCACAGTTTGCTATGTGCTTTTGTTTGCACAAGTTTTTCTTGTCCCTTCATCATTTTGGCCAGTCGTGACGTGAAAAGGCATTTCCTATTTGGTGGATAGAAGATATAGTTAGTGTACTTGTGTGACAATACTTCTTGCTAGTTCAAAATAAACTTCTACCAATGACATGGATGATTTCTTCAGACAATTCAGAATTTGTGAATGGGTGATATAGCTGTCAAAATGTTTAAAAAAAAATGGATGTATCGATACATACATAGATAGTCAACATGAAAAATTCAATGCCATGGCCGGGATTTGAACCACAGATCTCCTGATTTCCGTTCAGTCGCACTCTCTAGCAATTGCTTTTGCTTTAGCAAAAGCTAGACCATGTAGGCCAAGTTAAGCAAAAGCTATAACGAGTAGCTATTACTAGAAATGGTATGCATAACATCTAGGAATTGCTTTTGCTTGATAGCAATAGCTATGAAAAACTGAAGTCTGCCTCAGTTCTGCCTTTGCTAGCTTAGCAAAAGGTTTATCGCAAGCAGAAATGGCTGCTGATTATGCAGAAAATGAAGCAAGCTACAGTGAAGCAATGAATATTACACAAATATAAATATTTGTAACAAAACACTTCACTTATCTTAAGAAAAGTGGTGTGAATTCTTCTTTCTAATGGAGATCAATTTCAAAAAGAGATTGTTTTCATCATCAGTCCATCAATAAACTTCATAGTCAGGATTCCGGTTACCATGTTCTTATGTTTTTTCAGTATTACCAAAATCTGAAAATGAAACAACCCTAAAAACAGAATCAACTTCTGGTATTTCAAAATTCATTATGCGATGTTTATTTTTTAAAATAAATATCTTTTCCCAAACCATTAAATCTATCGGACCATTTAATTGTTTTAATAATTTAACTTCAGGATTTATTTCATGGTTAAATGACCAAAAATGATCTGAAATGGCTGTGTTTATGAATATTCAGGAAAGAAAGGTCTACAAACAAAGGAGGAACTCCAAAGAACGGGATTTAAAAAAGTTATATAGATTTAGCAGCGAAAATGTTACGTGGTTAAGTGATTACTTTTTGGGAGAAAATCACAAAACACGCGGTGGAGCTTAGAGTAGTCAGCAGAAAATGAGGACTTTTTTAAGATACATTGGACACCCAGGTTTCCAGGTTAGAGTTGGAGAAGACATGGGTATACACCAGAACAAAGTGTCAACTGTCATATATGTAGCAAGCAAAATAGTTGAAAAAACTCATCTTTGCATGCCAGTTCCTTCTGATCAACAGACAAAATGAAATTGATGAAATTATATATAATTTGTAAATAAATTATTCAGTTAAAACAGAAAGACTTTAAATCCACAAATATCTGAAAATGTTATACATTATATATTTAAATAAAGTTTAACTATATGGCAGCTTTAAGAGCTGGTTATTCTTGTTTTTTAGAAGTTCTAGTTTTTTTGAAAAATACTCAATTTGTAATCTTGTTAACTTAAGCTGTTCACTGATCAGTAGCCTCTGGTACGTGGAGGTGGACAGACTTCTACTTTCCTCTGTTTCAAAATCACATATGCGCTGACGTTTTGCAGGTCTTTCGGGCCTGCTTTGTGGTACAAATGGTGTTAAAGAAGGACCCTCGTTCCCTGGAAGACCTCCCTCACATGTACCTGTGCTACAAAAAAAAAAATGAAATACTGAAAAATGCCCCTCCTTACCTTCGAAATTTTATAGAGTATGCAACATGTAATGAAATCGAAATGCATTTATCATATGAGGAAAATTATTTATTTCAAGATCTCACCGGGAATCTTGTTTAAGGTTGAATTATTATCTGATGACATAAGCGAAAACAGTTATTGCTGCCAATGATTCAGTTTAACCTTTCTGTTTCCTGTTGCCTTCGCATTGGTCTTTTTTTTTACTACAGCTTTCATGTTACTGATTTTCTTTGTGATTTGTTTTGAATCCATCCTTTTGCCACAAAGTTGCTCAATTTCCTAATTGCCTGCCCAATCGCTATCTCTTTTTCTTGTTTTATTTTAGGAAGTTGAGATTTGTTTAACAACACTGGCGCTCCTTTAATCACTCTCACAAACACATCATTAAACTTGTCTGCTTCCGTATCAGAACTATCTGATGACATCTTACAGAATTTAACAAAACAGGTAACTAATTCAAAAGCACACACCAGTTCGCACAAATATGCATATACAAACTATGTACAATTTGTCTGCTTTCATGACATAGCAAAATATGTGCATGCGCACTAAGAGATTATCACTTGCAGTGGCCTGGTAGAAGGCAAGCAATTACTAGGTATGGGTAGCAAATGCCTTCAAGTAAAAGCACGTGCTTTATGCATCCAATTTATAGTGATTACTTTTGCTTTGATCATTTACTAGTGTGCAAAAGCAAATGCTGGGTTTTATGCATACCATCAATTGAGCTACCATGGCCAACTTGCCATCATGACATTAAATTCTCCATTTGACTCGTATATTTCCGGTAGACCACTAGGGGCTCTCGCATTCGAGATACGCCATTTGTGGCGACTTACTATCGTAAGTACTTGAGTCCCAGGCTTCATCATTTAACTCTTATTGTTTTAGTTAATTGATGGAAATTAATCATTTCTTCACACTAGCCATATATAGGCTAAGGTTTTTGATAGGTAGAGTCAACATGAAAAATTCAATGCCATGGCCGGGATTAGAACCACGGATCTCCTGGTTTCCGTCCAGTCGCTCTAACCCATTGATCTACCATGGCCAACTTACTGTCATGACATTAAACTCTCCATTTGACTCGTACATTTCCCCGGTAAACCACTAGCGGCTCTTGCATTCGAGATACACCGTTTGTGGCGACTTGCTATTATAAATACTTCACAGGCTTCATCATTTAACTCTTATTGTTTTATTAATTGATGGAAATTAATCATTTCTTCACACTAGCTGTATATAGGCTAAGGTTTTTGATAGGTAGAGTCAACATGACTCTGGGATTTGAACCACGGATTTCCTGGTTTCCGTCCATTCGCTCTAACCCATTGAGCTACCATGGCCAACTTGCCGTCATGACATTAAATTCTCCATTTGACTCGTATATTTCCCTGTTATGGGTGTAATGGGTGTATATTTCAAAACACCTATATCATTGCTAACATCGCTCTTCAGTTTAAGAAACTAATTCACAACATTCCAAAAAGTAAAGCAATCTGAAGATAAACTACTCCCTCATTTGGATCTTTACGTGAGTTCTAATTCTTGAGATTTTGTGCAGAAGAGAAGACCTAATATCAAAATTTTATAATAGAATGCTAGCAGACTTTTCTAAGATAAAAGTATAAAACTCATCAAAATTCAGGAAGGTAATAATTTAGAAATGATTTTTATTCACAAAACAAATTTAAGAGCATGTGAACCTCAGTATTTCAAAAATTTTGGATTCACATTACTCTTCTGCTTACTTGATAATCAAGTTAAGCTTTCATTGCAGACTTACACATTACAATTTAGGTATAAGGTGAAACAGGAATTAACACCCAAATTTATTCCATAAATTATAATAATTAGTTCACATATATTACATGTTAGGTATAAGCTGAAACAGGAATTAACACCCAAATGTATTCAATAAATTATAATTAGTGACTAAACTTCACTCATATTTGATATTAATTAGTATCATAACAGTGCAAAAGGACTGCTGTGACTTTCAAATGGGATAATTTTTGTCCTTGATTGCTACCAGACCAGCAACCAACTGGAGTTCTGCAGTGTTAACATATTGCATTCCCCTTAAGTGTGGATGACGAGCTCCAAGTGAATCCATCTCTAATAAATATTATTTACACTAACAGTTAAATTCGTATGTATGAGTGTACATATATTTGTAATTACTCAGAAACGTGAACTATTGACATTATGTGCTAAAAGAATTTCTTTGAACAAGGCATACTTCACAAAGTAGGAAAAAATGGATAAACAAAAGTCTGGAATTCAAGAAGATTAAAACAGCTAAGCTAAAGAAAACCATTAAGGAAGTAAGCATATTCACTAGAAAAAGAAAGCAACAGCATATTCGCATACTACTCAAAACATTTAGCAAATTCAAAAAGATCTTCAGAGAACAAAATATGATCTTGGTACATATAAATAGAGATTCGGTAATGAAATTGTTAAGTTCAAAAACAGAAGCTGAAATCACATCAATTAATAGATTTGGAATATACCAAATAAGTTACAAGGATTGTGAAAAGTTCCACAAAGGACAAACCAAAGCACATTTCTTGTCAAATTAGAAACAGTAAGGCAAGTTGGCAGTAGCATTTCACCTTTGGAATGAAATTATTAAAAGGCCTGATCAGCCATAACAAATTCATAATATGGAAATACAAACATCAATTAATAAATCGAAATTTAACTGTATTGGAACACCACAGTGAAGCTAAATAATTATTAAATAATAGATGAGTCATATTTATTACACATCTGCTTCACTTATGTACCTATATTCAGGACATGTTTCGCGAACCATCGTTTGCATCTTCGGCTCTTGTGCGACTAAAGCTTGATCCAGTGGTGTGGGTAGTTCTGGAGTTGCTGCTGCCATTTGTTGATTTTGTGATGAATTTAAATGTGGGGTTTTCTTCTGGCGGGATTTCATGAAATTGAAGTTAGCACCAAATTACTAAAATACATACAAAAACATAGTGAACTCGTCATATGGGAGAGAATATACATAGAAAAACATAAAAACCAACTAATGAACTTTGAAATCCCGCCAGAAGAGAACCCCACATTTAAATTCATCACAAAATCAACAGATGGCAGCAGGAACTCCAGAACTACCAACACCACTGGATCAAGCTTTGGTTGCATAAGAGCCAACGATGTGAACGATGGTTCGCAAAACATGTTCTCAATATAGGTACATAAGTGAAGCAGATGTGTAATAAATACAACTCATCTATTATTTAATAATCAATTAATAAATTTCAATATCCATCAGTCAATAATGTAATAAAGTTCATTGTTCCACCACAGATAGAAGACTGCAGGCAACTACAGCCAACAACAGTTGTACCTGGACCTTGGAGGTTGAAAATGGAAGCATAACTATTCCCTTAGGAACCAAAAAGTAAGCAACATAGTGTGAAAAAACCAACTACAAATGTTTTATTAATTCATCATGTATATTATGATTTGTTTATCAGAAAGAATAGCAAAAATATCATCAAAATAACCATACCAAGTTTTAAAACTCAAAGGAAATGCTTTAGTTATTTGAATTTCAAAAAAGCTCATGAAAAGATCAGCAAGAAATTGTGATGATGGGTTATCCATTGCTAAGGCAAAAGTTTAAGGTTATTGAAAATGTTCATTAAAATTTAAAAAGTTTGATCCAAACAAAGATTGATAATTTATAAAGATGAGTTGGATTAAAGACACCAACTGACTAAAGAAGTAGCTAAACATGTTTCAAGGACTAAGGACTTTTCCCTATCATTAGCATATGTCCAAGTGACTTTTGCAGTTGTTGACAATCTTAGCTTGGGTGTCTGAAGTGACATCTGTAGGTGGAACAGTGAACTTCCAAAGGTTGTTCATAGGTGACAAATTAAAATTCATGAAGTGCTGTTTGTGTTTACTGTAAAATTTCATTTTCACGAACCTGCTTTTAACAAAATTTTGTTTTTAATGGAGGTTTGTGGAAGTCCCATCAAAAAGTTCCATAAATGTAATGTTGTTTAAATCCAATGTTTTTTAAATCCTTTTTTACAAATCCCACATTAACAAAAAGCCTATTTTTAATAAAATATTCTTGGGCTGAATGTCCAGTTATATCCATGATTGTAACCTCTTGGCACTAATAAATAAATAAAATAAATAATAGAATATTTTTCTTGGTTTTACAATCATGCAGCTTGCTCTGCATAATTAGTGCATTAAGATTTTCAGAATACAGTTGCCATAATGGGCAACATTGTGCTTTTTTGGATGCTTTTAAATTCATTAGCCTCCATGCATCAGTTTGTATTTTGCTTTAGTTCACCTTAAACTGTAAAATTTGGCAGCTCTGCAATCATGTTTTTAAACCTGTTAACCTCCATATCTCTGACTTCCAATTTCTGTTTGATTTCTGCTTCCAATTCAAAATTCATGAGGCAGCATGTGGTGCTCCAAATGGTGGGCTTGATGTTTCAAAAAGCGGCATAACCTTTCATGGCAAAGCATATGTGGTGAAAGTCAGAATGCCAAAGATGACTCCATTGAGTTTTGGAAAAAGGAGACCTTCCCTAATCTCCTCCATGGCTATAATGCAAAGGACATTTTCAATACTGATGAAACAGGAGTGTTCATCAACTTGCTACCCAACAAAATTTACGCAGTTTGCAGTGAAAAATGTCACGTTGGGAAAAAAAAACAAACAAAAGGAAAGTAGGTTTCACAACTCCTCTGTACACAAGTAGTGATGGAACTGAAAATTTACCACCATTAACCATAGGAAAATTAAAAATCAGAGGTGTTTAAAAAATATCCGTACACTTTAGTGCATATACAATAGCCAGAAAAATTAATGGATGACTTCAGAAATATTCATTAAATATCTGCGAAGCCTGGATATCAAAATCAGATCTCAGAAGACAGATTGCATTATTCTTATGAAACATACAGGTGACCATTACACAAATATAAATATCTGCTACTAAGGCTCCACTTATCTTAAGAAATTGATGTTAATACTTCTTTCTAATGGAAATCGATTTCAAAAGCAAATCGCTTTCGTCCTCAGTCCATCAAAAACAAACTCCATTGATAGACTGAGAATGAAAGTGATTTGCTTTTGAAATCGATTTCCATTAGAAAGAAGAAAGAAGTATTAACATCAGTTTCTTAAGATAAGTGGAGCCTTAGTAGCAAATATTTATATTTGTGTAATATTTATTGCTTCACTGTAACTAGCTTCATTTTCTTCATAATACAGGTGACCTTTTTACAGCAAACTGTCCCAGCCATCTATAGGCTTTAGACTTGAGAATTATTCATTCTGTTAAAGCAAAATAAAGGAAATTTCTGGTGAAATGAGCTATTTCTTTCTTAGAAAGAAAGCAAGATATGCATTTCAGTATACTTCAGACCATGCATGTATTTGTGGCTTAATTGGCAATTAACTTACCAGCCACCACACAGCATTGCTTTGGGAAAGCTGGTTTTGATTCTTGCACTGATATTTTCAGTGAGGACAATGGTAGCAAAGAAATTTGTATGCAGAAAGAGTGAGAGGTGCTACAGAGGGGCGCAAGTATAACCTTTGAAGAGTTTGTAAGCTGTGATGACACTGTCCTAACCTTAAGAGCATCTGTGGATATTGTTAAACTATGCAGTGAGGTAGGGAAGCAACTAGAAGAAAAGGATGAACAGGAATCCACAGTACCAACATTTGCAGCAGCAGTGGAAGAATTCGTGACTTCACAGTCTTTTGCAGAAAAGTCAAGAATGCATTTTATTGCATTTATCATGCGCATATTGCAAACATATAGTACTTTAATCAAAATTGTTATGTAAAATGTAGTTTGGGAGAGTGTAGTTGAAAACTTTTTGTGTTGCAATCTTTAAAGATGCTGAACTAAAATATCAAGTTAGGTATTACCCAGCTTTTTGTTTTTGAGTTAAGCTGTTTACGGTTACATATGTGTATGCTAACCCATGGACCTTTAACCTTAACTCTTGAGGGTTAAATGATGAAGCCTGGCACTCAAGTACTTCAATAGTAAATTGCCATAAATGGTGTATCTCGAATGCAAGAGTCCCTAGTGATTTACCAGGGAAATATACGAGTCAAAAGGAGAATTTAATGTCATAATGTCAAGTTGGCCATGATAGCTCAATGGGTTAGAGCGACTGGACAGAAACCATGAGATCCTGGTTCAAATCCTGGCCATGGCATTGAATTTTTCATGTTGACTCTGTCTATCAAAAACCTTAGCCTTTATAAGGCTAGTATGAAGAAATGATTAATTTCCATCAGTTAACTAAAATAAAGTTTTATGTTTATGTAGAAAATGAAGCTAGCTACAGTGAAGCAATAAATATTACACAAATAAAAATATTTGCCACTTAGGCTTCACTTACCTTAACAAGTTGGTGTTGTAACTTTTCAAATTGAAATCGATTTGTTTGTGAAATCGATTTCAATTTGAAAAGAAGTATCAACACCAATTTATTAAGATAAATGAAGCCTAAGTTGGAAACATTTTTATTTGTGTAAGGTTTTATGTATTAAAATACTTATTGAGGAAATATTTTTATTTGTGTAGGGTTTTATGTATTAAAAGACTTATTGAGTCATATTTTATTAAAACTTAAAGCTTCACTCACATCAAAGTTTTTAATAAAATATGACTCAATAAGTCTTTTAATATGAAATTAGCTACACTTTTAACAACACATTTAATTATGTCAATTTCAATGTTGTATATGTTACTTAAACTGCTCTTATTTCTTCCTGGTGAGCTCTTCTCTATAAATAGTGATGAGATAGTTGAAATGCGACAACATGGAAGTTGCTCAGCTGCGTTAACAAGAAATTAGGAAGCTAAGTAAACCAAACACATGATACTACTGTAGTGCCTCGGTAGCGCAGTAGGCAGCGCATAAGTCTCATAATCTTAAGTGGGTCCATATCAAGTGGAGGGCTGAGAAGAGCAATCGAGGCAGCCAATTCTTATTGCAATAAATGGGGTTTGAAAGTGAATGAAAACAAAACAAAGATTATGGTCTTCAAAAAAGGATACAGGTTGCGTAAGGATGAGAAATGGGAGGTGAATAGAAAAGAAATAGAGGTAGTAAGGAGATTTGATTATTTGGGTACAAGGTTGAGTTCAGATGGCAGCTGGAAAGAACAAAAAAAAATGTCTGTGGCAAAAGGTAAAATGGCCATGAGAGTGATAAGATCATGCTACAGGAAACTACCGGATATAAATGTTTAATGGTTGGAGAGGATCTATACGGCAGTAGTAGAAAATAGAATGTTACATGGATCAGAGGTTTGGGGAATAGATGAGGCTTGGAGAGAGACTGATAGAGTGCATAGATCCTTTTGTAAATACATATTGGGATTACCAATAGCATCACCTAGTGGGGCAGCACAATTAGAACTAGGCAGGCATTCTACTAAAATTAAAATCTTGTCAAGGGCAATGAAATATCTATACAGAATCACTAACTTGGAAGATGGCAATATAATTAAAGAATGTTTTCATATTCAAAAGAGAAGTAACTGGGGTGGGTCTTGGGCACATAAAATGTATGACTTGTTGAAGCAGATAAGTATGGGTCATTCTTGGATAAATGCAGAGTATGGGTATAGAGGCTTCTGGAAAGAGGTTAAGCTAAGATTAGAAGATATTGACAGACAAGATATTTTTGCCAATATAAGTGACAAAAGCTCACTAAGATTATATAGAGAAATAAAAATAACCTGGGGGAGGGAAGGATATATAGATATATGTAGTAAGTTAGGGCAAGAAGGTTTTGCTTGAGCGAGAACAGGAGTGAGAAACTTGAAAGGTATAGGTCAAGAGAGGGAGCTAGATAAATGTCCATTGTGTGGAGAAGAGAATGCAGATTTCCATTGTATATTAAATTGTAGTCAAAGAAAGATATGGAGAGAGCAAGCTTGGCTACGTAAATGGGACAATTTGGGGGGTGAAGTAGTAATTAGAAAAATGTTGTCAGTAAAAGGAGAAAAGAACATGAGAAATATAGGGAATTATTTAGGGAAAGTTAAAGAGAGATGGCTAAGAACAATTAAGAGAAAAATGTAGAGTGAGATAGGTGAAATGGTAGAAAGTGTAAAAAGGAGCAGAGGGCCTCCATTACACAAAAACCTAGGGTTAGGTGTATGGGGGCTGAATTACTATTCAATGGTGGGCAACATGATAACATGATAGGATTTTCAGGATTTAGGAATATATGGCATATTTCAGTATGGATTTTATAATTGTAATCTTGATTTTGTATTTCCATTTGTTGATGTAAAAGGAAATAAATTACTATTACTACTGTAAATTCTGATGACACAGTAACTACTGAAAGAATGGTAAACAAATTCTGATTGGTGGTTATACTTCATGTTTCTGCAAATAATGATTATAAAAATATAGTAAAACTTGATCGAAACTTAACATTTATATTCCTATGAGTAAGGACTATGATACAATGAAGCACAAAATTAATATAATTTTGAGTCGAACTAGTACTCAATGCTCCATTTGTTGCTAGTATTTACCTAGAATGAATAGGCGACATTATCTAAAGATGTTAGGAAGGTACTAACGAAATGCGTTCTAGCTAAATACTTGCAATAAATGGAGCATTGAGTACTAGTTCGACTCAAAATTATATTAACATTTACAATTTGGAAATATGGCTAAAGTATACAAATACATTGATCCTGACACAGTATATATATATTTTTCTGTGTCAGATTTTTTTTTTTTTTTTTTTTTTTGGTGTGAAACAGAACTTATTTAATGTAGAAATATAATACAAATTTTACAATTAATTAATAATTAATTGTACAATGCAGAAAAACAGCACTATAACTACATATAGACTGCTGCATTACATAATATAGCTGTTATTCATATCTATACAAGGATGTTACTTCTTAGCACATTACTTCCTGAAATGGAATCTATCCTGCATATTCAAGAACCTTGAAGAAATATTGTACCTGTATTGTTTTCTATGTTTCACCAACCATCAGTGCCAATTTTATGGTACTTAAAAAGGTATTCCTTGAATTCATGTGGCATCATATCCAATAAAAAATGTGTATTGCTAACACTCAATGGAAAATGAACAAGAATGAGGCAAGAGAGAAGGTTAAACTTTTTGTTTGCGAAATATGTTGCATTTCAAGTATGGTAAAATACAAATTTACAAAACTTTAAAGTTTGCATAAGATAAGAGATGAGGAATGAAAGGGAACTAGTGAATGGAGAGAAAGGCAAAGTAGACTGGAAATAAAGAAATTAACAGGATTATATGGGATTGGTTTGCAACTGAAAAGCACTTACTTTGTCCAGACTCATGTTACAGAGTAAGGTTCTGTGAAAGTCAGTAAAAAGATAGGAAATACAGAGCTTAATTCATCTACGGTTTCAGAGCTAAATACATCCTGTGGAATGACGCAAATGAACCATGCTCCATGATGTGCACCATTTTTGAAGCAGTTTCCCCATGATAAAATGGTCACCACAATTTTGAAGCAATGCTCCACTTAGTGCGGTCTGTTAGGTTCCTGAAGTCATCTGTGTGTTCTGATGTTGGCTGCTTCATCAGTTTTCTCGGTGTAACTATGAACTTTCTCACAGGTTATGCATGGTTGGATATAAGGGATACCACCACCTTAATTCACTGATAAAATTATTTATTACTCAATATTTGGCTAGAAAAGATTATCAACTGAATATTTCTGTGATAACAAAGCTAAGCCTTTGTTACTGTACATCAGAGAGATCTAATTAGTCACCTCAGTTGTGAAAGCGTAGAATTGTTAGCCAGAGAGATATAATCACCTCAGTCATTAAAACATAGAACAGCAAGTGATCTGATTGTCAGTCGAAGAGTAAGTGCCCTGAATTTGTAAAACACACTCATAGTTTTGCATAAACTCCTGACATTTCTACTCTACCAACTTTCATACTTACATGGGCTAATCACAAAAATGGATTTGTCCACTTGAATGAATTTTTTCAGTTCTTTGAATTTTATATTTTTCTACAGAATTTCTAAGCCTGATTCACATACCTGCCTTCTACCAAAACATGTTTACAATCCAAGCGCTAATTACCTGTGTGCCCCTTAAACTTGTTTTGTCTCATACATGAACCACTGGTTAACTTTAAGCTTTCTTAACTATACATTGGTTTAACATGCAGAAGTTACACAAGTATAACTATTTGTAACAAAAACTTCACTTATCTTAAGAAAATGTCATAGTAACCTGTATCTTTGACGACAAAGTGTGTTTGACCGACAATGCAGACAAATGTTTGTGAAATCGATCTCAATTAATAAGAAAGATGGACATTTTCTTAAGATAAAGTGAAGTTTTTGTTACTCATAGTTATATTTGTGTAATATTTATTGCTTCACTGTAGCTAGTTTCATTTTCTACGTAATGCAGAAGTTATTTATTGACATTATTTATATTTTACTATCATTTCTTGATTTAATTACTTATTCCTTCTGGTCAATAAATACAGTAGGAGGGAAAGGGTAATGAAGGAATAGAAGACAAAACTGTACTACTAATTGTAGATTGTTGTCTTAAAGATGTGTTCACTGCCAATGAAAAGGAATGGTTTTATAGCATAATGCCTTCAAAATCTTGTATAATTCAAGATGAAAAGTTTGTTGGTGGGAAATTGTCCAAGGAAATACTTACTGTAGTGCTGTAGGGAAATGAACTGGATAAGGCACTGGTTATTTGAAAGGTGCAGAACCTCACTAGATGTCAGCAAGCTTCCAGTCACATGGCAAAGCAATGGATGGTGAGTGGTATTATGTAAGAGTGGCTGGGCTCTTTCAATGCCAAAATTAAAATTGAAAGTTGCTAAGTGCTCCTTTTCATAGACAATACAACATGCCAAACCAAAATTAATTTGTCAAACACAAAATTAGTTGGTTATCATCTGGTTCAAATAGCATCTTACAACCCATGGAACAAGAAGTTATATACATACTCAAGTCCCATTATAGATTATATTTGATGCTGTCTTTTATTTTAAGTGGTGAAGCTGAAAGTGCATTTGCTGTTGCATGTTCAGTTTCTGAACTGGACTGGTCTGGCACTAAGGAAGTTCAAGCCTAAAACAGTCACCAAGCACTTCAACAAACAGCGTTTGTAGATGATAAAAAGATGCTCCTGTACTCATCAAAGCTGAAGAAAATGAAGCATTTAGAATATGGAACATTTTATGTAATCCAGAGGACTATATTCAAAGTGATGACCTCCTGTCAACTCATCCAACTTTTACTTTGACAACAGATCTAATAATATCCACAACATATATGAGGAGGAAACAGAAGGAAAAAGAACAAAATGAAGATGTCACCAGGAAAATTAATGCCTGAAGAAGCATTCACATGCATAAACTGTCATGGAATTTGTAGAACACACTAATTCTCCCAAGCCGTTGAAGCTATTGTATAGTGCAAAAACTTGTGTAGAGAAAACAATTGTGAACAGAAAATTCAGACAGACTTCCCTCTTTGATATGCAGCAAAAATGTGATTGAGATATAAGGCAATTAAACCTAGAGATACTGATGCAAAAAAACATTACAAGACATGTTGTTATTATTATTATTATTATTATTATTATTATTATTATTATTATTATTATTATTATTATTATTATTATTTATTATTATTAATGAGGTAGTACAAAATGCCTGCAAATAAATGGATATCTACTGGACAGGAGTTAAGGTAAGTAAATACCAGGCCTTGGTCCAGGGTTTTGAAACACTTGAGGTTTTGAGCACACGAGCAACTGTGTTATGTAGTTCTAGGAGGCATAGGAGAGAGTCGCTCTACTTAGCCTTACCTCAACATGTAAACACCCAGTCACAGTAGGCAATAAAATAAATATTTCTATTATCCAGTGCATATCTAGTATGCAAAACAATTGCCTAACATAGCACGTTTGAAGTAAATCATCTTGCCTGTACAAGTAAGTTTCTGAAATAACCATTTTCAATGTTTGAAAATCAAATACAAACACTATATCACAAAGCACATTTTTCATCAATTAATTGCATCATATATATAACAAAATAAGTACTAATGATACTGAAAATAAGGAATGAACTCGCAAAAATTACTAACTTAATGAGTCAATACAATGAGTAGAATACATTTATTTACAAATTATTTCACTGAATTACAAGGTCCATTTGCAAGTATCAAAAGTAAAGGAAGTTCTATTTTCCCTCAAAGTAAGTCTGAATCTGGAGAATCTTCGCTCTAAATCACATGATGGGACAAGTGCATAATGGAAGAATGGGATACCTGGAGAATCAACTTTCATAGATTTGCATTCATTTTTGGAATCCAATAAAATCATTTATGGCACACATATCTGCTGAGCCAGAGATTCGAACTCGGGACCTCTTGTCTGCCTCACGTTCAAGAGGTCCCGAGTTCGAATCTCGGTCAGGGTGAGTTACCTGGATAAGGTTTTTTCCGAATTTTTCCTTTATCCTTCAAGACGAATGTCGGGTAAATGTAAGCTCCATGGACCCTGGACTCACATGAGCATCATTTCACCCAATTCATTCACCACCCGATATGACAACGTTGGAGGACGTAAATTAAAAAAAAGAAAAAAGAAAAGAAAGAACCAGAGATTTTCTTCAGGAAATTTCTGAATTAGGCTTTGATCTGAACAACAACAAATTCTGATTATGTACAGAAGCCATACAGTTTTAGAGAAATCTTCAAAACCTATTTAATGAATAAAAAAATAAAAACTATTAATTGTTCTGAAATGAGAGATTTTTACAATAGTTCTGGTGCTACATACCTCTGAATAAAATGTGTTTATTAAGTCTCTGACTTATAGAGCAGCATGATGGGAATGATCTTTGCTATGTAACAACCTGTGCTAGACCCACAGCCATCAACTCAACTCCATGCATTTCCAACTTCAGTCTGCTGCTTCCATGACCTAAAACCGAGACCTACTAATTTCAGATATACATATTTACAAATACATACATATAATGCATGGTAATTGATAACATTTACATATGTATTTTATGCAATCTGGAAACTTGTCCAATTTGGAAAATTATTTTGATCCCATGCGATTCTGCTTTGAACAGGTTTAACACTTGCTTGAAGTTGTACGAAAGTAACATAAGACACACACTAGTTCTTAACTGAAAATGTGTGTGCATGGTGTGCACACTTAGAAATTGATAATAAAATCATTCTTCATCTTGCTTCCCAGAATTGAGAGCTAGGTTTTGATTTTTGAGAATTTCAAATACATCAAGGGTACAAGGGATAATAATGCGCCTCTTATACCTTCTCCTATCCAAATCCCATTCTCTTTGTGCCTGTGGTGCATCCTGCTTTAATAGATGAGGCTCTGGGACCGAGTTACAGTATTACAGTAGTATAACTGTTACATTAAAAATGGAAGAAATCCCATTTGCACATTTACTGCTGACTTGTCATGGCAGTAGAAACATCTTTAATCTGGCAAATGAAAGAAAGGCATTACTGATTATATCCTAATGATTTACCAAGCCTGATCTGATGGATATGCAGACCAATGACAGATGTGTTCCTTCCACATCATAAGGATTAGATAAGATAAGATGGTTTATTGTCACATACGCTTACAAATAGTGAGTAAAAACTCTGTAAACAGGTGACTCGTCAACAGTAGAAAATTTAAAATAATAATAATAATTACACAAAATAACAATAACACTAATAATATAGATACTAATATTACTAATAACATAATTAGTGATAATATAAATACAAGTATATACAAGTATTGTTATAATTATGACATGCCCTTGGAATAATATTGTCAGAATATTAGGATTACAGAATGTCAACAATAACACTAATAATACAGATATAGATACTAATATTACTAATAACATAATTAGTGATAATATAAATACAAGTATATACAAGTATTGTTATAATTATGACATGCCCTTGGAATAATATTGTCAGAATATTAGGATTACAGAATGTCAAAAAATTTTATTATAACTCAATTTTATCATCCACATATTCAGTAATTGAGTAATATGCTTTAAGAAGGAATATTCAACTGTCTGCTTACAAAAGTGAATTTTCCATAAGCAACAGTTGAAACCTGCTCAATAAACAATATTTACGTATCCTTATAAATCATATCCAGGGAGTGGATTTTTATGTGCTAAAAACCTGTAAAATATTTTATTTTTTATGCAGGAAAAATATGTAAATATGCATAAAAAATGCAAAATATTTTGTTTCAATACTACACAACTACAAATACTTATGCTAAAAAATCACTCACCGATTATGCTGAGGCACTGCTGGATTGAAGTAGCTCACTGTTGCAGTGAACCACAAACACTTTCTCCAAGTTTTCCATGCTGGATTGAAACAGCTCACTGTTGCAGTGAACCACAAACACTTTATCCAAGTTTTCCATCACAAACCAATGTCAGTTGTCTCGAAACAATGCACGTTACTGCGAGAAAGACCTTTCAACATCACAAGATGATAGACTTGCATATTTCATCAAATGAATGTCACTGGCACACATATTTTCAATTTCACCATCTCCTTCCCCTTCCAAAGCCTTAGCAATTTTACACATAGTATGAAATCACACTTTTAAATTTCTGTTTAATAGCTTCCACTTTTGGACCTTCGAGTGAATTAATTTTCTTCTGGATGTCATAGACTTCATTAACTGTCTTGGTTAACAAGCTGGTTGATTATGCGTGATTGGAGGAATTTAGTAACAGTGCGTCAAAATTAATTGAAAAAAAAAAAAAAAACAAAAAAAAAACTATTTGTAGTTGGTTTATTTAAAACTTTGTCACTTACATTTTATATTTTTGAGGGACTAGTTTCAGAAGTCATCACCTCCATTATCAACCTCTTTCCAACTTTTTTTAGTTAATACTACCCATATATAGGCTAAGGTTTTTGATAGATAGTCAACATGAAACATTCAATGCCATGGCCAGGATTTGAACCACGGATCTCATGATTTCCGTCCAGTCACTCTAAATTATTGAGCTACCATGGCCAACTTGCCATCATGACATTAAATTCTCCATTTGACTCGTATATTTCCCTGGTAAACCACTAGGGGCTCTCGCATCCGAGATATACCGTTTGTGGCGTCTTACTATCATAAGTACTTGAGTCCCAGGCTTCATCATTTAACTCTTATTATTTTAGTTAATGGAAATTAATCATTTTTTCACACTAGCTGTATATAGGCTAAGGTTTTTGATAGAGTCAACATGAAAAATTCAATGCCACATCCAGCGACTGGACGGAAACCAGTAGATCCGTGGTTCAAATCCCAGCCATTGCATTGAATATTTCATGTCGACTCTATCAATCCAATACCTTAGCCTGTATATGGCTAGTGTGAAGAAATGAGTAATTTCCATCAATTAACTTAAATAATAAGAGTTAAATCATGAAGCTTGGGACTCAAGTACTTACAATAGTAAGTCGCCACAAACAGTGTATCTTGGATGCGAGAGCGGCTAATGGTTTACCGAGGAAATATATGAATCAGTTTGAGAATTTAATGTCATGACGGCAAATTGGCCATGGTAGCTCAATGGGTAAGAGCAACTGGATAGAAACCAGTAGCCCTGCCATGGCATTGAATTTTTCATGTCGACTCTGTCAAGCTTACCCATATCTTTTTATTTTCACATTCTGCTCTGATATTTCTTAGAATGTCTTTGTAACAGACAAGCACATACAGTTTTCTTAATGTTGATTCTTCTGGTGTTTGAAACTTTGTGTAGTTTGTAAGGAAATTTCTAAGCTCTGGACTTTTCAATTCGTTTAAAGGAATATCACATGAAAATATAGTTTTGCATAAATCTTCATAATATTTGGAACATTTTGAAACTAGGGTATGTGAAGTCTCTGAAGAGGAAGCTGCTTCACCTAAAAGAACTTGTCTAGAACTTGTATGTGAAGCGGCAATTCTATGTTTATTACCTGCTAAATGCTGCAAGACTCACGATCGTTGCTCTGCATTTACTGCTTTCTCACATTTTTGGTAGAATAGAATTCTTCCAACACTTGTAAAGATGTCACTGAATTCAGCAACTATTGTTGCAAATGAGAGCGAACACTTGACTTTACTTTCGGTATGATATCACAAATCACTTCACTGAAGAACCCGTACTGTATAAACGCTCTGCTTTACAAGACTCAGGCAGTGATTGAAGACTGTTGCGTACCTTGTGTCAACTGTCCACATCATAAAATAAGGGATTCCCCTTTCAGATAGTGAGGCAGTACGAGTAGTGGAGGTCATTCATTACACAGTATGTTTACGAATAAGTTCATTTAAATTGTGTTCTCATAATGCGATAATGCACAACATTTTTTGTTAATTTTAAAAATTATAACAAAGAAAGGTGACAAGTTATGTGGTTTAGCAAAATACTTAAAATATTTATTTACATAAAAATATATTTATTTACTTAAAAGTGTGCTACCTAGTTATAACTATTCTTCATGGCTGTTTCCTCCTGTAGTACTTGCATGGTGTTTTCTTAATTTGTTTATTTTATTTTTTGTACGTTATAGTGTAACCCAAGAGTTTTAATTAACTCTAATGAACAGGGTGCTCATATTGCAGAGAAAATGTCCCAGATGTATCTATAATCTCAAAAACTATTTGTAGTTGGTTTGACGTCACTGTTACTAAATTTCTGCAAACACATGTATCTATAATGTTTATTTCATCTACTGACGTGTCTAATAACAATAACAATTGTTTTAAAGGATGGAAATAATAATAATAATAAATAACAATAACAACAATAATAAACAGCATCATCATCATCATCAATCATCAATCATCAATCATCCGGACCTTGGCCTAAAAATGCTTTTTAAATAAAGGTTACCTCAAAATACATATTACTGGTGAAATGTTGGTATCAAATTTTTTGTTGGAATGCAATATCTTCTCTACGTACTAGGTACATGATAGAGAAAGTCTTGTATATTAAAACCTAAGCTTATGCATGAATTATTAGTATTTATAGTACCTAATTATAATACTGTGAATCTCAAATTGTGAGTGTGTCTGTATTTGAAATATCCATTAGCGTAAAACACTTTTCTGTTATCCTTACAGGTTCTTCGTGAGGCTGCTGTAGTTCAAGAAGTTTCTTGTAGGATCCATAACACACAAACAGCTTCCAATACATTATTGTAAAGGCTTCATGGATTTGGCTACATGGTTTTCAGTACCTCTGTGCAGTGAACAGTTTGAATTCTTTAATTTGTATATTGACTCTTTACAACTGATAAGTGCTTAAAATTTTTTGTAAAACTATCTATATTTTGATGTTGGCTAACAGTATATTTTAATTATTATTGCCATTTACATATTCATTTTATCGCATTGAACTTGTTTTTTCTGTTAATTTTTGGTGAAGCTAGCTATATATTTAAGCCAGTACATAATTATCTAGGAAAAAACTGGGAATCAGAATGCTTATGTGATTATGCCCTTTGCAATCATTTGAATAGGGAAATGAAAAGTAGCAATTCTGAACTCAGATTGTAAAGAATGATCACAAGAATTTTGGAACTACAACCACCATGAGAACAAAATGTTAAAAGATTCAAGCATCAACCAGCTCTTATTCATAATGAGAATAAGAATGGTGATGCATGTTGTTTCATACATTAATGAAATGAAAAATATTGTTTGTTTATAACTGACCCATTATATATTTTGATCTGCTTGCAATTCAGTCAGTATAATGCAGGTCAGCTCCAATGTCAAAATTTAATGCAGCACGAAAGGTTTTAAAAAGCTGTATCATTGGAATATATTTCTCATACTGAATTCAGAAGCAAGAAAAATTTAAGCAGGTATCGAATTCAGTGTTGTGCCAGCATGTTGCCAGGTTGCTCAGTTGGTCAATGATGCATTGTTCAAATCCCAACTATAGCACTAAATCTTTCATTGTGATTCTGTCTTTCCAACTATTACAAGTGTTAGTCTTATACTAAATACTACTATCATTAGAAAAACTGAAGTGGAGAAGGGAAATTCTCAGCATTTACCAGAGAAGCATTCAAATGTTGTTTTTCCAATCTGTCACTAGAGAGAGCTCTCTGGTTGTAACAGCCCATGGCTCCCCTAAAAAAAACTTCTAGTTATGAACAGTAAAAATATAATATAATGACACTTATAGAGTTGAAACCGACTACAAATAGTTTTGTCAAGTTACCAAGACTGTTTTATCCAGCTTTAGAAGGCTTCTTATTGACTGTATAGAGCTTGCATTTGAGAGCAAAGTGTAACTTTTATCCCCATTCTGTCTCCATTTACATTCCAAGGCAATTGTGGACTAGCTTAACATGACTGTTTTAAAGCTTTGGTATTAAAGCTGTCTTAAGAACATAGTTTTGAAGTAGTTTAGTTCAGGATAGATAGATGTAATGCAAGTATTGTCATATTTGTGGTGAACATTGTGTATTACCTATAGAAATAACTATTTCATAAGTGCCTTCAAAGAATCTTGACTATAAAAGCATTACAAGAATAATTTATACCTTTACATTTTTCATTAGACTTTTATCAAATGGAGAGCAGAACAGTTGAGAAAACAAGGAGACAGTAAGAAATGAACATATAAGTGAAGAACTAAAGTAGAAAAAAATTGCTTAAAGAGTTAAAGACTCAACTGAAGAGTAGCAGCTTAAGTGGTATGGATATGTACAACATATGAAGAAGGGAGAAAAGAAAAGCAAATCTAGGAGATATAAGTTTTTGGGGGAATAGGAAGGAATATATCAAGGATAACATGACAATCAGGTAGAAACAGCAGTTGAGAAGAGGGGGAATATGTTGATGTAGATGAAAGGAATGATTAATGACAATGCATTTTGGAGAAGATCAGCAACTGAGTGTGTCCCTTATACTAAACAGCAAAAAGGCAAGAAGAAGGAAAACCAACATTTTGGAACTTGCACACTGTGAAGCAAATAATTAAATAATGTAAAAATGAAGCAATGTTGAGCATTTTTATTGTTTCACTTACCAAATCACTGCCAGGACATGTTTCAAGGACCTATTGTTCCCATTCCCAGCTGCAGTCGACTAACCAGTGATTCCCTAATATTTTTCTTTGGATGTCTGTTGCATTGTGCGGTGTGTAGCTGGTGTACTTAGATATTAAGTTTCATCTGATAGAACTTCAAAGTTTATTAATTCAGTGCTCAAATCTTATGATATATGTTCCTTCCCAACTGTACATCAGTTTAAACGTGTAATGGAGTAATTTGAGTTTTTGCTGTAATTTTCTTTCCATAAGGAATTGGCTGTGGCTGATTTATCTGTTTGTATCTGATATTCTTTTGTGTTCTTTTAGTCTTGTGCTTATATTTATCTTGGTTTTTCCAATATATTTTTTGTTGTATTTTAAACAGTATTGTTTTATATATGCCTAATTTCTTTTCTGACAGGATCCTATCTGTTTTCTGATTTCAACTCTTCCTCCGTCCCCCTTCTAAGTTATATTTATTTAGTGGTGTTAGGACTTTTGTTGAATTCTTTAAAAAGCTTTTGCAATTTTTGAAATACCTAGGGGTGGTATGTGAATTTATTCTTAAGTTTTGGTTGTCCTTGTTCAGGATTATTTTTATTTTACTTATAGGTTTCCCACTTTACAGCAGTTCACCCTTTGTTCCTGCTTTCCAGAGATTCCTGTTGTTCCATTGTCCTTCTTCCAGTTCCCTCTACTTCATATGACCATATATTTCCTCGTGCCACATTCTTCTGGCTCTTTTCCGCTTTCTTCTGCCTGGTACTTCCCACTTTAGAACTTGTTTGGGCCACCGTTCTTCCGTTCTTCAGGATTAGTGTGGTTATTTCTTTGAGCTGTTTCTGTTTCTTCAACTTTTTAATTTTCTCTCAACTAGTTCTGTTTTGAACCCATTATGTTCAGCAGTGTTTAATATTTCTTATGTTATTCCAACTTATCGAGATTTAACTGTATTGGAACACCACAGTGAAGCGAAAAATTATTAAATTTTAGATGAGTCGTATTTTTTACACATCTGCTTCACTTTCGTACCTATTTTGAGGACATGTTTCGCAAATCTTCGTTTGCATCTACGGCTCTTGTGCGACTGAAGCTAGATCCAGAGGTGTGGGTAATTCTGGGATTGTTGCTGCCATCTGTTGATTTAGTGATGAACTGAAATGTGGGATTCTCTTCTAGCGGGATTTCAAAGTTCATTAGTTGGTTTTTATGTTTTTTTATGTATATCCTCTCCCATATGACGAGTTCACTATGTTTTTGTACGTATTTTAGTAATTCTGTGCTATCTTCAATTTCATGATTTTCAGACCAGAAATGAGCTGCTATTGCAGACTTATCAATATTTTTGTATCTTAAGTGCCTGAAGTGTTCTTTCTTTCCAGTGCCTATGTTTCTTTTTGTCCTCCCTACGTAAATAGCAGCTCATTTCTGGTCTGAAAATCATGAAATTGAAGATAGCACAGAATTACTAAAATACGTACAAAAACATAGTGAACTCGTCATATGGGAGAGGATATACATAGAAAAACATAAAAACCAACTAATGAACTTTGAAATCCTGCTAGAAGAGAATCCCACATTTCAATTCATCACTAAATCAACAGATGGCAGCAACAACCCCAGAATTACCCACACCGCTGGATCTAGCTTCAGTCGCACAAGAGCCGTAGATGCAAACGAAGATTTGCGAAACATGTCCTCAAAATAGGTACGAAAGTGAAGCAGATGTGTAAAAAATACGACTCATCTAAAATTTAATAATTATTCCAACTTGTTTATTGGCATATTTACCAATCTTTAAGTCAGACTATTGTTTGTAGCATGCTTATGAGGTTTATGGTGCAATTGTTGACTTTAATAGGTTGTTAGTATGTACTTTTTCTGACAATTCTGTCTTTAATCGTGGTGAGTTTTAGATAATTTGGTTAGTGGAGCACAGTATGAATTGCTTTCATTTTTAATAATGTAATATTCCAAATTATTTAATACCAATTCGAGCTTTATGTCTAAATCTCCAAGACACCATAAATCTTTCCCACTTACCTGAAAGTACAGTTTATTTAAAAAAACAGAAAAGAAACTTCTTTGGTTCGAGTTCTGGGTTTAATTGCTGGCTGGAGGATAGGAATTTTTCTTTAGTTGGGATTATTCCATATATTATAGAGTCTGAAAGTATGAGTGAGAATGTAAATATGTGTGGGAAAGGAAAACCCATTGTAAACAACCCCATTATCTTAATAATGAAGGAGTGAACACCATTGCCAATGATTGTTCCAAGGCAAGGACGCTAATATGGCCTTAGATCTTATCAGTGGCATGCCCATAAATGCATTAATGAAAGAGGGAGAAAGGGAAATTATGGCAACTTTTAATGTACTCTTGCTGCTTATTTATAGTGTGACTTTGTGGGTTCGTGAAATGAAAAGTCCAATTACACCACTCAAAAATGTTCTTTATTTTCACCGACTTACAGTTAAACTCTTGCCAATTACACAGAATTACGTAATGCACACAATTACGATTCACCAGTTCGTCCGTTACAATTTCACTTGCACTCGTAATTACGTAAAATCTTCCGATGCTCTCACACAGTCTTCTCGTCGTACACTAGCACTGCATTCTTACACCAAGAACTGACTGACTGACTGACTAACTCGACGTGCTGCTTATATAGGGCCAGCGGGTCGATCGGAAGGTTCCAGATTAGAGGAAATATCCTGTAAGTTCGAGAACACAGGTGGAACAGAAAGGGATGGCGCCGTGATGTTTTTTGTCCCAGCCATCCCTTCTTAACGCTATAAGACAAACGAGGGGGCGGGGCGAACACCGACCCGTCTGCTGCTCGCCCAGTCTATAGGGTGTTCCGACGCTCGGGTGACACTGCTCCCTCCTCAAAGCTGGTCGTCCCGAACAGCACCATCGTAGCGTGCCAGGCGGTCCAGGTGTACCACCAGCATCTGCCCGGAGCCTCAGCCAGAAGTAGCGCTGCCGAAGTTTGTCAATCGTTCGGTTCGCTCCCAGGTGTCCTCCTGAAGTACCAGCGTGCACTTCTTCCAAGACTTCCGGTACCTTACTCCGGGGAAGTACCAACTGTTCTCTCTGCGTCTTCCCATCGGGTGATTCCCATACCCGGAACAGCATGCCATCTCTGGTCTTCAATGAGTCCCATTGGGCCCAGTACGACTTGTAGGTGGCGCCCCTTGGTGCGATGTCCTCCCAGGTTGGTCTTGTCCCTGCCTCCACTTCCCTCAAGAGTGGCCCCAAGTCTGCATCCACCAGCTGCTCCCTCCTCAGGCCTGCGCTATCCCAGCCTTCAGCAGGCACTGCCACAACTACTCGGACTGCTGCGGCACGCTCCTTCTCTTCCACTCTTGTGCACTGGCCGCACTCTTCTGGACAGGGTCTTTGGGACATGGCGTCAGCGTTACTGTGGCTCTTCCCTCTACGATGTTCCGAGGTGAAGTTGTACTCCTGCAGCCTCTGGACCCAACGTGCTGTCTGGCCTTCCAGGTTCTTAAAGCTCAATAGCCAGGTTAGGGCGGAACGGTCAGTCCTCAGGTGGAATGGCTGACCGTACAGGTACTTATGGAAGTGCTCCAAGGTCTTTACTACCGCCAATAATTCTCATCGGGTGACGCGGTAGTTCTTCTCTGCTTTGGATAGCGTCTTGCTGTAGTAGGCTATCACCCGCTCATGGCCGTCCTGGATCTGCGATAGGACACCTCCAATGCAATGGTCGCTAGCGTCTGTGTCCACCATGAAGACGCCACCTGGTTGTGGGAGACCCAAAATTGGAGCACTGCACAGGGTTTCCTTCAGGTGCTGGAAAGCGTTTTCGGCGTCCTCTGTCCACACATAAGGCCGGTGTTCCTCCGTCAGGCGGGTGAGGGGTTTTGCGATGTTGTCGGCCTTTTCCTCTAAATCATTAAGGCGGTCGTCTACTTGACCCATCCGCTTGCCCAGATTCGTGACGTCATCCCTCACGCCGGCCAACCGTTCCTCAAACTTGGCAGCGAGGACCTCGTTCGCCTCCCTCATCTCCGTTGTCAGTTTGGCCATCTTTGCGGTCATTGTCGTGGCCAAGTTGTTGCTTGCCGTTTTCATCTTCGCTGTTAATTCGGCCTTCATTTCTTCCATCTTCCCGGTGATGTCGTTGGCCGTCTTCATTTGTTTCAACTCTGCGGCCAGGTTGTCATTTGTAGTCTCCAGCTTCGCGGCCAGGCTGTTATTTGCCGCTTCTGTTTTTGCAGCGAGGTTTTCATTTGCCGTCTTCATTTCTTTTAGTTCCGCTAAAATCTTTTCTAATGCTGCCTCCATTGTGTTATATCCCACTCCTGACACCAATTGTGACTTTGTGGGTTCGTGAAATGAAAAGTCCAATTACACCACTCAAAAATGTTCTTTATTTCCACCGACTTACAGTTAAACTCTTGCCAATTACACAGAATTACGTAATGCACACAATTACGATTCACCAGTTCGTCCGTTACAATTTCACTTGCACTCGTAATTACGTACAATCTTCCGATGCTCTCACACAGTCTTCTCGTCGTACACTAGCACGTCATCCTTACACCAAGAACTGACTGACTGACTAACTCGACGTGCTGCTTATATAGGGCCAGCGGGTCGATCGGAAGGTTCCAGATTAGAGGAAATATCCTGTAAGTTCGAGAACACAGGTGGAACAGAAAGGGACGGCGCCGTGATGTTTTTTGTCCCAGCCATCCCTTCTTAACGCTATAAGACAAACGAGGGGGCGGGGCGAACACCGACCCGTCTGCTGCTCGCCCAGTCTATAGGGTGTTCCGACGCTCGGGTGACAATAGCGCTTTGAACTTTGCACAAAATCTCTGGGCTAAAGATGAGCATGGTTACTGCATGGCAAAGCGTGGAAGCATATAGGAAAGAATGTGAAACAGCAAAGTTGTTTATGTGAGCCTATTGCACAAACATGGCAAGTCAGTGTATGTATACTCTGTTCAGATGCAATACTACCTTCTGGACTGCAGCAGTCATACATCGGCAGTTACAACAAATCATATGTAATGTGATTGAATATTATGACAAGGAGAAAGGAGAGGGAATCAAAATTTCTTTGTGGCAGGCGAAAAAATAGGCGGCTGTAATGGTAATTTACATATGCATATAATAATTAAATGGCTAACCTTTCATATCACACACACATAACTCCCAAGTGCTCTATTTGTGTTTCATCCTTACTCCATGCCAAGTTACTAATATTTCCCCTTTTTAGTAAACAAGATAACAAGCAAATGCAGTGCTATGTCACTGAAAGCCTTGACGCTTTTCCATGTAGTACATATATTTTACTTCCCACAGGACTTTTTCATTAAAGACACTTGTTCAGTTTTTATTCATTGATTGAAAAAGCTCTTTGAAGTCAGTTTTTGACACTTTCTCACTCACTTTTTTATATTATTGAGGGATTAGTTTCGGGAGCCATTGCTTCAGCTCCCGAAACTAGTCCCTCAATAATATAAAAATGTAAGTGACAAAATGTCAAAAAACCTACTACAAAAGTACAATATATACAGATTCTATATACAGTAATCAGATTGAAACAGTACTAAATACAGCATATCGAACAATGTTTCAAAGTATAAGGAAAAACTCAAAAACTCAACCAACTCAATTGGTTTTGATGTATCCTTCTACTAAATAAAAGCAACTCTTGAGTTAGAAATTTCTTCTCTTCTTTTTTAAAAACCTGTAGAGTTTTTATCTTATAATTGTCTGATCTAAATATGCCTTTCTAACTTTTCTTCTTTAGTGGTTTTCAACTTTTCAGTAACTTAATAGCATGAAAACAAGTATTTATTAAAAAGTATATTAAATAAAAATTTTTAGGTATTTAATGTACATGAAATCCCTTTAAACAAACTGTGTATTTGTTTTATTGATATTTTTATGGACTTCATATTCTCATACGTAAGCCATGATAGGTGCACTGTATATATCCAGGATGTTTGCGGTATGGGTGCGCAGATTTCGCAAGCTGAGAGATTCAAATATGATGAATAATAAACTCCCATGACAATCTCATCTATCTTGAAAATTACTGAAAACATCTGCATAGTCTGGCAACAGAGTAGGATTCCAGAGCTGCATGTTTTTGTTTTGGTTTGCAGTCAGGCAGGCACCTACAATGGGTGAAAGTCTAAACTAAGCTAGTGCTTGAAAGCCAGTTCGCCATGTGGTTATATATCAGCTACCTGCTACTGCCAGTAGTGAGGGATGAGGTGCTTTTCTTTTAAGCTCTCAATCTTATTCATGAGACCTAAACTAAAATCTGTAAGTGCTATGCATAAGTTGAACCAGGATAACAAATTTAACTATTAAATACAGAAATATCTCATTCAGATGTATCATGTAAGATTATCATTTTGCTAAAAATTAAATTTATTAATGGTCAATAACTACAACATCAACATGAAGTCTGTTTACAGTAGATGCTTAAAATGTGTTCCATTAGACTCATTGCTATGAGTGTCCCTTGGGTTTGGAATTCTCCTGTTGGGAAACTTATTCCAAGTTTTGGGCTTCATGAGAGTTGCTGTCGGCATTGCCATAAGCAATTATCTTATTCTTGATCTTTAAATACTGCCATAGTTCTGAATGCATTAGACACATCTGAAGTGTTAACAGAACCTGCTGTTGTGCCAAGTGGGGCAGGTAGGTTTACTGTTTACATTTCTTATCTTCTGTTCTAAATGCATGCCAATGTTGTGGGCTGCCAAGCATAAGCCCGTGACTTTATTGCAAAAGACATACAGGAATCCAGTCCTTTCATTTCATTTCCTTTCCTTTCCTCTCTTCTCTCCTCCCTCTCCTCTTGTCTCTCATCTCATCTCCTCTCCTCTCGTCTCCCGTCCCGTCCTTTCCCGTCCCGTCCCGTCCCACATCACATGTTATGTCATGTTTGGAATAAAAACTTTGATCAATTTTATTTTTTATTTATGCATCCATACACTTTAGAGGAACTTATGTTTTAGCTTGAAATCAGGAAGCTGCCATTAAAAGTCTGCACACTCATACCCCAAATACCTTGTGTATATTATATACACAGTAAGTCAAAAGCTATCCACAACATAACTATAAAGTTTCTTACATTGGACATACTGAATTCTGTGTTAGGGTATTTGTTATTGTGTTGTGAACCTGCTAAAAGTGTGATCATCATTCTGCCATTTGTCTTCCTTTTGCAGCAGATAGATCATGGCCACTCCATTAGAAGTTTGTACCAAAGTGGAACAACAATCAGTGATCCAATTTTTGTGGTCGGAAGGCATATCAGGAGCCAAAATCCTTCAAATTTTATCAATAGTCACTCGTCTAACAGAATCCTGTCAAGTGCAAGCTCAATTTTGTCATCAGTTGTAGCCATAGCTGGTTGTCCTGCTGCTTCTTCATGAGTAACACTTGTGCAACCATTTTTGAATTTGTCAAACCACACATAGACACTTCGCTGTGGGAAGACACTGTTCCTATAATGTGCCAAAAGTCTGATGGATTTTGGCCCCTGATGCACCTTCTGACCACAAAAATCGGATCACTGATCATTGTTCCTCTTTGGCGCAAACTTCTAATGGAACGGTTGTTATCTGTCTGCAGCAAAAGGCAGACAAAAGGCGGAATGATGATCAAACTTTCATAGCAGGACTGCAACATCACAACAATCAAATACCCTAAGACAGAATCCAGTAGGTCCAATGTAAGAAATGTTATAGCTACGTTGCAAGTAATTTTTAACTTGCCCCCATATATTATTATTATTATTATTATTATTATTATTATTATTATTATTATTATTATTATTATTATTATTATTATTATTATTATTATTATTATTATTATTATTATTATTATTATTATTATTATTATTATTATTATTAATTATTATTATTAATTATTATTATTATTATTATTATTATTATTATTATTATTATTATTAATAATTATTATTATTATTAATAATTATTATTATTATTAATAATAATTATTATTAATAATTATTATTATTATTAATTATTATTATTATTATTAATAATTATTATTATTATTAATTATTATTATTATTAATTATTATTATTATTATTATTATTATTAATTATTATTATTATTATTATTATTATTATTATTAATTATTATTATTAATTATTATTATTATTATTATTATTATTATTAATTATTATTATTATTAATTATTATTATTATTAATTATTATTATTATTATTAATTATTATTAATTATTATTATTATTATTATTATTATTATTATTATTATTAATTATTATTATTATTATTATTAATTATTATTATTATTATTATTATTATTATTATTATTATTATTATTATTATTAATTATTATTATTATTATTAATTATTATTATTATTAATTATTATTATTATTATTATTATTAATTATTATTATTATTATTATTATTAATTATTATTATTATTAATTATTATTATTATTAATTATTAATTATTATTATTATTAATTATTAATTATTATTATTATTAATTATTATTATTTATTATTATTATTAATTATTATTATTATTAATTATTATTATTAATTATTATTATTAATTATTATTATTATTAATTATTATTATTATTAATTATTATTCATTATTATTATTAATTATTATTAATTATTATTATCATCATCATCATCATTACAATACAATGTTTATTAGCCACAGGAATTCATACAGATTTATAGGCATTGTTATTATTATCATCATCATCATTATTAATTATTATTAGTAGTGGTAGTGGTAGTAGTTTTTTTTTTTAATACAGGGGAAAAATCTTACGAAAGATGCCTCTGGCGAGTTGGATTCTTACCAACTAAAAAACCCCTGTAAGAATCATATGTGTGCTTCTTCTTGGAACTGCCCAGCGGCATTACTTCAAGAAGAGGAGATTTAAGATGGAAGCGACTGTCTCAAATGGTCATTGAAGGTCTTAAAGGTCTTCCATTTCCTGGCACTTGCGGGATAGAATTCGTTGGGCCAGCTGAGAAATTGCGTTCCAGTTCGTAGGAAATGTCAGCATGCTGGAGACTACCTGAGAAGGCGTAAACTGTCCTAACTTTAACTCCGCCAGTTGACGCAGATGTTGACATCGAACACATTCGAAGAACGTGTGCTCCACGGTGTCGACTTTGCCGCAGTAAATACATTCGTCAGTAGCGCTTAGCCCAAAACGGTGCAGATAGGCCCTAAAGCATCCATGTCCTGTGAGGAACTGGGTAAGATAGAAGTTGACGCCGCCTGGAGGTGCTTCAAATCTGGCACAAAATGCCTCAAAAGAAAATGGAGCTGTTAATGCCAAGGACATGGCAGAGTCTCCTCTGGTGCCTCTCAAACCCATTGTTGGGGCCAGAAAAAGTGCAAGTGCTGCTCAGAAACCACGTGTCTTCCTGCCAGCCATGCCATGCTGTTGCTGCTGCTGCTGCTGCTGCTGCTGCTGCTGCTACTACTACTTCCCCCAGGGGGCTTTTGTCTAATAAGCACGGGCGTGGCGCACCCGGGATCCCCAAGCTGGTTCTCCCTCACCTTCCTTCTGTTCCCGAGAGAGTTCCCCTTTCCTTCCTCTTCTTCTCTTGTCCTCCTTTTTCTTCTTTCCTCCTACTGTCAGGATTGATCATTTGTTGGCGAGCGGCTATGTAAGGACTTCTAATCTAAACAATTATGCAAAGTTACATTAAAGATAATCAGTTACGGGACAGGGGCTTCGGAACCCCAGAACCGGTCGGTGTTGGTAGTGGGCAGGCAGGCTCCACCCGACCGTCAGCAAGCGACTGCCAAAATACTATTCAATTGCCACTTCAGGCCATGGATACAACCGATTCCTCTGGAGTTGTTGCTCATGATCTTCCACGGACTGACCTCACGGCTTCCTCAGCACCAAGTGGAACAACACCCAATACCTCTGGTGGCCAAAGAGCAGTGGCCCCATCTTCGGTGTCCTCCTCAGGGTCTCAATCATCGGAGGTTTCTGTGTGTGCTCTGTCTTCTTTACGACAACCTGGAAGTTGCGTTAAACGCTCTAGTGCCGCACTTGCCAAAAATAAGGATGAAGTTAGCTTTTCCGACCTGATATCTCAGCTCTCCGAAGTGACTTCTGGACTTGTAGACCTCATTAGCACAAATATGAATACTAAAATGGACATAAAAGTGAAATTTAGGAGAGTCAAGGTCATTACTGATCTGCTAAAAGCTCATGCTGACGCAGGTAGTGAACCACCAAGCAAATCTAAGGTAAAATGTAACCCTATCCAATCGCAGTCCATTGGTGTACAAACTGCCCCTGAATTATTATTGGCTGATCTAAATAACCTGGATCCAGCGTACCGCTCCGAGGTGGAACAGCAAATTGCCTCGGGAATCCGAGTGTCTTTCTCCGACGTCGATAGCCCTGAAAGACTGAAAGACCTTGTGGATCAATCTTGGCCCCCTTGCACTTTCCGGAATGTGGAGATTGCAGAAGGGAATCCACTTCAGGCAGGTAACAAAGAGGATTTAGCCCTTATCACCGATGATCTCTTGATGCGCCAAGGCATCAACCGGCTGTTCCGCAAACGCTACCCCTAACTGATGGACCTAGTCGGCCTGGATGAGGAGTATCCTAACGCAGCGTACTTTTCTTCCATTTCGAAAGTGCCGATGGAAGGAGGTTTCCGGAGTAAGGAACGCTACATTTTCAAGCTGTCCATGACTACACCTCTGGAAAAGGGAGACACTCTGCAGCTTTTGAGGAAACGCTTTAGATGCCTGCATGCCTTGGCCTACAAACTTGGGAGGCGAAAGATCCGTCTTCCCCTGCCAGCTGGGTGTGACATTCTTGCAACAAGGAAACTGTTGGAATATGCCTTTGTAGACACCGACATCTCAGTCTACCTGCACGTCCCTCGACCCCGGAGAATGGCATCCGATGCTGGGAATGGAGGGCCCCATCCTGGATCATCCCCGGCAGCCTCAAGCCCAGACATTGGAGCAGTTATTGTTCATCCTGGGACCCGAACATACGCGGAACTGCTAAAGGAGGTTAAGAGCAGTGTCAAACTGGAGGATGTTGGCATGGAGGTGCAACACATCCGCAAGACCCGTGGAGGAGAATTGCTTCTTACCGTTAATGGCTGAGCTGATAAGGCTGAACCACTGAGGAAAGCCCTTGCCCAAAACCTCAAAGACACGGCTGTGCGCTGTACACGTAAACTGGACACGGTACTGCACATCCATGATATTGATGCTATCACTACGGAGGCAGAAGTCCAGGAATCCATTTCCCGCGCTTTGGGAGTGAGTGCAGCAGATCTGCGGGTCACGTCTCTTCGACCCACTATGACGGAGGGGCAGATAGCCACAGTTGTCTTACCTTCAGAGCTGGGGCGCTGCCTTACCCAATTAGGGTCTGTCCGCATCGCTTGGTGTTCCTGCAAGGTTCAGGAACGGGTTTTCATACCCCGCTGTTTCCACTGCCAAGCGTTTGGACATCACGCAAATAACTGCAGTGGCCCTGATAGAGGAAATGCTTGTCTCAATTGTGGGAAGGATGGTCACTTGGCTGCCAATTGCACTTCCAAGCTCTATTGCCTGATGTGCGCCATCCCGGGACATAGAGTGGGCACCCATCGCTGTCCTAAGTACCAAAAGTTGGTCAACGCTGCTTAGGCCCAACGTCTTCGCACAACGACCTGACAACTTCCCAAATGTTAACTGTCCCAGAGACGACAGAATCGGCACCAGTTACGTTTTCTGTCCTGCTAAACCACCAGGGGCTATACGGATACTGCAAGCCAACATCGACCGCGGCCGCAAGGCCATGGATTTATTGTGCCACATGGCATCCGAAACCATTAGTGACATACTGATCATGGCTGAACCAAACAGAGCTAAAACCGATCCCACTATATGGACCACTGACAACGCGGTGGATGTTGCTATACGTCTTTACAACTCTCTGTCCTTAGTGGACAGGGGAGCAGGAGCAGGATTTGTTTGGCTGGAACTGCCTTCCTTTCTGATCTACGGCTGCTATATTTCTCCGAACGTTGACCTTGCCTGGTTCCTTAGCTTCCTTCACAACCTACGAACAGACATGCATCGTCGCGCTAAAGGCATTATCGGGGGTGGAGATTTTAACACCAAATCGCCTTTATGGGGCTCGCCTGTTGAGGACTCAAGAGGCCGCGCCTTGGCAGAATGGCTTGCTGAAGACAATTTAGTGGTACATAACCAAGGAACAGCACCCACCTTTGTACGACGTGACAGTCAGTCTTACATCGATATTACTTTTAGCACCAACACCCTCTCTCAGAAGGTTCTGAATTGGGAAGTTTTGGATACAGAGACCCTTGAGCTATCACCAATACCTTGTGTATGATGTCGCTGATCCTGGTTCCCATACATCGGACCGCTCTTCACGTCTGGTATGGCAGGTTTCACCACATGGGCTCCCCGCTGTGGTAACGGAAGTTGGCCGCCTACTGAGTGCTCATGATGAACGGACCCTTACGGCTATAACTTTCTCCAGGATTCTACAGCAAGCCTGTGATACTGCCTTTCCTCGTAAGCCGGCCAGGCACTTTCGTAAGCCCGCCTACTGGTGGTCTGAAGATATTGCTGCCCAACGTAGACAAACCATACGGTCCAGACGAGTGATGGTTCGCGCGAACAGAAGAGGCGACGAGGCCCACAAACGTCTCTGCTCGGAACAATACAGGACAAGCCGGGCACTGCTCAAGGAAGCCATACTGGCTGCCAAACGTGCTGCTTGGCAGGCCCTCCTGGATGAAATAGACGAAGACATCTGGGGCCAGGGCTATAAACTTGCTACGAAGAAGCTCCGGACATCACCGCCGGCCCAGTTGCCTGATGATCGACAGTTAGACGTAGCTCGGACCCTCTTCCCGGCACATGCTCCCATCTCCTGGGCTAAGCACCCCGTGCCTCCCGATGAGATACCTCCATTCACTGTCGAAGACCTGACAAGCTATGGCCAAAATTCGAGTCAACAGAGCCCCAGGACCGGACGGTGTGACCCCTCTGGTCGTGAAGACGATTGTCCAGAATTACCCAGACCGATGCTTGGAACTATTCAACCGCCTATTGAAAACTGGCAATTTCCCGGCTGAATGGAAGCAGGCGCGACTTCTGTTGCTCGAGAAACCACAGCGGGAACAGGGGACTAGCACCTATCGACCCATCTGTCTCCTGAATAAACTATCCCAGGATAGTAGCAGTTTACCAGCGGTACAAATGCCTGTCAAGACAGCTGCTCCGGGGTCATCATGAGGTGGCCTGGAAGAATACCATTCAGAACGTAAAATTACAGGAACAGCAACCCTGGAGGATAATAAAGTCCCTCAGAAGGGATAAAAACCCAATACCAGCATAGCATCCACTGCACGGCACTCGAGGGAGACTCGCATTCGAGCCACAAGAGGAAGCCACTGTGTTCGCGGACCATTTCGAAAGTCAGTTCGAGCCGGGTGAAGACTCCCAAGATGAAGACTTTACTGACTTCGTGGAGACGGCAGTGAAATACTTCTATGAAGGGTCACAGAAGCACCACGAGATCTATCTCCAAATAGTCACCCCAAAAGTGGTGCCTACCGAAATCTGTAAGCTAAAACCTAATAAATCTCCTGGACATGATGGCGTTGCAGCACCCATGCTCCAGCACCTTCCCAAACGAATCATCATCCATTTGACGCGGATTTTTAAAGCATGCCTCTAGTTCCACCACTTTCCAGCTAGCTGGAAGGAGGCGAGATTGGTGCGATATGTAATTTACCCTTGTTTACCATGATTAATTGAAATAAGAAGCAAATAATTTTATTTAGTTTTTTATTAAAATATAAAAAAATTCACCCAATTTTTTTTAAAAAGGATCTTGGAGTGCATCTTGGAGCCCGGCAAGGATCCGGTCTTCCCTTGTAACTACCGCTCCATAAGCGTTCTTCCAGACATCTCTAAGCTTCTTGAGTGGGTGCTGCTGTCCCGCCTAACTCCTCTTTTCGAGGAAAGGCAACTCCTACAGGATCGCCAGTTTGGTTTTCGTCATGGACACTCCAAGACCCTGCAGTCACCTCGGCTGGCCGAGAGGACGGCTCTGAGCTTTCAGGAAAACCTAAAGACTCGCGGTGCTGCTGGACGTGGAAAAAGCCTTCGCCAACACCTGGCACCAAGGCTTGCTGTACAAAGACGACAACTCCTCCTCTATCAGTCTCGACAGTTGCCTTCGAGACCGCACATTCAGGGTGAGAGTGGAAGGACGGCTGTCATCACTCAGATCCATAGCGGCGGGAGTCCCGGAAGACAGCGTACCGTCGCCGCTGCTCTTTGCTGCCTACATGCCTCACTTCCCCACAGAACCTCAAACTATTACGTGCTAGTATGCCGACGACAGCATCATAATGGCACGTAACGAAAATCTCCTCTATTGATTTCCTCCGCTGTAGCACCACCTCCGAACCATCGGCCGATGGAGGTACAGCTGCGCTCTTCTCCCGATCAAGGACCGAGCCAGGTGACCGGAGTGGTCACTGAGGCTGCGGCAGAGCAGGCACGTATTTAGAAGTTAATTGCCGGGGGGGGGGGGGTCCAAAAATTCTACGTTGAATTATTACTTTTAACAGTTAATTAGGGATGTGTTTTATCATATTAATAAAAATTAAAAACAAATGTATTGTTAAATTCACATGACTTTCTCTCCTACTCGCACCGCTACCGTAGATGGTAGCGTGTCTGCCTGACGTTCAAGAGGTCCCGAGTTCGAATCTCGCCCAGGATGAGTTGCCTGCATAAGGTTTTTTCCAAGATTTTTCCTTATCCTTAAAGACGAATTTTGGGTAGTTCTATGCTCCATGGACCCTGGACACAGTTGAGCATCATTTCAGTCAACGTCCGACATGACTTAACGTTGGAGGACGTAAAATTACATCAAAAAATTGACTTTCTCCACCCAAGCTTCTACAAAATTCGTCTTATACAAATTTCTCTTGATTCTTTGGATAAAGTCTGTGGAAAGGCCTTTAGTTGCACAGTTTTTTTCTTATAGCTGGAATAAACTGATATAAGCAATAATCAGATATTTAAAAAGCGAACCACTGACTGATACATTTAAAGTATTAATTCTCCTTGAATGAAAAAGGGAATAGGAACAAAAATTAAATCCCTTTAAGTAAGTATCTGAGAATTGTAATTACCAACAGATAATATATCGGAATTGGTTATAATTGATATTATTTGTATATTTTAACGAGTTCTACAGCTGCTGTGCAGTAACTTTTCGTTAATTTCTTAAGTTTAGAATAGTTATACGAACATCACTTCCAGTAAAGTGGACTTCGAGTTTTTCCTAAAAAAATTCACAATAGGGTATCTTAAATATGTTGTGTTTTAATTAAAATTATTGAAGCCATTTTTGGACGATTTTCTTGAAAATCTTCGTTTCGCATCCTTGAAAGATAGTGAAATTAAAACCTACATTTCTTATTCCTCCAATTTTTGGGTTTTGTAATATGCTATTAGCAAACACAAAAAACATACACATTGGAGCGCGCGTGCGGACATTCTTTTTTAATTTTTGTCTTTGTTCTAGTTTCCTCTAAACTTGCATTCCTGGTGACATCTCGAAATCAAATTTTTTAAATGGAATATAACACGTTTGTGCTTACTAAGCACGTGGTAGAGGTACTAAACATTGATGCCGTACACTGACATGAGTCTCTGGTTCACACAGTTCTACTATTCCGTATCGTCATCAGACAAACTGGTTATAAATGATTTCAACTGTAGTCCGCCTCCATAATGTGGTGGTACCGTGTCTGACCCCCAGTGAAGAGGTAGTGGCCAACATTGCCGCGCGAGGGGAAGGAAGGCTTACCTCCAGCTCATATGAGCGAAAGTTGAGCACCGCTAAAGCGAGTTCCAATTGAGATCAAGATAAGTTTCCTGAATTGGACTTTTCACAGGGCTTTCCCTTATCTTAAGATTGAATTGGACTTTTCACAGGGCTTTCCCTTATCTTAAGATGACGTATGTCGGATAAAACTTAAGTTCTGGTGGCCGTGGACTGATTTGAGGGTGTCATCCGTTTCATTTACTGCTCAATATGATAATCCGGTTAAAGGATGTTAAAGTACTTGAAAATAAATAAAAAACTAGGTTCCGTATGAAATTATGCAGCTGAAAAAAGTTGCAATTTTGAGACTGCCAAATATACATATAACTTGTTAGATACCAGGAGATATTTCGAAAACAACTGGTACAAGGAAAATAGAAATTGCCGGAGTTGCGCATTTTATGAGCTCCACGTTCGCTTGTAACCTGATATTTTATCTATGATGCCATGCTTTCTTAGTTGAATAATCAGTGAAATTGAAGTGGTGTTTATCACCTATTCCCAGAATATCCAAATTGTTGTGTCTCAAACGTGAAGCATTTTAATAGGAATCGTTAGACATGTTTTTGAGAATATAAACAATTTACGAAAATTCTTCCATCTTTTTTTGTAATTTTACGTCATCCAACGTTAAGTCATATCGGAGAGTGAGTGAGTGAGTGTGGTGTTTAAGGGCCCGTCGACCATATCGGAGATGAATGGAATGGGTGAAGTAATGCTCTAAAGAGCCCAGGGTCCATAGAGCTTAAAATTACCCGACATTCGCCTTTCAGGATCAGGGAAACCCCGGAGAAAACCTTATCCACGTAACTCACCCTGACCGAGACTCGAACTCGAGACCTCTTGAACGCGAGGCAGACCCGTCTCCACCACGCTACCGAGGCGGGCTTTTTCCATCTAAAGGATGGTTTGGTGTGGAGAAATTTTTTCAAAACCTTCGTGTCACATCTCCGAAACACACTAAATGTGAATATATCTCCGATTTTTCGTTTTTGAAATAATCTGTTACATTAACGCAATGATACTTCTATACGTATATCTAGGGTCAAAACTCAGTGCAGTATACCGATGTACCTGCAATACAATACTTTCTTATTATATAGAGGATAATAAACCTATTGACAGGTTAACAAAATTCTAAAAGTAGCAAATATGACTCCAGCCAAAATATACACATGAAATACTGCAGCAATTACTAGAAGTTTCCTAGACATGCAAGATAAATAATATATTAGTAACTTTAAAAGGGTGTAACTTGAAAACTCACCTCAAAGAGCTGAGAAACTGTTGAAGAGAAGCCTTGTCCATGATGATCTCCATTACAGTCCTTCAGTTTATATGGAAAATATTTTCACACTATTTACACTATGTACACGAAGCTTAAGTAGTGCTATAGTACTAAGTTGATACGCCTGCTTCTCCTGTCCATTATATTTAACACTTCCTCAGGATTGATTTTCTGATCCCAGTGTACAAACAACAAGGCAAGATTAGTTAAACGCTCATCACTAGTTCTATTTCTGAGGTAAGTTTTGAGCCGTTTCATTGTTGAAAATGATCTCTCGGCACTGGCAGTTGAGATGGGTAAAATTTTAAGCAGACGATGAATTGAGGGATATAATGCTGATAAACATGCTACCAAAGAACTTATGGCATCATTTGGTCTATTTTGTTTCTCTGTGAATTTCCATTTTTGACACCAAAACCGATATTCTGACTGTGTTTCACTGTCACTGATATTTACGCCGAAATATAAAGAAAGCTTGTTTAACCTATCAGCTTTAGTTTCTCCTACATTTCTGGGCAATAAAATATCGAAAGCAGACAATACATCTTTGTTCTGTTCAAATCGTTCCTTAAGACTTGAGATCAGTTCGTCAGTGCATGGAATAAAGAGACATCTTCTGAAGTACTCCTCTGCTGTATCTGCTGGGTGATTGTCCCCTTTTGTCTGCTTCCCTGACAGTCTTTAAATTCTGATTTCAGAGTCAAATGGGGATTTCATAGTGTTTGAACACTGCTCAAAGATTTTGTGATATTCTTCAACAGAATTCTTTCTTAAAGCTTCCAGATGCTTTACTGTGTCACTGGCACCGATGATGCAAACAAGTACACACCTGTTCCAGTGCTCCAGCGTCGAGCTAACACTTCGATGAAGCTGTACGGTCCGTTATGACCATACGGGCAAGATGACGGTCATCCCGTGCTGTGGATATTTTTCGTCCTCCAGTTGCCGCTCTTCGCTGCGCACGATCCAAAGCAGAGCTAAGATCATGTTCCGGGCTTTGCAGATACGTAGAAAGGCGGACTGTGAAACACAGAAGTTTCTCGCATGTCAATAGTGAGATTAGAAAGGCACTATTCTCTATGGCCGCCAATAGTTGTGCTGCAGTTTTGGAAATTGATTTGTTGCTTATGGAAAAATGTTGAAGGCTCTGAACAATCGGTTCTAGAAGTTCCACAAACACAATGACAGAATCATGCCTCTCTACAAATCTTGTATTGCAAAGGCCAATCAGTCTTGATTTCTTACTGGTAGGTAACAGCTCTTTAATGCTTTTCTTTAAAGCGTTGCCAGCAAAAGGATGATTGCGAAATAAATCACAAATGTCACTCATAGTGCCTAAGCAATTACGAATGTGAGTTGTAGTAAGTGCAGAGGACAACGCTAAATTTAGTCTATGACTAGCACAATGAACAAATAAAGCTTTTGGATATAGCTGTTTCACTTTCGTTTGAACTCCATTGAACTTTCCAGCCATAGATGAAGCACCATCGTACCCCTGTCCCACCAGATTACTCATATTTAGTCCAAGGTTAACGCATTCTTGTATAATTGTCTTAGCAATGTTGCTACCGGTAAGGTCATATATAGGCACAAATCCCACAAAGTCTTCTCTCAAAACATGGTCAGAGTTGACATACCGTAAACAAACAGATGCTCCGTTCCGGAAATATCTAAAGCTTCATCAGCAATGACACTAAAGCATTCAGCAGCACTTACAGCACTGAGAACCTTTCCTCGTACTATTTCGGCACATATGCCCAGGACTTCGTTCTGGATATAGGGGTTAATATAAGTTGCATATTTCTTCGGATTAGCCACATGCTTTTCTAATATTTTGTCACCAGCATCATGGCGAAAGCGTAAGAGAACTCCAAATTTTCCGTCTTTCTTATTAGGCTTTGATAACATTAAGGGACCACTATCTAAATCACCTCTGAGAGGCAGTTCTTCTTGTCCGCAAAATATAATTGTTTTTATTATTGGTAGAAGAGCTTTCCTATTTTCCCTAATTTCTTTTCCCCTCTGACTATTAGTCTGAGATGCCACATCTTCTTCCCTGCCAATCTCTATTGCCGAAAACCGCTCGGCTGATAAGACACAGTTTTTATGATAACCACTTGTCTGGTGATTGTTAAATGCTTCTACAGCATCCTTTCATTTACAAAATGGTTTTGTCACCAAATATCCTAAGTTTTGGTGACCGCCTTGACCTACGCCTTGTTTGCAGAAGAGAACGCAGTAACTGCAATATGCACCGTCTTGAACTTTTGAGTATGTTAGCCACCCCCACCTATCCAGCCACTTATATTGAAAACTGAGTCTCTTAGAGCCATGCAAACGTACGGGAAACACAAATGAACTATTAGGCTTCAAATCATTTGTGAGTATGGCATACCTAACATCTCTAAGAATATTGACACAGTTTGTTTCTTGCAGCAGCATGCCGATATCGCGAAGTTCTTCACTCGCGACACGAACACTACACATCTCATTTTTAGTTTTTAACTCACCAGCTTCAGGTTTAACTTCGCTTAAAACGCTAGTTCTGCATATCTTGCTCGCATTGGTAGGTTTGAAAAACTATCGATTTTTACGTTCCTCTTCATATCTAAAAAAACCAGTTTCAAACTGTCGAAAAACACCTTCACAATACGAGAAACGTTTGCTTACTAGCTACACTGCGTTAAGTCCGGCTTTTCAACCCTAGCAGGTAGACATTTACATTGGTCAATGACCCTTCTTTCAGTTTAAAGAATAACTCAGTTCTTAATGACTGTCTTAAGGACAAGTTAGATGTGCACAGTCGGAACAAAAGAAAGAGCCGCAGTTTCAGATTCGTTTGATTATTTAGTTGTTGTTGCTAATATTTTTCTCAGAGAAGTTTATTTCTTGTGATATCATTTATTTTGGGATAAAAGTACTTATTAAGAGTTTTCACTGCCTTGGAAGGCTTTGTTTAGTATCTAACTATTCCCCCTTTTCTCCATTACAAGGATGATAGTTAATGAATATTAACATTCTCTGCAACCCGCCGCTTTAGTATAGTGTATGATGTATGTGTTTCTCCCAGATACAGGGTTTCGATTACCGATTTATGTATCTCCCGGATGAAGTCTCTTCCTAATGTTTCCTCACCACTTGAACCTTTATGTTTGGAAAACTTAGGCTCCTCTCCTGCATTATTTGCTCATTTGTAAAAGTGTCTGGGAGATCGCTAATCTGAAAGCCCCGTTGAGAGAGTTTACGTTCACAGTTTCTAAAATATTCTTAATTACCTTGTAGGTATTTCACATTTAAAGAATAATTTTATCATCATCATCGTCATTGTTATTATATTATTATTTATTATTATTTATAATTTATTATTATCATTATTATAAAACCGTTATTCGAGTGTTATTCGCTGTTCCACTGATCATTAAGTTTCGGCACATGAATGACGGCTGCAGGCCTTAGATGTAGAACACCGCCGTTTTAAATAACCGTAAAATGTAAACATTTATTTGTCGTTATTTGGTAATTGATCTTGATTTTTTAATAACTAGTATAAAAGTTGTTGATATAATTATGCAGGTTGCTCGTATAACTTACAGAATTTGACGCCATCTTTCACTTAAAATGTTACACTTACACGTGGAACAAATGTAATGTAGTTCTGACAAAGAATACGTAATTGTATTTTACTAGCTTAACTTTTGCATAATCTTGAGCATAAAAATAAATAATCCAACCATATTTTCTTTAAACCCCGCAGCCCTCGATGTTAATGAGGACTGTTAATCCACATGCATTAATAAACCAGACTATCTGTAAGCAGTGGAGAGCGTTGCGTTACTGAAATTAGTTATTTTTATTAAGGCGTGTCTCACCTACATCGCATGTTCATTAGGTGCAGTATCTAGTGTTGCATACTGTATTCATGGGATCCAAAGGTCCTCGTTGTCGACGGTCCTTAAACCCCAAATCACTCATTCACTAACTGTATTCAGTTGTAAATTCAATAATAGTACTATATTCATGCTGTTTATTTTTCAGCGGACTGTACTTCTACCACCGTACTTGACCTTGGATATAGGAAATGCCAGAAAGTTGAAAAGAAACAGTTCTCGATTAGGGGCGGAAACCTTTACATTTACAGTTGTTCCGCACGCACCCTTCACCCTTTATAACATCATGTCTACCTGACAGTGAATAGAGACGTTAAGATGAGAAGCTTGAATAAACTTTTTTGATTTATTTTAAAGTGAGCTTTATTTAAACTATTTATTACAAAATTAAAACGACAGTTCATTTGGGGGGGGGGTCCGGACCCTCCACTTAAATACGTCCCTGCGGCAGAGGTAAATCCCTTGGGTTCCCTCTGCCAAATACATCAGTGACCTGCTCGAAAGCGGCCTCACCTACGCTCCTCACATAGGACCAAACCCGTACAAGGGCACGCAGATTTTAGGCAGTTGTATTTAGTCTCCGATCCAATATGCCTACCTACCTTAAATTACGCATACATTGGACTAATATCCCACCCCTAATCCTGTACGGATGCCAAGTCTGGGGATTGGCGGCACCGACCACCATTGGCAGATTCCAACGCGCATAGAATGGGGCGCTACGGATCTATGATGATGGGTGTACATTCCCGTCCCATATTCTTCATACCCATTCCAGAGTCCCATATATTGTAGACATGGTGCTGGAGAGAACGCTCACCATCACTTGTCCTCACGGAGCAGCAGCAAATCGTCGGCATACTGGGCCATTTCGATGTATGGCTGGGTTGGATAATCTGCCGTGTACACGCTGAATAACATGACGGATTTCACAGAGCTTCGGTGACTCCGCTTCTTATGGGTTAAATGTAAATGTTTCAAGCACGACTGTGACTTTAAAGTGCGGTGTCTCAGAAAGCTGTGTAGATAGTTCTAGCTGGTAAGTAGGAGACCAGGTATAGGAGACCAGGGTGCCAGATCATTGAGGAAACATCCAGACACTAAAGCAGCGGAGGCGTTCTCCTGGAACCGCAGGGCGGCCGGCCCCCCACCCGCAGGAGTTTTTTGTTTTAATGTAGTCGTCCAATGTTGTCATATCGGACGATGAATGAAATAGGTGAAATGATACTCAAATGAACCCAAAGTCCATAGAGCTTAGAGTTAGCTGATATTCATTTTTCAGGATAAGGGAACACCCTAGAGGAAGCCTTCTCCAGATAACTCACCCTGACCAAGATTCGAAGTCGGGACCTCCTGAACGTGAGGCAGACGCGCTACTATCTACACTAAGAGGCGAGCCCCATAGCAGCCGCAGAATGGTCGAAGGTCTAGAGGAAATCCGAACTGACAAAAGTGAATGTCGCCCGGTAGTGGGGACAAGTGGTTTAAGACCAACACCTCGAGCACTTTCGAGAGGGTACAAAGAAGGCTTATGGAGCGGTAGTTCGATGGGTGGACTGGGTTCTTCCCAGGCTTCATCATGCGAATTACACGAGTCTCTCTGAACACCCGTGGAAAATGTCCCAGAGTAAGCCACATATTAAACAGCCTCGTGAAGAAGAGCACGGCGTTGAAGGGCAGATGGCGGAGCATGAGGGGTGTTAACTCGCCAAGTCCCGCTTTCTTTTTAGTTTTGAGGCACTGGAGTGCACCCTAGAATTCACTTAGACGAATCACTGTGAACCCTTTCATGTTAACGGGGAGATGTCGACACTTTCGGAAAAGATGTCCTGGTATTCTCTTGAACGCATAGTACGTTCAAGTTAGTCAGCGAACACATTTGCTTTGTCTTGGGGATATGTCAGGCCCTGGTGCCATGAAGAAGGAAGGTATACCGGCCTCGACAGTTACAGAGATTTTATGCGATTTTCTACGTCATCACCCTCGATCCACAATTTGGTCCTTCCACGTTTGCACATAGTGCTTGCGCAGGCGGACACTGACCTGTCGGGACAATCGTCGCAGAAGCGTCGTGTGGTGTCGCAGGTGGTCTCCGTGCCGTGCAGGAGCAGCGGATAAACAACATTATGTCCAGAGGTAGGACAGTTAGATTGAGGGGTGCTGGGGCACGGACTGCAGGGTTTGCACCTCCTTTTATACTCTGCCAGTCATGGAGAGAAAGTTCTGGAAGTAAAATCTAGTTCTACCGGAATCGAACGCTCTGGAACATCCAGCGTGGTACGAGTGAGTGAGTGTGTGGTGTTTTAGGGCCCGTCGACAACTAGGTCATTGGTACAACGATGAGGATCGCACTTCCGGATTCGTGACGTCTGCTACTATCCTGGAATCTTCCGCAATTCTGTTGCTTGCCGGTAGACAGCAAAAAACGATGGAACGGTGTGACCACACTTCATCCATTCGCGGCAGGCACTAACAGCCGCCATGACAATATATATGCACTTGTCCTTATCACAATCTCTCCAGAGCTTCACACAGTTTCAAATGACAGAAGCATGCAAGTTACATTTACTACTGTTTTAGACTATTATCATTAAACAATCCAAGAGCCATGAAATTGAGAGTGAGAAGCATAAAAAGGCAAATTTAAAACAATGCAATGATCATATATCATAAAACATTACTTTAAATTAAAAAGGTACTACTTCAGATGCCAAAACTAGTTGAATAGTCTTACTAACTTGTTCTATTGCAACATTATTTCTATATTGAAGAAAAACTTAAGCAAAACGTGCATTTTTAATCTTTGGTTAAAAGAAACCAGAGATTACCGGACATTCATATATTGAAGCTTGCTCTTCACATTGTCATGTAAAGGGATTCATTATTTTATTTTCACTAGTTATTTAAGGGAAGCAATGTTCAATGTTTCTGAGAATTTCCTGCTACAAGCAAAGAAAGTTTTGGATAAGCAATGCATGTTAATTTTGTTTCAACCTGAAGCTGTTTGAATGAAGCATGGTATAATTAGCTCAAAGAAAAAATGTTCTTTGAAGTCAAAAAACAACTCAAGATGATTGTCATATGATGTAAAGAAAGTATATTTATGTTCCAGGAAAATCATTAGTAGACCAATCTATAAATCAACAGAAGCAGGAATTGGCAAAAGTTCATGTAGCACAATTTTAGCTAGACATGCTAAATGTATTCCCCAGGATCTACTAAAGTCAAGTGAGAAAGTCAGCTTCCTGAGGAATATCCCAACAGTTAATGAGTGTACCTCATGAAGATAAAGTGACATTCCTAACAGTAGGAAATATTGGTCAAGAGCCCCTAAAATGGGGGGACACCTTATCTGTTTTAATTTAATGGAACTGTGCACAGCTAACTTTTTTTTCCCCAAAGTAAGTCACATCAGACCATGAATGAAATGATGCTCAAGTTAGTCCAGGATCCATAGAGCTTAGATTTACCCAATATTCATCTTTCAGGTTAAGGGAAAACCCCAGAAAAAGCCTTATACAGATAACTCAACCTGACCATAATTTGAACTCGGGACCTCTTGAATGTGAGGAGCTGGCAGAGTAAATTATCTGAACATATCCTACAAGTAATTTACATGCATAATATGTCAAAGAGAAGGAAGGGATGCTCAACATAGTGTGAAGGTTACATGGGTAGAAAGTGAAAATTTTGGTGCAATCCCCAAGGCAATTATTGAGAAATTCAGAAGTGAGAAGATCTGATATTAGAAAACTCTGAAAAGGAAGTGAAAATGTTGGTGCAATCCCCAAGGCAATTAGTGAGAAATTTGGAAGTGAGAAGATCTGATATATGAAAAGTCTGAAAACAGTAAAAATATACTTTTTGGGGGGAGGAGAAAGGAAATTAACAAAATAAGGTGTATAAGATATGGAGGGATGAAAATGGTGACTGGAGAACTAAAGTGAGCAGCAATGTTACGAGTATACAATAAACCAAAGAGCACAAAGAAATTTGAGGCAGTACGTCATGTGACAAGACAAAGCAAGTGGGGAACAATAGTTGTGGTCGAAGTGGAAAGAGAAAGGGCTGATGAGCGAATTGAAAGTGTAGTAGGGAAATGAATAATGGTAAACCTTGATCAAGGTGTGTAGAAGAAAAGGGAATAAAGTGGTAAAGCGAAGAAAATGAGAAATAAATAGAAATTAATAAAAGTATAAGTTAGAAGTAATAGTATAATAGTAGGTAATAAATTTGTCAATAAAAGTTAAAAATTTTGGTAATTAAAAAAAAAGCTTATGAAAGTTATACAAAGTGAGGGAACAAACATGGAAGGTAGTTTATAGTGAAATAATGAAATAGGTATAGAGAAGATATAATGAACATTTAATAGGAGCTAATCGTAAGTGGAGGAAATAAGCTGAGAACGAGGGAATATAAAATGGATATTAAAGGGGAAAACAGGACAGGATAGATTAGAGAAAAGTGTTGAAGTTTCTCAGGAACAACACGTTATTCCATAATAACAGCATTGATTTTATTTATGACTTAACAAGAACACATATTATTACACAACAGGCGCTTAGCCAACGGATTGCCAACATTTACATACAAGTTATTAAATACAACTGTACTCAAAACACAAAATTTTAACACTCCCCCTTATTTAATAACTTCCATAGTCCCATATCACTGCACAACTGTTGTAATCTGACAGCAACCAATGGCTTTGTCAACAGATCTGCAAGCTGATCTGCTGTGTTTACCCTTGAAAGGACAATTTTACCAGCTGTAACTACCTCTCTAACAAAGAAGTGTCGCCTGATATGGATATGTTTTGTCCATTGATGAAATTCAGGATTGAGTGCCAGTTGAACAGCTGCCTCATTGTCCACTCGTAGGTAGGGTTTTGACTCCTTTAGCTGGCCAAGTTCAGTTAAAAGTCTCTTGATTTAAAAAATTTCTCTTGCTGCTTCACTTGCTGCTACAACTTCAGCTTCTCTAGTAGAAATTGTAACTGAAATCTGTTGCTGACTCAGCCAACTTATAGGTGCACCACTGTACAAGCAAAGTCAAACACCTGATGTAGATCGCCCAGTCTTTAAATCACCTCCATGATCAGCATCACTGGAACATTCAGGAATGGCTTTGTCTTCGCCACTTTTGTAAATAAGTCCACAGTCGTATGTGCCTCTCAAATAGCGAAATATTCTTTTTACTCTTATTACATCACGCTCTGTCGGACTTTCAAGACTTCTAGATGCTACTCCAACAGCATATGCTATGTCTGGTCTTGTTCCACACATCAAGTACATCAAGGATCCAACTGCTTGCCTGTAAGGATATCCATTGTTGACAGAATTCCCTTCCACATCGTCATCCTTGATAATTGGAGTTGTAACAGCTCTGCAATCACTCATACCAAAACGCTCCAAAGCCTTCTTGACATAGTGGGTCTGACTAACTTGAATAGAACCATCTACTTTTCTGTCAATTTCCAGTCCTAAGAAATATGATGCGGGGCTTGATTTAATCTTGAATTCTCTTTCAGGATCTTCAACAAACTGCTTAAGTTCATTATCACTGTTTGCTGCAATTAATCCATCGACATCTTAGAATCTTTCTCTCTTGTAAAGAGGCAAGGATCAGCTTCCCTCCTTTTAAATCCTAATTCCATCATATAATTAGTGAATCTCTCATTCCAGCAATGGTATGCCTGTTTTAGACCATATAGGCTTTTCATTAATTGACATACTTTTCCAGAACCATCATTATAACCTTCAGGCTGTGTCATAAATATTGTTTCCTTCAGGTCTCCATAAAGAAAAGCAGTAGTCATATCTATTTGTGCAATGTTCATTTTTTCCTTGGCTGCAACACTGAGGAATGTTCAAAAAGTTGCCATCTTCGCCACAGGGCTGAAAGTTTGTTCATAATCAATTCCTTTCTGTTGAGAAAACCCCTTGATAACAAGTCTAGGTTTGAATCTCACAACTGATCCATCTGCATTCGTCTTCAGCTTGTAAACCCATTTACAAGGAATTGCTCTTCTTCCATTCAAGTTCCATTCACTTGATGTGCTGCCATTTCTTGATCCATGGCTGATTTCCATTCATCTTGTTGACATGAATTCATAGCTTCACAATAAGATTCTGGTTCATCTAAGGTCATTAGCTACATTGCATAGTCCTGAAATCTCTTACAACGTTTTAGTGTTGAACGCTCACGTAGCTGTGGACTAATTAATTCAGTGTCAGACTGTTCTAATACCTCTTCAGTTTCTTCATGTAAATCATCATAACTGTATAAGCCATTACACTCACTCACTCACTCTTGGAAAATTAGATTACATTTTGTTCTTACTTTCTTCTGACGACTCTTGAGACTTCTGATAAGAAAAATCAAGGTCCACAGGAACTACTGGTCTTTCATGTTGCATAATTTTCTCTTAAAAAATAACATCACGTGATCTTATTAGCTGATTCTTTTCTTCACTCCAGATTCGATAACCATCATCATGGTCATAGCCAATCAGAATCTCTTTTACTGCTTTTCAATCCATTTTTACTCTTAATTGTTTAGGTATATGAACATAACATTTAGATCCTATTATACGTAGATGCTTCAAGCCAGGCTTCTTTCCATACCATTTTTCGTATGGAGATGTTCCCTCAATACTAGAAGGTCCCATTCGATTAAGAATGTATGCTGCAGAATTTATCATTTCAGCCCAAAGTGATTGAGGAATGTTTTCATGAGCTTGCATCATAGCACTTTCAACAAGAGTACAATTTTCCCTTTCACTGCACCCATTTTGCTGCAGAGTGTATGGCATAGTAAAACGTTGAATTATGCCCTCCTGTAGAATCTCCCTTGTCTGTTCATTGTTGAATTCTCCTCCATTATCACTTAAGAGGTTTTTGACTGTATGTCCAGCAGTCTTTGTTTCAGTTATGAATTGTCTTAGTTTATAGGGAACTTCTGATTTTTCCTTGAGAAAGTAAACAACATGAAATTTACTGTAATCATCTTTGAATAATACAAAATAGCAATAACCAGACATGGACTTCTGAAAAGGGCCACAGACGTCCGTATGAATGAGATTTCCTGGTTCAGATGCTCTCTTCCGAGGACCAAATGTATGCCGATGCGCTTTACCATAAACACAACCTTCACAAAGTTCAGAGTCCAGTCCCTCATTTACACCTAAAATCTTGGAAATTAACATCTTGACATGTCACTTATTTTGGTGCCCAAATCTTTCACGATACAACTGTAGTAAGCTTTCTCGGCTGATTTCATTTACTTCAGCAGGAATAGGAGGCTTCACACTTCTTATCATTAACTTAAATAGTCCTCCATAACGATCACAAATGCCAATTAGTTTAGTGACATCACCAATTTAAAAAAAAAAAAACACCTTTCTGCTCTGGATAAAAATGTACTTTTTGGATTTTACTCTTGTGCTGCTAAGACAGAAAACAGATTCCTTTTAATTTTTGGTACATACCACATATCACTCAAAGTGGAAATTGGAGATGGAAAAGTGTCACCATACACAATATAACCAAGGTGCTCTGCTGTATAGGACCCTAAATACTTCAAATGTGAAAATTGTAAAATGTGTAATTAGTAATTGCAACTAAATGTAGTTAAAATTAATTCATATAAAATATGTAATGCAGAAAACTTTTTTACACAAAGTAAAAAATTAACATTTGTACATGTTTAGGCTTTCATCGTCTAGACCACAGCCTTCAAGCCTGGAAGGCTTAAATTAACATTTATTGATTTTCATAATCTAACATCAATTAAATCCTTTTAAGTTTATTAATGCTCTAATATACTATAAAGCTATTCAGCTATGCTTCCCAAATATTATTTTAATCAGCAATTTACTACACAAGATTTCGAACATCACTACATTAAAAGAGTATTAATGATAGTGACTGACTAATTATATTTACTTTAAACTAGTATACTATAAAAAGACTAGTTGCTTATGGTTTTAAGTAAAATCACTTACTCACTTTATTCATTGAAACAAATTGCTGTTGCGATCTGATTTGCTTCTAATAACAAAGATTATTTCAAATTACATTTAAAGGGAGTCGATTAATGACACTAAACAACACTTTGTGTCATTAATCGACTCCCTTTAAATTTAATTTATTACAACAACACTGTTTTCAACACTTACAAGAAAGGAATTATAAAGATTATTTTGCTTAAAACAAAATGTTAACATTAAGAATTTGGTCTCCATTGGGTTTCAAAGGTATTCTTAAGGTCACCTGAACTCCAGCATTGTTGTAAATTCAACAAACAAAAAATTAACAGAATCCTGCAGATGTTACCTCGTCAACAATCATCACACTCATCTTTCATGTATGTTAGTAATATACAAGTACTACCTTGTAACAGTACTTTTGGGTTATGTTTGAAGTATAAAAGGTTTATAAATTTATAAAAACTGATTATGTAAATATATTTAATAATTTAAATATGTAAAAATGTATGTAATTGTGTGATTGGCCGAAATACTAATGGTATGACGTAATATGACGTAATGTGGTGACGTGCAATTGGATCGGTCAATCACAAAATTAAGTAGAAGTAACGATAGTTACGATAAGTAAATAATCTTTAGGAGGAAGATATGTTCTTCAGTCTTGTTAAGTTATGATAAATCAATAATCTGGCTTCATGGTGGAAAAATTGACGCAGAGAAGATAAAAGTTTTGAATAGTAAGAGATAAATTAATAATCTCGTTTTAAAGAGAGAGAGATTTTTGTGGTAATGGTGGAGTGTTATGAATACTGGTACTAGATCAGGAACATTTTAAGTTATAATTTGAATCTGTATAAATATAACCAATTACAGAATTTGACTTCTTTATTCCGAACCACCCCTTGAAACACAGATGTCTCATGACTCTTATTTAGAATAAGATGATACAATTGGTGACCAGAAGAAATAGATAGCCGCAAAAATTCACACGAGAAGAGAAAGGATTGTGCGTCCAACATAGAAATCCTGTCCCAAATTGCACCCGAACGGCTGATGAAGACGAAGATAAATTAACAACGAATAGACACAAATTCCTGTTCTAACCTTCTTTGATTTTTCTAATGAAAGTAAATTTCTGTTAGCATTATCCACATAAGATCAGTTGGAAAATACCCTCTCCAGTTTTGCACATAAACCTGGAATGTTCAGTAATTTATTAGCCAAATCTTCTATGTAAACAGTAACTGGTCTACCACCTCAAATTGTAATTAAGATTTTGTCACCCAAGGAGAACATTATATTAATTTTTTTTTTAAACTTTACTAATCTGCTGAGTCAATTTGGTTAAGACACCTTGTATTTATAATTCTTAGAAAAAAGGTTCCAAATTGTTCTCTTCTGACACTTGATATTGTGAGCTTCTAGGAGAAAAACATTTTTGATGCATTATTATGAAAGTAGCTTGGGTTTCTCTTTCTCATGAGTAGAAAATACTTGGATCAGCACCTCTGTCAATGTAGTAAGATTGTTACTTCAAGATTCAATTTCTATTTATGTATGAGACATCCAGTCACCTCTCATTACACTAACTCATAGTTCATAACTAGGGACATAATTCTTAGGATTTTACCCATTTTTTCCTTATTACCAAAACTAGAAATGGTTATACATTTTGATTCATGTTCATAGGATTCAACATGTTAATTCGATGGTAGCTATACAAAAACACCTACATGATATAAAAGCTTAAAATACGTAATTTACTCATAAGTTTTTTTTTGTCTAAATTATTTTACCTTGAGAAATCATATTTTAAGGAGAGGGACCAAAATATTTTTTGCGGGTTTAAAATTAATACCAACAGTATATTTCTTTCAGATGTAGTTTAACACATCCTTGTCTGTAATGTAGAAGGCGGAAGAAGGGTGAAAGTAACACTTCAGCATGGCATACTACTTGTAAAAAGCGTTTATTGACATGAATTGGATTTGCTACCAATTTGTTTTTCCTATCAGTTTCTCTATTTTGAAGTGGTTGTTTTTTCTCAATATTGGTTATGTCAAAATAAGCAAAATTCATATATTATGGAGTGGAATAGCAATAACCTGAATTTATTTTACAGATGATAAAGTGACACTTTGTCAAGCCTGCCATGAACAAATATAAGTGTTCTCAACTTCTCTACAAAAAACAGTGATGAGTTTTACGATCCCGGTCAAGCCTGTCATTAACAAGTAAAGGTATTTAAGTTACTTGATGGAAATTATTCATTTCTTCACACTGGCTGTATACAGGATAAGGAATTGGATTCATGTCCAATACCTTATCCTGTATACGGCTAGTGTGAAGAAATGAATAATTTCCATTAATTAACTTAAATAATAAGAGTTAAATGATGAAGCCTGGGACTCAAGAACTTACAATAGTAAGTTGCCACAAATGGTGTCTTTCAGATGCAAGAGCCCCTAGTGGTTTACCGGGGAAATATATGAGTCAATTGGAGAATTTAATGTCATGATGGCAAATTGGCCATGGTAGCTCAATGGGCAAGAGCGACTGGACGGAAACCAGTAGATCCGTGGTTCAAATCTTGGCTGTTGCATTGAATTTTTCATGTCGACTCTATCCAGTAAGTACATTTTCGGTCTGGCTGATCCATGGTTATACATGGATCACAATTAAAGAATGATCAAGGGAGGGGGGAGGGGGAACTTAAATCAATCTAATATTATTCACAAACAACCATACAGCATTTTGTATTCAGCCAATTGGAAGCAATGGGTTTAAATGTAAAAGATGCTAGTATCTAAACAGATCATAACTTATTTTGGCCTGTTGTATAACTTCTACACTGACGTGTGGTTCAGTTTTACTGTATAAGTGAAATATAAATGAAAAACTCCTTTGCAGCCATACAAATAACATCTCACACAGCAATGTTGACTAGTCTCTAACTTGCATAGTTGACACATTACAGGTACTATGGCCTGGGCAGGACTGAGATACTTTTATTAACAGTGCATATGCACTTAAAGTAGGGAAGGTACTGGTAATATTGTATCCCAAGATGCTTCATGTCATGTGTCTGGTACTGATCTCCATGGTGTGGCGACTAAGGTTAGAGGACTTTTCCCTGATGTCAATACACTTGTTTCTGCCGTAAAGATTTCTTAAAAGCACTTCAACAGATTCAAAGTTTAAGAAATTGTTATAGGAGTACTACTTCCATCAGAACAAAGCTGACAAATTGAGGAACCTAATTGAGAAGCGTTTTTTCAAAACTTGATAAATGCCAAATTTTCAAAATTGAGTAAGGCATAGTAATGGCATGATATTGACCTTTTACACTAACCTCTGAACCTAGGTTTAGCAAAAGTTGAATAATGCAGTGTATATAAGCGCTCAAAATCACTAGTGAAACCTGATATATGCATTCTAAGAGTTAAAACAAAAGTCAACCAATGCAATAAACTTACAAGTGTCATAGCTCTCTTTCCCTAGCATACAATTGATAATAATGGACTTGATTGGCGCATCAGTTTGCTGTATATCATAGTACTCATTATTGTAACAATATTTACCAGCGGGAAACTGATGCAAACAGACTCTATTGTAGTCAGAGCAACTAGAACTTCAACTAAAACTTTCAGTCAAGCGTTCATCTGATACTGTTGTGTTAGTGTGCAAAGAGGCACTGCAAGCTAAATCAAAATGAATGATGATTCTTGTGATTCTGAAAACAACATACAAGTCAAAGAATGTTCTAGAGGAAGAAAATCCTGATTCAAGAAGAGATTATCTTGAACTGAAACGCAAGTTAAGGGTGTAAAATGAAACCTATTATTAAATGCACCATGGGCTTGAGATTTTGCCTTCAAAAGCTAAAGGAAGGAATGCAAAACTGTTGAACTCTGCTATGAAGGTATTACCCAGTTCCACCATCATGTAATATCATTAAATTAAACAGATTAGGATAAGTTTCTGTTAAAATTTTTGAACATTTCTTCACCTAAGCGCAGAGCAATAAACACCAAGAATGCAGAATGGAAGAAAACAGTGACAGTGAAGTATAACATTAGAAAAAGGAATGGTGAAATAGTGTCTGTTTGTGCTGCCACTTTTCTGGGAGTTTCTGGCATGTCAAAGGATAGGTTATCCTATCTAGCAAGTAGGAAAGGAGCATAAGCCCCTATTGTCATTAAGGTTGATATAAAGAAATATAAATGCTAAAAGAGCTACCATGGCAGGGGCAAGTCCTCCTGAGGATATTTGCCTTCAGATCTCACAATGAATAAAATGTTCAAGACATTCTGTGAAGAAAGAAAACGTTTAGGACTCAAGCAATGCTCCTTACCAAAATACATATATGTATTTTACAAATATTTCAATTTATCATTCAGGACTCCTCATATGGACACTTGCTCTACTTGCAAGGTTGGTTTAATAAAAGTAAAATCTGAAACGTGCCTGGAGAAGAAGAATAAACTATGCACTAAATACACGTAATATAAAGTTTGTGCCAAGTGGTTTTATAATATAATGAAGAAAGATAATCCAACTGTCATCAAGATTTGCTTTGACATGCAACAAAACCAGCCTATTCCAAAACTATCAGTCAGCAAAACTTTTTTGCTAGGAAGTATGGCTATACAATCTGTGCATAATGATAAATGCTAAGGAGCAGAAAAAGGAAGACATTTTCCACCCGGTTTTCCCCGTAGGGAAAGGGATCTGTCCCATTCAGCTGCTGTGGTGCAAGCGCTGCGGACCCCTAGCACTTGTGGTACCTCCGACGATAACAAGAGGAACCTCAGGCCGAACATTCGAGTCCCTCCCAAATGGGAGTTGTTCAGATTGGGTTGGACTCGAGGAGGCAGTGTGTTCCCAACACCCGCGGGAGATTGGGTACCTCTGCCGCCCAGAGGGGGCAGAGGGTTGCCTAAGAAGTCCCACGTACTAGCCTGCAGAGCTAGTAGAAGGTGTGCTAGATCACCAGGTGGCCCCACCGAGGTTTTTCGGTAGCCTTCCCTGCAGGGTTGACACGTGTAAGTGGCATATCCACTTCCACCCGTCTTGACGTTGTCGATGTGGGGAGGGGAGGCTTTATAGACTCAAGTTATTGCGCCATGGAAAGAGCCTCGGAGTTTTCCATTGCTCCCGGGTTGTTAGAGGCCAGAGTCTTCGGACTTTTGGGTAGACCTCACAATGAAACATGAAAACACCTGGTTGGAGACAGAATCTTCAAGAGGATGTCATCAGTTGCTTCAGCTTTGCTGGACTTTCTCTGTGACCAGATAAAAAGCAACCAAATGATGGCACCAATACTATACTTCTATTATCAAATTCTTGCAGCAGCCAAAATAAAAACAGCTGTATGATGGTGATGCTTACAGTGTTCTTGGAAAAGAGCACATTCAATAATATGTCACTATCTTTTAACCTGTGAAGCCCTACCTGCCGGACCTACTACACAGAAATATTGGAGAGCAAGAGAGCTAATGGCTTCATTGCCAAAGCCTAGCATTTGAAAACAACAACATAATATGTCACTTCTTCCCCATTCATGGCCATAGCTACATGCCTCCATAGTGTGTTTGGTAGAATTAAGAATAACAGAAAAAAAAGTATGTCTCCTAAAGAATATTATGATATTTAAGAACAGCATGGTACTCTCAATGTTCTGAACGGACTGGATAGTAAAAAATCTAAAGGATAGTGCACACAAAGTACTAAAATTTGTTAATGTGTCAGTAAACAATACCTACTTTGGAGATCCAGTTGACACCCCGATAAGAAAGAAACCCTGCCATACAATAGTACTTACAACCACCCTTTTACCAAAACAAAATATGGTTAACACAGAAAGTAAGAAAGATCTGTCTACTTTGCTCAAGTATTTTGAAATTCTAAATGATGCAAAACTGAAAACTTAACAATAGCATTGTAACTATCACATGCAATACTTATAGTACTGAACTTTATGTGGTATTGATAATTTTGTTTTTAAGCTGATTTAATTATATTACAATGTAAAATTGTTATTAATGTATTATGCTACTGCATTTCTAAAGTTGCTTTTGTATACCTAATACAGTTAAAAGCCATCAATTAAGACAATGCACATATGTAATAAAGACTAAAGCAATTAAAAATATTTATTTCTAGAATAAAATTACAATACATCATGGAGCTAAAATGGACAAAATAGCTGACACCAAAGATTATATATGCATATATAAAGTTTTGAAAAAATCTGGAAAAACTAAACCCTTACATACCATCAAAAAAGTAAATTTTAATATATTTAATTACAACACATTATTTATTTCTCTAAGATCTATAAATCTAGTAAAAATCACTCTTTTGAAACATATCTAGCTGAAAATAGAAAAACTCATTTTATGAAAAACTGCATGTGTTGCATTTATCAAATTTGGGAAAAAAAACACTCCTGAATTGTGATCAGCTCTGAATATGCACAGCAATTTAGTGACATTAAAGAACTTCTGGATACTTCTGACGTGGATGATTTCACCTCAATTGCAAAGGCAGAATCAGTGGTGCCCAAGCCTTCCTTAGGGCACATTTCTTTCTCTGACCTTCCAGAAGCAATTAATTAGGAATCTTTAACCCTACAGCCGAAAGATTCCATCTGTGTCATACATAACTTCTCCCCCCCCAAAAAAGAAGAAGAAGAAGAAGAAGAAGAAGAAGAAGAAGAAGAAGAAGAAGAAGAAGAAGAAGAAGAAGAAGAAGAAGAAGAAGAAAAAGCAGGACCTATAGGTAAAGCGATCACATTCAAGCTTCAATCTTCTTAAGGAACAACATTCAAGCTTCAAGCTTCTTAAGGAACAACATTCTAGTGACCAATTAACTTGGAACCTGCCAAAATGGTATCAATGAAATTTGCAGCTATGACATCCCTGGTTTAAAGATAATTTTCTGCCTTCATGTACACTCTGTGATAGAACTTTTAAGTCTACTGATATTTAGTAATTTACTGCAAACAGTAAATGTGTGACTGAATATGTTTCTACCATTTCTTTTTAATCTGTTGAGGTTTTATTTTTCTTCTATTCTATATTAGTGCCTTTTTTTTGTGTAATTTACGTCCTCCAATGTTAAGTCATATCGCACGGTGAATGAATTGGGTGAAATGATGCTCAAATGAGTCCGGGATCCATGGAGCTTAGAGTTACCTGAAATTCGTCTTGAAGGATAAGGGAAAACCCCGGAAGAAACCTTATCCAGGTAACTCACCCTGAGCGAGATTCGAACTCGGGACCTCTTGAACGTGAGGCAGACATGCTACCACCATATATTAGTGCCTTAAAACAAGATTCACTAAACTTAAGTAAATGTTTCACTTAAATTTAAAATGCATTGTACTGAATTCTATGTTCATTAAATTTAACATAAAACAATGTTTTGGTAAAAGAGCTAAAAGCACTTATTTGTATTTCACTTAATGAAATACCTAACACATATTTTAAAAACCTAAAAATCTATAGCCCCTATTCATAACACTATGTAGTATTGTGTAAGCAGTTAGTTGGTATAGGTATTTCATGATTATCACCTAATGTGACGAATGTCAGGTAAAGTCTGTCTACCCAACGCAAGTGCACGGCGGCCGCTTTCTTTGACAAACCCTCATAATCGTTTTACAACATGGACCCTCCTCCTGACGGTCCTTTCTACAATGTTGCAACATTTTAACATCACCGTCTTGCACCTAATGAAACAGAACAACTGGAAGTTGGAAATTTGGCAACTGAGACTCCACGCGGAGTAGACATGCAACTGTCATTTTCAACAAATGGGGGCTGCTATTGGTCCCCAACGTCAATGCTCCATTTCTGAAGTGTGGAGATAGATTTATGACGGTCATTAGTGGGCGGGGAGGTCCCGTCCTTTGAGGTCCCTTTGACTGGGAACTGCACACACGTTGGCTAAACAGACTTTAACTAAGCTCTATGGACCCCGGGCTCATTTGAGCATCATTTCACCCATTCCCTTCATCGTCCGATATGACTTAACGTTGGAGGACGTAAATTATAAAAAAAATGCCGCCTAATGTGAATAGTAGGTAAAGTGACCCAAAGATGAAATCTACCCTAAAGAAAATTCACTACTGGACCTAAGTCTATTTATTGCATATCTATTCTACAATGCATTCTGGAAATGGCTGAGATGGCGAGATTGATATGTAAACAGTAGAATTAACTATTTTGAAAGAGATAAATAAGACTAAACTGTTGTGAAGGTAGTTAAAATAACACTGTTCGACAAGGGTCATTTTTCTCATATGCAAATATGTGTTTCCAAAGGATTTTCATGTGAGAAATTCAGATCTGAAATCAGAAATTCACTATCAGGCACAATGTTTTAGTTATGTGAAGATATATGTCTAATGTTACTGATAATTTAAAGGTGTGGTAAAATTAGTGACATTTGCTTTGCAGCAGTTGGCAACAATTAATTTTGTTTGTCAATTTACATTTTTAGCTGTTACCCTTCCTGTTGCCAATACAATTATCTCAATATGCATGTCATTGGTACACTACTGTTTAAAATTGAGTCTTAAACTAGCATTTTAACTACTGGAAACCATTTTTATGTACTATTGCTAAATATTTTAGATATATTACATATCTAACTGTCCATATTTCTCTTTTAAATGAATCTCTTTAACCATAGAAGTGGACAATACAGATTTTTAACACGAAGAAGGTGTGAAATTGTGAGGTTATCCTGACTTTGTTATTAAAATTAGGCAAATGAGTCAACCTTGTATATACTTTTCTCCACGTACAAGTTTTTTGATGAAGACTAGTTTCTGGGAACCTCTTCCCTATCGTCACAGAACTGAAGATAGGGAAGAGGTTCCCAGAAACTAGTCTTCATCAAAAAACTTGTACGTGGAGAAAAGTATATACAAGGTTGACTCATTTGCCTAATTTTAATAACAATGGCACTCCACTTTCTGAAATACTTTTTTATTCTATATTATCCTGACTTTGTTGGTAGATGACGTGAGTAGCTTATATATTACATTTAGTATTATTTCATTGTTTCCTAATAGAAACAGTTTGAAATATATATTTCTTTTCTAGAAAATGCCTCGTTGCAGAAACTGTAGAAATATGCCTGACAGCTTCTGCCACATCTGCGGAGAGTACACATTTGCTAGGCACAGGAAGAAGATTTTGCCCATTATTAAGAAAAAAAACCATTATTTTGGAATACAACTTGGAGATCAAGAGGACTGGGTACCCCGCATTTGTTGCATCATGTGCTATGTTACATTAACTCATGGAAAGGTAAAGGTAACTGCAAATTGTTTGCAGTACCAATGGTATGGAGGGTACAAAAGGACCTCTTACAGACCTATTTTTATTTGACAGATGTTAATGGTTATACAAATCAGAAATCTAAGAGACATAGTATACCCCAATATTATTTCTGCAATCAGACCAATCCCACAATCAAACTCTCCCAGTACCTACTAGACCAATACATGAAGGAAATGAATCAGATACCGACAATGCAGAAAGTGTGAGTGAAGAATTGGCATCATCTCCCGAAAAAAATGATCCATCATATCGTCCATGAGCTCTTCGACTACATGTTTCATAACACAAGCATATTTGAACAATCTAGTTCGTGATTTAGGCCTAAGCAAACAAAAAGCAGAACTACTGGTGTCAGGTTGCAAGAATGTAATCTATTAGAATCAGGTACGAAATTAACTGATTATCTCTTATAATTAGGTGTTCGTTCCCTAATTAATCCATTGTCAATCTTTTTATAACTTCACTAAATTATCAACATCCTGCATCATCATCTTGTTCAATACCTTGTATATCTAAATTTGGATCTTCCTCTAATAGCCTGTTTCTGTCAATAATTCTTTGAGATCTTCGGACTATAACTTCCTGTTGAGCCTGTCTTAACGTTCTTGCACCTCTGCCTTGACGATATTCTTTTATTGACTCTTCCGAGATAGCACTCATTATTTTTTGAAGTATTTCAAAATCTTCTTTTATTCTATGTTCCATATAGATTTTCCAGAAAGCTGCCTATGTTCTTCTATTAACTTTTCTTGATATTTTTTGCATTTAAAAGCGATGTGCTCTGGAGTACCTTTCACTTTACAGAAGCTATATAGATCTGTTTCTTACCTCATTATCTTATTAAAATATGTATCAAAGGGACCATGACCTGTTAAATATTGTATTCCTACTTTAGTGGGCTCAATATTCTTTAAGCTGAGTCTTTCTCTAATGTTCGGATAAATCTTGTAAGGCCTTCCTTGTTCCATTCATTGTTCCATTCTGTCTGCCATTCTGAAATTAAAATTTCTCTAACTTCGCATCTGGAGAGGCACACCTTCCCTATTATTTTTCTAACCTTTTCATAGTTCTTCTTCTTTAGCCAAAAGTTTGCACAGCATTGCCTGATCCTAAGGTTCATAGGCCACATAGCCAGGGCGACAAGTATTTCGTTGTCTTGTCTTTGGTTTTTTGTATATGTGTATCAAAACTTAACCGTTCATCCAGCCATACACCCAAGTATTTAACAGCCTTTTCTCTTTTTATACTTATACCATTAACCTTTATAGTTGGATTCCTATCTAGTCGTCCTTTTAAAAGTGAATATGCAGAGCTATTTCTAATTTAACCTGACTACACCATTGCTCAATTTCGTTAATAGCTATTACAATTTTATCTTCTATTTCTCTTCTATTGTCTGCTTCAATAAGTATCATCAGATCGTCTGCGTATGCTATCACTTCACTTATTTGTTCTAGATGTGATAATTTATCCAGTAAGGGTTCGGTCAATATGTCCCAGAATAGTGGACACCCCTTAGTTATTCCTTTTTCTAGTCTAATATTTTCTCCATTTAGGTAGATCCGTCTATCTTTACAGTAATGCTTTAAACAGTTATAGATACACTTTGGATACCCTTTTTCTCTTATTATTCTGAATAATTCAGGCCACCACATGTTGTCAAAGGCTCCTGCAATATCAAAAATATGCCTAATACATATTTATGTTTACTATTTTCTACTACCTGTAAGGCCATATTGATCGCATCTACTGTAGATGCTGCCGTTCCTGAAACCATATTGCCTGTTCGTTATTCCAATCTCAATCTGTAGTCTAATATTCTTTTGTACATTAACTTCTCCTGTAATTTTCCCATGGTATTAAGAAGGCAAATAGGTCTATAAGATTTTGCATCTTAAGGACTTTTATCCTTAGCTTTTTTAAGAATAACGATATTGGCATCCTTCCAGCAATATGGGATTTCCCCTGTTATCAGACATTGATTAAATAGATTACATAAATAAGGAGCAATGTAACTTTCTAAATTCTGCAGAACTTCGACCTGGATGCCACCTGGTTCTGGCACCTTCTTTTTTGGCATCTCTCTAATTTCTAACTTTATCTCCGAGATATCAAAGGGGATAACTACTCTTACATTATTATACTGCCTCTCAAACTCATTCCTTCTTAATCTGTGTTCAGCATTATCCGTTTCATAATTGTCATCTGGTTATAATCTTTGAAGATATTTTGCAGATTCTTTCCATGATGTTGTATGTTGTCCATCTTCCCTCTCTAAAGTTGATAAGACGTAAGGAGCCGCTATCTTTTCCATAACAATTTTATAAGGAGTTTCCCACACATTGTCTTTCAAACTCTCTTCTACAAAGTAATCCCACGATCTTCTCCTTACGTCTTCTAATTTCTGCTTGTACCCCCATTAGAGTTCTCTGTATATATTTAGATTTATCTTTCATCTGCTGTTATGCTTCGTTGGTATATTCTCCTGGACTTTCTTCTCACTTTCTGTAATTGTTCATTCCATATGGTATTGGTGTTCTATTTGCATCTACTTTTAAGTAAACCTTTATCCATAGCTTTTTGTATTGATTTTGTTAACTCATAAGCCTTTGTATTTACATCTGCATACTCCGTCATTCTAGGTAATATAAAGTTGATTACTTTATTCCAATCAGTGTTTTTAGTTATATATCTTGGTATTCCCTTTCTATTATCCATTTCATTAATTTCCTCGAACTGTATATCAAAATAAATTAAATTATGGTCACTGCTTGTCAATTGTCCAACTCTCCAGTTCTTTATATACCCTTTTGCCAGGGTAAGATCAATGATTTCCTCTGCATTGGTTCTATTCTGGAAAGTATATGGATTATTTGGTTTAATTATAATTTCCAGTTGACAACTCATTATTTCCACCAGTTGTTTCCCTCTGGTATCCGGATTTTTACTATACCATAAAAATGATTTTGCATTTGCATCCATTACATAAATAATTGCTCTGCTGGTTAAACTATCCAATATTTTCACTGTTTTTCAAAGATGTACTTCTATATCGCCCATATATTGATAATAATGATTACAAAGTATAAATTCTAGACCTTTATATTTTAATTGTACACAGTTAACATATTCGTCACAATACTGGCTTATCTTCAAGATTTGTATATTTTTATTATTGACGACTATTAGTGCTTTTGGATCATTCCCATCATGTATAGTTCTTGACATCACTGGTAAGTGTATTGCTCTGCCTCTAAATGTGTATGGTTCTTGGATACATATGACATCTATAAGCATTTCTTCTGCTAACTTTCTCACCTCTGTCATAACTGTTTCAGATCTCTGAGCATTGATTTGCGCTAGTCTTATATTATATACCTCATTCATTTTCCTCCATCCTTCTTTGGCTATATTTCTATTATCCATAATCTGTTCTGCTAATTAATCTATCAAAAAACAGTTTATACAGAGGACAATCTTTCCTGCCTCGACAGGGTGGATCCAACTTCAGTTTATTTGGATCTCTTGCTATTCTAGAGTCGCAAGGTACACAGATACCCGGTAAATCTTTCTTCCCACAATCTTTTTTCATATGATCCTCTTCTGCACAGTGGGGACATACTTCTTTATCCTTATTGCAATATTTTGCTACATGTCCGTAATTCTAACATTTTATACATTTAGCAACCATGACATAATCCTTTGCATTTATAGCCCACCTCGGTAGCGTAATTGGTAATGTGTCTGCCTCACGTTCAAGAGGTCCCGAGTTTGAATCTCGGTCAGAGTGAGTTACCTGGATATGGGTTTTCCCTTATCCTGAAAGACGAACGTCGGGTAACTCTAAGCCCCATGGACCCCAGACGCATTATTTCACCCATTTCATTCATCATCCGATATGACTAAATGTTGGAGGACATAAATTAAAAAAAAAAAAAAAAAATGCATTTATAGCTTGGAATCCAATATATAACTTTCCATATTGTAATATTCTTTTTCTAATTTCATGTGTGACATCCATTACATGATGAACTGTTTTCCTATTACGGGGGCCAGTCTTAAATCGCAAATTCACATTTTGATTAAACTCTTCCCAACTCATCTCATTAGAGAAGTTTTGCTCAAAAATATTTTTCTTAATGGTATCCTTTTTCAGTTGCTAGGATGTCATACAGTATTATTAATGAGTTTCTCTTCTTAGGAATTTCAATTTTTAGTCCTTTCTCTTTTAAAACTTGATGGTTAATAACTTTATCCATCTCCTCATGAGTCTTAGTTTCAACAATAATGTTTCTCTCAGTTTTTCTGATATTACATATACGCAATTTATTTTTGGCCGGATTTATATTCTTTGTCACAATCTCTTGTATTTCTGTAGAGTTTTTCCCTTCAGAAGTTATAAAGACTATATTTCTGTCTTTGCAAAGCTTTTTGAACTCTTACTGTGTTATTATCCGGTTTACTTGCAGTTATGTCTGCATAAGTAATTGTTGGTGTTACCTTTTCTTCCTTTTTCATAGTCAGTTCCGTACTTATTTTAACAAGCTCCAACCTTAATTTGTCATGAATCTTGGTAATATCAGCTAATAGACTATTTACTTTAGATTTACAGCTCACCGAACATTTATCTGCAGCCATGGTTGAACTTATCTCTGCTACAATATTAGTTATTCTATTATCCTCCATCAGATCTATAATATCTTTTGACTGCTCATCTCCTGCCATGGCCGCAGCTCCCCTACTCTGATCCGGGGAATGCTGTAAGGAAGAACGGGGCTGAAATATATCCCTCTCTTCTCTCCGAGGATTTCCTCTGTCTCTTTGTACCTTTTCCATGCTCCTCTCTGCCAATGGCAATACAAAGTATTACCACTACCCGGGGTGGACGACGAGGACGTGGGAGCACCACCAGGATATTAGGAATGCAATAAGGTACATGAAATATGGATGTTTTCTGTGAGTGGGGCAGTTGAGACAGAAATTTCCACTATAAAAGAAAACTTTGGCATCAAAGGAACTGGAAGGTTGCAGAAAAATATTTACAAAATGAGAAATTTGTAGCCAGTGAAGATGTTCATCTACCACCTCTTCACATCAAGTTAGGCTTTATTAAACAGTTTGTAAGGTCATGAATCAATCTGGACAAGGGTTTATGTACATCTCAAAAAAGAAGGCTTGACTTCTTTCAGCAAAAATAAAGGAAGGGATGTTTGTGAGTCCTCAAATTAGAGAACTTCAAAAAGACTTACTAAAAAGGCCTTTCCCCCAAAGAGGAAGGGGGAAAAAAAAAGCATGGGTCACTTTTAAGAATGTAACCGAAAACTTTCTGGTTCAAAAAATGATAAATGCATATAGGTATTTAGGATGTAACATGTCATTAAAAGTGCATTTCCTAAATTCACATCTAAACTATTTTCCTGAGAGCTGTAGCGATGTTTTTGACGAACATGGTGAAAGGTTCCATAAAGACAATGTTCTTGAAAAAGCGTTATAAAGGAAAATGAATGCCTGCAATGCTTGCTGACTACTGCTGGAACATCATTTGAGAGTGTACCATTGTTCACAGGGAAAAAAAAATAAAGCTGTAATACATTACATTTTTTTATCCACAGCATAGACATGCAAATTGAACACTGCCTATAACTTGAAAACTATGTCTGACATGGATAAACTAATTACAGATCTGAATTCAGGAGGTGTGTTTCCATAAGAATCATGTGTGAAACCTCCAGAAAGAACAGAACAGTTCTCATAGAACAGTGTAATTGTTAAGAATTCAGTTCATTTTGGACAGATCTTGTTTTACTTTCATTAATAAAATAATTTCTGGATATTAAAACCACATGTATTATCATTTCTACTTAAAAAATAATGCATTGGATTACAGTAAGTCACTAACTAATGTAATCTCTCTATGCTATATAATTCAGAATCATTCATCACCTACCAATCACAAATGAATCAACAGAATTTGAAATAGAGTGATGGAGGGAAACAAAGGCTCTTGAAACAAATTTAAGTATAATGAGTACTCTTTTTGTCAACTTAACCAGCTTCTATAATTTAGAAACTGGCAGCACGAAGCACATGCTGTGTCAGCTATTGCTGACATTCTTGCCTTCCTCAGGATTTTCCTTCGGAAAATACACCTACAATGGAAGATATAACTGTTTAGCAGCTAAAGCATTTAATCCTCTCCCCTCCATTTGTCCTTTAATTGGGCAGTCATATGAACAACAAATGAACCAAATAACTGAAATAATTTTAAAGAGAGTCGATTAATGACACTAAACAACACTTACTTTTAAATTTTTCCGGAACATGTTTCAGAGGCTTTGCCTCTATCATCAGCCGGCCCTCGACTTATCTTAATTTATCATAACAACACTGTTTTCAACACTTCCAAGAAAGGAACTGAAATAATGCTCTACCTCTAGAACTTAAAACTTAACTTCATGCTCTCAGAATAAAGGAATACTTAAAAGGATTGTACCCAGATAACTCACCCTAACTGAGATTGAAAAACTCAGGACATCTGAATATCCTACACCCTCACCATGGTATAGACAACTTAGTAATGAGCTCTATTCTATCCCCCACTGTATATGCAGCTTAGATCTTTAAGATCCAAATTATTTTCATAATTACTTGAACCTATAAAAATGCTTTCCTAACTGTTCTCAGATATGTAGCTCAAATGGCTAAAGCAGTGAATAATAATGCCCAGTATTTCAACACCGAAAATCGGCCAGGTGACAAGTCTAATGTGAGAGAACATAAAAATAAACACTGGCGAAACATCTATTTCACATTTAAAGTAAAATATCAATAAAATGTATTATTTTTTATTCAGAATAAGTACTGTTAATATACACAAGTTGACAAAAGCATTAAGAAGTTTCTTCGCAGCCATATTTTGTTTTGTATCTCAACTTATAACAATTGTCCATTATGAAGAAAGGGATGTTAAATTTGCTCTTTAAATTCTAAGGGATTATCACACCATTAAAATGAAAATTTTTTAAACTTTGAACATATTTATGACTGCCTAAACAAACATTTTTCTGTGAATATCTGCCTACTAATACTGCCCTCATAGCAAGCAATCTTCAATTTAATAACACTAAAGGGCATAATTGCAATGTTTAATCGTTGCAACTGCACTTCTGCACTTTTTCCTGCTCCACCATCCTGAAAACAATTACAGCACTCTGCAAAAAAGTTTCACATTACTAACCAAAATTAATTTCAACAGGTAAAGCTAAATTGTACACAACAATTAAGCATGCCTTAAAGAAAAGGATAAGCCAAAAACTGCAGACTATCACAACCACAATTTTATCTTCACTCAGCTGCTCGGGAACTTTCAGTTGCCTGTTGAGAGCCATAAAACCATATCTGAGAACTTGGTTTTGGCTTGTGCATTACTCTGCAAACTATGAGGCAAATAAAAAGCAATAGTAGGAAAAGAAAATGCAAAATGGGACTGCAACATTTTAGCCTACAAAGTTTCCATTTTTGAGGAAGTAAGTCTATTTTATAATCTAAGCTTGTAGACTTTAAATATTTTATTGGTTAAGCTCACAAAAGAATTCAATTAATCTATTTGGGCTGAAAAACTATTTTACACACATGTATTATTGTTATAACAATCTACATTTTAGCCTGCTACAGAGCATAATGCAAACATTCACTCTATCACAGCTGTTGCTATATTACCATGCTACTCTTCTAAAGGAAATGCATTTCTAAAACCTGAAGTTTTTCAGAGTAATTAGCAGAACTTAAATATACAAAAAAATGTAGTTTATTTAAAACCTGAAAGTGCAAATTGCAAAACATTTAAATTTTACAATAAACACACACTTTGGTTTCTTTAAAATATTTATAAATTAAAACAAAAAATTAATGCAAGCCAGTAACAAATCACAATTAAAAATTACAACTTTTGACTAATTTGTGCCTATGCAACAAGCTAGAAATACAGTATGAGAAAATGAATAAAAGCTATTCAAAAGTCAATTTTCTAGTCGCTTTTCAGTGAGCACATGTTGAAGAACACAAATCTTATTTTAATGTTGTACATTCATAGTACTTCATAGGCCAAATTAGAATCTAGATGTAGTTTCTGCTTTATTTTATTTAATGCTGAAAATGGGAACAAAGTTTCCCAAAACATGTACAAATTTTAACAAGTGAGAGTTATCATATATGTATCTTTCTGAAGTAATGCCAAGAAAATAACACACGTAATTGGACCATAACATTGCTCCTGCATGAATAAAATTATTGTGCACAATTAACAATATTATCAAATATATTTATAAATTATGGGAAATCTGAGATCAATTTGCATACAATATCTTCAAAGTATATTTTAAATATTGTTTGAAATGCCTACGGAATACTCCAGTTCTGCAGACATGTAATAAAATGTCACAAGACAGGGTCAACCAACCGAGTGATATCATGCACCTAAAGAACTACCTTTCCATACTAGTTGTTCCCTTACTGGTTTGCTTTTCTGTCTGTCTAGAATCACCTTTCTCAGTCACTTTGGACAGAAGTGTTGCTCAACAGCAAAGAATATGTTGGCTTTGTCTGACTTTGAGCATTGAAGGCTCAGGCTACATGCTTATCAACAATTTCAGTATGAGTGGGTCTCCTACCTGGATTTTTATTATGTTGTCAAAGTGAGTGGGTTACTGTTGTGATTCTAATGTGTGTTTCAAACGGGATGATGTTTGTCCTCGAGTGCTACTAGACGAGCAACCAATCAGAGTCCTGCGGTGTTGTCATATGGCAATCCCCCTAAGTGGTGTGTGATGAGCACCAACCTAATCAATCTCTAAAAAATACTATTCATGCTAAGACAAAAATTCAATTTTGCACAAACAGATCCATGAGGAAGGTAGAGAATAATATATCTAACATAACTGCAAAAACCCCATATTTTTAGCTCAAATAGTTTTCCTAATACAAATAAATAAAGCACTATTATATTATAACAATGCATCGTAATGTAAGCATTGTAATGGATATCATTATTAGTTGGTATGTATGTTTGTAATTACTCAGAACTGAAATGTAAACGTTTGACATGATGCAATAAAAGAATTACTTTGAAGAGGTCAAGGTGTTTGTTAAATTCGAGCGAGGATAAACAATACACTTCCTGCTGGCTTGTAGAATGGTGATCCACAGAATGTGACTTGTCACACTGTATGTTTATGAATCGTACATAATCTCTATTTACTTTAGAGAGTTCAAAGCAGTATTATTAAGTTGTTTTTCCGTTTAAAAACCAGGGAAAGTGTATCAGCTGGATCAGCTTGTAATTGAAATGAGACACAGGGTATTATAAACCATCTTCCCTCTTCCCACTGACAGAACAATCCAATTGAGTTAATGTGGGCCCAAATTATGTTGCAAACAGAAATAATACTTTTAAACTGACTGAAGCTGAACTTATTCACCAAGAAATTCACAAGGTTGCACAAGACTGAGAAAACTGCATGAGATAGGCAGATATACATGAACACTGCTTTTGGAAAGAAATAGTACGTGATGAGATTTTGAAGCCTATCATCATAAACTTGCAACACTCAGACGACGAAGACAGAGACAGTGACGAATTGTGTCTTAATGGAAGTGACATTCTTAGCTATATGGATGCGCTGCTGGCAATTTCGTTGGATTAGAAAAATAGGTCATTCATAAACTATATATTTAAAACATGTGCGCAATATACAAATATCCATTTTGCAATTGTGATTTGAACATCTGCATTATTATAAAGCTTTTGAAAGTTCAATTTGCATTCCCTTACATCTAGTGCCAAGAGGATTCGAAAGTGTGTGAGAGAGAGGGAAATATAAAAAGAGTGGGGCAAAGAGGTGGCAACACTGAAGGCTCGAAAGCATCTGATTCACTACAAGCCAGAACTCTTCCTATTTGAAACACATAGCAGATTCATTTATGCCATTAATAACTCCTTCAGTAATGTATTCTCCATAAATGCAATATATACATTGTAGACTAACGAAATATTAACATTCATCAGTAATTAAAATAGCACAATTAAATGGTAGAGGAATCAACAATAATCCACAAGCTAGATGAAAAACATGAATTCTTATCCAGATAAGTGCTTACCAAGCTGAATAATGGATAGCATGCTTGTGCAGGGATTGCTTATAAGACGTATGGTATTAGAAAGCACATGAGGTGGAGCTAGGGAGGGCTCACCTGGAGCAACTGTCCTATCATAGGCATGCAGCATTGTCTAGTTTGGAATGCACAGCACAAGCTTAAGAAACACAGGTGTCTCTGTTTCAAGCACCCAACATTTCTACTGGAATTTAGACATTCTGATATGCCTTTGCATATGTGGCAAGACTATTTGAGACAGCCTGTACAAAAATCATTTTTCTACGACATATGGTTCTCAAGTATCGCTTCGAGAATAAACTCCTGACTACCATGTTTATGCATATGATAAGCAACTTCCAATATTGCCCTTTGTTATTTCTTTTCATTACGCAGTACTGAGTAAGATATTACAAAGTGTTGTTAGGAACTGCATATATTTAGTTCATAAATTAACTCACCACGTTTCACTGAAGTACTGAAGAGTGTGCTATTCTTTGAAGTTCAGTTTAAAACCATTCCGTAATGCAAATCTGATTGTAAGGTGCTCTGTGTAGCTGTGACAATAAGCAAAGAATTTACATGTTTACGTTGTCTTTTGTGAGCTGTTAACAGTACCACTCTCAAAGCCTGGTACCAGTGGCGCAGGTACAAAGGGTAAAATACTCTGCCCCCACAGTTTCTTTAAAAAGTTCATCTCAAACTGCGTGATCGGATCAATTTTCACAAAGCCAGGAACTCACGACCAGAGCGTGCAATGTGAATGTGCATACTGTGTCGCTTATCGTGGAACAGGACAAAACTCTAGCACAGAAATTGGCGAACCTTTATTTCATTTAAGCTAGCAACTCCTCTACAGTAAGTCATTTCAGAAATCCAGGCACGTTATTTTCAGTAAATGAGCATGTTCATATTGAATTTTACACTTTATAACGTTATCATAATTATCCCTTGCTGGATAAGTTTACATTCTGAATTTGTCAGACAACAAATGTTACTTTCGTCGTTTCTTGTATCTTCCGCTCTCTGGCGCATCAGATGGTAACAGTGCAGCCACCAAGTGCACCCACTGGTTCAGCTCATATGCCTTCTAAAACCACACTCCGTATAGCTAATTGAAAAGCCTAGGCAAAGTGCTGAGGTATTCTCACCACAGAGCCTGCTATCATAACATTATAACAGCAACCTGAGAGATACAGAGGAATGTATGCACCACATGTCAGTGCAATGAAGGTGCAAACTGAGTGGATTTCAGTAAATTTTGCTACTGAATAGTCAAAGTATGGATGATTCTGAAAGTGATATTATATTAAGTGCATTTAATAAATCTTTGCAATCATGTACGTTCAATCATAAGTTAATAGTTAGAAAAGGAGACTTACTTTTGATCTGAAATACTTAAAAGATGGAGAACAAAGTGAATTTTTGTATACTTTTAAGTCTGAAACATTCTGTAAAGCTCTTCTTCTGGCTGTTTGTTGCTCAGGAAGGATAACTCTTCGTAACATTCAAGCTTGGGATTATTCATTTACTACGTATTAATCACAGCTTTTTTAGTTTTTAGATGGCACTGAAGACATTAACAGGGCTTTTCATATGCTTTATGCAAGTCATACCTTAAATTATATCACAGAAGGACGTAAGTTATAGTTTTGTCATTTTTTTCCAGATTAGCCAATGGTTAAAGTAAAAGGCAATAATTGTGGGATTATGTTCCACAATTATAAAATAAATGAACCATTATGATTTAGATTTGTTTTACTGACAGCTAATTAAATTGCAACTTAAGTGTGCTGTGTGCTCTGTTTCTCTCTAGATGGAATTTGGTAAAGCACAGGCCTGTTTGACTGCGACTGTTCCTAGCACTAGACTCCAGGGATCAAGAAAAAGAGTGAAAGTAGTATATAATTTTTGTTTTCTGTTGCATGCCTTTGCAAAATTAAGATATATCACCGCTTTCCATTTCATCAGAGAAGCATATAAATGTAATGCTTATGGAAAATGAATAAAAAGCATTAGTGGAGAATATTCTAGTGAGAGATGAACCTCTACTACTTCCATTGCTATTTGGTGATGATAGTAGCTTTTGAATGAGTTCAGAAAGAATGTTTTACTTCTATGAACTGCAAAATAACCACTATTATGTGTTTCAAATGGGATGATGTTTGTCCTTGAGCGCTACTAGGTGAGCAACCAATCGGAGTCCTGCGGTGTTGTCGTATTGCATTCCCCCTATGTGGTGTGTGACGAGTGCCAAACTAATCAATCTCAAATAAATACTATTCACGCTAAGACAAAAAATTTAGATTTTGCCAAAATTGATCCAGGTGGAAGGAGAGAGTAATGTATTTAACATAACCGTAAAAACCCCATATTTTTAGCACAAATAGTTTTCCTAATACAAATAAAGTAGATACCATTATACTGACGTTGAATGACTTATTCACAAAGAAATTAACAAGGAACACAACAAGACTGGGAAAACTGCGTGAGACATCAAATAAACTACAAGAAGACGACTTTTGGAAAGAAATAGCACGTAATGAGATTTTGGAACCTATCATAAATTTGCAGTGCTCAACGATGAAGACAATGACAATGACCAATTATCTCTTAAAGTAGGTAACATTCACAGCTATACGGATGCACCGCTGGTATTTTCGTTGGATTAAAAAGTAAGTAATTCATAAACTATAATTTTAAACTAAACATTTAAACCATTTGCATAATATACGAATATCCACGTTGCAAATGTGATTTCAACAACTGCAGTATTATAAAACTTTGGAAAATTCAGTTTGTGTTAGCGTCAAGAACACTAAGTGTACGAGAGAAAGGGAAATATTAAAAGAGTGGGGATAACAAGATGGCAACGCTGACGGCTCTAACACATCTGATTCGCTACAGGCGAGAACTCTTCCCATTTGAAACACATAATAATTTGTAATGATCTAATAGTTCACATTTATTTCATTTGAATGGATGTGAAGGGATAAGAGTGATGAATATTATTTGCTCTCATTACAGCATCCTCACCAGCTTTTCTTGCCTGTATTATTCACTAATCCTTCTCTGACAAACAGTAAATGAAAACAGTGCAATCATGGTGAACAAACTACAACGGCTTGTCTTTAAAGTCTGAAAGTATATCATGTAGTGATGCTGGTGTCCTCTACTTAGAAATGTTTACCTCATATAACAGTTAAATAATTGCACAATATGATAATTTTGTAATTAAAAGTTGTGATAATATTAATACAGATCAACAGACCCATTATCATATTTGATACAAATGTTTACCAATGTGTATTTAAAAACAATTTCTTCTATTTTTTTCCCTGTTACACAACTTCTCCTTTAAGGTGCACTGACAAACTTTTTCACTTGTATTTAACTTGTAGTGCAACAAAACACATCTGGCTCAATGCAAGTTCAAACAATGTTGTATAGACTGCCATTCAGACCATCAAATGGATGTTTTTGAGGTAAGGGTTTTGGACATATTTGACTACTTCTATAACGCAACAGCTCTTAAGGTGTGGATTATTCTGTAGTCAGGAAACAAGCTCTACAAATGTGACATACACACATATACATTTGGAACTCAGCCAGGTTCTTCAATGTGCCTATGTATGGGAACTAAACATATTTTTCATGGTGCTTGATTATTGTTTTACTCTGCTGTTTTACCAAAGTCCATTTATTTAAAAAATTGAGGCTACCAAGTTGCTTCTGAAAAAACATTTTCTTCAGCCATCTGTTACACATTGTTATGCATTTCAAGTTATTTGCAAATCTACAGTAACATTTTTTTTTTTTTTTTTTTTCACTGAATGACTTTACAGCTTTTGATACCATGACCAACCCTTCATTGATCTTTTCCTCAATCTAACATCTGAAAACTTTCAGCACTTTACAGGCTTATGCTGTCATTACAATGCTACTTGTGCTCAAATTTGGTTCTACATAGTTATGATTGACATCAACAAATTCTTTGCAATGCATCTCAAGTTGAATTCTATATTATTATACCCTACAGTAATGTTAGGAACTAATCTTTCAAGTGCTCCTTCAGCTTTCTTAGTTTGACACGTTAAATTGCTTTTAGAATTTGAAACAATTTTAGTTTTTAGCATATTTTTTTTATCATTATACAGCTGCTAAGAAATGCATACAAAATGATCTTCCAGGTGACATTCAATATGCCCTATATGGTTTATCCACTATTTAGCAAAGCATTTTAAAGTGCAAAATCTATTCCTGATAAATTTATACCTTTTGTATGATGGAGGCTTTGGAGAATATATGGACAGTGCTCCTGATTCTGGGGCCATCTTATTAGCACTGACATAGTTTTGTCATTTACCACCAAAAGAAGTTAATACTAAGATTACATATATTTCTTTAAAGGTTTTCTTTGAGAAGTTCCATGTGCCTGGTAGAAATAGACATTCTTTGGTCACTATTGAATCTGACAAGCAAGTTAAGATGCTTCTTATACTTGGAAGAAATGAAGAGGGGTGAAATTAAAAATGAATAGAAATTGAATTAGTACAGATACACAACAGATCACTTAATACCTTTATAATGGAACATGTTTTGGTTTCTTAAAAGGATCCTGACTCCCAATTGGGGATTGAAGCAAACACCTCTGAAACATCAACAAACAATTATAGACAAAAGAAGTGCATATCCTGGTGAGGTGATACTTTAGAAGCTTGTGAGCAATGAAATGTGATGGCTCATGTGCTGATGGGTAATAATTTTGTTGTTGCCAATAAGTGAAAGGAATGTACTGAATAAACCAATATCTCAATAGTATATGTAAGTTAAAATTAGACAACAGGTTCTCCTGTATAATGAATGTAAATAATGGCCATCTAGAAAAATTCCATACCAGTGTTCTTAACCAAATATGTAATAATACTGTCTAAGCGATTTCTTGAATCTCACTTATACAATTATTACAGTAAAATGTATCACAATAATTTAAAATCTAATTATTTGGATATGTCTTATTTTTACGCTTTGCCTATATGTATAAAATCACAAACTAATATTAGATCTGGGATACCACACAGTACAATCATAAAAATGTTATAGAAGCAGAAGTATACAACACACTCCTTGTATCATGCAAAGCATACTATTCGCTTACTTTAGCTTGAGCTCTAGCATCCAGTATTAGGAACAATCCAGTCAAGAAAGCCTGAGCTTTGCCAAAGTAACAACTAAGCATTGTCCATACTCCAATTGTATTCTATTACATTTATTGGTGTTCTGTACATTATCATGAAAGTTCACTTTTGTGATTAACCAACTCAAACATTTAAGTACCAAATGGCTGAAGATCAGAACCATCAACATCAACATAATCCTATAATAGCCTTTTACCTCGGCTGTTGGCTAACTCATATATACCAGGTGAGTCAGCTGCCCCTATATATTCTTATCTATTTGCAACCCGCAGTTTATAGTCTAATATGAAAACATTGACCCTTTTAGCACAAAAGCCATTATTGCAGCTCTGACCTAATCATACTATGCCACCCAGCATTAATACTTACAGCCCTGAAAGAGGACCAAGAAGTTGCAAAAAGCTTAAACAAACAAAGGCTTTTCATGCACATAATACTAGCAAGGTGATAACGTGTGCTTTCCCAAAGAGCGACATAGAATACGTGACAGCTGGTCGAGTGGGTTAGTTAGGTGCTGGAATATGATGGTGCAAAGGCTAGGTTCGAAACGACATCAGTGTTTTGTTATTTTTTTTTTTTCCTTTCTCCAAGTCTTTGTCTGTAATTTAGTTACTCACTTATTGTTGGCATTGGTTCTCTTATGAGCTAGAGACAAGAATGACAATTAGATGATAGGGATCTACTGTGATGAGCTCACCCTCCCGGCAGCTAGGAGTGGCTCTTGCCCTTCAAAGAGAAGCTACGGGCTATCTTTATCTTTAATTACAGATCATATTTAACTTTGTGACTCTGGTGTTGTAAACCATGTTACGTAGTTGGCTTTCATTTTTAGGACCATGTCGACAGCATTAAATCTAATAGCTTTGTTTCATGCTTAAACCTTACGTTTCACTTTGCATTTGTGAAATGTTTGAAACTTGATTGAATGGAGTGGCCAATACCGACCATAATAAAATATCTACTACAAACTATAAATTTATAACTATCTGCCGGTGGAAAACATGGCTATTGTTGTATTTTGTAAACACCTATAATGTTGTGAAAAATGTTATTTCTATCATAAGATTATAAGCCCCAAGAGGTAAAATAAAGGGTAATAAAATTTTTGAGGTGAACACGAAGGATTTGAACCCGACTTGCAGTGGCACAGTGGTGAAGTTATCTGTATAATACCATTTAGCAAATGCTACCTTGAGAGGGAAGGTTCCTATATGAATAAATAACTGCAGACCTCAGATTTCCACCTCAAATCTTTACAAGCTTTTCACAGCTTCATACCGTGTTTTGAGCTCGTTTTGGTAGTTTTAGCATATATAAAGCAACTGCATCTGCCATTACATTTACTGTATGAGCTAAAACCTGCCGTAATTTGTGACAGAAGAGAAAACAATCTACCTAAACTTAGCATTTTTTGACATGGTTGTACAACGAAAACATGCATTGGCTGAAGATTTAAATCCAATTCGTCCCACTGTGTAGATCTGCCATTTTGTGTTCCAATGTTATTGTCAACTGATGCATGTGATAGGTTGTTCCTTCAGGGGAGTGTTTAAAGGTGTGTACGAATGTATTGTGACTCTGTGGGTTCGTGAAATGAAAAGTCCAATTTCACCACTCAAAAATGTTCTTTATTTCCACCGACTTACAGTTAAACACTTGCCAATTACGCAGAATTGTGTACTGCACACAATTACAATTCACCAGTTCGTCCGTTACAATTTCACTTGTACTCGCGATTACATCAACTCCGATACTCATACACAGTTACGTACAGTCTTCCGTTGCACAATCTTTTCGTTCATTAACACGTCACTGACTAACACTGCCTTCTTACACCAAGAACTGTCACTCACTCACACACTGAACTTCTGACTAGCTGCAGCCCTTTTTATAGGCATCTCGCCATCTTCTCGGCTTTTCTTGTTCCCAGGCGAAGATTCCAGAAGTTTGAAAGATCCCGTAATTTCCAGAACAGGTGGAAGAGAAACAGACCGCACAATCATGTTTTTTTCACACAGCCATCCCTGTCACCACTATAAGACGGACGAGGGGGAGGCGTGGCTAACACGGACCTCCCCTGTTTTCCGCTCTCAGCTGCTTCCATAGGGTGTTCCAAAGCCCGCGTGACACTGCTCCCTCCTCAAAGCTGTTCGCCCCGAACAGCACCATCGTAGCGTGCCAGGCGGTCCAGGTGTACCACCAGCATCTGCCCGGAGTCTGAGCCAGAAGTAGCGCTGCCGTACTTTGTGAATCATACGGTTCGCTCCCAGGTGTCCTCCTGAAGTACCGGCGTGCACTTCCTCCAAGACTTCCGGGACCTTACTCCGGGGGAGTACCAACTGTTCTCTCTGCGCCTTCCCATCGGGTGACTCCCATACCCGGAACAGCACGCCCTCTCTGGTCTTCAACGAGTCCCATCGGGCCCAGTACGACTTGTAGGTGGCGCTCCTCGGTGCGATATCCTCCCAGGTTGGTCTCATCCCTGCCTCCACTTCCCTCAAGAGTGGCCCCAAGTCTGCGTCCGCCAGCTGCTCCCTCCTCAGGCCTGCGCTATCCCAGCCTTCAGCAGGCACTGCCACAACTACTCGGACTGCTGCGGCACGCTCCTTCTCTTCCACTCTTGTGCGCTCATGGCCGTTCTGGATCTGCGATAGGACACCTCCAATGTAATGGTCGCTAGCGTCGGTGTCCACAATGAAGGCGCCACCCGGTTGTGGGAAACCCAAAATTGGAGCACTGCACAGGGTCTCCTTCGGGTGCTGGAAAGCGTCTTCGGCGTCCTCCGTCCACACATAAGGCCGGTTTTCCTCCGTCAGGCGGGTGAGGGGTTTTGCGATGTTGTCGGCCTTTTCCTCTAAATCATTAAGGCGGTCGTCTACTTGACCCTTCCGCTTGCCCAGATTCGTGACGTCATCCCTCACGCCGGCCAACCGTTCCTCAAACTTTGCGGCGAGAGCCTCGTTCGCCGCCTTCATTTCCGTGGCCAGACTGCCGTTCGCTGCTCTCATTTCTGTGGTTAACTCGGCCTTCATTTCTTCCATCTTCTCGGTGATGTTGTCGTTGGCCGTCTTCATTTGTTTCAGTTCCTCGGTGATGTTGTCGTTGGCCGTCTTCATTTGTTTCAGTTCCGCGGTGATGTTGTCGTTGGCCGTCTTCATTTCTTCCAGCTTTGCGGCCAGGTTGTTATTTGCCGCTTCTATTTTCGTTGTTAATTCGGCCTTCATTTCCATCATCTTCTCCAAAAATTTTTCCAATGCCGCGTCCATTGTCGTAATGTTCGATGATGTTATCTTCCCGCTTCCTGACACCAGTGTGACTCTGTGGGTTCGTGAAATGAAAAGTCCAATTTCACCACTCAAAAATGTTCTTTATTTCCACAGACTTACAGTTAAACACTTGCCAATTACGCAGAATTGCGTACTGCACACAATTACAATTCACCAGTTCGTCCGTTACAATTTCACTTGTACTCGCGATTACATCAACTCCGATACTCATACACAGTTACGTACAGTCTTCCGTTGCACAATCTTTTCGTTCATTAACACGTCACTGACTAACACTGCCTTCTTACACCAAGAACTGTCACTCACTCACACACTGAACTTCTGACTAGCTGCAGCCCTTTTAATAGGCATCTCGCCGTCTTCTCGGCTTTTCTTGTTCCCAGGCGAAGATTCCAGAAGTTTGAAAGATCCCGTAATTTCCAGAACAGGTGGAAGAGAAACAGACCGCACAATCATGTTTTTTCCCCCCAGCCATCCCTGTCACCACTATAAGACGGACGAGGGGGAGGCGTGGCTAACACGGACCTCCCCTGTTTTCCGCTCTCAGCTGCTTCCATAGGGTGTTCCAAAGCCCGCGTGACAGTATGCTAATGAATAAAAATTTGTAAACTCATCTATAATTACTACTGCATCCTCTGTCTCTAGGTATGATGTTTTGGGAATCGACATACAGTGATTGCTTCCTGTCCTATACAACGCTTATGCACTGAGTTGTCTACCCCTCAATAAACTGTTCTGTAAATCTCCCATATGAAGGCATTCAAGAAGGGCATAAGTGACATGTTACTTAGCACGTTGCATAAATTATAAAAATAAATAGTGGCAGCTGACTCATCTGGTATATACACATACTGCAGGAACTATGATACAATTTCGAGTACAATTGCATAAGACATGAAAAGTCCTGTACAGCAATGCCATCTGAAAGCTCAAGATAGAGTATGCGAAAAGTAATGACCCCCATATTTAAGAATCTTTTTAAAATTTTATGATTTCCCACAACATTTTTGCCCAAGATAACCCAGTTGTTTAAAATCCATTACCCCATTTCTTAATTTATGTACAATTGTAAACTCTTTTGTATACACCTCATTTAATTGTTCTCAATTCACACATTGACACAATACACACACGAAATACTCAAGCGCAGAACCATGCACTAATGTGGATAGCAACCAAACATTTTTCATTTATGTCTAATGATGCTTGAACTAGCAGACATGTGTAGAGAGTTGTGCACATGAGCAACTGATTTATATTACATTGAAGTATCTCCCAGTTCTTGTTAAGTGATATCTAACCAATTTCTTTGCTGCACGTGTGTAAGCATAATATACTCATCAGTTGTAACACCTGATCTTTCCAATAAGAATCTGCCATAATCTGCAACGCCCATCCAATGTACCTGAATGAATAGCTATGGTTGCAGTAATATTCTTAAAAATATTTGTCCAAGAACAGAATCAGTGTGTAATAAAACAAGATATAACATTGTAATTTTGTATGTGCTCTTAAAGTAATAAAAAGAATTGTTAGTTGTCTGCAGAAGTCTAAACATTTGCTGAAACAAATTGTCCCCAAGACATATATTCTGTTGAATTCTTGTCCTGATGGCTTAAATGTATTACAACCAGTTTGTGAATTTATTAGTTTTCCATGCAAAATTTACTGGTTTTTATTTATCGTTTCCTTCACATTGTTGACATGTGCAATACTTAATTTTTCTACTTGCAATCACCTCAGTGATCCTTTTGTACAAATGCTTTTAGTTTCAGTATACAAAATTCATACACATCACAATAGTTTAAGAACTATGCAACCCACTGAATAAAACAAATACCATTACATATTGAGGGCATGTGTAGTTAATTTTAATTTTTACTTCAGTAAATACATTCACAAAAAACTTATGTCCAATATTTTCTTTTACTGTAATTTACGGAAGTTACTTTCACCATAATCTGTTGAAGCAGCAGAAATAAAATTTTATTAGTGTAAATCTAAGTTCCTATAGTTTTATTTAAATTGTTTCTTGCTTGATGCTTTGTCTTTGAGAATTTTTTCCTTCAAATGTTCCTTGTATGTCTGGATATCCCCTTGCCACTTTGTCACAGTTCCATTTTCACACACCCAGATTTCTTCTGCAACCTAAGAAAACATTTAAAATGAAGTTTTTGCATTAATTACATTGTTTCAAATTTGTTCTTGCTAAAACACTTTAATTTCTCATTACCTTTTATTTTAACGAGTGCTTTCAAATAAATACCTATGCTACTTAATCCTCAGTAAAATTGCACTGACTTACAGCATTGAGAATATATACACAAAATCTAACATTTAAGGTGGATTTCACTAAAATCACAAATTTTCATATTTCTGTACTTGAAATAATTACAACATTTAGTCAACCTCACACTTAATATTATTTTTGGCATATTTATAAATTTGTTTTGAGGTCCCTAATGCACATAACTGCTCTGGTTTATTTCTTTATATTATGATTGCAAGTTTTATATGTAGTGGAGGTTACCCAGTTCTATTCCAAGCCATACAGCGTAGTACTGAATCTGTCATGCTGTTACTACAACTCTTTTTATTACACAATATGATATGATTAAGATACATGCACATTTCCAGCTTTATTTATGGATCAAATTTCTTTTTTCTTAACTCTTAGTGTATAATCTATGTTATTAATCTGAAATTACTGATAAAATTATTTTTGAATTGTTGTGATTTGTAACATGCAGTAGAATTTCGCCTGTATATGGTATAATTCCTCCATAATGTGATATTTAAGTGAAAGTAAAGCCTAATTTCTCCACAATTCACTGCAGACAACATTCATTCACCTCTTGAACATTTCCTACTATTTGTGAGGTTTATCGTGGCAGGTTTTCTACTGTCCTTGTCTCACAGAGTGAAGTAAAAACTAGGTGGGACAGCAGTCACTTCTTTGTTGCAATTTGTGGAAATTCTAGGCCCTAAAAGGATCTTTAATTCCATTTATTGTATATTAAGTGAAGGTTGCCAGTGGCATATAAGGTTGCTAGAACTATATCTTTTCCTACCACTAGAGTCCAGGGTTCAAGGAAAAGAAAAATATACACATTTGAATATACTTCAGGCCATGCATATGGCTGTATGGCAGTTACTTCCACAAGACAACATTCAGCAGTGTCTTCATTAGTTTCTTGCACTGATGTCTGCTGGAACAGTACGAGATGTTACAGAGGGGCACAAGTGTATTCTTTGAAGATTGTCCTAACCTCAAGAGAATCTGTGGACACTGTTGAGCTAAGCAATGAGGCATGAAGCAACTGGAAGGGGAATCCTCAGTACCAACATTTGCAGCAGCAGTGGGAGAACTAGACGTTGAGACAGTAATTATGGTCTTTTCCTATTGATGAGTTACTCAGCTGCATTTATCACATTGAACACATTGTAAGTGCCAAATACCTGGGTAGCAGGAAGCAGACTAGTCTGCTGGATTTCTTAGTAACTTACTGTTAGTAAAGTTACTAACTTAGTAACTTACAGGTTAGTAACTTACTGTTTTAATTTCTTATTGGGTAATACTGAAGAATCAGCCTGCATTCATATCTAATGATAAATAAATAAATCAATCAGATATCCACTATACTTTTGTTTGTTGCAGATTAAGCATAAACGGTTGTAGAAGCAGTGTTAATATGAACCAATATTTTCTATTTTTGAAACTAATAAATTTATAGCTGTTGTGTCATTTTAATTCTTTAATTTTCTGCATGCTGTCCTAGATGGGATGAAATTTCGCCTAAAATTTTAAAAGTATTGCAAAGATACATTAGCTGGTGTGCTTGCTTACCTAATAAATACATCAATGAATGATGGAAAATTTCCTGACACACTGAAGCTTAATACAGTTAGGCCAATATTTAAGAAAGGAAATAAGAAACAAATTGGAAATTATAGGCCAATAACTCTGACATCAGTATTTGCCAAAGTATTTGAGAGTATATTAAGTAGTAGATTAACAGACTTCCTGAACAAATTTAACATGTTTTACCCCTCGCAGCATGGTTTTAGAAATAAAATATTCAACAGCTACAGCTATTGCTGAACTTTATCATACAATATTATTAGAATTAGAAAATTCTGACAAAACAGCGAGCATATTTCTTGATTTAACTAAGGCGTTTGATAGTCTCTCTCATTCACTGTTAAGTTAGAGAAATGTGGTATCAGGGGTAAATTTCTTGATATTATAGAATCCTTTTTAAATAAGGAGAAACAATGCACAGAAATTCTTTATATACAGAGATGTGTTCCAAACTTAGTCAAATCAAATTATGAATTGGTGAAATTGGGTGTTCCACAGGGATCTGTGCTGGGGCCCCTTTTATTTATACTGTATATTAATGACCTCCCTAGCTCTCCCTATAACAAAATAATTACATATGCAGATGACACTTCAGTTATAATTGCTAATAAAGTTAAAGAAAAATTCAGTGAAGAAATAAATATGGAAAAACAAAAAAATATGTAACTATTTGAAGTGTAATAATTTGAATGTAAATCCACAAAAAACTAATTTAATTATTTTCCGACACCGAAAAAATAGATCATTCAATGAAATTGTCAATGTAATGTTAAATAATGAAAGTATTAAGGTAGTGACAGTGCTAGATTTTTGGGAGTAATTTTAGATGAAAACCTGACATTTAAAGAGCATATTGATTACATCTGCAACAAAGTCAGTACTTATTTATTTTTATTAAGAAACCTATCAAAGTACTTAGATTCTAATCTCCTAAAATCAGTATATTATGGTCTTATACACCCTCATTTGCAATATGGAATTGAGGTTTGGGGTAACTCAAGATAACATATATAAACAGATTACTGATACTGCAAAAAAGATGTATTAGGATTATATTTAATCTTCAATATAGAGAATCATGTAAAGCTTTGTTAATGCCAAAATCCTCACTATAATCTCATTATATGTTTTTAAGACAATGTTTTCAATAAATAGAAATGCTGTACATATTAACCCTTTCACCGATATGGACGTCATATGATGTCCAAGTTAAAATGCCCCAAACCGATATGGACGTGTATAGACGTCCTGCGCATACATGCATTTAATGCTCATTTAACGCCAATTATTTTAATCTTGCTGTTTTACAATAAATTTAAATTAGTTCTATAAGGAATGTAAACGTATCCTTAAAGGTTTCTTTTTGAATTGTACACCTCCAAACCTGGATAAACACCCAAGGGCACATCTGCAGATTCATATCAAATAATATTGGTTTCCTTGCGAACTTCTTTTTCGCAACACACTACACATTTTCGAAATGGTTACAAGTTTTTTGGGTGTGGGTGGTATACTTTTAGGAAAGTGTTTTCTCTCAAGTATGAGGGATGATGTGGTGAATTTTGCTACCCCCTAGTATAAAGAGGCCTCTGAGTATTATAATACTCAATTAGGTTACGAGCTCTTTATATGCGCAAGTACAGGTAGATGAATGTCTTTTACAGCTCTGAAAATTACTAAACAACTGTGCATAGTTACATCCAGTGGTATAAAAATACTTTTTTTTACCATTTAACTGTTTTCCGTAAAGAGGGATAGCTGGTAATAGCTGATCCGTATCACCCATATTTGACCCGCCATTTCCCCAAACAATGGAGTAGCTAACATGCCAGCTGTAGACTAGTACACGTCACTGCTACGTATGTCCTAAAGATCTCCTTCATAATCGTACAACAAATCTTCCAGATTTTCTACAGTAATATCAGAAGCCTGTACACATCATACCCAAGCTAATTTATTTGCTACATTACCGGGATAAGCCATGGTTAACATTGAAATTTAACAATTTCAAATGTGCCATACATTTAGCTCTTGATAGCTACAAGAAATCACTCTGAACACAGAGAGAGTATAAATAACTGAAATACAGAGCGAAAACTGCTGCATAAGGCTACTAGAAACCTTGGTTGAGAAACACTGTAATAACAGATGCTGACAGAGTTTTCATTCCAGTGTGTGAGTGTGTGACGCAACATATTCTCGTCATATTATCGCTTGGCATAGCATAAATAAACTAAACTTGAACCTGAGAAGTCGCTTGCGTAGCTATACATATATACTATGGCTCGTATACACACAAAACAAAATGATTCACATATTAGGCGCGTTCGGCACGAAGAATGGCTTTTGCTACAGTGAAACAAAGTAGTGAAATTTCAACAATTTATTAATGTAGTCTCTACTTTATTGTTACTGTAGATTTATACTGCCTTTAATGAGTTTTAAACCAGTTTTTGTTTCGTTTAAATAACTTAATAAATACGGAACATACGGAATTGTATTTATGATGCATTTTTACAGCATTTAACAATTTAAATGTCCTGTTCTGTTTATTGGGTATCCGTTTCCAGCCCCTGAAGGGTTTAAATGGCCATTGGCGAAGCGGTTAAGGATAGTCATAATTACAATACTAGATTACAATTTAACTATTATAGAGAAAATGTAAACAAAAAGGCGACGGAGAATGATCCTTTAGCAATGGGAAAAATGTTGTATAATAAGTTACGCCTTTGTAGCGTAGATGGTAGCATGTCTGCCTCACGTTCAAGAGGTCCCGAGTTCCAATCTTGGTCAGGGCAAGTTACCTGGGTAAGGTTTTTTCCGAGGTTTTCCATTATCCTGAAAGATGAATGTCAGGTAGCTCTAAGCTCCATGGACCCTGGACCCATTTGAGCATCATTTCACCCATTTCATTCATCGTCCGATACGACTTAAGGTTGTAGGAAGTAAATTTAAAAAAAAAAAAAAAAGAATTAAAAGCTATAAATGGTAACATGTTGCAAAAAAGATTAAAAAGTTACTTAATTAAAAAATGCTTGTATAGAATAGATGAACTGTAAATAGAAATTGTAAACAGAAAAAAAAAAAAAAAAGTAAATTGCAGAAAGAATTATGCAACTGATTGTAAATAATTTTCTCTTTTTAGATTTTACTGATGATGCTTGAAACTTGTACTAAGTCTATAAGCTAATAAAGAAGAAATGAATTGATTTAATCTTTGAGCTTCTTAGTGTTACAAAATGGACTAAATTGTAATCTTAGTATTACAAAATTTAAAATGTCTGAAAATAATAAGTTTTGCTATTAAAATACTTAAAAGGCATGATTTGCATATTGTAACAAAGAACAGAAAAAAATGAGTTCATCTTAAAACTCGTTAATTTGTCACTAAATTATTAGCTCATTGCTAATGTACAATCAACTTTTCTTTTATACAATGTAATACTCCCTCTGTCCCATAATAATTGTCCGGTATGCATCTGCCCGATATTAACTGTCCAGAAGGCATATGTATATATTTTGTCCCACAATAACTGTCTGATCTGCATACTGTGACGATGGGGTTAGGAATATGTAGGATGTAAATGAAACAAGGGAATGATTCACACAATTTTACTCCACAATCAGTAAAAACTGAAAATACTCTACCTAATGTAGATTTATTGCTTCAGGATCAGTACAAAATGACAAGAAATAAAAAACAATAAACAAAACGGAGTACTCCACTTCTACCATACTGTAGACTGTGTGTTAGTCTGGGAAGGTTGCCAATCCAAAAGTTTGCCTTGTCCCGACAGTTCTACTGCTGCAGTGTTGCTTAAGGCTCATAAATGTTTCGAGGATACTCCAAGCGAGATGGCAGTACGTTGTGGTGGTCCAAGCGCGAATCATGCATATGTGCAATCTTGTAACCATTCCCACCATGCACTTTCATTGCTTGAATAAGACAGCACTGTAAAGTGAGAAAGACGTTATTCAGCTTGCCATTATCTACTGTTATGTCTATTTACAGACGTACTCATTGTAGGGTTATGCTCAACTACCAATTTCCAGCATGCTCTGCTTCACCAGACTGCATAGTGCCACAACGGTATTATGAAAATCAATGCCCCTGTTGGTAATAGTCTTGACGATGTTTGTTGATCATGATAAGGTCGTGTGAGTACTCTTCACAGTCGTGTTCACTGAACTACTGCACAAATCTGCACGCATGTAAATCCAAACCATTCCCTTGTTAGTAATTTCTGTAATGCTATTTTGGGGGACCGGACAATTATGGGATGGAGGGAGTATTTCAAAATGTCAGTAAGTATTCCTTTAAATCTCTGTAGCATGCACCTTTGTGCTACTATAATCTTTCTGTCCTACATGCAGGTCCACCTTTAACCTGGTGCTATACACTAATTCTAACACAACTCAATTATTCACATGTAAACTGCTTTACTATTGGTGCCACAGCTTGGCATTCCCTCACCTGGAGCTGCACTTACTGACTGGTGAACTGATTTCTGCCCGTCCTACAGCCTGCCAACTCCTTATCACTAAGCTTGGAACACACCACTCTCAGCTTGAAGCACCACACTGCCCTCACACTACTCACTGACTGACCAGCTCACTACTGACTTGACTGCTGTTTGTCTTGCATAGGCTTTTATATACCTGCTGAGTATGGTAGATTTTTCTGGAACTAGAAGCCTTTGGAATTGCAGTTGTGAGAGATCTTTTGCATAGTATTAATACAACTTGCTTCCTGACGTCAGCTGACCTTGAGCATGTGTTTATTTCTCAGGGCAATGTGCTTCCTCCTAGTGCCTCCTAGTGATGCCAACCAGCAGGCATACTTGAGCACGTATTACTTTCTTACAGCAGACTTGCACGTTCGCCAATGTGACAATATTATTTTTGGCAACTGAATGTTCAACCTTATGCCATTTTTACTTTAAGTGTATGTTTATAGTGGGCATATTTGAATTTCATGCTAGTACCCAATAAGCGCCCTCATTAAACTTATGTTCAATTGTGTTTCATAACACCAGCAGAGAACCTATCAAATGAATAAACATGGAATAACTTACTAAAATTAGGCAAGTGAGTCAACCTTGTATATACTTTTCTCTACTTACAAGTTTTTTATGAAGACTAGTTTCTGGGGACTTCTCCCCTATCGTCAGCTCTGTGGTAGACTGATGATGCATCCGGTGTCTGCATCTGGCTTGGTGTTGTGCTGCCATCTAACGTCCTGGTAAGTTTGATGACGTCATCTACGGCGGGAATTTCAAAATTCATCAAGAGGTCCTGTTTTTTTGTAATAAATATGTTTTCCCAAATCTGTAGTTCCAGAGGTTTCTTTGCCTGTTTGATCAGTTCTATTTCTTGTTTTATGTTGTGATTCTCAGACCAAAAGTGATGTGATACGGCCGACTTGTCCATTTGTTTGAATTTAATATTTCTGAAGTGTTCTTTCATTCTTGTTCCCAGATTCCTTTTGGTCTTACCAATGTATATCTTGTCACAATCCTGGCAACTCATTTGGTAAATGCCTGATAATTGAGTTTTCGGTGTGCTATTTTTTAGAGGGTGGTTTAGTAAGTTGCGGATGTTGTGTTTGTTTTGAGGGGCTAATTTTATGTTGAAGCTCTTAAATATCTTTTCAAATTTTTTGAAGTATTTTGGATGAAATGTAAATTTTCCATATCTGGTGTTTGGGTTTTCTAGTTTTTTTTTAACGTAGTAATGTCCTTTAAGTATTTGTTTCTTTTGTGTCTATAGATCAGTTTTTTGATGAAATTTGTGTTATAGTTGTTCAGTTCGGCAACCTGGTGTATGTGAGCGTACTCCTGTTCATATTCTGTTTTTGTTAGCGGAATGTTGATTAATCTGTGAACTAAACTATGGAATACTGCATATTGATGTTGTACTGGGTTGAATGGGTTGCATTTAATGTAATTGTCAACATGTGTTGCTTTTCGGTATATTCCAAATTGTAATCCTGTGGGTGTTCTAATGATTTTCAAATCTAGAAAAGGTAGCCATTCATCCTGCTCTACTTCAATGGTGAAAACTATGGATTTTTCTTGTAGGTTTAGCAACTTTATAGCATCCTTGGTTAGTCTTCTAGGGACTATCGCAAACACATCGTCGACATATCTATGCCAACATTTGAAAATATGTGGAAAGGCTTTAGTAATGTGTGTTTCCAAATTACTCATGAACAGATTAGCTAGTAATGGTGAAAGAGGGTTACCCATGGCCAAGCCTGCTGTTTGTTGGAAGATCTTGCTGGAGAACGTGAAGCTGTTTTGTTCAATACATAGGGTGGTTAATTTGATGTATTCCTCTATTTTATCATCTGCAACGTTGCTTTTGGATAACCAGCCTTTCATCAATTTTGGAATTTTTTCTACTGGTATGCTCGTGAATAGCATGCGACCCATTATTAACAATATAGATGCCCCGACTTACAAACTGGCAAAATGGTTGTTGGAAGAATTTGACAAGTTTGAAAAGTTTGAATCTCTAAGCATAAACAATTCATTTGATTTAGTAAAGAAAATTGAAAACACAATTATAAAAATTGAAGAGGTGATGGTGTCCTTTGATATCAGATCTCTATTCACGAGCATACCAGTAGAAAAAATTCCAAAATTGATGAAAGGCTGGTTATCCAAAAGCAACGTTGCAGATGATAAAATAGAGGAATACATCAAATTAACCACCCTATGTATTGAACAAAACAGCTTCACGTTCTCCAGCAAGATCTTCCAACAAACAGCAGGCTTGGCCATGGGTAACCCTCTTTCACCATTACTAGCTAATCTGTTCATGAGTAATTTGGAAACACACATTACTAAAGCCTTTCCACATATTTTCAAATGTTGGCATAGATATGTCGACGATGTGTTTGCGATAGTCCCTAGAAGACTAACCGAGGATGCTATAAAGTTGCTAAACCTACAAGAAAAATCCATAGTTTTCACCATTGAAGTAGAGCAGGATGAATGGCTACCTTTTCTAGATTTGAAAATCATTAGAACACCCACAGGATTACAATTTGGAATATACCGAAAAGCAACACATGTTGACAATTACATTAAATGCAACCCATTCAACCCAGTACATCATCAATATGCAGTATTCCATAGTTTAGTTCACAGATTAATCAACATTCCGCTAACAAAAACAGAATATGAACAGGAGTACGCTCACATACACCAGGTTGCCGAACTGAACAACTATAACACAAATTTCATCAAAAAACTGATCTATAGACACAAAAGAAACAAATACTAAAGGACATTACTACGTTAAAAAAACTAGAAAACCCAAACACCAGATATGGAAAATTTACATTTCATCCAAAATACTTCAAAAAATTTGAAAAGATATTTAAGAGCTTCAACATAAAATTAGCCCCTCAAAACAAACACAACATCCGCAACTTACTAAACCACCCTCTAAAAAATAGCACACCGAAAACTCAATTATCAGGCATTTACCAAATGAGTTGCCAGGATTGTGACAAGATATACATTGGTAAGACCAAAAGGAATCTGGGAACAAGAATGAAAGAACACTTCAGAAATATTAAATTCAAACAAATGGACAAGTCGGCCGTATCACATCACTTTTGGTCTGAGAATCACAACATAAAACAAGAAATAGAACTGATCAAACAGGCAAAGAAACCTCTGGAACTACAGATTTGGGAAAACATATTTATTACGAAAAAACAGGACCTCTTGATGAATTTTGAAATTCCCGCCGTAGATGACGTCATCAAACTTACCAGGACGTTAGATGGCAGCACAACACCAAGCCAGATGCAGACACCGGATGCATCATCAGTCTACCACAGAGCTGACGATAGGGGAGAAGTCCCCAGAAACTAGTCTTCATAAAAAACTTGTAAGTGGAGAAAAGTATATACAAGGTTGACTCACTTGCCTAATTTTAGTAACAATGGCACTCCACTTTCTGAAATACTTCTTTTTATTCTATATGGAATAACTTATTAAATTATAGATGAGTCTTATTTATTACACATCAGCTTCACTTACGTACCTATATTGAGGACATGTTTCGCATAAGAGCCAATGATGCGAACAATGGTTCGCGAAACATGTCCTCAATATAGGTATGTAAATGAAGCTGATGTGTAATAAAAACGACTCATCTATAATTTAATAATTATTTTGCTTCACTGTGGTGTTCCAATACAGTTAAATTTCGATATATGGAATAACTTACTACACAAATATAATTATTTGTAACAGTAACTTCACTTATCTTAGAAGAAATGATGTAAATTTTCTTATTAATTGAGATTGCGATTTCATGAATGTTTTTTCACATTTTCAGTCAATTTCGTTGTCAACGTTATGATCACTAGAGGTCACTACATTGCTACCAGCACTACCAAAATCTGAAAACGAAACAAACCTAAAGACCTCTAGTGATCATAACATTGACGAGATTGACTGAAAATGTGTAAAAACATTGACAAAATCGCGATTTCAAGTAATAAGAAAATTTACATCATTTATTTAAAAATAAGTGAAGTTTCTGTTGCAAATAATTATATTTGTGTAGTATTTGTTGCTTCACTGTTACTAGCTTCATTTTTTATGTAATGGAATAACTTATTGTGTGATTCAGTGTTGGGTAATTCGTTATTTGAGAATAAAGCATAAAAAGAAAATGGTTGCTGGGGCACTGGACACAATTTTGTCAGGTATAAACAAATTTCTTATAATATGTTTCAGAAAATCACAAAGCTCAACACAGTACATTGAAGAGATGACTTGATAAATGAACACAATACTAATAAGATTTAAGATGAAAAAGTATATTGTCTGAGATAATTTGATATTTAGAACATACAAGGAAGATAGATAAATTTTAAAACAGTGTAACACATTGTGCTGATTGCACCTTTCCTTTACGAGGCGTGTGCCTCAGTTGTTTTGTGTTTCCCTTTTTCTCCATGTGAGCACGTGGAGGTAGCTTTGGTTCCTCTCTCGGACAGCTCTCTGAGCTGACGAGACAAGGTAGTCAGGGCTCTCCTCTCATAGCGCGCGCACGTTGATTTATAACTGTCTTAGCTCCCGGGTGCAGTTCAAAACATGTAATAGCAGGTGTTAAGAGTGAAGTTACAATGTGTACAAAGTTTAACTTTCGAGGAAGTTTAAGTTAAGTGTAATTGTGCAAATAAGCTGTCAGTGTGAATAAGAAATTTATTAAAGCTGTTAAATTATCAAAGTAAGTTGTATAATTGTACCTTAGCCTCTGGGTACAGTTCAACATCTAGAATTTCATCAGCAAAATACATCCTAGTTCTATGGAAACAGTGGCATTAAACAGTTCCTAAGTGAAACACAAAATAAAGTGCAGTGATTCACCATCAGGATGCCTAGTGATATAAAGAGTGAGGTTACATTACTATCAATGAAACAAAGGACTGGTTTGTTGCTTCAGAGGTTATTCAAAATGTAAGATAGCTACTAGTGTGAATGTTGGTGAATTTCTATATGATATTCTGTATTTAGAGGTTACGAATGAGATTAACAGTGATGAGAACTAATGATGCCACAAACTTCACAATGTGGGGAGAAGGTGGCGGTGATTAGATTAGCATAGGCCTACAGAACTCCCACATCAAATCTTAACATGAAGTTCAAATGATTTGGGAACAAATCCATAATTTTTGTATATTCACAATGTGGGTTTACTCTAAACAAATGTGGAAATAAACGTGCTTTCATCACATTACTTATATAGATACAACAAAGCAAGTTTTGATGTTATGAGGAATAAGTTTTAGTCAAATAGAAAACATGTTCAGTAAAAGTAATGCTAGGATTTTAAGGAATATGACAGAGGTTAATGGCATTAAGTATTTTGAGCATAGAACATGAAAGATACAGTAAACTTGTATTTCAGCATAGAGTACAACTTTGCACAAGATGTAGGGTTACATACTCCCATACCTTATCTCATCGCAAGAAATCATAGTGTCTATGCTTGTATTGTTAAATCATAATTTTAGATATGAACATGCTTGTAGCCATTCATAATTATTTTTCAGTACCATAAATAGTCCATATAAGAAATATAGTTTAGGAGCAGCTAAATGTGAAAATAATACAAATTGCTATACAAGCTTCAATGTAAGTTGAAATGTACTTTTCAAAGCTTGAATTAAATGCAGTGTTGACATCAAACTGGTCATGTATGACTCACAATGTAGCCAACTTTAGTTTTAAATTTACAAACAGTTTAATAGGTATCTGAACCTTCCATTTTTTTATGGTCCACTGTCATTACGATAATGCTTTTTCTTTACCCTATCCCCTGCCTTAGTCCTGATAAATACTGAAAAATGAGAGCTGTTACCAAATTCAACATTGTAAAAGTGCAGAGATCAAACTTCCATTTGAAAGGGTAACTTCTTTTTTCTGTCCTGATCAGTCTCTCATTAATTTGTCTATTCCAGTATTCTTGCCTTAGTCCCATTATTTCAACTACCAAGACAAGCGACACCTTGGCATCACAAAATCCTTGACAAGTTAGATTCTACCAAGTTTTATGTTTTTCTTTCACCTATGTCAGCAGATTCACTGCAAGAAGCAGGCTTCAATTTGGGATTAACTTTTTGCTGGGGCTAAATCACCACTAACCATAATGCTTGACCCTGATTATCTTTCTTTCTGCTCCACTCAGGCTGATAATGGGTTATCAACACTTCCTCTGCAGTGTGTTAATGACTTCCACTCAGGATAACATGGTATTCCTAGATTTTCCCCATTCCACTGACCATCAACAGCTATTATAGCAATGTGAGCACTGACATACGAGGGCCGTTTTTTTTCAACCTCCGATAGGCTATAAATAAAACACAAGTTCATATAAAACAATAATTTTATTACCAAAAGAATAGTACACTTATGGTTACTTTTCGACATAATCACCGAAGAGATTGAGACATTTGTCATATCTGTGGACAAGCTTTTCAATTCCCTCTTCAAAGAAAGTTGCCGCCAGTGAATTCAAGTAGTCCTTGACGTTCGTTTGAAGGTCCTCATTGGTTTGAAATCGCTTCTGGAAACTCCGTAGACAAAGCAGTGATGGTGAATCTGCGGTTTTCTTTAACCATTCTGTCAACTCGTTGAACAAGGTCATCTGAAACGACAGATTTGCGTCCTTGACCCCCTTCATCATGCACATCATTACGACCATCTTTAAACTTTCGACACCATTCACGAACAACACCATCACTCATGAAGTTTTCGCCATACACACGACTCATCCTCCGATGGATTTCTGCAGCACCATGGCCTTCAGCCTGTAGAAAACGAATTACACTTCGCAATTCGCACTTGGCGGGAGCATCAATAATGGCGGCCATGTTTGCGTGGCTGTAGCACAACGCCGACTGACGACTGAATATCAACAATGGCGGAGTGTGTAGTGCGAGAGCTGCGCATACTCACTTTCTGCTGCCCGCGTAGCGTCGGCATGGAGCGATCGGAGGTTGAAAAAAAAACAGCCCTCGTATTTATAAGGTGAATTTCATATGTGAGCCCAAGAGGTATTTTTAACTTTGGAATGATATTTCAGTGTTATGCTGGAATTCTTATCTCTAGGGGAATCTTGGTCACAAGAGGTATTTTTAACTTTGGAATGATATTTCAGTGCTATGCTGGAATTCTTGTCTCTAGGGGAATCTTGGTCACATTAGAGCTGGGTCCCAAGCCAAATCACTCAAATGGGTACCTCTTAGTGGCGAGAGGGCTTATTCCAAACACCCAAACAACTTTGGTCCACATTGTGTTTGATCCATCAACTTTTACCTCCCTGAACACAAGTCTGATGGATACCTAGCGCGGGAAGCGCAGGAGTAACTGGGTAATGCATAAGTCCCAGCCCCTGGTTATCATGTAGGACTGTGTTTGTATCTACTGATGAAAGTCCTGGGTAGAGGTCACTGCATTAGCTTATGCACTCCTGAAGGCAACTGGGTCCCTCCATCTTTACATTGGGAAGTGAGACCTTGAGGTGAGCAAGCTCCAGGCCAGGACTCTCACCTAAGGTGGGGTGGTGCCTAGGATGTGAGCATGCCATCGGAGGCATTTGCAATAGTGGAGGATATTGTCACCATGGTAAAACTACAAAGAGCAATGGAAAAGAAGTATTCGAGTCCAATGGTCCTTGCTACTGGGTCATTAACAGAACAGAGGAAGGTTAAGTTTAGTTCAGTAAACCCATTTATTATCCAGAAGGGTTTAGATAATATTGCTGGTCCTGTTAAGTCATGTATATGATCTTGCAATGGCACACTCCAAGTCGAAGCTGTTTCAGTGACTCAGGCTCTGAAGATAATTAAGGCCAATATGCTTACAAGCTATCCAGTGCATGTTGAAATTCACAGGACTCTGAACTCCTAACGTGGTGTTGTAAACACAGCACATTGGTTGGTATGTCCAATGAGGAGATTCAGGAAAACTTGGTGGAACAAGATGTGACCAATGTATATCGAGTCCACTGCAAAGAACAAGGTGAACTGGTGCCCACTCATACCCTGTTTCTTACCCTTGATTGGGTAGATCTCCTGCAAAAGATTAAGGCAGGGCATGAACCTATTGAAATGAGGCAGTGTATACCAGACACCGGCATTTAGCTCATCAGGACCACTTGACTCACTTTCAGCGACGAGCATGAGATGCTACATAACCGGGTGTCATAATTCATGGCCCGCCCACTCATTCTTGAAGAGACCGGGTCATTAATAGCAGTGAGTGAGTGACTCGGGTTTACCCGCACCCACGAATGCTCTGGCTTCTCTTTTCTTGCCTTTTTATTTCCATCAAAGAATCAGTAGGTTCCTAGAGTTTAAGTAACATACAGTAGGTATGTATATTGTGCATTGTCTTTACTTTAATCAATAATAATAATAATAATAATAATAATAATAATAATAATAATAATAATAATTCCTCTTAGAAAGGAGAACTCTTAAACCTGTCATACACAGACCTAGAAAGAGTACATGAAAAGAGTAGAAATAATCACCTTAAGACTTTTGTAAAACTTGCCGATAAAAAGTTAAACCTTGAGAATCTTTGAAACACATTTGTAAATAACATAACTTTCTGTAAAAGAACAAAACTGGCACAGGGTTTTAGTCATTCTTTATATAGGAGAAAACCAATATTTTAAGAATTAACATTGCAAAGACGAACATTTAATTAATTACAGGAGTTCACCCTCTCTGTGTCTCATGTAGTTAGTAATGACCAGTAAATCATTGACATTTTCAGACGAAATGTTTGTTCATCTGTTCATTAAGCCAAGTCCTGCTAAACTGAAATTTCTCTCACAGGCACTACTGGTTGCAGGTACACACAACACTTCCTTGGCGATTGAGGAGAGCAGTGGGAATGTTTCTTAGGGGTCTTTCCACAATTTCAGAGTGCTGTCACAGTTTGAATCACCTTTCACAAGATATAGTGTTACCTTGTCCACATAAGAACCTCCTTTTCTTCTGCACTTAAGTGGGGAAGCTGGCTGAATTCCTTGTGCAAACGATTCTCGATAAATGGCAAGCCATAAAAATGTTGCATATAATGAAGAGGTTATAGCTCAAATTTTTCTTCAATAAATTGCGAAACACATATTTTCAGTTGTTTTATTTCATGAAATAAAAGAACAATGATGTTAAAATTGATTGAAGCAGATGGAAGTGAAAATAATTATTTCAGTTCTGTGCGACAATCCTCAGAATCCTATTCTCGTGGTGAGCAATGGTTAATGAGTTCAGATTTCCACAGAAGTAATTCCAGGGTCGGTGCATCAGCTTCCAATTTTTCGGAACCCTCTTTGAAGGGATCTAAAAACTCAATCAGTTCCCCTACAACACTTCTGTCTTAGTTCTCCATATTACTCTCAGCACTGTGCTGGAGTAATTGATTTATAATATCCTCTTCTTGAGTATGCACTGATTTCAAATTTAAGAGGTGGGAATTCCAGCGATGTCGCACTCTTGTTGCAGGGATTTGGTAAGTTTGTTTACAAGCCAGGTGTGTTTCATGTAAGCTGTATTTACTATTTAAAGTCCTCCAACGTTAAGTCATATTGGACAATGAATCAAATGGGTGAAATGGTGCTCAAGTGAGTCCAGAGTGTATGGAGCTTAGAGTTACCTGACATTCGTCTTTCAGGATAAGGGAAAACCCAGAAAAATCCTTATCTAGGCAACTCGCCCTGACCGAGATTTGAACTTGGGATCTCTTGAACGTGAGGCAGACACACTACCATCAGCTATATATAGCTATAGCTCAGGAATATTTTTCTGAAGATTGTTTGAGCAAAAGATTCAGTATATTCATAACAAGTGTTCAATATGCCCGAAAAGAAACAAGACAGTAAAGTTACTAACCTTCATTTCATAAAGAAATCCAGCAGACTAGTCTGTCTCCTCCTACACAGGTTATCTGGCACTTAGAATCCTATGTTCAATAGGATTAACCCTTTCAGTCAAGATGTCCATTATAATGTACATAAGCATTTTCTCCCTATTTGTAATGCATTTAATGGTTTTTCTGCTATATTCTTGTTATACTGTCCTTAACCAATTAAACATATTTATGTGAGATGTTCTGAATAGTACAAAATTATTTTTTTACAATTTACAATGTAGTGTTTATATGTCAGAAAAGAAGCAAAATCCATGCAACCACAGTCAAATAATACCCCACCGTCATCCACATGTGCATCACACTGATTATTTTACATGGGTCCTCCCGCATCCTATACCACAGGCACATTTGACTGCAGTTGCTGAGACTTGAACTCACGATCTCTGGTTTTGAGTAGATGGCAAAATAGGAGGAATTTAATACAGAATATAAACATTATTAACACTGCTTTAATGGTTTTAATAACAATTTTATACACAAAAGCAAAGAAAAATTTAAATATAAAAAAAATGTAAACATTATTTCCAACCTCAAAAAAGTAAAAGATGATTATGACGGTGTTATCAGATTTACATCGGTAGGACCAAATGTAATTTAGAAACCAGAGCAAAGGAACATTTCAGATATATTACATATACACAGATGGATAACCCAGCAGTGGCAGTTCCCTTTTTGCCATTTAAACATGAAATAAACATTATTAAATTTTAGATGAGTCGTATTTCTTAATAATTTTTCGCTTCACTGTGGTGTTCCAATACAGTTAAATCTCGATATATGAAATAAACAATTTAATGGACCAATAGATTTAATGATTTGGGAGAAAATATTCTGAAAAATAAAAATTGCATGATGAATTTTGAAATCCTGCCAATAAATGTCCAATGTTTGTTGGCCGCAGTAGATGGCAGTAAGATAGCGAACTATGCCAATAAATGTCCAATGTTTGTTGGCCGCAGTAGATGGCAGTAAGATAGCGAACTATCGGTCCACTTCTGGAACTAACCAAAAGGCTATTCAGTCTGCTGGCTGAAGATGTGACAACATCAGGAAACTGGTCCCGAAGGATTTAGACAATTTACTGAACAGGTAAGTGAAGTGTGTTACTAAGTGTTGTAGTTTATTCATAATACTTAGTTTGCTTCACTGTCAATAGCTTCAGATTTTTACAAAAAACTGACATAGGTTTAATACATGTAAACGCTTGTTAAGGTCATTATAGGGGTAATTTTAATAGCACTAATAATTAGCCTAAGAGCTTGATTTTGTGTGTGCTTAAGTATCATGTAAGTTGAAGGTGATGATATCAGTAATTATCCAGAGACTTAAGAACTAGTCATACTAGAATGTTCAAGAACTACACCAAAATATTTTCAAAGCAAGTGAAAATATCTTAAGTAACTTGAGATAGACTTATGGCTCAAATGTTGGTTCAAACGTGGAAGTTACAGCTTTAAGTTTCTAACGTGCCAGTATGCCACTGCTGGTGATACCTACTTGAGTGCACAACACACAAAAATGAAGAGACGTGCTGGAGCACTCCCTCTGGTGCAATGGTTATGGCATTAGCTTTCAAGTGAAAGGTAAACGAGTTCGAGTCTCCTTCAACTTTTTGTCACTTTTTGTTTTTTTGTTTTTAATATTTTTGTCTAAGCCTTTACTTTTTGTATAAATGAATGCATTTTATGGAGTAATTTCACCTTGTCAGTGCAATTAACTGCAATAATTTCTAACAAAGGTTGAATCCTGCTTAATACTTTGACATGCTGTACATCTAAATGGGAGGTGGTTTAAAGGGTAAATGAACTTGCTTAAAATGAAAGGTAAATGCAACTCTTTACTGAAACTGCTTGAAGTGGCAACCTGCATTTTCAATTCAAAGTTGACAGTGGTGAAGGAACGAATGTCGTATTCTGTCCAAAATTCCTTGTGTGTTGAATAACTTCACATGCTGTTATTATTTGGATAGTTAGGTCCTCTTCTGAGGCAATAGGTGTTCCACACACCAGAGATTTGAGGTGAACCCAGAAAAAGAAATCAAATGGCTTAAGGTCGCGAGAGCATGCTGGCCAAGCTACAGTTGGGTAGCATAAACATGGTTTAAATGCCCTCGTACATACAGCCAGGGTGAAATGGGATGGAGCTCTGTCATGTTGTAGCCACATTCGACAATGAATATGAGGGGACACATCTTCTAAAAATACAGGTAAAATGCTCTGTAACACAAAGATAAACATATCCATTTAACCAAGGGGGGAGCGGTATGGGCCAATGACATAGTCTGAAATTATTCCAACCCATATGTTGACTGAAAGCATCTGCTGGTGACTCTTCTACACCACAGCATGTGGATTCATAGTCCCACACATGGCTGTTTCTTCAATTAAGAACTAGACCATCCCTCCTGGTGAACAAGGTTTCATCAGTGAACAATATTGAAGAACTGAATTCAGGCTGCTGGAGTAAAGCCTAGTTGCAAAACTGTAGCCAATGGCTAGTTTTCCAGTTTTAGTGTCTACAACTTCTGTAGGTGACATGGGTGAAGTTGTTCTTCATATATAACATGCCATATGGTAACATGCAATAGAGCTTGTGCTGGTAGATGGCATTCTCCATGAATTGCATTGTGCGTTGAGTTCTACAACACCCATATGGCCCGTTGACCTGGAAGGTTCCTCTCTTCTCTCTCTCTTCTCTCTCTCTCTCTCTCTCTCTCTCTCTCTCTCTCTCTCTCTCTCTCTCTCTCTCTCTCTCTCTCTTGCAAATGTCTATTGATGGACTGGAAGGTTGAATGATGTGTGTGGCACCATCAGGATACCGTTCTCTGTACAGTGATGTAGCAGCTAAACCATTAATCTTGTGATTTCTTGTAAATGAAGTGCATATCTGCTAGTTCAGAAAAGCTGTACACATTCTCCATGTTGTCCAACAGGCAATACTCGGCACACTAACTGCAGTGTCCCGAATCAAGGAAATCATAGTAATGTTATTGCACTATTCAATCAGATTCATGTTCTTAGTTACAAATCACGCCATTTCTTCATATTAGAATTTATGTATTAAAAAGACTAAAAATTAACTAAATTACAGGAACCAAACAAATGACCTTTGGAACCCCAGTTTTCGGCATTATGGATTGGGCCACCAGAACAGTTGAAGAAACACCACTAGAAGAAGGCAGTTAATCACTGTTCAGTGTTGCTCTGACAGGTGACTGGTTTGAGATTTGAGAGATCTCTGAGGCACTAAATCTTGAGAGCGCCAATAACGAGCTACTAAAAATTCATATTTCCATAGTTGGGAAGTAGTTCTAAAGACCTGCTAATCTAATAATTTCACCCGCCTTGTTTTAATACCAACTTATCAGCATTTGATACCAATTTGGTTTAACACAATTATAACTGCATTATGTTAGACTTAGACCATGCACTGCCTATCTCAACTTCCTTATATTAGTCACGTCTACAGTTGCTGAAATTATTTTAGTGTAGTTCATTAACACCCTCTATATGTAGTATTTAATGGAGAGCTGGAACCCCACTTAATTTTTTTACCTAATTGATGGAAATTAATCATTTCTTCATACTAGCCGTACACAGGCTAAGGTTTTTTATAAAGTCAACATGAAAAATTCAATGCAATGGCTGGGATTTGAACCACAGATCTCCTGGTTTCCGTCCAGGAGATCCGTGGTTCTAATTCCGGCCATGGCATTGAATTTTTCATGTTGACTCTATCAAAAACCTTAGCCTGTATACGGCTAGTATGAAGAAATTATTAATTTCCATCAATTAACTAAAATAATAAGAGTTAAATGATGAAGCCTGGGACTCAAGTACTTATGACAGTAAGTCGCCACAAATGGTGTATCTCGAATGCGAGAGCCCCTAGTGGTTTACCAGGGAAATATACGAGTCAAATGGGGAATTTGGTGTCATGACGACAAGTTGGCCATGGTAGCTCAATGGATAAGAGCCGCTTATATTCCTTTCCTCTAATCTCCATATATCTCCCATTCCTATTTTTTCCATAATTCCTCCTATCTCTGCCCACCAACTATTTGAGTTTGCCAATCTTTTTTGCTGTCTCATGTATAATTTCATAGTTAAGGTAATTGAAATCTGCATGCCCCAGGGAAACTTGCAAGTAGTATAGATGATGTAAATCAGTCAAGTACAAAGCAGTTAAAAGTAATGTATGAATCTCCTAAAGCAACTGCAACAGTGATGAATGCTTTTCAAAAGTCAAACAATTCAGCCCATTTTAAGCATAATGCTTTAACAATAGTACACCAAAACATACAATGTCTTAGGAATAAATCGGAAGAACTGAATATACTATTAGAGCACGAGCTAAAAGATACAAGTGTACTATGCTTAACAGAACACTGGCTTAATGAGCATGAAAAAAACCTTTATAGTTTATCAAATTTTGAACTATCAAGTATATTTTGTCGCACATCATATAAAAATGGCGGGGTTCTTATCTATGTAAAAGATCATATTAAGAATAAGGAAAAAACTATTACTTATTATTTAAATCAAGAAAAGCATTTTGAGCATGTAGTCACAGAATTAACTGGCATAAGCCGAGTGGCTTTAGCGTGTATATATAGATCTCCATCTGGTTGTTTAAAAATTTTCTTTGAACTTTTTGAAACATTGCTAACAAGCTTAAAAAGAAACTACAAAACAGTTATTATATGTGGAGACTTTAATATTGATTTTTTATCAAATGATGATGTAGTGGCACAATTTAGGACTCTAATACACTCATTCAATATGATTGATATTATTAATAGCCCCACTCGAATAGGAATAACATCAAAAACATGTCTAGATCAAATAATTATTGACAGTAATATCAACCCATACAAAAAAGGTAACTGTAACTATGGAATATCAGATCATAATGCAGTATCATTACAGCTAAACCTTGCAGTCAAGAGCATGCATCAGAAATTTCAAAACAGTATACAAAAACGTGTGCTAAATAATGAAAATATTGAATATTTAATGTACTTATTAAAGAAAGAAAATTGGTTAGATGTAATAAGCAGTAAAGATGTAGATGATAAATCTGAATTATTTGTGAATACTGTATCTCACTATCTGAATATGGCGTGCCCAGAGGTAAAAATGAGAATATCAATCAACTCAAAAAATAAAATATGGTTAACTAAAGGCATCCTAACATCCTGTAAAAACAAGAGAACTTTGTACAAGCAATGCCAGATTTCTAATAATTTACAACGCAAGACTTATTATAAAATCTACTGTAAAGTTTTAAAAGAAGTAATATGTAAAGCAAAGCAACAATTCAATAAGGATTACATACTTAAATCTGAAAACAGGGGTAGGGCTATATGGAATATTGTCAAACAGGAAACGGGTAAAACAAATTCAAATAATAATAGAATTGAGGAGATTTTGATTAATCAAAACATGGTAACAAATCCCCAAAAAATAGCTGAAGCATTTAGTGAACATTTTGTAAAAGTAACGCCATCATCAACATCACAGTATATAACACAGAAAACAAACTTAAGTAACCAAACCTTTAATCCCAATACAATCTTTCTCACTCCAGTAACGGAGAAAGAGGTTGATGGTATAATTAAAGGCATGAAAAGCAAATTATCGTGTGGTCCAGATGGAATCCCAGATTTGATCGTAAAACGGTGCTCATCTTTGATTGTAACCCCTATCACAGATATATGGAACTCTTCATTAGCGGAGGGGAAATTTCCTAAAATATTTAAATTAGCAAAAATCCATCCAATATATAAGAAAGGTGAAAAGGAAAACATTGGAAATTATAGGCCAGTTTCTCTGCTATCGGCTTTTTCAAAAATTATTGAAAGGGTAATGTTTAATAGAATAACACAATTCCTAGAATCTAACAAAATACTATATAATGCCCAGTTTGGGTTTCAAAAGAAAAAATGTATAAATGATGCACTGTACTCACTTGTAGAAGCAATAATGAAACTAAAAGATGAACGAAATCAGACATATGGCTTATTTTTGGATCTTAGTAAGGCATTTGATATGGTGGACCACGACATTCTACTAAGAAAATTACATCACTATGGGATAAGAGGGCAAGCAGAAAACTGGTTTGAATCCTACTTGAAGGAAAGGGAGCAACTGGTGGAAATAGGAAATATAAAATCCACACGGAAAAAGATAAACAGAGGAGTTCCTCAAGGCTCTATTCTGGGCCCAGTGTTGTTTTTAGTTTATATAAATGATCTTCCCTTGAATTTAAGACATGCAAACACAGTATTATTCGCAGATGACATCAATATGGTAATTGGTAATAAAAGTTCTGTTGATCTGCAAGCAATGGTAAACGAGACAATGATAGAAATTCAACAGTGGCTTATAAATAATAAATTAGTAGCAAATACAGATAAAACTGTCTCCATTAACTTTAGTCAAAAAACTCGGTATGACCCCATCCAGTTTCCCATAAACAGCTCCTTTGTAACAGAAACTCAGATTACAAAATTTTTAGGAATATGGATTGATTCCAGTCTAAATTGGGAGCATCATATAAAGCAATTAGGTGAAAAGCTAAGTCGACTGTGCTACGCGTTCCGAATTCTAACAAAGGTACTAAACATTGAGGTATTAAAAACAATATATTTTGGATATATACAACCTATAATTACATATGGAATTATTCTGTGGGGGTCCACATCCAAGTCCTCGTGTATATATAAGATGCAAAAAAGAATATTAAAAATAATTAAAAAGGTTCCCTTAAGAACAGAAAGCAAGCCAATATTTCAAGAATTTAACATCTTACCTGTTCAATGTATTTATATTTATGAAGTAGTTTATTTTATACATAGGAATAGATCACTATTTACAAGTAATTCAGATTGTCACACATACAATACAAGGAACAGTAAAAATATACATCTAAATCATCATCGTCTCAGTCTGAGTCTAGATTTCATCTCTCACAAAGGAATCATTCTATATAATAAACTCCCAGCTAAGATAAAAAATCTAAATAATAAAAATTTCAGAAAAGCTGTAAAAAATATCCTAATAAAAATAATGCCACAGACAATAGATGAGTTTTTGAGAAGTAGAATTGAATAATAAAGTAAATATTTTTTTTTTTTTTTTTTTTTTTTGGTAAAAGTTATGTCTATTACAGTCTAGTTTTTGGAAGTGTAATACATTAAAAATTGTGTGACCTAAGTTGCATTATTCTTAATTACTATTGTATTATTATTCTGTCAATTACTATTGTATTATTTAACTACTATTGTATTGTTTAATTACTAGTGCATTATTAATTACTATTGTATTCATAATGTTATTGCTCAAAAGAATTGTATTATTCCTACGGGCACAAATTTGACGAAGCCATGAATATTGTATGTTCTTACGGTGAATAAAACTTACTTACTTACTTACTTACTTACTTACTAGTTTCCCCTTCTTTGGCCAAACAGCTATATCAAAATTTTATTATTCTTTTCATTATTATTCCATTTCTTCTTGTCTTTTCTAATTCTACTAAAGCTACTTCCCTAGGTGCTGATCTTGGTAAGCCTAGTAGCTCTTTACAAAACTTTCTGTAGTTTTGGTCCACCGTTTTGTTTACCTCTGAGGGCCCCCCCCCCCCCTCCCATATCTTCACTGCATACATTTTGGATTCAACTAGTGCTTCGTACATTCTTTCTAACCACTTGGTTATCATTTCTAGTTTATATTTGCATATTCTTATCCCATTCATTGCCGCCCTTCCTTTTGCTTCAATTTTTCTCCCGTGTGCTCCCCACTTTCCATTGTTATTCAACCTTACTCCTAAGTATTCAAATTCATTGACCACTTCTACACTTTTGCCATTTAGTATCCACTTTTCATCTTGTTTTAGTTTAACTCCCTTCTTGAAGACCATAACTTTCGACTTATTTAGGTTTATTTTTATTCTCCACTCTTCACAGAATTTCTGGATTTCATTTATTGCCTTCTGCAATCCTACTACCATTATAGATCCTACCAGTAAGTCATCCGCATATAACAGTCCAGGAATTTCTTTGTTTGCTATTACCGGACAGTGCTGATTTCCTTCTTTAACCTTGTCTATTATCTCATCTATAAATAAGTTAAATAAAATTGGACTCATTTTGCATCCTTGTCTTAGGCCTATTTTTTGTTCAGTCATCTCCACAATTACATTTTTTTTCCCCACTTTATGCAAAACTTCACCCCTTCATAGATTTGCTTTACTTGTTATTAATCAAATGATAAGTTTTTGCATCAATAAATTAATTTTAAACTATCCACATTTGGGACAGAAGAAGCAAGAGGAAATAAAAAATGTATTCAACATGTTGGCTTGTTGGTACTGCTGCAGATTGCCAATGGACCAAAATGTTCAAATGTTATTTTGGACACCCTACGGCCATACCAAATTGAAAATGGTGTCAAGACATATTCTGCACCTTATATGTCATGTGTGAATGTCCAAAAGTTTCAAAGAAAAAGCTGAATCATATTTAGTGCTGGTATACAAAATGAACATTGTTTGGAAATTTATAAAACTATTTGTAGTTAATTTTTATCACACATCACTTACATTTTAATGCTCAATTTTCAAAAATTAAAAGGTAAGTGACACAGTGTGATAAAAACCAATTATAAATAGTTTTATGAATTAATTTAGATGTCACTGTTACTAAATTTTTCCATATATAACCTAATTGTTGAAAAAGTTTTTGAAGATCTCAATGATGTTAACCTTGAAGTTGTGAATGTGAAAAATATGTTCCTGACCTATTAAATATGAAAAACAGATAATTTTTTTAAGTCAAAATATGAAGACTGCTGAAAAGCATAAAATATGCACTTTTCCTATGGCAGTGTGTTCTAGATGGAATTCTTGGTTCAAATCTACAATGTACCTGGCCAACCACATCAAGGATACAGCAGATTTCAAGACCCTTGAAGATGGGAATTAAGGGAAGAGGAGCTTCAACTGTTTATCTGCTCTGTAAGTGGATCTGTTTGCTACAAAATGAATGTATGAGACTGCATATGAGTCACCCATACTGCCAGATATAATACTCGTTTCAGTAAATGCAGTGATAGATAAGTATTATGCATGGGTGAGTTATGTGACAACACTGTTGTGAACCATGAACCTAGCATCCATATCATATCCGGAAGGCGAGCATAAACACAGCAAAAGAAATTACATTACACATTCCTCTGCCTTACCTTTTTGTATTGGATGGACAGTACACTACTTTGAGGTTGATGCAACTTGCATCCAGATAATAAAATTGCAAACAGTCTGTGTCAGCGGTCTGACACCCAATTGTGGAACTGATCACTTTCTTGGAAGGATCATCCTATCCTACCATACATTTACTTACTGGAATACCTTCTAAAATCTTAATCTTGTTTGAGCTTTATTCATTCATCATCCTGATGGGAGAGATGCACACTCCCACAATGTCTAACCCTCTTTAAATCTGGCTTGAAGACTGAGAACGTCTTGAATATAGGTACAGACTGTTTCAGAGTAGGGGAAATCTATAAATGGTGATAAAAGTGTGAAATATTTTGTGAGGAATTCAATTCAGAATGTGGGAAAACATTACAAGTAAGAGTGGATAGTTTAATGAATACCAATAAAACAGAGCAAGCTGTAGAAGCATTAGAACATAGTGTGAAAAGGACTGTGGGTGGAATAAAGACGGTGAGTTTTAAAGATAAAAATAGGCATTGGTTTGACAAGGCTTGTCAAATGGCTAAAATGAGAATAAGACAGGAATTGAAGAGGGAATCCTGCATTCAATTCCCAGCTGGGATTGGGGATTTTTCTCCAACCAAGATGATTCCCCATCTTCCTCAGAGTCTGGAAGCATGAATGAGAGTGAAAATGTGTGAGTGATCTAATGATTAAAACCAACGAATGAGTTAACACCTTCAATATGTTTCAAAGGAGAATGGCCACCGATATGACTACTGCAGTTAAAAGGGAGAGAAGAGAGAGAGAGAGAGAGAGATAGAAAGAGTTGGAGGCAATCAGGGGAAAGAGAGGAGAGAGAAAACTTTTCGATACTTAGATGGGCAAATGGGTGTCTGATGGAGGAAAAGAGGGAATGGGGTGTTAAAGTAGGTAGAATGTTAAATGAGGCAGCAAAAACCTATGATACCAAAAAGATATGGTCAAGGGTAAAAAGCTTACATAAAGAGGGGGTAAGAAAAGAGAATATAAGACAGGGGCAATGGTGTGTGCATTTTAAACATTTGTTAGGGCAGACTTATATACAGGAAATGGAAAAGCAATTACTTGGGCACCAATACACAATGAACTAGATGGAGAAATTACGGATGTCAAATTATGTGAACAAATCAAGAAGTTAAAAGCCAACAAAGCAAGTGGGTATACCAAGGGAGTTCTGGAATGTATGTCCAGTTGAAGGAACTCAAAGAAAAATAGTAATAAAGCTATTTAATAAAATATTGGAAACAAGAAGTTCCTAAGTAGTGGAGAACAAGTATGGTAGTACCACTATACAAAGGAAACGGAGATAAAAGCAACCCTGTGAACTATAGGGGAATAAGCCTACTTTCTATTTTAGCTATTTTTAGATCTACAGGTATTTTAGCAAACAGGCTGCAGAAGAAAGTAAGGAGAAGCTATCAGAGTTTCAAGCAGGATTTAGATCAGGGAGAACAACTGGTAACACTTTTATAATCAAAACAGTCATAGATAAATATTTAAGAATGAAAAGAAAATAAACATATGTCTACCCTTTCATAGTGCGTCCTACACATGGCTAGTGTGAAAGAACAATTAATAAACATATGTTTTTTTTTTTTTTTAAAAAAAAGGATATAAATTGTGTGGGTTAATGCCGAGTTGTGATGGTAGGTGAACTGAACAGAAACAACTGGCTTTAGTGAAAGGTAAAACGGCCATGAGTGCTGTAAGAGCATGTTTAAGGAAATTGCCTGACAATGTAAAATGGCTTGAAATAATCTATATTGCTATAGGAGAAAACAAAATGCTACATGGGGCAGAGATACAGGGAGTATATGAAACCTGGGAAGAGGTGGACATTATTAACAGATCCTTCTGTAAATATATTCTAGGCCTGCCGTTAGCATCACTTAATTGGTCAGCCACGGCAGACTCTATACTGGTGGGAAGGTTGGTGGATGGGGGTAGTGACGTAGAAAGGCCATCACATAGCATGCAGTCTGTCGTGATAACTTGCTTCACAATGAGGTTTAGGTTACTGTAATAGTATCACATCTAACCAAGCACCTTGTGAATTTTATTGCAGTGTTTTCAGTTTTCTTGATGTGCCTACCTTGTGCATTGATAATGAATCGTTCCGCTTCCTCTTATAGTTTGATAAAAAAAATTACATAGCACATACAATTTTGTCTGTAATTTTGTGCATGTCATTTCTGCAGAGACATTTTTTCATTGATTGAACTTAGTTCTCCGTTTTCACACACTTTTTTTTTTACTGTCAGTCTCCACAACAATGCTTGTTGTTTGTAGCATTCTTGAAAGTATGAATGTTCATACCGTTCAGATACAAGTACACTCATTACTCTAAATGCTATTTCCTCTACACTAATAAACGAATGCAGTTGGGACTGAAAGTTCTCTATTGAGTTTCTTAGTATTCATCGACAGTTTCCCCTTTAATTACCTCTGTGCAATGCTCACACCTTATTTTGGTATTAAATTCTGCATAACCACAAACATATAAAAAGGCTGATTTATCAATTTCTTGTACCATACCACAATCAGTATCTCTAAAATAACCTATATCCATGGTATTGTCGATCTCTTCATTATTGCCATTAATTAAATCCACATCGCGTGAATTTTATACCCAACAAGTTTTTTGCTCTCTGCCTCAATTACCTGAAACATGCCAATATTGTAGTTTCCACCACTAAATTTCCTATACATACTAAACCTTTTCTCTAACTTATCAGTCAGTTTGAAATTTTCCACAAAGCACATATTCACATTTAAAGTAGAGAGAGAGAATCTAATAATGTTTATAAGACATTTTGTACTTTGTATTAATGCTTTGCCGGTGTCATTTGTCAATGATTACCCTCTAAGTTGTTCACCAATTTTCATCCAATCTTTTACCCAGAGAATGAAATTTTCAACAAACTGCAATTTTGTATCTTTCATGGAATCAAATGGACATCCGAGTTCATTATTTTTGCTTGCATCACAAATAGGGTTCCTTGAATTTACAATGGACCACCATTTCCATTTAATACCAAGAAAATCAGCTGTTTTGTTATATCCATAAACAGCCATTAATGCCCTAGTGCTTTCATGGAAAATATTTAAAGCAAGGGATACTTATTAATTTTTAGATGTGTAATAAATACGACTCATCTAAAAATTAATAATTATTTCGCTTCACTGTGGTGTTCCAATACAGTTAAATCTCGATATACAAGGGATACTTGTTGTCTTTCAATATTGGTGGGGTATTAAGTCTTGCAGATTAATTTGTAACCTTTTTTTACAATGCTCTCTTTCATTCTTGTATGCAGTCCTTATATGATTGAATTCTTATGTTTTTCAGCAAGTGGACAGTATCATACATAAAATCAACATGATGAATTTTAGGCATGAACAATGTACATTCATTTTTAGATTTCTTACTTAAAATGGGGAGTTGCTGGCAAGAAGCAGTAGAAAGAGAAAGTGCTTTACACGAGCGCCGCGATGGATGTTTCTCTTGAAAGTTATTGTGCGCAAATCTGTGCATTTAACTTAAATTTTCACTTTAAGTGAAACTGCGGAAAAACGGGAATAAGAATAAAGGGACATTATCGGCATGGTTATGGAAGGCGGTAGTTCTAGCGGTCCTATTGATCATTGGTGGAGTGGAGTTAAACCCTGGGCCAGAGACAGGAGATGTAATGAGGTTGCTAATGAAAATTGTGGAGGACAGGGTACAAATAAAGCAAATGGAAAAAAAGATCTGATACAAGAATGGTTACAAACGTGAAGAAATAAAAAAGGAAATTGGAATCTTCCACAGAAGAGTTGGAGAAAATATAGAAATAAATCAAAGATTGGGTTATTTAAAAAAAAAAGACAATAATAGGAAGAGGAATGTATGTGAAAAATGTATGGTGAGAAAAGTAATGTGTAATTAAATAAAATTGTAAAAACTTTTTGAATAAATTGTTTGAAAATACATACATACATAAAATGGAAAACATGCTCTGATTTACTTTATCTACAATGATACAGTACTTTGAAGCTACCTTTTTTCAATCATTTCCACAACCTTTCTTGTAGTATCGACCACTTCAGAACCTGATATTGTTTTTACAGGATGAAGGGAAACAACAGGCTCGAAGCTAGAAAATGCAGATATTAAATATGTGAGTACTGTTTTAGCCTCAGTGAGATAGTCTCAACTATCTGCAAAACCATACCTGTAATCTATTCCCTCATGAACACATATTTCATCTAGTTGTAGAATAACCCATTTTTCCAGTCCTGATAATTTATTGCCGACAGCTTCTAGAAAATTATAATTTTCACATTTCTGGTTTGGAGATATGCCTAAAAGCTGTTGCAAATATTTAGAGCGAGGCAAAGACGAGAATTTTTTTGCTCTAAGTGTTTCGTAACATTTTTTGATTACATGTAAATAATGAAGGCTATCATAATCATGTGAGGTGAATACGTTTTATTTGATACTAAAGACAAGGAGAACTGTCCCAAGAAAAATTCAACTTTTTCATCTAAACTATCATCATTACTATTTACTAATGTTTATTTCAGATTTCTCAGGTTTTGTATGCTCTAAAAGTCTGTCAACACAAGGCAAAGAAATCATGTTAATGAATTTGTTAACTAACTCCTGTAAACAGCTCCACGTTTTCAATAATAAATCCGACACAAGAATGCCACCGAGGTCTTGGTAACAAATTGGGTTGTGATTCAAATAAGCAGAGACTAAAATTTCTTTCTACATTCATATAGAATTCCACGGATTCAAAGTCAATATTATAGACAAGTTTATCACTGTCAATTTTAAAACTGATTACCTTGCTTTGGCGTAACAGGCAATTTCTTTTCAATTCCCATTATTTTGTCCTTTTCAGCAGCATCTTTACAAGCTTGAAGTTCATCAATTAATTTTCTTCTTTTTATGTCAACAGTTCTTTCTTCAGGATTCTTTCTTTTTGCCGGCGGCTTTTTAGAAAGATATGCTGGCAAACCTTAAAGAATTGTAGGAATGGAACCATTTTTACTTTAGGCTTTTCATACAAGTATGATACTTCATGTTGAATGCAGCCTGGTTCAAAATGTTTAGTACAGACTACACTTTATCTGAAGGAGTCCAGCCTTTTCTTGGGATATTTCTTACCCAATTTTCATGTAATATTTTGTCTTTGGGAATAAAAAAACACTTAATGTACTCACTAACTACACATTTTGGTGTATAATTGCTTTTGCAATGAGAGACAACAGGTACAGCATTTTGATAATGGAATTCTACCTTATACTGACATGAATCAAGCCATGTATGCTTGACCAGAGTTCCTAGTTACATCATGCTCTTAGCGAAAAGCAGGGGAAGCCTTCCTGCCTGTATAGAGTCCGCTGTGGGTCAGCACAACTAGAGCTGGGAAGACATTCAACTAGAGTTAAAATTGTCTCAAGGGTAATGAAATATTTATATAGAGTTGCCAGCTTGGAGGAAAGCAATATTAAGAAATATTTTCTTATTCAAATGAGAAGCAATTGGGAAGGGTCTTGGACACAAAGGAAATTGATGGAACAGATAGCTATGGGACATATTTGGAGAAATGGGCAGTATTGTAATAGAAGCTTTTGGAAAGAAGTAGAATAGGTTAGAAGATATTGATAGTCAAGTTATTTTTGCTAGTACATGGGAGAAAAGCTCTTTGAGGATATATAGGGAAATAAACACAGTGTGGGGTAGGGAAAAGTATATAGATGTGTGTAATAAGCTCGGGCAAGAAGGATTCACTTGGGCAAGGACATGAGTTAGAAATTTGAAAGGTATTATACATAAGGATAAACGGAAATGCCCAATGTGTGGAGAAGATACAGACTGGCATGGTATACTATATTGCAAACAAAGGTATGGCAACAACAAATTTGGCAACAAAAGTGGTACAGTTTTAAAGAGGGGGGAGAGGTATTATCAGGAAAATGTTTCTGTAAAAGGTAAACATAATGTAAGTAATATAGATTATTTGGAGAAAGTCAGGAAGAAGTAGTTAAGAATAACCAACAATTAGGGTTGGAGAAACAGGAACAAGAGATATGAGAGAGCAAGAGAGCCATCAATACATGAAAAACCAGGAGTTGTGTGTATTGAGACAAATTTAAGACAAGCAGGTAGGAAGGATATATTGGATGTGAACAACAAAGTTTGTTATGTGCTTGCAATGTCTGTGTGTTTGAATAAAGATGAGAAATAAATATTCTATTCTATATAGTACTGTATAATCTGCTATCATTTCCACTGTGAAAAGAGGAGAAAACAGCAACAAAAAAAGAACTTACACTATTTTCACAATAAAAAGTAAAATTACATACCTGACTAATAAGTCTGAAGTCATGGCTTACCAACACCATGCCTCCTTCAAAATCATTAATGGCATCTGCCAAAGCATCAATTGTTTCCATATCAAGATGATTTGTAGGTTCATCAAGCAACAAAAGATGTGGGGCTTGCCAAGCAAGATATGCAAATACTACACGACATCTCTGTCCATCACTCAATTGTCTGATTGGACAAACCTAAAGAGAGAAGTTAACAATTACTATTTTCAACTTCATTTTTTAATAATTCAAGTCAAGAGCAATAACTCCTAATTACCCTTCCAATTGAATTACAACTTTTACAGTTTTTTTTTTTTTTTTTTTTTTTTTTTGAAATAGCGATGCAAATGTCACAAAAGAAAAAGAAAAATGCATTTCTATAATTTATTTTAATTAGTTAACCACAAACTTTTTGGATTATCTAGTTTAACCTGACCATGGTGACTGCAATGCTAGGGGAGTGCCACTTGTACATGCTATGCCTTACCTGCCCTCCTGTACATTCCAGTTAGGACAATGGGAATGATAACTCATTGACGTTTTCTGTGAGGGTTATAATTAAATTTGGAAGTTCAGGCTTTATTTTGGTTAAAACAGGCAGGCAGAAAGGCACCTAAAACAGTAATATAATTAAACAGACATTTATTTAAATTAAAAAGAAAAACCTCTCTTTATTAATGAGAATAGTTATCCAATACTTGAAACAAGTACAACGTTTTTTCAAAGTGTCAACAGTATGTAACAGCTGCCTGTCTGACAGAAATGATTTTCTTCCTTTCTCAGAATTAGACACTTACCTTGTTTTTGATTTAAGTGAGAAAAAACAAGTTTCTTTTAGAATTAATTGCTTTTCAATATCCCTGACTCTTGTTTTCTTTCTTTCCATAAACCCTTACTTTTATTGCTTCCTACACTTCCATGTTTCCATCATTACTATTTTTTTCAATGTTACCTTATCTTATGTATCCAAGTTTGCTTCCCCATTTCTCCCGTATAGCCATGCATTGGTTTAGTATACCATTTTCTTCTAATAGATTTAATCTGCACCAGTATTAGATCACTTTTTTCTCTACTCTATTTAGTCCCACTCTCTACAGTATACCACAAGAGAGAAAGTCTCCGGGGCCTGAGATGCAGGGGGATTGCAGAAGGTTCCCAAACCCTCCCTGGATAGGTTTATGACACCCCATATCAGTACAGTTACAGACCATTCAAAAACATTGTGATGACTTCTACTTTTGTGAATGAATCTTCTCAGTTTTAGTGTACAGAGTAAATAGGGCGCATGTGTTTTTAATGGTTCTGCTCCTTGTGTAGCATGCATTCTCTATCTTACAAATTTGCTGTCCTTGTCCCACTGAGTAAGGGTGCCACATTCCTTTCAGACACTTACTCTGCGTTGGTGGACAGTAGTTCTGTTGTGTTACTCTATTTGGTGAACTTCTTAGTAACTGCAGGGTTATTTTACAAAATTTCCTGTGAAATGCAGATACATTTTACCAGACGCCATATCTCTACTGCATAACATTCTTACGTTTACCACCCTGCTACAAATCCTTTCTAGAAATGCAATTTCCATTTCTGGTATTTAACTTACACATGCTCTGATTACCTGTACTGTTTCCCCTTTAATACTTTCTTTTTTTTCTATTCACCTCAATCACCTGTGCTCTAAAGCCATAGGTAGTTAATTTTCCTCACTACTTCCAGCTCTGTTCCTGCGTAATACCATTTTTCGTATTATTTAGTTTACATCCTTTCTTAAAAAATGTAATTTTCAATTTTTTGTTTGTTTTCAGCCATCAATCTTTATAGAATTTACCAATTGCTTCAATAGTTTCACTTAGCTTCACAACTGAAATACAACATGCCACTAGGTCATCTGCAAACAGTAGCCCTGCTATTTCCTTATTGACTGGTGAATGCTTATTTAATTTTTCCTATCTATTCAATTAGGTTGTCTCATAAGTAGTTGGTTTTTAGTTTTTGGTGTTTTGGAAAATATATTGGATTTGTTTGGTTTGGCAATGCTATTTACAGGATGCCATGGCTAGTGTTGCATACACTGTACATCAGTTGTTAAAAAATAATCACAAAATGGAGATAAAGTTTGTACTTAAAGTCCTTCTAAAACACAACTGGACACAAGATTAAAAAGCAGCTGCCACATCTCAAAGAATATGTGAAGTGGAAGAAGGTGTAGTTAAAGAGCATGTAACAACAATGGAGATGAAAACACTAAAGATTTACCACGTTCTGTAAGACCTAAAGTACGGAATATTGAGGATACATGCCAAGTTTTGCAAGAAAATCCACAAAAAAACTATGCGTAGGCTTTCAGAAAAACTTGGTGCATCAAAAGATACCATACATCGGCACATTCAGACATTTCAAAAATCATACAGAAGTTGCATCTGTACCTCATGAACTGACACCTCAACAAGCTGAACACAGAGTGGATATCTGTTGTCAGCTTATCCGTAATCCCTGGATGATATATTTGTCAGGAGAATTGTCACTTATGATGAAAAATGGGTATATTACCGAAACCCTGATGCCTTGAAACAGTGGCTTGATCCCCGCCAACCTGCCAAAGTTATCATTAAAAAAAAAAAATCAGTTCGGTCCCAAACTAATGCTGTGTATCGGTGGAATTTGAAGGTGTGATTCAGTGGGAGTTTGTTCCAAATGGGCGGGCGATTGATGTGGATCTTTATTCTCAACAAAGTTCATGAAATTTTGAGATAGAGATGCCCAGCATTAGTTAACCGAAATACAGTTCTATTGCAATAGGACAATGTAACACCCAATACTGCATAATAGTGGAAAAAATTCAGAAATTGGAAGGATTTTGTATTTTGACTTAATTTCTTTATCTACATCAATAAAGTATACTCATTCTTTGAAACTTTCTAATAATTGCACCCATATAAGCCTTTAAAGTAATTACACCATGCTTCTGCCTGTATGTTGTTCCCCGCACATTTGTTCTTACAAATCTGTTTCATCATATTCTACATCGCCTTCTATCAGCCCCCATTTTATAACTCAGTTTACTGATCCATTAATTTAATTTTGGGTCAAACTAGTACTCCATGCTCCATATACTGATAGTGTTTACCTAGAACACAAATCATCCTCAGCTAATAAAACTATAGAAGTATTTATAAACAGTGGAGCTTCATCAATCAAAAACACTTTTTAAACCAATTTTAAACCTTTCATTTATACATCAGCATCACCAACAAATCTGCTGCCAATTTTACACATAATCATTCAAGAAACACTCCTGTTTTTTCTCCTGATCAGCTACAGCCATGATTGCAAGCTTTGAACATTAAGGTGGTGTTGGATCAATTTGTACTTTAATAGACATCATCCAGATTCATACTGTTCAATCATGTATAATTTCATGTTTTTGTATCAGAATGAACTGATCAGTACCTCATTAATTAGTCCTTCTTGTAACACTTTCCTCTTTCTGCCATGTCATTTCAGCATCTTTCAAAGTTTTGCAAAACAGTCTTGTTTTTTTTTTTCTTTTTCTTTTTACCAACTGCAGTAGTGAATTTTACTTTAGGGAACGTATCAAGAGAGTACCACTGTAAAGAATTATTTCCTCTTGGCTACTTTGTCCAGATTTTGTAAACATTAGCCAAGTAATCTTCAGGAACTGTTCTATTGTTCTTTAGTGGTGATAGATAATACAAGGATTCACTACTTTCATCACTGCCACCTAATGCTTCCTGAAGTAGGGTCATTTTCTAGTGGTATCACTGGATCATTCTCAAAATCACTTTCAATATTATTTTCATAGGCGACTTCATCTAGCAAAAGAATTCTATATTCGTTTTCATCAAGTAGCTGTTTTCTAATCTGTTTGAACTAAGTAAAAACTAGTTGGGTTTTCCTTCAAAATATCAAATCTACTAACACCTTAATGACCACTTTGTAATAGCTTATAGGGGACAGTGAAATAATGACAAATGGGTAGCCAGTGCTGAACAACTGTTTTCAAAATGTTCCTTTACAGCTACAGGTTTGTTGGCTAGTGCTGCAAATCTCGCAATGTCCTTGAGAACTTCCTGGAGCAAAATTAGCCATTTTGAACAAAGTTTTCTCTGTGATAAGTCGTGTTTATTATACCTAGCGATTTTGTTATAGTGCATGCAAAAACAAGTGAAAGTATGTGTTAGTTACCTTAGTTGTTTCATATTTTAGAATGTGTTGCTAAAGAGGATCATTTTGCATTATATGTGTAAACTTAAGATTATTTTTATTGGCATGTTTTCACGGTCGTTTATTATGCATATTTCAAAATGTTACAATTTACAACTTTAAGCCACATTTATTTTCCTTTACCTTGTTGCTACCTTGGCCTACATGACACCCTGGTCTTCTGCTCTGCCCGGTAGCTCTCAACTTCCATACTTCCTTGTTAATTAGCCCCATTCTCTCTCGCCCCCCCCCTCCCCCCCCCGCTCATCCTTTCTTATATTCTTTACATTTCTTGCCCATTTTTCTTTTACTTTCTGTAAGAACTCACCAATACTTCTTACCTTCTTTTCCTCCTTTCCCGTTAACATTTTTATAGCTAATATCCTCTTCTCTACTTTCTCCCATTTTTCTTCCCAAACCCTTTTTTCTCCACATTGCAACTTCCTCGCATTCTGTTACATAATGTTCTATGCTTTCTTTTCCCCCACACAATTCACAAATTCCCTTTTCCCTACCTTTTATCCCTCTTAGAAATATTGTTCCTGTTCTCATCCAAGCTAGCCCTTCTCTCTCTTGCCTATTGCAGTAATCTACATAAGCTTCTCGTCCCCAATTTCTTTTTTATTTGTTTGTAAAATTGTAATGATTTCATATTTTCTAGACTTCCCCATATTTCCTGCCTTTCTATATCTTCTATTCTGCATTTTACCAATTTACCCATATCGATTGTATTCCTTTCCTCTAATCTCCATTCCTATTTTTTCCATAATTCCTCCTATCTCTGCCCACCAACTATTTCAGTTTGCCAATATTTTTTGCTGTCTCATGTATAATTTCATAATTTCCCCTTCTTTGGCCAAACACCTATACCAAAATTTTATTATTCTTTCCATTATTATTCCATTTCTTCTTGTCTTTCCTAATTCTACTAACACAATGTTTCTATGATGTCATCATGGGTCAATGGTGAACAGTTGATACCAAAATTGAGAATTGCTATGTATAAAGAATCATGATGGATTTCAAAGGAATGTTGGTTCTTTGTTACAACACGTGCAAGGGCAGTTGAGTCGAATAGCAGTTGGGGGAGAACAATTGTTTTAACATAAGAAACGTAAGAAACAGCGTCCTTAGCAGATTTCTAAAGGGTGGCACTTGACTTTGAATAGGGTATTCTTTGGACCATTCATAATGGCATGACAAAATAGCCACAAAGGGAATCTTTGGTTGAATAAGGGCCTACCAGAAAGTGAAAGTGACACATACACTCACGGGCAGCTGTGACCAGTAGGGACAGTGAATCAGTCCGAGGTGTGGAGCCGATTAGGGCGGTCAACTTCTTCTGTCTTGGTCGAGGACATACCAGAAGTGATGAGAGAAGATATTTATAAGTTCATACGTAACTAATTAAGTATTATTGAGTAATAAGCATTTCGTCTTCAGTAACTTTAAACAGTGATATTGGTAATCCTTGGTTGGCAACTTCAAAATGAAATGTGTAGTGTTTAACACTGGCTTTTACTACATACGGCACCGCAGGCGGTGGCACTGATATATGAGATGAAGATGGAGCACCGGTGGAATGAGATGGCGGGGGAAACCGGAGGTCCCGGAGAAAAGCCGCCCCAGCGCCGTGTTGTCCACCACAAATCTCACTTTGCGGTCGCCTGGGATCGAACCCGAGCCGCCTTGGTGACAGTCAAGCGGTCTAACCACTGAGCCACGGCGCGGCCATGGCAACTTCAAGTTTAATGTAATAATAAAAGAAGCAGTCATTAAACCAGTTTGAGACGGGCATTTCAGTGTCATTAAAACTATCCTTCTCATACATATCCACGCATACCCTGTGAGAAACCTCATTGCTTTACCCTGAGCTAAACACTATCTGTTTCAAACTGTCCCGTTAAAGTGGAACTATTTGCTCGCCATTATTCAAATTAGCTTCAAATTGGCGCCCAACATGGGGTTCGATACCAGAAGGAGATTTGACATGAGAAGCAAATTCAACCCTAGAAGGAGGTTCAACACGACGAGGTTCAACAGGAGGAGGAGGTTCGACACGAGGACATTCGAGAGCAAGGAGCTCTACAACAGTCCTACTGGAAATAGGAAAGGAGGCTGGCATCATCAGCGACATCAGGAGCCAGTAGAAAAATCAAAGGTACAGAGTGTTAAATTATATACTAGACTATTGTGAATGTATTTGAGGAGTGGAAAAATGCTCAGTCAAAATTCTGTAGAAAGCATGGAAGTTCAGGAGGTTGATAATAACAACAGTAGGCAGGAAGTCGAAGTAGCAGAGTGTGGTGTAACTGTACCAAATAATGTAGAAATGAGAAGAAGTATGTTAGGGGAACTCATAAAAATGATCGAAAGTTTAAGTAAAAAGATAGATGATACTAATCAAAGTTTAAATAAAAAAATAGATGATAACAATCAAAGTTTAAAAAAGATAGAAGAAAAGTTAGAAAATAAGTGTTCAGAAGTTAGAGGTAGGACAAATAGAACTAGGAAAGAAGTTAGAGAATCAACAACAGGCGTTAGAAAATGTCAGACAACAAGTTAGTCTGGAAATAGAGAATTTAAGGAAAGAAGCTGGTCAGATAACAGATGTGAGGAAGGAAGTTAGTCAGGAGATAGAGAATTCTGAAAATGAAATTGTCGACTTAGTTAAGGAAAAATCAGATAATGAAAACAGAGAGGAAATAGCACAGAAATTAGACAAAGAGAGAGAAAAGCTAGAAAAGAATTAGAAGAAACTAGGAGTAGATTAGAAGTATCAGAAAGGGAAAGTAGAAGACATGAGAAATTTGGAGGAAATTACGAACAAATGAAAGAGGTAGCAGTAGAAATCAAAGGAGTAAAGGAAAACTTAGAAAATTTAAGAATAAGTGGAAATGTTCCTAGTTCTAGTTCTAGCAAAGTAAGTGAGGTAAACGCACGAAACGAGGTGATGCCGAATGCTTCAGCTGACATTTCGTTGCTAAATATGGGTGCTAGCACCTCCAGTAATGACACTAGATACAATAATGGAGACAGAAATGGCGGTCTGAATATGACATGGCCGAACCATATTCTGAACGAAATTGTACCACCAATTTTTGAGAACGAGAATTCTGATGATCCTAAAGTGTTTATTGGAGGATTACAGAAGTATTTTGCGATAAAATGTATACCGGAGGAGTACAAAATAACCATAGTGAGAAAATGTTTTAAAGGTAACGCTGCAAATTGGCTAGATTTATCCATGGGAAATAGCAATGACTTCGGGACCTTTATTAATTTATTCCTGAACAGATATTGGGGAGCAAACAGACAGGCTAGTATAAGGCTGGAAATAAGCAATGGGAAATTTAACCCTAGAACCGAACAGTCAATGGTGAGCTATTTTATGAAAGTAGCTAGAAAATAAAAATTGTTAGACCCCCCTACTAGTGAGAAAGAACTGATAAACCTTATAACAACTCATTTTCCTGAGACTATCCAGCACTATTTGACCATAGCTAAACCCAATAATGTTGCCGCCATGATTGATTTATTATTAGCATTAGACAGCAACAAGCCGAGAAACGATTCGGACAGTAAAAATCAAGAGACAAGCGGAAGAGAAAGGTTGAGTAATTTCGGGCAAGGGGCACAGTCACATCAGAATCGGAATGGCATTAGAAATAGATATCGAGGTCCAGTGCCGAGGATGGAAGCGAACCCCTGGGAAGGTAGAAGTAGAAATAACTTTGATAGGAACAATAGAAATCGGAATGGGGAAAACTGTGAAAGGAACATTCAAATAAACTACATGAATGCAGGCCGATTTGATAGGAACAGAAGGGGACAAGTATTTAGATTTAGAAGACATTCTGGTAATGAATATTGGAGGAATGACGATAGTTATGAGTTTAGGCCGAGGTTGCCGAGGCAGAGAGATAGGAACAGAGATGGTCGTAATTCACCTGAGAACTCAGAAAGGTCTAAGGCAATTAATGCAACAAGACAGATGGTAGTAAACAATCAAAATCAAGTGCCGGAAACCAGGAATATAAACAATGGAACTGGAACCGGAGCTATAAGTCAGACGCAGGGAAACGCCAATCCCAGTCAAACGCGCCTTCAGTGAGAACTGGGAGAAATACAAATTGTAATGAGTACACGGAAACTAGGGTTTCTCGAGGGCAAATGATGATGATACAAAGAAATGCAGACATTAGGAAAAGATTAGAAGACAATGAGGAATTAATAGAACCTCCCAGGATCAAAATAGGGATTAATGGACAAAAATACAATGCGATTTTAGACACGGGAGCAAACAGCACAGTATGCTCGCAGAAGTTCTATGATGACCTCATAACTAGTGGTTTTAAGGTGATGTCTTTACCGGTCAGTGGCATTTATTGTTCGCTAGCTGTTGGTAAGAGGAAGGAAAGGGTGAAATTTCAGGCGATGCTGAATGTTGAAATAAATGGGACAATAATAGAGGTTCTATTTCTGATTGTGCCCAGACTAGTAACAGATAATAATAGGTTGTGATTGCCTTTATGCATGGGAAGCGGTAATAAATTTTGAAAGTAGATTTTTGAAGTTGGATACAGAGCAAGGGACGGTTATAATACAATTTATGGAAGATAGTAGTTCAGAGAACATTGTCAGAGATAAAGAAGAAGAAGAAATTAGGGCAGATACCTTCTTTGTGGAATATATAAAAGTTGGAGCTATGGAGTTGGCAGAAATCAACGTTGAAGAATACAAGATTGAAAATGACGTGAATATGATGCCTGATGAAGATTTTAAATTCGTTAATAATGTTTTAAGAAAATCCTAAGAGAATTCCTCCGGAAATTTGAACTACTCTCAAAGAAATAGGTACGGTAGTGTGGCAGACTATATAGATATTGTCACCCTGGTGGTAGGCTCGCGAAGCCGATGAAAAATGATGGCCGATCGTTACCGGAAGTGACAGACAGTTGAATGTAGTTGTAGAGAAAATAAACAGTTTAAGGTTCTAGCAATTTTGTAATGTTGAACAGTGTATTTCGAGGAGAATAAAGTGTAGTGTTTGTGTTTTGTAACCTCGTTTTATTATTTCACGAACCCACAAAGTCACAACTGGTGTCAGGTACGGGATAACTACATCACCGAACATTATGGCCATGGAATCGGCATTGGAAATGCTTTTGCAGAAGATGAACGAATTAACAGCGAAGCCGGAAGCGGCAAATAACAACTTGGCCGCGAAGATGAACGAGTTAACAACAAAAACAGAAGCGGCAAATAACAACCTGGCCGCAGAGTTGAAAGAAATAAAGACCGAATTGACCACAGAAATGAAGGCAGCGAACGACAGTCTGGCCACGGAAATGAAGGAGGCGAACGAGGTCCTCACCGCCAAATTTGAGGAACAGTTGGCCGGCGTGAGGGATGACGTGACGGAGCTGGGCAAGCGGATGGGCCAAGTGGACGAGCACGTCGAGGACCTGGCGAACTGCTTCAATGACCTAGAGGAAAAGGCCGACAATAACGCCAAGTCCCTGAACGCCATGGTTGAAGACGTCGAAGACCTCGCGAACCGCGTAAACAACCTGGAGGGAAAGGCCGACAGCAGCGTCAAGTCCCTGAACGCCATGGTGGAGGACGTCGTCGGCAGGAGACTGAAGGATTTGAAGGCTGACGCACCGGGACGCGAATAAAACCTCCGAAATATGGCGGCGCGTCAACATTCGAGGTCTTCCGCCGCCAGTTCGACACAGTGGCCAAGCACAACAGATTGTCACCGGAGGAGGAGGCCACACAGTTAATAGCCAGCCTGCAGGGACGGGCCGCGGAAATCCTAAACGCGGTGCAGACGACGGCAGGGCCCAAGGACATCTGGGAGGCTCTGGAGAATCGCTTCGGGAACCACCGCTTAGCCGCAGCATACCGCAGCCAGCTAAAGGTAAGGTCGCAGCAGCCGGGGGAGACGCTGCAGGAGTTCGCCATAGCGATCGAGCAGCTGGCTAGCAAGGCCTTGGTTAACCTGCCACTGGAGTTCGTATCCCGGGAAGCCGCCTACAATTTTGTCGACGGGGTACGGGACACGGAGATTCGTCAGCGCCTAATGCTCGGCGATTATAAAACCATCCACGAGGCGCTGACAGCGGCATTAAGGATGGAGGCGGCCAAGGTAGCATCTATCCCGACGTCGAGAACGAGGAGTGTCCGCTACGCCGGAGACAGAAGACCAGCTTAGGGACGCCGGCGAACACCTAGTGGCCTGTGTTGGGGGTGTGGACAGCCCGGACACCTGCGGAAAGACTGCCCACACCAGGAAGAGCAGCCGGAAAACGAGTAAGGGCCGTCGTGGAGAGGGGCACGTCGGCGCCATCACCACCATGCCCTCGAGTGACACTGCGTGCCGTCAGCCGGCGGATGGATGACAACCTCATCGCGGACGGCTGGGTAAGAGGAAAGCCGTGCCGCGCGCTGGTGGACACCGGGGCGGCCGTGACCATCATCAGACCTGACGTGGCGAAGGGTTTGCCGACGAGGAAGCCGAGCCGACCATACCAGCTTGTGTTGGCATCGGGCGACACCTTGCCTGTGGAGGAGGCCCTGCTGGAGCTGAACTTGGGACGGAGTGCCGTGCGTCTGTGGGTGTTCGTCGCGAAGGTGGCTGAGGAGGTGATTCTGGGACTGGATGCCCTCAGGAGCCACGAGGCGACAGTCGACGTCGGCAGGAAGGTCCTACGGCTCAACGGAGAAAAGGTTATACTCCGTCAAACTGAAGAGCGCCTTGGAATTGGCAGGGTCGTCTTGAGCGAAGACGTGGTTGTCTCCGCGAGGAGCGAAGTGATAGTGACGGCGCGACCGGAAGGCCAGACAGCAGGTGGGGTTCAGAGGCAGCAGGAGTACGACTTCACCTCGGAACATCGCGAGGAAAGATGTTGGTGGTACACCTGGATCGCCTGGTCCGCTACGAAGGCGCTCTTCGGGACGACCAGCCTTGAGGAGGGAGCAGTGTCACCCTGGTGGTAGGCTCGCAAAGCCGATGAAAAATGATGGCCGATCGTTACCGGAAGTGACAGACAGTTGAATGTAGTTGTAGAGAAAATAAACAGTTTAAGGTTCTAGCAATTTTGTAATGTTGAACAGTGTATTTCGAGGAGAATAAAGTGTAGTTTTTGTGTTTTGTAACCTTGTTTTATTATTTCACGAACCCACAAAGTCACAATATAGAGGACTTACTAAGAGAAAAGACCAGTAAAGCAGCCGACTTAAATGAGGAACAGAAGAAGGAATTATTTGAGATTTTGGTCAGAAATAAAGAAGTTTTCACTGAAAAACCTGGGAAATGTATCAGCTACACCCATTCATTTGAAATGTTGCCTATCAAAACTTTCACCCATAAAGCGAGACCAATTCCATGTGCGATCAGAGAAGTTGATAAAGTAATTTAATCAATGTTAGAGGATGGAGTTATTGAAATCTCAAATTCAGAGTTTGCAAATCCACTGTGCATTGTAAATAAATCAGATGGAAAAATTAGAGTCACCTTGGATGCAAGAAAACTTAATCAACACTGTAAACCTGACAGATTTAGACCAGATAGTGTAGAAGTAACACTAAACAAACTAAAGAAAGGAAAATTTTTCTCTACATTGGATTTGACAGCATCATTTTGGCAGATACCGTTCCAGGAAGACTAAAGAAAATACACTGCATTTTTACACTCAGGGATTTTGTACCAGTTCAAAGTTTGCACATTTGGAATGAATACCAGTGGTAGTGCATTGCTCACAGCCCTGTATGGAATATTTGGAGAATCTATTAAGAAATTTGTAGCTCAATATATTGATGATTTTATATTATTTTCAATGAATGTGGATGACTATTTGCGACATCTTGATTACGTGCTTAGCAAATTAAGAGAAGCCAACATGACAATTAAACTGAGTATAACAGCATTCTTCATGAGACAGACGGAATTTTTAGGGTACATCATATTGAATGAAGGAATCAGGCCAAACCCAAACAGAATAGAAAAGTATTAACAAAATACCGGCACCTAAAAATATAAAACAACTGAGAAGATTCTTGGGAATTCTAAATTATCAGTCTAGGTTTATTATTGAATTTGCAAACGTAGTCGCCCCATTAAGAGAACATTTGAAAAAACGGGTAGATTGGAGGTGGTCACCAGTGGAAGAAGCGTTCTCAAGAGTGAAAAGATTATTCGCAGCTTACATCTTGTTGGAGAAACCCAGAGAAAACCTCCCATATATTATTTTCACTGATGCTTCAGGGTGCGGTTATGGTGCTGTGATAATTCAACGAGATGAAGAAGGGAAAGATCATATTATTGCAGTTGCCTCAAGGGGAATTTCGAGAACAGAAGTGCAGGCATGCACTGCTGAGAAAGAAATAGCGGCCATTTATTTCGTGCTGGTTAAATTTAGAGAGTATGTTTATAATAACCCAGTGATAGTGTACACTGATCACGTAAGCCTAAGATTTATGAACTCATGCAAGCTAACCAGCACACGTATTTCCCGATACATCCATGAGATTATTTCCAAATTGTGTGAAGTAAGACACATTGCCGGAAGTCAAAATATTTTCAGTGACTTGTTATCTCGCATGGAGACAAATTATCCCATACTGGACACTATCAATGACAATAAGCATGAGGTAACAATTTTATATCTTGAGACGAAAGAGGGAAAATAATTAGTTAAGAAATTGTTAAATTTGGAGCAATTACAGAGAGAGGATGACAGTACCAGAAAATTAAGAGAAAACGCTCCGCCAATAACGGAGAATTTGAAAGATACCATAGGCATTCATGAAGGAAAAGTATATAAGTTTCACGGGAGATTTGAACAAAAGTGGAAGGTTATAATTCCAAAAACATTAGAAGAACAGCTCATAATGGCATATTGCAAGGCATTGACGCATACAGGTAGCGAGAAATTAACTTTAGTGATTTGGCGAGGAAAGTCAGAAAGGTGTGTTCCACTTGTGAGTTGTGTCAGAAGGCCAAAACCTTTTAACATTTAACTTAATATAGAACCGCAGGCAATTATTAGAGAGCGAAATGCTTTAGTTACAGCAGATGCACATGGTGAGCTTCCCATGGGAAAATTCGGATGCAGGTATATCTTTGTTTTACAGGACGTTTTCAGTTAATTTGTTCAAATATATCCTGTAAGAAACACAAGTAGCAAAACTTGCGTGGGAAAAATAGTTAACGATTACGTTCCAAAATATGGCAAAGTTGAGGCGGTCCTAACTGATAATGCAGCTGTGCATCGCAGTAAATGTTTTCAAGAGATATTGAAAGATAACAACATTAAATTGTACCATTGCTCATCTTATTTTCCATCGGGAAATCCTACAGAACACGTAAAATTAGAAGAAACACAAACTTGTAAATTTTATAGGTTAATTATAAACAGTGTAGTGTAAAATTTATAGGTTAAGTATAAACAGTGTGGTGAAAGTGCAGTGAAATTTAAAATTAAACAAGTGATAAAAGGAAGGAAAATAAATGAAAATCAGAACACTGAAAGACTTTTGAAAATAATATTTATATAGAATCCTAAAGAAGTATTCAGAAATGTTGTATGAACAAATGAAAATTAAACAGATAAAAAAAAAAGAAAGAACATCAGAACAATGAAAGACTTTTGAAAAGAATGTTTATATAGAATCCAGAAGAAGAATTAAGAAATGCTGTATAAATATATATATGTTATTAATGTACAATGGTTTAAACATGGAAGTGTATATTTATGAATTATTCTAAGTGTAGCAATAATATGAATTAATTTTAAGTAGATCAGATGGAGAAAGAAAAAGAGATGATGGTGTAGATTGAAGTATTTTTCATTGAGTGATATTTAAAAGTTGAAAATTGCAGATCAAAGTGTTGATAAATGTTAAATGAACTCTTGTTATGTAACCATGTGAACAATTTTATGAAATGTCTGTCTATGCATATTGCAAAATTAACGTTGTGAAAGGAAATTGTAAAACGAATTGGAACTTGCTGACAAAGGTCTAGTATTTTGCGTCGTATTCGGGCAAGACATATATATTATTTTATTATGGAATAATATCTATGGGGGATTTGATACCGAAATTAAGAATTGCAATGTATAAAGAATCATGATGGATTTCAAAGGAATGTTGGTTCTTTGTTACAATACGTGCAAGGGCAGTTGAGTCGAATAGCTGTTGGGGGAGAACAGTTGTTTTAACAAAAGAAACGTAAGAAACAGTGTCCTTAGCAGATTTCTAAAGGGTGGCACTTGACTTTGAATAGGGTATTCTTCGGACTATTCATAATGGCATGACAAAATAGCCACAAAGGGAATCTTCGGTTGAATAAGGGGCTTCCAAAAAGTGAAAGTGACACATACACTCACGGGCAGCTGTGACCAGTAGGGACAGTGAATCAGTCCGAGGCGTGGAGCCGATTAGGGCAGTCAACTTCTTCTGTCTTGGTCGAGGACAGACCATAAGTGATGAGAAAAAAATGTGTAGTGTTTAACGCCCGCTTTTACTACATACGGCACCGCAGGCGGTGACACTGATGACACATGAGATGAAGATGAAGCACAGGTGGAATGAGATGGCGGGGGAAACCGGAGGTCCCGGAGAAAACCCGCCCCAACGCCGTGTTGTCCACCACAAATCTCACTTTGCGGTCGCCTGGGATCGAACCCGGGCCGCCTTGGTGAGAGCCAAGCGGTCTAACCACTGAGCCACGGCGTGGCCGTAAGTGATGAGAGAAGATATTTGTCAGTTCATACGTAACTAAGTATTATCGAGTAATAAGCATTCCGCCTTCAGTAACTTTAAACAGTGATATTGGTAATCCTTGGTCGGCAACTTCGAGTTTAATGTAATAATAAAAGAAGCAGTCATTAAACCAGTTTGAAACAGGCATTCCAGTGTCATTAAAACTATCCTTCTCATACATATCCACGCATACCCTGTGAGAAACCTCATTGCTTTACCCTGAGCTAAACACTATTTGTTTCAAACTGTCCCGTTCAAGTGGAACTATTTGCTCGCCAATATTCAAATTAGCTTCACGTGTTCGTGATTGGCCACCCAGTGTTAGCTATTGCCTTATCCCTCAATAGATTGTTACATGCTATGGTTACTTCTATGACAAAGACTTCAAAGAAAAGCGAATAAGAAGAAAAAGCAAGAAGGAAAACAGTTATTGGACAGAAATTTTAAAGGACCAAGAAGGTAGCTGAAAAAGCAGCAAAAAGAAAGATTGACTTCAGTTCTACAGAAAAAGAGGAAAGAGAGGTTGAAATACTATATCAACATATTGATGACTGTAACAAACTTAATGTGCCATATGTTGTTAAAAATAGCATTGACATTTGTCCTTTCTGTAGAGAGTTTGTAAAAAATAACAAGCTCTGGTACAAGTGATCTAAATGCTCAAACTAGACTCATGCAGCTTGCAGTGGTTGGGAAATAGCTTATGTTTTTGAGGTTTGGGCCTAAGAACAAATTTCACATATCTAAATTTGGTAGCTATTTGTTTATATCATTTACTATGTTTTATAGTGGTGTAACTGTAATCACATTACCGGCATGAAAAATATTCGTGTAGGTGTTCTCATAAATAAAGGTCTCTGATTTATGCATTTCTTATCTGCATGTTAGCATTTTAATGCGATACAAATAAAATTTTATATAATTATGTTTCTATCAAAGATAAAATGGTTCCCTTTATCACTTCATGAAACACCTAGAAAATCGGAGCAGTTGTTCACTATTGCTCTGCAAGGGGAGGCATTGGCAAACATTGCTTAGTTTTCAATAAATATATAAAGTTTTTGGAGCCGATAATAAATAAAAGTAAAATTGCAGATTGCAAGACAAGACTACATTTAAAATAAATAAGATTTTACGTTAGGTTCATTATATTCACAGAACAAAGATAAAGCTTAAGCATTTGCCTTTACCTCATTCTTCCCTACATAGAACATGACACAATCACCTCTAATATATAACAGACCAGTTCAACATTTTCTCCTTTCTTTATGTTCATACTCTCCTCTCCCTCCCACTTCTAGTCCGTAGTACAGCAAATTGCACAAACTGTCTTTTCTTATGCTCTAAACATATTCTAGTCCATTTAGAAGTCAACTATAACTACCATTCCTGTTTAGCTATACACACAAAGGACTGTGTATCTTAATGATAAAATGTTATAGCTTTATATTTATAATTTGAAGAAAACAATTTCAAGTTTATCCTATTCTCTGAATAATTAAATAACACCAGTACATAAAGAATTAAATCCCTTTAATTTTGCTTGAAATGAAAAAGCTAGAACCAGTAACAGAAACTGGAAGAACTAACAGAATTAACAGTAAAGGAAAGATACAGTTTCAATAACCAGCAATATTCCAACACAGAAACACAAATTCACTTGAAAGGGCCTCATTTTACCACCATAAGCCACTATACTGAATTAATTCTGGATAGCTCAGGATGATTAACTACTTTGAGTGAATAAGTTATTAAGCATCTATGCTCTCTTCCTCCACAAAGTTTTGAACTGTTCATTATTTTAATCTTTCAATAAAGGAAGAGAAGGAAAGAACTAAAGGTTTGCATCTGATCTCTCCTTGCATAGTTTCCATTTCCTACTTTTGATTCACTATGATTCAACATCATTCATTATAAGTTTAATTTGTTGTTCATTTAAACAGAGGGCAATATACACAGAAATTGCACTTTGAAGTCCCTTAAGGGTATGACAACAGAATAGACTTCCTTTCTGCTTAGATACATATTCATACCTGTTGTCGTCCTGTAAGACCATATCGGCCAATGATTTTTCTCATTTCTTCTTTCTCCTTGACTTCTGGGAATGACTGCATCATATATTCTAGTGGAGATTGGTCCAAATCTAACAATTCATGCAAATGTTGGTGATATCTAGCAAAACGTAGATGAGAATTTTTGCGTATCATCCCTTCAGTAGGAATTAATTCTCCACATAAAAGCTTTAGCAAAGTACTTTTGCCAGCACCATTTGGACCCACTAAAGCTAGTCTTGTATCCAAATCAATACCAAACTCCAGATTCTTGTATATCCAAGGGGAACTCTCTGTGTAGCGAAAGCTCACATTCTGGAATGAAAGAAATTGTGATAACTAATTTTTTTATAAAAATATTCAAAAGGTTGAGCAAAAATTTAATGAGCAAGTGTCAAAATACAACTTTACAAAAGGTTCTAATAGTCAAGGGAATAATGCTGAGTCAGTACAAACTCATGAATTTCAAATACCACAATCAATTTATTTTATATATACACTAAAGTTCAGCAACAATTATGCTGTAAGACTTAAAGCTTTCACAGCGAGTGTTGTTAATTAAAACTTCACGAGTGATCAGCCATGTCAAAGTAAATTTGAACTTTCGGCAATTCTAAGCTCCATGGCAGTCTTGAGGAACTGAATGAAAAATGCTGGTCGATCATCCCCATATATATAGAGACTTCATGTGGGTGGGGCTTGTGTCATACCACTGCATAGCAGTCTGTTATTGGTCCAGCTGGTTTACAGGAAGGAGTGGCAGAAAGCTCAAATTTAGTTACTTTGACACAGCTGATCACCCGTGAAGCTTTAATTAACAATTATGTTTTATAAAATTGTGTTCAAATTGTAAACCACCATAGGAAAAAAAAGAATGCCACGAGGCCAGCCAATTCTGAAATACTGCTAATTTAGCCTCCAGTAGATGGTAATTGTTCACAATGTACCATCTAGCACTGTTAAATTTAACAATACATATATACAAGGAAAAGGAAGCTAATGATGGGATCAAATGAATGCAAAACTTGATCTTCTGAATTCTATTTTAAAAAGATGTGTAACATTATTTTAATTATGTCTTCCGATGTAGGCTGTGTCATAAATTATTGACTGCCGATGTTTTGCAGGTCATATGGCTGCTTCTTCTCAGACTGTGTGCGAAGAAACCAGCTGTGCATCTTAATTTATTCTCTCTTCACTCAGCCTACCATTTCTATTGGTGATGGGAAGGCCAATGGCAATCATTGGTTAAGAAAGGTTGCCAGATAGAAGTCAAGGCTCATTTGTTGTCATGGTTCACATTGTTTTTATGCTTTGAAATTTCTACACTCACATATAATTCTGTCGGTGTAGTTGTCCCAAACAGCTAAAAGTTTTATTTCATTGAAATTGATGTGGTGACAGGTGTTGAGAACATGTTCTCTTAAGGCAGATTTTTCTGTTGATTAAGTCTAAAACTTCGAATACATCACTTTTTTCTAGTGGCCACGGACCTCCCCATTTGTCTAATGTAGGATTTACTGCAATCACAGCTTATTTTATACCTTGGGGATTAAGAAGTACATCACTCTTATCCTTTACATTTGGCAAGAATTCTTTAATCTTGAAAATATCTTGTTTCCATAGATTTTTTGCAATTTTGTCTCATATACCTCATATGTGGGAGACATGCCCATCTTCTGTCCTCCTTGTCCACACATTTCTTTGGCTTCTTCTTTCGACTAATAAAGTCACAGATATTCTTGGATGAGAAACCATTTGCCCTCAATACATCAGAGGTCCGAAACTTTTTGTGTTAGGAGATCTGTGTCGCATATCCTGGAGGCACGACAGAATGAAGTGTTGGCCATAGCCCGTATTGCAGATGGTGGGTGGTGAGAGTTGGATTCTATATATCTATCAGTATGCATCGGTTTTCTATATACCTAACAACAAACTTTTTTTTGTTTTGTTTTGGTTCAGGGACCCTTTCCACACGGACAGCTGGGAAGGGCAATTTCCCATCTTTTTCCAGTTCCATAGTTCTTTTTTACTTGGGGGGGGGGGAGGATGTCTTAGCATACCAGTCTCACTGGCAAGTGTGGGCCCTCCACTAAAACCCCACCAATATACCTCACAGCACTACAGAAAGACCTCTCAGTATTACTTCATAGTGCTGCTACCATTATTTCTTACTGTGCTTCGTCCCTTTTTTTAGATTTTAAAATCCAGTTCCATAGTGAATTGTATGTTAGGTTGTACGCTGTTCAGATGTTTGAGAAAGTTTGAAATAGTGTCTTTAACATGTGGCCATACCACAAAGGTATCGTCAACATATCTGAGCCATAAAACCAGTTTAAGATGGCAGGTGTCCAGTGATGTAGTTTCAAAATCTTTGAGAAAGAGACTGGCAACAACTGGATAAATTGGGGAACCCATTGCTGTTCATATATAGTGTCCTTGGAGGAAAAATACGCGTTTGTCAAGCAGTGTTCCATCATGTCAAACCAGTTATTTGAGAGGCAATTAGCTTTGAGTTTGTCATGCATTGTGTTTAGAGCTTCTTCAATTGGAATGTCAGTAAACAGTGATTCAATGTCGAAACTCCCAAGTGTTAAGGTTGAAAAGTACATTTACTTATCATTTCCACAAAATGTCTGGAATCACAGACAAAAGATAAGTTAGGAAGAGTGTAGAAATTTTAAAGCATAAAAACAATTTGAACTACAACAATGGAAGAGCCTTGAGTTCTATCTGGCAACCTTTCTTAACCCATGACCCACTGGCCCTCCCATCACCAATAGAAGTGGTGGGTGGAATGGAGAGAGAATAAATTAAGATACAGCTAGTTTCTTAGCACATAGGCCAAAAAGAAGCAGCCAATGACCTACGAAATGTCAGCAGCCAATAATATGACATGGCCTACACTGTAACACTTAATAAAAATAACGGACATCGGCCATGGAAGTCTTTGTAAACATATGTAAGCATCGCTACAAAATATAAGTGATTTATAGCTAGTATATTTGCTTTGTTGTTACTAGCTTCAATATTTAAAAGAAGCATCAGTGCCGCTCAAAAGTTGAGTCAGATGCTGTGACGATTCCTGTAGTGTCAGAACTGATAAGTCAATAGAAACAATGAAGTGGTAGGAATAATGAAATTTTGAACTAAAACTAATCATGCACTTCAAACCAATTATACTATTTTACTCTTTATTTAGTTGACCTACAATGTATTATTAGAAGAACACAGATTTGTATGCAAATACTGTATGCCCACGGCAAGAAGGCTTAGAGGGGTATGAAGGGCAGAGGAGCTTGAACTGTTTGTCTGCTCCGGTAGCGGATCTGTTTACTAGGAAATGAGTGTATGAGAGTGCATATGAGTCACCCATGCTGCCAGATCTAATGTTTGATGCAGCGATAGGTATTATGTATAGGTGAGCTAAAGGACAACACTTGTGTATTTTAAACGAGCCTTCCATCAAGATCAGGCATGTCTTCACATGGTTTGGTGCTTCTTCATTTTTCGGATTGACAGTTGATTTAGAGCTCAGTTGCATGTCGATAGTTGGCAATTGAGGAAATTATCTGAATAGTACTTGGGCTTTGGTTTGAGAAATTTTGCCCATAAAAGCATCTCAATCTGCAATGTTACATAAATATGTGAATGAGCTAGGAAGTATTATTTTTAGTGAAGATGGTAAGATATTGTTTTGCTTGAATGTGAAGTGTGTCTCTGAAAATAATTTTTAAGTTGTGCAGCACATAAATACAGCATGCCATAAAGACCAGGTTAAGAAGTCCTCTTTAAATCAATGATTAATTAGAAGCTATATAGATGAACAATCGTGTTCAAGTGATGATTTTTCTAAAGACTTGTGTTAAGCTTTAGTGAATGCCAACATTCCATTGTGGAAACTGAATAATGTGCAGCTTCAGAGTTTCTTAGAAACAAAAACAAACAAAAGCATCCAGGATGAGTCTACATTATGCCAAAATTATGTACCATAGTGTTTTTATATGTAATTTATAAAATATGGGATGCACTGGAACACAAAAAATATGGATTTCAATCGATGAAATGCCAGACACTGCAGGACAGTATTGTGACTAAGTGAGTTTGTGAAATTAAAAGTCCAATTGCACAAACTCAAAATGTTTTTATTTCTACCGAATTACAGTTGGAACACTTGCCGATTACATAGAATTACGTAGCGCACACAATTACAATTCACCAGTTCATCTGTCTTCATGCGGTCGCTCGCCTTCTGGATGTTCTGGCGAGCCATCTCATGCATGTCGTGGAGGTGGTCCACCAGGTTCTCCTCATACTCGGTCGCTGGCTGTTTCACTTCCGGAGGGCTTCCACAAGCCAGATCACAGGGGAGGCGTAACTCTCGGCCGAACATAAAGCTGGCTGGCATCATCCCAGTTGTGTCGTGTGTAGACGAGCGGTAGGCCAGCAAGAACAGTGGCACCTTGACGTCCCAATATCGCTGATGGCTGGCCACGACCTTCCTCAGGTGTTCCTCTAAGGTCTTGATGTATCTTTCGACCATGCCATCCGAGTGGAGATGTAGAAGCGTCGTGCGGGTCTTGTCCACCCCCAGCCTTTGTAGTGCCTCCTTCATCAGGTAAGACTCAAAATTGGTGCCCTGGTCACTGTGCAGCTCTAACGGTACCCCAAATCGGCAGAACACTTGTTCCACGAGGCAGTCTGTAATTGCCCTTGCCTATTGGTTCGGGATGGCATACACCTCCGGCCACTTGGTGAAGTAGTCCACCACCACCATCAGGTACTTGTTGCCTCGGTCGGACATCGGAAATGGTCCAGCTATGTCGACGGCGATCCCTGCGCACACGTGACATTGACGGCACCATCTCTCAGCGTCTGCTCAGAGCCTCAGCCAGTAGTAGCGCTGTCGTAGTTTGTCAATCGTCCGGTTCGCTCCCACGTGTCCTCCTGAAGTACCGGCGTGCACTTCCTCCAAGACTTCCGGGACCTTACTCCGGGGAAGTACCAACTGTTCTCTCTGCGTCTTCCCATCGGGTGATTCCCATACCCGGAACAACACGCCCTCTCTGATCTTCAACGAGTCCCATTGGGTCCAGTACAACTTGTATGTGGCGCTTCTCAGTGCAATGACCTCCCAGGTCCACCCTGCACTCGCAATTACGTACAACTCCTCCGATGCACGTACGCAGTCTTCCAATCTGTACACTAGCACGGCGCTCCTCCGGCTGCTCGCCAAGAACTCAACTGAACTCACTCGCCAACTGCAGCCCCTTTTTATAGGAAGATCACTGTTTCTGGAAGTCTCACGGTTCAGTGAATCATCCTGAAGGTTCCAGACGTTAGGGAGGGAAGAGATGGCTAGTGATGTTTTTCCAACCATCCCCTCGTTAGCGCTACAAGATAAATGGGTAGGCGTGGCTGAATGCTTTCCATCTGGTCCCTACCTGCCAGCTGGTCCTATCGGGAAGTCCGATGTTCGGGTGACAGTATGTTACTAGTGCTATAGTGGATTCAATGAAAGAAGGCAGCAAATGAGTCATTTTGAACAGGGTAAATCACAAACGATTGTAAAATTTTTTAATCACTCCTTAGCTTTCTTGTAGCCAGGTGGAGTATACTATGACAATTTACGAGGTGCATCCAGAAAGTAAGTCCTGATAACCAATAAAGAGAACAAAAACATCACTAGGTAAGAAATATTTATTGGAATAATCATATAGATTCACTAGCTACTTTTCAACATAGTCACAACCATTGAGGCATTTATCATAATGTTGCACTATTAACTGCATGCCCAAGTAATAGGAGTCTGCAGCCAATGACTGGAGCTACAAAATTATTTCATTCTGCATTTCAGTGTCATTTTGGATATGTTTTCCTGTCAGTAAATGCTTTACGAGACGAAAGAGATGAAAATCACTTGGAGCTATGTTGGGGCTGTAGGGTGGATGGCCTAAGCTCTCCCATCCAAAATTATTCAACACATTTTGTGTCGCATTGGCTGTATGGGGACCTGAAATGTCATGGAATAGCTTAATGCCACTGTCAACGTCCCATGACTCATGTTCTTGATTGTCATATGCAATATATGAAAATAATGATCAGCATTTATGGTCTCCCCTTATGGTAAAAACATGCACAAGAGAATACCACGTTGATCTCAGAACACAGTGTACATGGATTTTTTTTTTTTTTTGGGGGGGGGGGGGAAGAGATTGCATGCTTGAATTTGGTCTTCACAGATGAACCACTATGCTGCCAATGCATTGATTGCTTTGTCTCTGGCATGGCATGCAACACCCACATTTCATACCCAGTGAGAATATTGTCGAGAAACTCATCACATTTCTCTGCATACTGCTATAGGAATGTCAATACCGTGGCCAGACGTCTGTTCATCTGTCAATTGCCTAGGCACCCATTAGAAGTTTCCACACTTTGTGGAAACCAAACCACCGGGACACAATTTTGTGGAAAAGCGAGCAAGACATTTGGAGGAATTGACAAAAGAGTTCTAAAATTGTGATACACTGGTTCCGCATAACTGCTTATAGCACTTTCCAACATTGCTGACATCACCATGGACGGTTGGTCACTACGGTCTTTGTCATAAATATTGCTTCACTCTTCACTGAATTGCTGCACCATCAAATTACCATACTATCACACATAATGTTGCATCCATACACAAGACAAAACTGGCAATGGATCTCTGCTAGAGATTACTTTTGAGCATGCAAAAATTGGATGACTGCATAAACCTTGCAGTTGGGTATCTAACATAACCATGAAAATCCCATACTTTTAGCTCAAATAGTTTTTCTAATGCAAATAAACCATTATTACCTGTATTATAACAATACATTGCGACGTAAGCACTGTATGAATCATTATTGGTTGGCATGCACGCGTGTACGTATATTTGTAATTACTCAGAACTGAAATGTAAATCTTTGACATAACGTGATAAAAGAATTACTTTGATTAAGCCAAATTGAACGAGAGGAAACAAATTTCCTGCTGCCCTGGCAGAACGTGTCTGATTACATCTTTGTTTATGAATGTTTCGTAATCTCTATTTTCTCTAGAGTTCAAAGTGATTGGTGTGTATGTACATACATATACTTTTAATTACTCAGAACTGAAATTTAAACAATTGACATGACGTGATAAAACAATTACTGTGAATAAGTCAAGGTGTTAAATTCGAGAAAGAGCAAACACTTCATTTCCTTCCGTTGTTTAAGGACTATGATACAATGAAGCACAAAATTAATACAATTGTATTAACTTCATTTCCTGTTAGCCTGTGGAATGCTGTATGCTTATGTTTATGAATGAATGCTAGATAAGAAGTGTTTATTTACTCTGGAGAGTTCAGATCAATATCATTCAGCTGTTCTTTACACAACAGTACAGTAAGAGTTAAATAGTGCAATGGCTTCTTGCGATGAATTTAGTGCCGAGTCAAAAAGGCAGGTATTGCGAAGTCAGGCTCGAAGTATTATTTTTAAAATGTACATGTTCTTCAAAAAAATTGGGCAATGAGGACTATAGAAATCAGCTCGATTTAAAAAAGGCTAAACGGCTTACTGCTGAAGCGTGTGGTGTAGGTAAAACAAGTGTGTCCCGCATTTGTAGAGAGGCAATAAAATTTGATCCCAGTGGTGCCCAGGTGTTTGTGTCGCCCAGGAAACATGTTGGTCCTCTGAAGAGGGTTACAAATTTAAGTGACTTTGACAAGGATGTTGTACGTAGAACTGTGTTCGAGTTTTATGACCAAGGTGAATTCCCAACTATACAGAAAGTAACTTGCGCTCTTAGAACCAAAATTTCATACACTGGGTCAAAATTAATGACTTATACAATTTTGAGGGGATTAGGGTTCAGGTATAGAAAGACAAATGATGGGTGTCAATTTTTAATGGAGAAGAATGGCATTGTAGTGGCAAGATTAAAATTATTACGCAAAATGCATGAAATTAGACACGCGAGACCTATCTTTTACTTAGACAAGACATGGGCAAATAAAAACCACACTCAAAAGTCAATCTGTCAAGACTCCTCAGAAAAGGGTGGCCTAAAGGTACCTGTTGGAAAAGGCAGTCGGCTCATCATTTGCCATGCTGGATCTGCTAAGATAGGGTTCCTGCCAGAAAGCAAATTGATTTTTCTCTGCAAAAGTACCTCAGACTATCATGAAGAGATGAAAGCTGATATATTTAAAGAATGGTTTCTTAACAGATTCTTAAATTATTTAGAAGAGGTAAGCATTATAATGGATAATGCACAGTATCATTTGGTTATTGCAAATAAAATACCAAATTCGGTCAGCAGAAAAACAAAATTGTTGAATGGTTACAAAAAAAAGGGGGGGGGGGGTTGAATTTTCGGAAACAGAAACTAAAATTGCAAAGAGTACTTCCATTTAAAAACACGGAAAAAGTATCAGCTGGATCAATTTGCAATTGAAATGGGACACGAGGTAATATGCGTTCCACCTTACCACTGCCAATAAAATCCAATTGAGTTGGTGTGGGCCCAAATAAAAAGGGGGGTTACAAACAGAAATAATACTTTTAAACTAACGGATGCTGAACGACTTGTTCACGAAGAAATTGACAAGGTAACAACAGGACTGGGAAAGCTGCATAAGGCATGCAGAAAACCTTCAAGAAGACGATTTTAACAAAGAAATAGCACGTGACGAGATTTTGGAACCTATAATCATAAATTTGCAAGACTCAGACAATGAAGACAGTGACAATGACGAACTGTCTCTTAATGGAAGTGACATTGACAGCAATATGGATGAGCCACTGGCAGTTCAATTGGAATGGAAAAACAGGTAATTCATAAACTATAATTATAGTATTTAAAAATATACATAATTTGCAAAAATGCTTTTTCCAATTTTGATTTTGACAACTGCATCATTGTAAAAGTTTGTAAAATATAATTTGCTTACGTCTGTGCCAAGCAGACCTGTATGTTGTATGAGTGTGTGAGAGAGAGGGAAATATAACAGGAGTGGTGTAACAAGCTGGCAATGCTGAGTGTGATACAGCATCTGATTAGCTGGACTCCAGAACTCTTCCCATTTGAAACACATAATACACCTGTGCATGTGCATTCCTATCCTACTGGTGGTGCCATTTCATGATGCAATCATGACTTACTTTCTGGATGCACTTCGTATTTTTGTTTCTCACTGATGGTGCTCCATATATGGTAAAAGCAGGAACTGGATTAAAAGTTCTTTGTGACAAATTACAAATCAATTCATAGCAATGAGAGGGGATGGACGTGACTAGTGTGCTGAGCGTGGTGCCTTCTTTGATATTGAAACACACCAAACAAGAATTGAAGATTTGGAAAATGGAAAACAGCAAAAAACGGGAAGATAACAATAGAAATTGGTATGTTATCAGCAGTGGTGATAGTTATATTACCAATAATAGCTGGAATGGAACTGAATCCAGGACTGATGGCAAGGATAATGGAGCTGAAGAAAGCACTGGAAGAATGGGAAAGGCAATTAAGAGGAAGGATGGATGAAAATAAGACACAGCTGCAGGAGAATCTGAGGATACAGAAGGAAATAGAGCAGAGGACGGAGGAACAGCGAAATAAGGTTATCAGGTTAAAACAAAGATTTGAAGAGGAATGTAGGAGAAAAAACTGTATCATCTTTGGAGTGAGGGTAGATTGTAATAGGAACCTGGAGGATACAGTGAGAGAAATCATGAACATGGAATATGACTAAGTATATGATTGGGAGATTCAGAACATACACAGAATTGGAAAAAAATGAAGGAAAACCAAAGCAAATTCTAGTTAAAATGATAACTATGGGGATAAAATGGGAAATTTTGAAGAGAACAAGATTAAAGGGATTGGGAATCTACATAGAGCAGGACCTCACGAGGGAAGAGCAAGAGAAGAAAAAAAAATTGATTAAAAGAGGCAAGAGCAGACAGTATGAAAGCATGTATGAAAGCATGTTTGAAAGGGCTTCAATTACGTATATGTCAAAGGCGAACATTGGAGCATGAAAATAACAAGCGTTGAACGAGGTGGTATGCAAAATCAGCAAAGAGTCAGAATTTTTGAGTCAGCGATTACGGCCATAACATGTGATGGAGGGTGAATGACCAAGTCGAAGCAGCCAAAAGGAAGGAAAGAGGAAGGAGATGAGCAACCCGCTGAGTAGCAGAAGTGGGAGAGAGAGGAAGATACGTCAGCGACAGGTGGGGAGCGGCAGACAGATACAGAAGAAGGGGAGTGAAACAGCAGTGAAAATGGCAATGCAGACATATACAGGGAGGAAGAAAAGATCCTGTTGGACTAGGTGCAGGAGAGATTGGTAGGAGCAGAAGAAGAAAATAGTGATGGTGTGCTAAGTGAAGTGAGGGTTATGGGGCAGGAAGTGTCATTTTATGACAGTGGGGAGCATTCGAGGGACAGTGGCATGGTGACCAGATATAAAAGATGGAGAAATTTGCATTTAGAGACACTAAGAACCAATAGGAGATGTGATTAAGGATGCTTTTCTGGAATGTTGAGGGGATGAGAGATAAACCGAGTGACAAGAGAATTACATTGTATGCTAAAAGGCATGGATACAGGAGAAGTTGCAGAAGCATGGGCAGAGAAGAATGATATATCTGAGATGAGGGAATTTAATTTTATAATTAAATAAGTAAGAGGAGGGAGAGGGGTAGCGCATCAGGGGGTGTAAGATTAGTTGTGAGGAAGAGCCTGGAAGCAAAAATTGACATGGAGACAGTGAAAAGTAGGGGATGTAACATCTTATGGTAATAATTAAACAAGGAAACTAAATAAATATAGTGATAGGGGGTGTTTATAACCAGCCAGAAGCATCCTTTTTCCATGACAGTAATAGATATAAGATTTTGGAGGATGATATGGAAGAGATTACGAAGAGTGTACCCAAGTAGGGTTTGTGCTGATGGGGAACTTTAATGCCAGGACAGTACAGACATTGTATGCAACAGAGAGTGGAGGAAACTGATTGATTTTTGTGAGTCAAATGGTCTGATAATATGTAATGGAGTAGTAGGGCAGGATAGGGAGGGGGAGTTTACATTTGCAAATGGAAATGGACAAAGTGTAGTTGATTATATGTTATGTGGTGAGGAAGTAGAGGGATTTATAGCAGACTTTAAGGTAAGAAATAAAATAGTGAGCAGTGGTACTTTCCAATGTATATGGCAGTAAAGAGGGAGGAGATAATACATATACAATGATTAAAAATGTTTAAATGGAGAGAAGAGTTGGGAAAAGAACTTTTAAATGTGACACAATCAACAATAGGTCAGATTGAGGAGAGAGGAATTAAGGAATTGAGGAGAGGGGAGGTATATAAAGATCTGAACAAGTGGAGGAATATAGAGGACAAGGAGGATATGCAAAATCTGATGGCACATAAATGGGGATATAAGTGTCTGCTGCAAGAGAAGAAAAAGAAATGGGGAGAACATAAGTGGGGAGTTAAAAGAGGCAACAGAGAATAAGGACTGTAGAAAGATGTGGTAAATGGTGAGGTGGGTAAGAGAGGGAAGGAGGGGAGAAATGAGATTACACCTGGCAAGTGGTTAACTATTTCAGAGAGTTAACAGGGGAGCGAACAAGGGTAACGTGGGTCCAAAGACGAAGCACTGAATGATAAGCTGCATGGAGAATTCACTATGGATGAAGTATACCAGCATATAAAAAAGATAAAAACAGGTAAAGCAGTAGGGGTGGATGGAATACCAGGAGAATTCTGGAAGAAATATGCGGAGACAAAAAAATTAGTTAAAAATAACAACTGAAGTGATGAATAAGGTCAGAAAACAAACTTCCAGAAGGCTTGGAAGTATGACAGTACCCATATATGAAGGGAGGGAGAAACCAGAAAATTACAGAGGGATAAGTCTATTGTCTGTGGTGGAAGTCTACACAGGAATACTAGCAGATAGGCTCAGAGATTGTACAACGAGGTAGGGGTCACAGACTTTAGAAAAAGGAAACAAATAATAGATAATAATTCAAAGTATAAAAATTGAAAGAAGCGTAAACAGTGAAGAACAAGTCAAAATAAAAGTGAGTCGAGAAGACATTGACACATTGCTTCACTAACACTGTTTTTCACAGTGAGATATTTCAAGAGCTGTTGCTCCCATCCTCTCCCAGCCAAGTCTCAACTAGTGCTGGTTGTAGTGGTTTCCTCTTTCTCCATATCGTCGATGGATGGCATGATGAATTTGTCAAAGATGTCCGGTTGTGGAGTTTCGAAGTTCATAAATTTTGTGACAATTTTTATTAATGAAGATTTTTTCCCATACAGAAAGATCTATGGGATGATTAACATGTTTTATTTAAGTTGTCTCCAAGTTAATGTCATGTCTGGTATTCAAAAAAATGAAAAGCTACTGCTGATTTTTCTATTTCACTGTTTTTAATGTTCCTTATATGTTCTTTAGTTCTGATGTCTATATTTCTTTTTGTTTGTCCTATATAAATTTTAGGGCGTTTCACATTTGATCTCATAGATTTCCAGTTTTTCTTTTGTAGTAATTGAATTTTTGGGGGGGGGGGGGTCTTTTAACAAATTCTTGATACTGAATCTATTTTGAGGTACAAGAACTATGTTGTGTGTTGAGAAGATTTTTTGGAATTTATTATGGACTGATGGGTGGAAGGTAAACTTTTTAAAAATTTTGTTCTCTTTTGCTCCTGTAGGTTCCAGGGTGATGGTTTCTTTTATTTTCTTGGCCTTGTTGAGTTTGTTAATTTTTTTGTCCACTAAATTTGGGTTGAAACCGTTGGGACATAGCTACCTTTTTTATGTGTAGGTATTCTTCTTGATAATCTTCTCTGTTTAGTGGAAAGCTGATAATCCTAAATAGATAATGAATTTATAATAAGAACCATGAACTGAGAAGAGGAAAAGGTGTACATGTTCTTTGCAGACTTTGAAAAGCATTTGATACAATAAATAGAGAAGCCTTATTAAGTTAATTGATGTAAATTAATCATTCCTCCATACTAGCCGTGTATAGACCAAGGTTTTGAATAGAGTCAATCTGAAAAATTCAAATAGAAATTAATCATTCTTCCATAGTAGCCGTGTGTAGGCTAAGGTTCTGAATAGTCAACCTGAAAAATTCAAATGGAAATTAATCATTCCTCCACACTGGCCATGTATAGCTTAAGATTTTGAATAGAGTCAACCTGAAAAATTCAAGTTTACCGGGAAAACATATGAGTCAATTGGAGAATTTAATGTCATGATGGCATGTTGGCCCTGGTAGCTCAAAGGTTAAGGGCGACAAGATGGAAACCGGGAGATCCGTGGTTCAAATCCTGGCCATGGCATTGAATTGTTCAGGTTGACTATCTATAGCAAAGCCTTAGCTTATAAACTGAGAAGGAAAGGAGTAAGAAAGAGTTTTGCAGAAGAAATCAAATGAATATATGAAGATGTAAAATTTTGTATACGTGTGACAATGGAGTGATTGAGATGACGGGACAAAGATTAGGTTTGAGACAAGGATGTAAATTGAGTCCTATCTTATTTAACCTATTTATACATGATATACTAGAAAAACTCACACTGTCCAGCAACAAAGAATAAAGAGATACCAGTGCTGCTGTATGTGGATGCTTTAATGTTAGGAGCATTTACAATAATAGGTTTACAGAAAGGAATTAATGGAATACAGGAGTTTTGTGAGGAATGGGGGATTAAAATCATCATAAACACGTCAAAGCTATTTAAAAGAGGGAATAAATTAAAAGATGAAGAATGGTACCTAGGAGGGGTAGAGTTGGGGGTTGTCAAGGAGTATGATTATCTCGAGGTGAGAATGAGCAGCAATGGTGAATGGGTGGCACATGGCACAAAGATGGAGACTAAAGGCAGCAATAACAGGTTTGGGAGTGTGTAAATATAATTTGGAAATGGCAACTAAATGGCTTGAGAGAGAGTGTATGAGACAATAGTGGAATTTAAAATGATATATGAAGCAGAAATATGGGGTGGAACGGAATTGAGTGAGAGTATATCAGAGGCATAGAATGTTCTGTAAAAATGCACAAGGGGTATTGAGCTCGGCACCAGGGGAAGCTGCTTTAGTTAAGTTAGACAGGCCAGAAAGAAAAAGAATAATGGAAAAGATATTGAAACTTTGGTATAGATGTCTAATAAAAGAAGAAAAAGAGATTTTGAGGTTATGCATGGGCCAGCAAAAGTGTGTGAAAAGTAAGAGCAGCTGGTGGATAGGGGTAGAAGGTAAAATAAGGTAAATAGGAATGAGAGACATTTGGGAAGAAGGGAGGGGGAAATGGAGAATGATTTTGGAAGATGAGAAACAGGATAGAGGACATAGGAAGACAAGAGATATGGGGGGGGGGGGTCTTAGAAAGTAAAAAAATCATTGGGAGTCTAGAGAATAATAAAAGGGAATGGGGAAGAGCGAAATATGTGGATCATCACAATAAGCGAGAAAGAGAAGGGCTGGCAGAACATGAAGCATTATGGAAACAGCAGAATAGGGAAATAAGGTATGGGAGGAACAATGGGATAATATGGACAGAAAAATAGCAGTCATGAGAATGATCACAGGAAAAGGGGAAAAGAAGAATAAGAACATGGGGGAGTTCTTAAAGATGAAAGAGGAATTGAGGAAAAAAAAAAAGAGCAGAAGAAAATAGAGAAGGAAGGAGTGAAGAGAGGGAGTAAGAATGAAATAGAGGTAGGGTACCTCGAGGTGAGCCAAAGGCCAGGAAGTGAGGCAACCCAGGGGCCAAGGGGATAATAAACGGCTAGACTACAATTTGTACTTAGGGTAAGGTAGCCAATTGAAATATTGTGAAATACGGTAAATCATGTAAAATGGAAATAAAGGTACATTCATTGTGCCAAATTGATTCACCTTACTTGCCTTGCTCACAGTTTACATTGTGTCGCTGAAACCATTAGAGCCAAATATAAAGTGGACTTGCTTCTCTACCGAATTCGAACATTTCACGAACTTTTTCCAGATCTGCCCTTAACCTCTGAGCCAGTTCTAACTAGGTGGGTTACAGGCTGTGTCATATTATGTAGAACATTTCAGTAAAGTGAAAACAGTAAAATTCCTGAAATGCATAAGATGCAGCTAGTATTGCTATAGCTCAGGAATGGTTTTCTGAAGATTGCATAGAGGAAAAGATCCAGTATATTCATAGCTGATTCTCAAAATTACATGAAATCATAACAGAGTTGGAGGCCTGAAATAATTCTTTGGATTATTCAATTTCTCTGACAGATGAAATTTCAAATATACTGTCTGCAGAAACTCATGTGCTAAAATTGCATTTGATAAGCTTAATCAGCTATTCAATAAAAATCCTGGTTACAAAATAATGTGTTAAATCAGCAAAATCTCTGGTGATAATGAAAAAACTGTAAGAGAAGAGGAATTCACAGAAGCAGAGTTGTGATGTTTTTCACATATATCTGTGACGTTCAGTGACAGTTGGTCATATTGTGTTTACAGGAGTTGGTGGATCTTTTTGAAAAAGACAATTGAATATAGCAGTGAGAAGATTGAAACATGTTCATGGCAATGAGTTAGTTTTGTATTGTAAATCGTTTTAATGTTTAATTAAGTATTAGATTTAGCCAGCATTCGTTATATGTGATATTTGCAAAGTGTAGTAGTTCGTGTGAGTACAAGAATGTACTGGCTTTGAAAGTAAGAAATTAAATACATCAATATAAGCGTCAAACATTTTCTTCTCCTGACAACTTGCTGATTCTTCTACAATACAGTCCATTTAGGTTGTGAGCTTTGATTTGATGGTCACAACTTACACGACGGAACATTTTGGTCCTCTGGGCCGGATATAGTGAATTTGGTGGTTAATTGTGTACTGGGACAGGAACTTTGTAATATATTTGGTGACGCTTATGAATTCAGCACGCTGCCATTTTGTCTTCTCAAAACTGGAAGCTGATGTCAGAGCACGAAGCAAGCCGATGGTACACGATGTTGACATGACTACTACGTAGTAAAATTGTTGGATGGTAACCATTTCTGCAGCTCCAGGTTTGAGTTTTTAATATTAGTAGCTAAGTAGTAACCTACCATACTGGCTGGGATTATTTTATAACCGTTGTACTTTGCATTCTTCTCAACTATGTTGAATTTTATTCTCACATATACATTCCTATTCTTTGTTTCATCTCATCACCTAGATTCGTTGATTTCAATTCTTGTATTGTAAGCTTTCAGCATGGATGAACAAATTAGGAGGAAATTAATTACAGCATGAGCAGTAGCTAAAGCAAGCCTTACTCGTCTTGTAAATTTTGTTGAACAATTTCAAACAGGTTCAGATATTTATTTGATAAATGTAAGAATGGAAGATTTGCCCAATATTAGAGAGAAATTTGAAGATGTTGAAAGCCACACTGCTTATAGAGAAGCATTTGAATTAGCTTACTATGAAATAAAAGCACGAATGGCTAAATTGATAGCACAAAGTACAGAGAGAAATGCTGAAAATAATCCCAGTAGCCATTCTCTTTCAACTTCAAGTTCTAGTAAGAAAACAATTAAATTGCCAACAATAAAATTACCTTCATTCAGTGGAGATGCTTTTAAGCACTTTTTTGATGCATTTGAGAGCTTAGTTGTTAATGAGTCTCTAGATGATATTCAGAGGTTTCATTATTTGCTATCGTCGCTTACTGGCGAAGCACACAATTTGATGGCTAACATTCCAGTTACAAGTTCCAATTTTGATGCTGCATTGAAAACTATCTGCAATCGTTATGACAATTTACGACTTATTGCTTCTGCTCATCTTGCACATTTGTTGAATTTACCTGTAGCTCATAAATCATCAGCAAAGGAGCTAAGGGCACTGATAAATCAAACCATGAGTAATTTAAATGCAATAAAGGCATTAAACTTAGACATTTCATTGGATGATCTGATAGTGTCACAACTAGTGCTAGATAAGTTAGATACAGTGGTTAGAAAGGAATTTGAAGATACTTTAGATGCAAATAAGTTCCCTTCTCTACAGGATCTTATTAACTTCCTAGAACGAAAATGTAAATCATTAGAAATAGTAAGCTGTAAGTTAAATAAGCAACGTTAATCCTCACTCTCAGAAAGTCACAAATCACAAACACAAATCTAGCTTTCCACAGACTTTCATTTCTACAACAATAATGTGTGCATATTGTAATAATGCTCATGCATTAATAAAATGTAAAGATTTCAGACAAGCTCCTGTTTTGGAATGCAGAAAAGTTGTTAAAAATGCCAATCTGTGCTTCAACTGCTTGCTAACAGCTCATATTGTTAGAAAATGCAAATCAAGCAACTGTCGTATTTGTGGTAAAAAGCATGATACTTGAGTGCACCTTGATTCTTAACAGCAACACACTAGTAATGCTGAAGGTTCAGCAGACCCAAGCATCTCATTAACAGATAATGGCATCAATAGTTGTGTATTTAAAATTGAACCTCGAAAACGCATTCTCCTATCTACAGCCTTAATAAAATTTAAAAATGAAAGGTCAGTGGCAGACTTGTAGAGCCTTGTTAAACACAGGATCACAATCATGTTTTATATCTGAGGCATGTGCCCAGAGAATAAGGCTTAAGAGGCATCATGATCCTATACCTGTTCAAGGAATTGGAAATGCAGTTTCAGAAACTAAACATGGCATTTGCATTAAAATTAAATCACTTGTAAGGGATTTTGCAATGTCGGTGGAATGTTTAGTGCTACCAAGGGTTACAGAACATCTGCCAGTAGAGAAAATTGACTTCAGTGATTGGAATCTACCTCAGAATATTTCATTTACGGATCCTAGATTTTATGAGCCTGGAAGAATAGATATTTTATTGGGCGCAGAAGTGTGCTCATACATTCAGCGTCAAGGTAAATTACTTCAAGATAATGATCATTCTGTTATGATGGAAAGAGTTTGGTTGGGTACTTTCAGGAAACTATTCAAATGCTGGAAGGTCCTGTGATGCACCACGGCGGCCGGTCGTTTCCTGTTTTGCAAAGACTGATGTTAATATTCAGCAACAACTACAAAGATTTTGGGAGATTGAAGAGTTGCATCAAACACCAAAAACCAAGGATGAAATAGCATGTGAAAACCACTTTCCCCAAAATACTACAAGAGAATCTGATGGAAGATTTGTGGTTCACCTCCCATTTAAGGAAGACCCAAAGAAGTTAGATGACTCAACGATGGTAGCCACCAGAAGACTATATCAGTTAGAAAGAAAGCTAGACAAAAACCAGAGAATAAAGGAAGATTATATCGAGTTTCTACGAGAATATGAAGAATTAGGTCATATGGAGGTAGCAACTCCAACGAGAGAACGTTGCTACTACATGCCTCATCATGTAGTTGTAAAGGAAGACAGCTCGACTACAAAGGCCAGAGTAGTATTTGACTTTTCTGCAGCTTCGAAGAATGGAACCGCATTGAATGATTTGTTACATGATGGTCCCACTATTCAACAGGATATTTGTACAATTATCTTGAGGTTCAGAACGCATGAAGTAGCATTTACAGCTGACATAGAAAAGATGTATCGACAGATTTGGGTACACCCTAATGATCAAGTGTACCAAAGAATACTATGGAGAAGTGACCCTGCATCTCCGATTCTTGAGTATCAGTTGAATACTGTAACATATGGTATGGCCAGTTCTCCATTTTTAGCTATTTGTTGTCTGCAGCAATTGGCTCATGAAGAAGCACATATTTTTCCAAAGCAGCAGCAACAACTTTAAGAGATTTCTAAGTTGATGACTGCATTTCAGGATCTGCTACTTTAGAAGAGACGGTTAAGCTTCAACAGGAATTGATGGCTATGCTGAAGAAAGGTGGATTTTCATTGTGCAAATGGTCAAGTAACAATCCAGAACTTTTGGCAAACATTCCACTACACCTGAGAGAAACCAGACTGCCACTACAACTTGACAAAAATGGAGTCAAGACCCTCGGATTATTATGGCATCCAAATATGGATACATTTCAAATTATGAGCAATCTAGGCGCAAGAGGTTCATCTGGAGTTACTAAAAGAATAGCTTTATCAGTAGTTTCTGGCATTTTTTTATCCTTTGGGGTTCATAAGTCCTATTGTTGTTTTATGCAAGATGTTTCTTCAAAACCTGTGGCAAGAACAAGTTACCTGGGATCAGCCTTTGTCAGAGAAATTGACAGCTGATTGGAAGATACTTTACAATCAACTTCCTCTAATTAGCAATATTCATATTGATTGTAAAGTAATAGGTGATGGTTCAACTAGCTACATTGAATTACATGGATTCTGCGATGCATCAGAAAGAGATAAGGAAGGACATTTGTAAAACTTCTTTGCTCAAAGTCACGAGTTGCACCTTTGAAGATATTATCACTTCCACATTTAGAACTTGGTGGTGCATTACTGCTTGCTCGTTTACTAAAGAAGGTGAAAGAAGCACTAAACTGATCATTCAAATCCATATATTTATGGACTGATTCTACAGTAGTATTGTCATGGTTATCAGCACCTTTTACACGATTGAAGACATTTGTTGCTAATAGGGTGTCAAATTCAAGAGTTGTTGAAAGAGCTGTATGGAGACACGTTCCTTCACAACATAACCCAGCAGATAAGTGAAAACCAAACTTACTTGTTATGTTGTGACTGTAAGACCAGATGAAATAATTACAAGATTTTTTTGCTTTGTCTAGATTGCAACGTGTTGTAGCATATTGTTTAAGGTTCTGCTACAACTGTACTAAACCAAAGACCGAGAGGATACTTGGGACTTTATCACTTATTGAATTACAGAATTCTTTAAATGGATGTATTAATATTGTACAATTATCAGCTTTTAGCACAGAAATACAGCAACTAACATCTGACCAGACAGTTGGCTCTGACAGTTGTTTGAAATCTTTGAATCCCTTTGTAGACAGTCAAGGACTACTTCAAGTTGGTGGGAGACTAGAACATTTTAATTTAACCTACGATCAGAAATATCCCTTGATATTACCGAGTCGTCATCATTCAACAAAACTCATTGTCGAGCATGAGCATAGAAGATTGTTGCATGCAGGTTGTCAGCACCTACTATCCTCGCTTAGAGAAAGATATTGGACATTGAATGGCAGAAACACTATCAGAAGTTTGATTCATAATTGCCTCATTTGTTATAAACTGAAAACAAATGCAGAAAAACAACTTATGGGACAGTTACCATGGGCACGAGTGGAGTCAATTTGACCATTCTGGAATTGTGGTATTAATTATGTAGGACCATTTCTTATTAAATCTGGTACCTTTAGAACAAAGACAAAGGTAAAATGTTATATAGCTTTCTTCATTTGTCTTGCTACAAGGGCAGTACACTTAGAAGTTGTTAATAATATGTCTACAAATGCATTCATTGCAGCCTTGAAGAGATTTGTTTCTCGCTGTGACCATTGTCAGAATATTTATAGTGATAATGGCACAAATTTCACAGATGCAGAAAGGAAATTCAGAGAACTACAAGAGCTTTTTAGATGTGAGCAAACTAAGCAGGAAATCCAACATTACACCAGTGCTGAGGATATAAACTGGCATTTTAATCCACCAAGAACACCACATTTTTGGTGGTCTTTGGGAAGCTGGGGTGAAGTCATTCAAACATCATCTTAGACATGCGATGGGTGCAGCATGTCTAATTTATGAAGAATTTTATACTTTAACCTGTCAAATTGAAGCATGTTTGAATTCCAGACTCTTAATTCCTCTCTCTTCTGATCCAAATGATCTAAAGTTGTAACTCCTGGTCATTTCTTGATTGGTTCTCCTCTTACCAGCCTACCTCAGCCAGATTTCGGTATTGTGAAACTTAGTTTGCTAACCAGGTGGGAGAGACTGCAGCAGCAGTTACAGGAATTCTGGTCCAGATAGTCAGGTGATTATTTACATCTTCAGCAACGAGCCAAGTGGACCAGTAAGGGTGCAAATATCCAGCCAGATACCCTGGTCATAGTGAAGGAAGACAATGTTCCTCCATTTCGCTGGAAGCTAGCATTGTTGGAACAAGTACATCCAGGAGATGACGGACTAGTTCGAGTTTCAACTATTCGCACAGGTAGTGGATCATTTAAGAGGCCTATTGTAAAGCTTTGCCCTCTTCCTACAGAAACAAACTTGTGATTTTGTTTGTAATGTTTGAACATTTTAGTTAGTTTTATTTTTTGAAGAAATATTACTTATTTATTGGCGGCTGGTATGTTCAGTGACAGTTGGTCATTTTGTGTTTAAAGGAGTTGGTGGACCTTTTTGAAAAAGACAATTGAATATAGCAGTGAGAGGATTGAAACATGTTCGTGGCAATGAATTAGTTTTGTATTTTAAATTGTTTTAATGTTTAATCAAGTATTAGATTTAGCCAGCATTCGTTATATGTGATATTTGCAAAGTGTAGTAGTTAGTGTGAGTACAAGAATGTACTGGCTTTGAAAGTAAGCATCAATATAAGCATCAAACATTTTCTTCTCCTAACAATTTGCCAATTCTTCTACAATACAGTCCATTTAGGTTGTGAGCTTTAATTTGACGGCCACAACTTACACCATGATGGAACAGACGTCATGCTATGTAGAAAGGACTTCATTGTATAAAAACCTTCTTCACTGACAGACGTGGGAGCTTCATACAAGAAAACCTCAGGGCAACTTGCCTTATCTACTGTAACAAGCATGGATAAGGTAAGATTACCCCATCCCCAAAAAATATGGCTTCTTTGATTTTTTTTTTTTTTTTTTTTTTTTTTTTTTTTTTTTTTTTTTTTTGCGTATTATGGGGCATAGTTTTACAATTTTTTATGCATATTTCCATATTATTTTAGGATTTCATTTTGCATACAAATCTGGTCTTTAATTATTAGATTTACATTATATAAAGTTCACATAGTGAATTATGAGTTTTTGTAATCACATTTTCCTGTCTATGATGCTTAAATTAACTCTCAGCAAAAACATACAAATGAGATTCACAGTTGTAGGCAAACAAAATTTATAATGGACATGCAACTTTGTAACAAAGCCACTATTAGGTAAAGGTAGAACTGTCAAGAACTAAACTTTCTCACTTTAGCTTACATAGAGTGAAACTTAAACTACTTAAGAAAATAGTTTGTGGATTATTCAACAAAGGAAGCAATAGATGCATGTACAAATCACAACCATGATTTATATTTTTCAAATCTTATTTCCAGTATGTGCATCTAGTGAGAAAGAACCATTTAAAAAATTCAAATGTATATTTTTCTAGATCCAACTAATACAGATTACATACTTTAAAAGTGAAATTAAACCTTCCTTTTTTCTCATTTTTAAAGATTAGCTATTCTAAATATCACACTGTTTTAAAAAGTGTTATTATTAAATGTACAGCTTAAGTTTTAATTTCAACTAAATTCCTAAACTTTCTGTATGAAATTTTTTTGGAATAGTGCTGCCATCTCGGCAATAGAGTTTTGTACCAACAGGTGGCAACCAGGATCTTTTAGAATACGAACCTGACTCTGGCATTTCAGATTGTGAAAAATGGCTTTGATGATATTTATACACATTAATCTGCTATATTGTTTTCTATGCCAGTGATTTTTGTTTTAGTAATTCTGATATAAGTTTGTCTAAACATCAGCGAAGCAAAAGTATTTGTAGATAGATAATTTATTCATCTTGTAAATCATACATTGTACATGATTACTATGATATAAGACACGTCAAATTGTGAATTTACAGTGTAAATCTTTATTTGTGCAATTTAGAAAGCATTAATAATTCCAGTATATGTTTACCGTCTCATGTACTTTCCACGCCTTACTGTTTAGATTCTATACACAGTGTTCATTTTTATTTGTCATTTTACTGTGCAAAATTTGACGTCATCAATAGCATTGCTGATGGAGCGAGTTTATATATGATTCCCCTACCGGCTTGCGATCGCACTTGATGTGTTGACACTATGTGCTTACTATTTGAGAGGTGGTTCCTGCCCATGTAATATGATGGTGCATAATTTCGCCTGGTGTGTAGATACGATAACTGTTACAGTTTGTTTTATTGAATGTGAACACTATAAATGACAGATAAATACAAACAATATCTTGCAATTTGGTGTTTCACTGTGAAGATATATAACTTAATATAATTTATATAAAGGAATGCCAAATTAATAACTGTATTAGTTTCAAAACATTTTAGTAAAGAAACAGATTTTTTGTCCTTTCAACAGTACACGTCATATCGAATGATGAATGAATAAATCAAAGAATGAGTGAATTAATGAAAGAAACAGGTAATATGATGCTTAAATGAGTCCAGAGTCCCTAGAGCTCAGAGTTACTCAACATTCATCTTCATAGGATAAGGGAAAACCCTGGAAAAACCGTATCCAGGTAATTCATCTGTAGCAAGATTCGAATTTGCGACAAACACACTACCTCACATCACGGAGGTGGGCAAGAAACAAATGTAAATCAACCGAATAGGAGCTGCTTCTCATGAATGAATGAAAACAATGAATGAAAACAATTTATGAAAACAATGAAACCAATAATTGTTAAACATTAACTTCTGTGAACAGCTTTATGGAAACTAAATAGCAAGAAATAGCTGAACACAAATAAGCAAAGGTGAGCCAATGTGGCAAATTAAATATCAAAGCTTCTTTAAACGAATGGTTCAACGTGACCGCCATTGAGAGCAAGACACTTCCTTACTCTTTTCAGCATATGTTCATATGCAGCTTGTAGCATCGCAGGTGTAACTGTGGTCATCTCATACATAATTAGCTGCTTCAGTTGCTCTTAAGTCTCGGGTCGCCTCGAATAAACCCGGTCTTTGAGATAACCCCAGAAGAAAAAAATCCAATGGGGTAAGAACTGGAGATCTTGGTGGCCACATGGATTGCTAATGAATCTGTTTAGGAGAAAACACAATAATTCAGGTTATTCATGCTGAGCACATTTCGGAAAATATGATCTGGAATTTTTGCCATCCACCTCCCAGGAAAATGTCTTTCAAGGAAAGCAATTGTACCACTGGCGGTATGTGCAGGAGCACCATCCTGCTGGCACCAGCCATTGGATTTTTCATGTTCATCCAGTTGGTCAATAAACTTGGTTAAAATTTCCTCCCTATATCGCTGAGTGTTTAGTCTTCCTTCAAAGAAAATTAGGCCGATTATTCGCTGTCGTGACATGGCTGACCAGACACCAATCTTTTTTGAGTACTGTGGGACTTCCACAAACTGATTTGGAGTCTCAGAACCCCATATGTGAGCATTTTGTGTGTTGATACAGCCTGTCAACTCGAACCAGCATTCGTCTGAGGTGAAGAATATATCGAGTTGCTCATATCCTCAAAATACACCAGGAAGTAGTTGCAAAAATTCACACGGGCAGGTAGGTCTTGCTTTTGCAACTTATGCAACCGTGTGATTTTATTTGGGTAGAGTTGCAGTACCTTCCTGACAGCCGTATGGCAAGAACCAATGGAAAGTCCCATCTCCCTAACTAGCTGCCGCAAAGATGTCTGAGACCTTTCTGTCATAACATTATTTACTGCTTCTAGATTGGGACCAGTCACTTTATAACGTCCAGTGTGTCTCTTTCTGCAAGTAACTGATCCTGTATTTTGGAAATGTTTGCTGCACCTATTGGTTTTTAAAGACACAAGGATACCAACATTAATAGACATTTTAATTGAGAATGAGAATGACAAAAAGAATTATATCGTATACTGATAAAACGTAAGATGTTTATGTTGCAAACAAAAGTATGTCAATTTGACGGTACCTGGACACTTGACAACATTAAGCTCCGAGGGACTTATCTGAATGCTGGATAGCGTTGCATAAACTCCTTCTATGCAGCGGTTTAAATTATATTTGTATGTCGCACCAATTATAATGCCAGTATGAAAGTAGCATTCAACCATGAAGACACGGTGCTCTCTGTTCATATTCATGATGGTAAACTTTAAGAGTAGAAACATGCTACTTAACTTACATATGTATGTACTAGAATGTTAATCACGATTACCGTAAGAATGGTGGCTGGTTGTAATAGTTATGAGCGCGGCCACAGTAAGGGTGCTTTAATTTGCTTACTGTTCTGCAAACATTACTGCTTCTCAGCAGAGGGCACTATGATTTGAGATAGACTCATCAGTCAACTATGATGTCATTCTTGCTCAATTGGAGGGCAGGAAATAACGAATAAAAATGAACACCATGTATATGAGGTGCATCCAGAAAGTAAGTCATGATAGCATCCAGAGATGGCACCACTAGTTGGATAGGAATGTGCACGCGCAAAAGAAGAGAAGTATATGGTAACATTGTAGTAAAGTTTCAGTTTTGTGACGGCAGTGGTTACTGCTCTGTGCTAGGAGAAAATGGCTGCTCCAATGTCTCCTGCCAAATGCGAGGTTCGTGCAGTCATTTGATTTTTGCTTGCTCAAGCACAGATCCATCATCCATTGTGTCACGTGTATGGACAGGACATTATGTGTGACAGTATGTGTGCGCATGCCACACTAGAGACAAAACAATCAATGCATTGGTGGCATAGTGGTTCACCTGTGAAGACCAAATTCAAGCGGATATTCATGTGCACTGTCTTCTGGGATCGACGTGGTGTCCTCTTGTGCGAATTTTTACTGGGAGGGAAGACCGTAAATGCTGATCGATATTACCAGATGTTGCATAAACTCAGGCGGGCAATCCAGAATAAGAGAAGTGGAATGTTGACAAGAAGCATTACGCTTGTGCATGACAATGCAAGATCCCAGACAGCCAATGCCACACAAAATGTGTTGAATATGTTTGGATGGGAAGCCTTCGAACATCCACCCTACAGTCCCGACCTCGCTACAAGTGACTCATCTCTTCCATCTCATGAAGCGTTTTCTGGCAGGAAAATGTTTTCACAGTGACACTGAGGTGCAGAACGAAGTGACTTCATGGCTGTGGACATTGGCGGCAGAATCCTATGACTTGGGCATATAATTAATGGTGCACTGTTACGATAAATGCCTCAACTATGTTGAAAAGTAGCCAGTGAGTCTATGTAATTATTCCAATATATATTTCACACTTAGTAATATTTTTGTTCTCTTTATTGGTCATCAGGATTTACTTTCTGGATGCACCTCATAAATTATAGCTATATCAAACAACGTAGTATTCAAGTATAAACTTGAAAGAAGCGTAGAGACAGTGAAGCGCAACTTAGCACAAAAGTGAATCGAGAAGATATTGACACACTGCTTCACTCACACTGTTTTTTCACAGGACATGTTTCAAGAGCTTTTGCTCTTATCATCAGCTGGTACTCGACTAGTGCAAATTGTAGAGGTTTCCTCTTTCTTCGTATCGTCGATAAATGGCATTACAAGTACATCATGCCATCTATCAACGATACGAAGAAAGAGGAAACCTCTACAATTTGCACTAATCGAGTACCAGCTGATGATAAGAGCAAAAGCTCTTGAAACATGTCCTGTGAAAAAACAGTGTGAGTGAAGCAGTGTGCCAATATCTTCTCAATTCACTTTTGTGCTAACGTAGTATTAACCTGACTGCTTGACAATATCATTTGTGACACGATTTCTGTAGTGAGGGTACACGAACAGAGTGCTACAGTAGGGCACGTTACTGTCATAAATGTACTACTTAACCTAAAACATACTGCACCATAACTGTTGGGTTTCCGGATGTAAATTTAATTACAGTACAGGAACAAAAGGAATAGTGCAGCACAAAACTTCTAACTTCAGTAGTTAATTACTGTAAATTCCAGCACTTCATTGTAGGTTGTTAGTACATATTTTGTGTGTATGACTGAACAGTGTAAATAGTGAGATAATTTTGAGTGAACTAAATTAGTTAATGGTGCAATACAACAGTTCTATTTCATGCAGGTAGTACGCTGCTTGCATTTTATAAACTATAATATTTGTTATTCAAATACATAGCTGTAGTTTAGAATTAATGTGAGTTGCATAACCTAAAACACTACAATGTTGTGTTCCTAGGTGTAAAAATGTAATTACAGTAAAGGAACAAAAGGAAATGTGCAGCGTAAAGCTTCTAAACTCAGCACTTAATGACTGTATATTGCAGCCTTTCAAGTGTTAGTTATCAGTGTACAGTAATACCCCACTTTTACGTCCCCACCGTTTAAAACATTTTTTTAAGGTCCCTTCAATCTTCCTATACTCACAATGTCTTAGAATCCCGGCATTTACATTTGTGAAATTTTAATTTCTCGCCGTTTACAATATATCCCATCCAGTTCTAACACAAAGCAATATGGCATTAGACCATACATACTGTCACCCGGGCGTTGGAACACCCTGTGGAAGCAGCTGAGAGCGGAAGACAGGGGAGGTCCGTGTTAGCCACGCCTCCCCCTCGTCCGTCTTATAGTGGTGACAGGGACGGCTGGGGAAAGAAACATGATTGTGCGGTCTGTTTCTCTTTCACCTGTGTTCTGGAAATTACGGGATCTTTCATCTACTGGAACCTTCCTTGGAAGCCAGAAGGCGGCGATATTCCTATAAAAAGGGGCTGCCGGAGCGAAGTGAAGTCAGTTAGTGAGTTAGTTAGTTTGTGAGGAGACAGTCGCAGTTCTTGGTGTAAGAGTTAGTCAGTGTTAGTGCTTGACGTGCTAGTGAAGTAGCGCCGTGCAACGGAAGAATTTGTGTAATTGTGTACGTGCATCGGAACGGTAACGGACGAACTGGTGAATCGTAATTGTGTGCATTACGTAATTTTGTGTAATTGGCAAGTATTTAACTGTAAGTCGGTGGAAATAAAGAACATTTTTGAGTGGTGAAATTGGACTTTTCATTTCACGAACCCACAAAGTCACAATACGATTGTTGGTCATGATCAAGTCATGTCATTCAAAGAACCTTAGTCTTTACCATCGGCCATAGTTACTAGATATGTGGGTGTGGTAATGCTGTAGAAGTCAACATTGCACTATCTTGTGTTACCAGTGGCAATATAATTCCAAGTTCTGTTCAATCACAATCACAGAAATGGAGAAGGAAAGGGAATGAATGAATGTGTAGTGTTTAACGCCCACTTTTACTACATACGGCATCGCAGGCGATGACACTGATGATACATGAGATGAAGATGGAGCACCGGTGGAATGAGATGGCGGGGGAAACCGGAGATCCCGGAGAAAACCTGCCCCAGCGCCGTGTTGTCCATCACAAATCTCACTTTGCGGTCGCCTGGGATCGAACTCGGGCCGCCTTGGTGAGAGCCAAGTGGTCTAACCACTGAGCCACGGCGCGGCCGAAGGAAAGGGAGAGGAAGTCTTTTTCCATTGAAGAAAATCTTAAAATTCTGGAAAAAACTGGCTCCTTTTGTGGAACACGTGTTGGACTAGCACGGGAGTTGAATATAAGTGTCTTGATGTTGAACATTAACAAACTTGAGGAAATAGTGAGAAGCTGGTTCGAAACGAGAGCAGTGAATATTCCAATCAGTGGAGTGCTGTTACGGGAAAAGGCACTTCATGTGGCAGGAATAAACAATTTTACTGCGCAAAATGGGTGGTTGTAGCACTTCAGGAAACGTTACAATGTAACATACAAAACTGTGTGTGGCACGTCTGTGACGATAGTATTGAGCAGTGGATCAACGGAAAGCTTCCAGAACTGTTAAGGAATTATGATCCTAAGGACGAATTCAACATAGATGAAACTGGGTTGATTTTTAAAGCTCTGCCCAACAAGACACTGGCGTTTAAAGGAGACAAATGTCATGGTGGTAAGCACAGCAAATTGAGGCTTACTGTTATGTTGGAAGCCAATGCAGATGGCTCTGAAAGGCTTCAACCATTTGTAATTGGTAAATCAAGAAAACCTCAATGTCCATTCCCTGCCCATGTCATATGCCAATAAGGAGTGGATGACCTTCCAATATATTCTGGAAGCAGCTTTCTGCACTTGATGCAACAATGGGTGCACAGAACCGGAAGATTATACTCTTTGACCGCTGTCCTGCTCATCCTGTTGACATGCATTTGAGAAATGTGCAGTTGGGAGTTCCTGCCAGCAAGATGCACCAGTAAACTGCAACCCCTAGATCTAGGAATTATTTATTCCTTCAAATCAATTTTGGATTACCTTAAGAAGAGTTAGGTGTTTGTTCTTGATCGAACTGCATAATAGTTAAATAAGTATGGTGATGCATATTCAACAGTTAAGTTTCCTATCATTATTACAAAAAATAAAACCTACTGGTTCTCCTACTGACAAAATGAAAAAATTTTAATGTGTGGTGTGTGTAACTATAATAAATCCATACCTTTCCATCAGAAGCAAAAAAATAAAACTGGCTACTTGTAAATGGTACCTATGTGCAATGTTACTATCTGAATAAACGGTGAAAGTGTTTTACAAAGTGCAATACATTTCAGTCAATACTTTTATAACCATTACATATTACAAAATTGTTGGGTTCTTGCCCATTTCCCCCAATTTACACTTTCCCCCATTTTACACCACTTTTCCTCTAGTCCCCTGAAAAGTGTTAAATATGAGTAATACTGAATGTAACTTTATAAACAGTGTAAATAGTGACAGATTATTTTGAGTGAATTGCATTAGTGAATGCTACAATACCAACAGTTCTGTTTCATGCAAGCAGTATGCTGCTTGTATTTTATAAACTATATTATTTGTAAATTAAATATGCAGCTTGTGTTGCATGCAAAACTGCAGACTGCATGAAAGTTGTTTTTCAGTGCTGATTTAAGGTTATGTATTTCACTTAGACTGCTGGTTTAGGGTTACGTATCTTTCATATTTCATTTGTCAGTATGTATTTCCTCAGCAAAAAATAGTGAAGTTATGTAAGGTGCTAAGCAAGATATTACTGCTGAGAAATTAAAAGTTTTCAGTAAAAGCAAAAGCAAATTCTACCCTACAGCTTCCGAATTCAGTAGCAAATTGCTCTGAATAGCAGAATTTGTTTGTCAACCATTCATTGTGTTTTGTGTAGGTATATGATGTAGTGTACAGTACGATAAACAGTGTAAAGAGCAATAATATTTATGAGTGAATTCCGCGCCAGCAGTTCTGTATCATGTATGTGGTATGCTGCTTGCAATCTTTTTTTGTCTTTGTAATTTAAATGTATAGCTGTAATTTATACATGCTGTTACATTATGCCATGCTTAACTGTAGACAAGAATGTTTAAGGTTATATAGTTATTTGCTAAGTGGTCACTATTTACTATCAAACTGTATTTAACTTTTGAGACATGTGCTTTTGTGTAGAATGCAATCTTTATGCACATAATAGTCTATTATACCTCATTTATATTTTACTCCATCAAGACCATATTTTGTGGATAAGAGTTGTTTATAAGCATTTCCCAATGTGTTGAGATTGAATAGTACTTTTCATGATATAGTGTGTAGCATGTGAATTTTACAATGGCTCCCAGATTAGAACAGAAATTGGGCATCAAATTATGTGGAAATCCCAGGAAAAATGAGACCCTCACAATCATTAAACAAGCATTTGGGAGACAGCATTACCCGTGCACATGTTTGAGTAGCATGCTTGGTTCAGGCTGGTCACAGAGCTACTTAAGATGATGCTCAGAATGGTTGGCCTGTCAGCAGCACATCGCCTGATACTGTTGCCAAACTAACACTTCGTTCATGACGGTTTGACATCAAACCACTGAAGACCTTCCCCATGAAGTGGAAATTGGTTATGGGACATGCCAACAAGTTTTATCTGATGAATTGGCCATGGATCGTGTTGCTGCAACACACTGAAGTTTGCCAGAGTTTTGACAGGCTGCATCTGATATCCCAACCTTTTGTTCAGGGCCATCACTGATGACGAGAATAGGATGATGCTTACGACCTTGAGACAAAATGATCCTCCCAATGGAAGACACCAAACTCATGAGGACCAAAAGAAGTGTGACAAGTGAAAGAGCAAAGTAAAGAGATGCTCCTCATCTTCTTTGATATCAAGGGTATGTGCATAAGAATTCGTCCCACCAAATCAAACAATGAATTTCATGTACTACTGTGACATTTTGCGATGGCTCCAGGAAAATGTGCAGAGACAATGACCTACACTTTGGCAACAAGGGAACTGGCTGTTGCATCATGATAAAACACCCCGTCACAATTCCTTGTTCTCCAGAACTTTTTGATGTAAAACATGTTGGTTCTGCCCACTCATTGTACTTGCCAGATTTACAATCGTACAACTTCTGCAAAATGAAAATCAAGTTGAAAGGATGTCAATTCAATACAATTAAACGGATTCAAGAAGAAACACTGTCTGGGCTAAACACCCTCAAAGAACATGATTTCCAGGATGCATTTGGAAAATGGCAGAATTGCTGTGACAGGCACATACACGTGGAAGGGAAATACTTTGAGTGAGAACAGTCAATCTCAAAGTAAGTTTTTTGACCAGACAACAGCACCAGTCCTGAAAATTTTGGATACCATCTCTTATTTCTATAAAAAGTTCCCATTAATCTCTACTTAGAACAAAGATAAAATGACCATAGTATACAATTACTAAATGTTTGTTCCAATCATTAAATGGTTTTTACTGACGAACATCATCTGCAACTACAAGAACATGAATTGCCACCACTACTATGGAATACTATTTCTGGATCCCTCTTTAAACGTCCTAGAACTCAGAAAATATTAGTCAATGTAAAATTCTTGAGGGTTAAAGTTTATTAATGCATTTACAATACCCTTCTGCTTTTTTCAAATTTTCCCCCACATTACATTTAAAATATTATGAGCACTTACCTGAACCATGATAACTGGAGGAGGGATGGTCCCACATGATGGGAAATAGAAATGAACTGTTTTGTCACTAGTTACTTTTTCTGTTAGACCTTGTGCAACCATTTTAGCCAATGTCTTTTCCTTACTTTGAGCTTGACGAGCCAACTTTGCTGATCCATGACCAAACCGAGCAATGTAGTTCTAGAAAAATACGAACAACAAACTTCAAAATGGAAGCAGCACTTTAACTTTGCTAGTTAATTATGTAAACTGAAAAATTACAATTAATGCATCTGAATGCACAATAGGTTTACCTTCATGTGAGCTATTTGATCCTGTTCCCAGTTGTACTGTTTCATTTGGTTCTCTAACAGTTCGAGTCGTGTTCGTACAAATGCTTCATAGTTACCCTGTAAATCAGATACAAATTTAACTGTTAGAAATTATGTAATTCATACTAATGTTCTCCAATACATAGAACACCCCTAAAAGATGCACCTTTAATTTAGAGGAAACTAGAGGGGAAGGCCACTTACTTGACAGCCTAAGTAATGCATGAATTGGTCGAACTATTTTAAAAACATGTTCCCCACTGCTACACCTTATATTCAGCATTATGGACACAAACGTGCCTCTAAGGCTTAACTCTTTCACCGATATGGACGTGTATAGACGTCCAATGCATACATGCATTTAATGCTCATTTAACGCCAATTATTTTAACCTTCCTATTTTACAATAAATTTAAATTAGTTCTATAAGGGATGTAAACGTACCCTTAAAGGTTTCTTTTTGAATTGTACACCTCCAAACCTGGATAAACACCCAAGGGTACATCTGCAGATTCACACCAAATAATATTGGTTTCCTTGCGAACTTCTTTTTCGCAACACACTAGATATTTTCGAAATGGTTGCGACTTTTTTTGGTTGTGGGTGGTATGCTTTTAGGAAAATGCTTTCTCTCAAGTATTAGGGTTGATGTTGTGGTGAATTTCTTACCCCCAGTATAAAGAGGCCTCTGAGTATTATAATACTCAATTAGGTTACCAGCTATTTATACGCGCAAGTACAGGAACTATTTTATACGCGCAAGTACAGGTAGGTGAATGTCTTGCATGAATTTACAGCTCTGAAAATTACTTAACAATTGTGCATGGTTACATCCAGTGGTATAAAAATACTTTTTTTATCATTTAACTGTTTTTCGTAAAGAGGGATAGCTAGTAATAGCTGATCCACATCACCCATATTTGACCTGCCACTTCCCCTAAACAATGGAGTAGCTAACATGCCATCTGTAGACCAGTACATGTCACTGCTACTATATCCTAAACATCATCTTCATAATCGCAAAACAAATATTCCAGATTTTCTACAGTAATGTCAGAAGCCTGTATAGATCATATGCAAGGTAATTTATTTGCTACATTATGCGGATAAGCCATGGTCAACATTGAAATTTAATTTAAAATGTGCCATTCATTTAACTCTTGATAGCTATAAGAAATCACTCTGAATACAGAGAGAGTAGAAATAACTAAAATACTGAGCGAAAACAGCTGCAAAAGGCTACCAGAAACCTTGGTTGAGAAACACTGTAATAACAGATGCTGACAGGGAGTTTTCTTTCCAGTGTAACGCAACATATACTCGTATGATTATCACTTGGTATAGCATAAATAAACTAAACTTGAATCGGAGAAGTCGCTTGCGTAGCTATACATACATTGGCTCGTATACACACACACACACACACAAAATAGGCGTGTTCGGCACAAGGAATGGCTTTCGCTACAGTGAAACAAAGAAGTGAAATTTGAACGATTTATTACCGTAGTCTCCACTTTTTTGTTACTGAAGATGTATACTGCCTTTAATGGGTTTTAAACCAGTTTTTGTTTCGTTTAAATAACTTAATAAATATGGAAGATATGGAATTGTATTTATGATGCATTTTTACAGCATTTAACAATTTAAATGTCTTGTTCTGCTTATTGGGTATCCGTTTCCGGCCCCTGAAGGGTTTAAATAGCCATCGGTGAAGCGGTTAATGTAAGGAATACGAGGTGTGATCAAAAAGTTTCTGAAATAAGCATTAAACATATCACAACACTTTGAATTATTTGCTGTGCACTGTCACCCTCAAAATAGTCTCCTTGGGAGTTGATATATTAGTTCCAGGGCTTTTGCCACCTTTGGAGGCACCTCTGGAAGTCCTTTTCTTTAAACCTGTTCAAAGCCTTAATTGATTCGCAATGGATAACATCAATGTCCTTAAAACAGTCCTCAGAGCTGTTTCCATTCTGGATCATACTCAAATCCATGTTTCATCACCAGCAACTGTGGGTCATTTTGAAGCTGTTCTTTGAGATTTGTGCAGACAATCAAATGGATCTCCTTTTTGGTCATTTGAAAGAAGGCAACAATTTTTCTCATTTTCAAATTATCTTTTAAAAAGCTTTGAACACTTCCAAAGGAGAGGCCTAATGGGTCAAAAATATTTTTTTTAAATGCCGCTATCAATTAGTACCATTTCCTTCATATGATTGATGTTTTTGTCAGTTTTTTTTTTCCGCAACAGGCCACCACAAGTAATCTGCATCTTTAATTAATGTCATGCTGCTTTAAATTTTGGAAACCATTAAAATGCTTGAGTTTTGCCCATTACTTCCTCCCCATAAGCTCATCTTAACACTGCATAGGTTTCTGTTGCAGTTTTACCAAATATGACATTTTCACTATACAGAAAAATCACAGCAGGTGCAAAACATGTGTTTACTTCAGAGCTTCTAACTCAGTACTGCAAAGTCACATGACTTTTCATTTTTATTTGGAAAGAATGCTGCATATACAGTCCGTTTAAGAACAGCTCAATGGCAACATTTAGCCATTGCAGTAACTTTTTGATCATAGCTAGTATAAGAAATGTGTATGACTTATTGATGTTGAAATCTGTACCATATCAAGATGTGATTTCACTCTTAACTGCTGATTTTATAAATATCTCCCATAAAAGTACTTAAAAGCAGAATAAAGTAACTGTTTTGTGCACTTAATGACCATGATATATTTATTATCTCAGTTGTTACCAATACAACAAAAATCCAAGTAAAGCAATATCTTGCAATTCCCTGCAATGATCCTCTTTTGTTTTCATATTGTGAACCCGTATTTTGTAGGCTGCAATTCTATTTCTGCATTAACTTACCCAAAACTGTATTTGTATTTATTTCTTTATAATATTTTACATTCTTATAATTTTCTTATACATTGCTTAAGCCAACATATATTTTAACTCCATGGTGATCTATGGATGTGGATTTTAACTTAAGAGTCTGTTAGTTTTTATTTATTTTTGAGCCCACTTTTTCCCTTGCCTTTCCAATAAATTCCCCCTAATAAATTTATATTCCCCTTACTCTTTAGTGTCATTTTTTATTTTTATAATTACTGTATTTTTATTTTATCTCTTTTTTAAAGGTATATGCTGCTCCCTTTATTTTATCTCTTTTTTAAAGGTATATGCTGCTCCCTCACAAACTTGTTTCTTAACATTCCTTACCTTCTCTCTCAGAGAAAGCTTTATCTTAGTTCATTCCCATTCTTTCTCCCCTTATTTTATACACACTCAATTTATTCCACGCTCACTCTTCTCTCCCTGGACTATTACATCCACATATTTCTCTCTAACCCAGTCTATTTTAATTTGGCTGTATAACAAATTGTCTTGTCTCTAAGACTTTGAAATATTTTTCTTGTTTGGAAGAGAAAATATTGTTAATGTGTTTTATGTCTGAAGTTCAAAATTATTTAAAGAATGTTCAAAGTATATTAAAGTTTAAGTTTAAAAAGTTAAAATATTAAAATAATACATCTTATTGGTTGCTGCGAATGACATGGTTATGATGAAAGACATGGTTACTATGGCAAAGGAAAAATCAATAATCTTGGTCAGAAATTAATGAGGGTCACTTCGCCACCTGATGGGTGTGAACATGACAACGTAGAGCACGTAGAGAGACCTGTAACGGATGACTCCACAGTTTTGCAGATGACCGAGTATAACTAGTGCAATAAGGAACCTTGTTATGATGAAAGACATGGTTACTATGGCAAAGGAAAAATCAATAATCTTGGTTACTCTAGGAAAAGAAACAGGATGCATTCTCAGGTATTTGTAAAACATATTCAGTAATTATTATATAGTCTTCTGTAAGCGATGCGAAAGAGATAAGATGTGTTTAATGTGTTAGTGAAGAAATAAGAAAAGTTTTATTTCAATTGTGATCATAATGTTATTGTTTTCAAATGCTAGGCTTTGGCAATGAAACCATTAGCTCTCTTGCTCTCCAATATTTCTGTGTAGTGGGTCCGGCAGGTAGGGCTTCACAGGTTAAAAGATGTTCTTCAGTCATTTCCTCTTCTTTGTTGCACAGAGGACAATTTGGACTTGTATAAATTCCTATTCTGTGTGTTTGGCCAAATAATCATGTTCTGTAAGTAATCTAAAATCTGCTACTGCAGCTTTACTTGGGATTTCTGGAATAATTTCTGGATTTTTAATTAAAATGTTCCATATTTTTATTTTTTGTTTTATTAGATATTGATTGATTTTGTTTGTTTTTATATTTGCTTTTGATTAATCCTTTTATGGATGTAAAGGGTGAGTTTTTACTTTTGTTCTGAATTAAATTTGCACCTTTTTTGGCAAGAAAATCAGCTGATTCATTTCCAGCAATTCCACAATGTGCAGGTATCCACTGTAATATAATTCTTTTCTGTAGTTTTTGAAGTTGTTGGATCATTTTGTGACATTCTCTAATTTGGATTGACCTCATTTTATATATATACTTATTGCACATAATGCTGCTTTAGCATCAGAAAGTATGACAGCATTTTTGAATTTATCTACTCTGTATAAAAGGTGTTGGAGTGAAATATGAATAACTGTTACTTCTGCATCAAAATTTGCTGTGTGGTATCCTGCTGGTTGATAGAATGAGAACAGTGCACACTTAATTCCTGCTCCTGAGTTGTTGTCCAAGTTAGATCCATCTGTGTAGATATTTAACCATTCTTCAGGTGGGTATCTATTGTTCAGTTTCTAATGCTAGTGCTTTTAGTACAGGTTTGGAAGTTTCAGATTTTGAAACTATTTGTTCTAAATCTAATTGAATATTAATTGGTTCAAAAGTTAGTGGGTTTTCTTTGATTAAAATGTTTTCTTTAGAATTAGGATGATTCAGATCTGTTTTTAATTCCATAACTTTGTGTAGGAAACTTGTTTGTGTTTTCATCTTGATTGGTTGTAGTAATCTTTTCTCCCATTTTGTTGTTTTTAACCGCAACATTTTTTCACGTTGTATTAGTGCCTGCTCCTCTTAAGTTAGGTGTATTGGATAGTTCCGAGTTAAGGCTTGCATTGCCGTGATTGAAGTTGATTTTGCTGCACCGGTTATTAGTCGCAGGGCCTGATTTTGGCATACTCCTAGGTGATTTATGTTAGAACTGTTTGCTGTAATTATTACCTCTGCATTAAAAAGAAGTATTGGCTTGATGAATGTTTTGTATGTGGTGTTGAGTGTCTCCCGATTACTGCCCCACTTGACTCCAGCTAATCTTTTCAAAATTGAAAATTTTTTTGTTGATTTGTTAACTACTGCTTCAATATGATGTCTCCAAGATAATTTTGAATCAAAAATTGTTCCTAAATATTTTGTTTCATATGTTTGTTTCAGGTTTGTTTTCTTGAACTGCAGATTTAGTTTAGGGATTTTCTTTTTTATGCCAAATATTTGGAATATTGTTTTGTCAATATTTATTTTCATTAAATTGTTGTCAGTCCACTTTTCCAATAGTATCAGAGCCTTTTCCATTGAAGTTTTGGATTTCTCTATTTGTGGGGAAGATGTCCACACGATCATGTCATCTGCAAAAAGTGATGTCATTATTTGTGTTTGATACAGCCGTGGGAAGATCATTGATGTAGATGTTGAACAAGGTTGTACTCAGTACTGCACCTTGTGGTAGGCCCATTTTTATTTGTCGGAATTTGGATGTACTGTCATTGTATTTTGTAGCACAGAAATGTTGAGAGAGAAACTGAGTGATCCAATTTAACACGTTATCTTGAATGCCTAGTTTTGAAAGTTTCTCAAGAAGTTTATGCCTCCATACTGAATCGTATGCTTTTTCAAAATCAATGAAAACTGACAGCGTATCTTGATTTTTGTTGAAAGATTCTTTGACATCTTGGGATAGTTGAATTGTATTTTCTTTAGTAGATAAGTGTTGTCTGAATCCTGTTTGAGCAGTTAATATGTTATTACTTTCTAAGAACCAATTTAGCCTTGCTGAAATTATACGTTCTGCTGTTTTTGCAATGACACTTGTTAAGGAAATTGGTCTGTAATTATTTATTTTGTCGGGTGCTTTGTCTTTTTTTAGAATAGGAATAATTATTGCTTTTTTCCACTCTGTAGTTACAGTAGAGGTCCATGATATATTAAATAATTTCAGTGGTACCTTTCTTCCCTTTGATCCTAGGTGTTTCAGAAATTCAGCATGTATTTTATCTGGTCCAGGAGACTTTCTATCTTTCAACTCATGGATGGCATGATTTAGCTCCCTTATAGTGAATTCTTTGCTGAATATATCGTTTGTTTGTTCTGGCACTTTTAAAATTTAAGATCTTTTTTAATATGTCTTTGTTTTCTTTTTGCTTCAGAGTAAAGTTTATGCTCAGAGCTGTAATACTTAATAAAGGTTTCAGAAATAGAGTAATTTGAAGTGTTTTCCCATTTAGTTCGAGTGGTTCTTTCCTTGTTTCTTTCTGACAGTTAATTTTACTTATATATCTGTATATTTTTTTTGCATCTTTTCTATAATCAGCATTTTGAATAAATTCACTGAAAGCTTTTTTTTTTTTTTTTTGGCAATATGAATTTCTTTTTTACATTTTCCTGCCTTTCTTCGCCATTCCTGTGTATCTGTTGGGTTATTGAACAATTCTGCTTTTTTGCTTGCTATGTCCCTTTCTTCTTTTAACTTTGATAGTTCTGTATTGCAAAAGGGTGTGTAATTTTTAGTTTTTCCTCTTGGGATCCATTTTTTTGCTGCTTCAAGAATTATATTTGTTATTTTATTGAGTTTATCTACAGATGCTTCATGTTGAGCAGAGTAAAGATTTTGTTCAGTTTCCTCAGTAAATTTTGTCCAATTTGCTTTTCTAAAATTCCATTGTGATCATAATGTTAAATGTAGCAAAAAAGAAATTAAAATAGCATAAATGAAGAATCAAATGAGTTATTATTTCAAAAATTCCTTCTCGAAAATCACTAATTCGAGACCATGACCTCGAGTTAAAAGTTTCATACTTCGACAGACTAGATGGGGCTAAAGCAATTTAAAAAGTTAAAGTGGAACATCATAATCCCTCTTCGGATGAAAATATATGTCCCACTCAGGGCACAGGCCTAAATAAACCTTAGGACTGAGGTGCTGCTCAACTTAATGTCCAGTCAACAGTGTGTTCACTGCAATAGAATGCAGATTATAGACAAAACTTGAAGCTGAGGTGTGCTTTATCTCAATTTCACATGTGGTCATGGCAATGTTTATGCTTAAAATTTACGGAGAAAGCTACATGCAGGGGGTTGCAGAAATATTTATCCACCGTAAGGAAATTGCACCTATGTTATATATATATATATATATATATATATATATATATATAATTATTTGGAAGTATGGAGTGACAGATGTTACTTGCGATTCCTTAAGTCCAGGAATACTCATATAACTTGCTTCGGAAAGTACATGAAATCAGTATACATATTCTTTAAGCATTATGTGATATAAGCACTAAATATTTGAGTGGATGGGACTGAAGCATGGGAGTGAATAAAAGAGTTCGTAATTACAACTGTTCATCCAGAAACATGAATGTTAACTCTACATCAGAACAACCCGCCCTGAAAAGAGACACCATCACATTAATGTACTTGCTGTATTTATTTCCTAATCTGCCCCATGCAAAGCAGATTCCCATCACAAAGTGTAGGGGCTTGATGGAGGGTGGGAAACTAGATTCAGACCAAAGCATGTTCTACAGGGAAATAATAGGTTTACCCTGTGCAACGTAAGTGAAATATATTTTATTAACAATGGTGTCAACTACCACCGTCACCGCCACCAATGTACTGAAATTTTGTCATGTAGTTATTACATATCAATAAATCTGCTAAAAAGGGGCTGTTGCTCTTAAGCACACTTGAAAACCTCAGTCTTGGCCATGATCTTATCAGTGAGCCACTTTTTACCCTAGTGCCACCCAGAACAAAAAAAAATACAGTAGAAGCCTGACATAACGTGGTTGATGGGAGACATCTTTTACCCCAATGTATAACTAGGGCTAGAAAGTTGAGGAAAAATCCTCTTTTTCCTTAGTGTCTGAAGATGAGGCCCAACAATGTTAATTATGGGTCACTATTGGCCAGCAAATGGAGGATTTTATTTGTCCTTTTGGCTTTTTTTAGCTATTTTTGTTTATTTAAAGGTAGTTTTTATAGCATTTTTGTTTCATTTAACATTTTTTCTTTCTTTCAATTCTAACTTCTTTTGACTACCTTTTTCCTGTTCAACAATCTAGCATAAATGTTAATTTCTTTTAACTAATACAAACTCCTAAGACTGCCTAAAACAGGTAACAGATGAGAGGATCCTTTCTATTGTTATTAGCATCAACAGCTAACCTAGTAACCCCTTTCTAAATATTTGGTTATTTTTCTCTAAGATTTTACTAACTTCAAGTGTGCATCAATGACATCCACTGTTGTGGAGTTAAGTTCAATGTTTTCACAATGTGCTGTCAGAAAAAAGAGAATCCTTTCCATCTAAGAATTTAGAGATGATACTGGAATGCAACTGAGGTAAGCTTTCTGAAGTTGTATTTCTGTAACCTGATGGTCGTTAAGCCAAGTACGATTTAATTATATACATTTCTACTTCTTTTCCCAGAATGTCTTGCTGGTTGCTGTATCAGAAGAATCATTTCTTACATGTAGTTTTTCTTGCTCTATGTGCTGCATATCACTTGAATGTTGTACTTTCCAACATTTTCATTAACCCTCCGTTGGGCGCGTCAACTTTCGTGACACCGTTAGTCGTGATGTATTTGCTGGATACATACGACGTTAATTGTGTTTTGGTATCGGTTTTCAATAGTTTAAAAATAAATGCACCTTATTCTGAATCGGAAGCGTTTCTCGGACAGTCATCATGAAAATATTGACACCAAGGTCATCTGTTGTCCAGAAGTTGTGAATATTTTGCTGTCCTCCGCGGAACACACCACTGACGTATAATAACGCAATAAAGGCTTTCATTTCCTTTATGTCTGTGTCTCTACAATCACTCTCACATTCATATTTCACTTTGAAATCATCTATGCATCTGTTGGTGTAGTGCACAATTATGCAGAATATCTCTGATGAAAAGTTTCCAGCAGTCAAATTCAGTATTTCATAGTTTTGGCATTCCCCACAACTCTAGGCAGTTTATTATTATTATTATTATTATTATTATTATTATTATTATTATTATTATTATTATTGTGACTTTGTGGATTCCTAGAATTAAAAGTCCAAGTTGCAGAAATTCAAAATGTCCATTATTTCCGTAGAAATACACTGTCCAGCAGCAGAATTACGTAACAAACAAATACAATCTTCCAAAGTCGTTGACCACAACGAAGAGCTTACTCAACTTCCACTGTTTACAACTCTTGTTACAATGCCTGTTTATGACTGTCTTTACAACTGTCCCTTGGCAAGTCGCAGCTTCCTTATATATACCACGACTCATATTACTAGACATTTCTTGAAAATTCTGTAACAAGAAATCAAATGCTCTGTAAGACAGTCAAGATGTCACTAGAATGTTCCATTTATCTCTATTTGTTTGGCATGCCTTTTATCTCTGCGCTATGTTTATCTGCTTAGACAAGCTGTTTATCTCCGCCCGGCACCATCCGTCCCTTATCGTTGTCGTGCCGCGCTTTCGTAAATAATGGGTTTGCGACATTATTAATTGGTAGTAGTACTAGTAGTAGTAGTAGTAGTAGTAGTAGTAGTAGTAGTAGTAGTAGTATTACTAAGATGATCATGATTATTATTACCATCATCAATATCTTCATTGCTATCATCTTGTGTCCTTTGTTCTCACCAAATTAGTAATTTTCAATAATTTTCTAGCCCTTCATTACTTTCCTCTTCATCAACATCATGATCTGTATCAGTATCCACAGATCCTGTTTCAGGTATGTCTTCATATTCAGACTCAGTTTCTACAAAATTAATCTCAATCGGTAGCGCATCATCTTCGAAAATAAGGCAATGTACTTCCTCCAAATCCTCAGGATTTTCCAAATCATACTTGACTCATTTTCAAACCTATGTACGATTCACAGTAATAAAGAAAGGCACTCTCATTTACCTTGCAACAACACAACCACTTACATCAGCATTCTCTAGCAATGATGTGGTTGGATCCGATAGAAGCGACAATCATTACGTGAGTTGGCGCGATGTATCTGACAGATACAACAGCACACACATGATGACGTTTGCCTCATTGGCAAACTTAGCATTAGGCAGAAATGGTTGAATCTTACAGGAAACAATAACAAAGGTATGATGAAAGATGTCCTGGCTCGACAAGCCCTTACCTATATTTATTGCCATAATAACGAAACAAACTTAGGCCATGTAACTCACAGATACACGCACGACTAACGAAGGGTTAAAGATGTAACTGAAAATTAATTTATTAATTAGTAAGTATCACTTCTTTATGTCCATTTTTTCAATCTTTAGGTCCTTTATGGGATATTTTAGGTCTTTTTAAAGGTCACTTTTAGACAATTTATAGGTCCTCAACTTCCTAGCCCTAGTTATAACCTTACCATGGTATATAGGGACAAAAGAGACTTACAAAAAAAAATCAACCCTGCACAGTTGGAGGGAAATATGCATGCAATAAATTACAGATAAATTACAGTACAGTATTAAACTCTTGTACATAGGGTAAATATATTACAGTACTTGGAGATGAATGCTGTTTGATTCATCTTGTCTCTCCATCCACCGAACCACATTGTTTAAGAGTTATCACTTCATTAACAATCAGAACATTTTCCATTGCTTCCACGTCATTTTCACCATCATCTTGTTCTTCATTGTCACTCTTGTGGGCAGCATTGATTATATCTTCATCAGATGTGTATTCTGAAATTGCCTCATGTTACCAATATCTACCCTGTCATTCAAATCGCCAGTCGTGATTTCACAATGCAGAACACTACTTGCAGACTGAATTTCATTGCTCGTGTAATCTGCAACTCACCAAATTTCACTGGTGACCGTTTGTTCCCGAGAACACTTTTTCCAGCAGTTCCAAATAGTATCCAGAGTAATGCTTCCCCATGCAAGTCCTACTGAAAAAGCAACTGACTTTAAATGGATGGATTTTAGAAAAATGTCATTTCCTTTCCACAGTTGACAACAGCACTGAGGATTTCACGTAGTAATGTACTTTAAACAACCTTATAATATTCTGGTCTAATGGCTGGAACAATGCCATAGTGTTTTTAGGTAAGAACATAAATCTAATGTTACCAACTTGTGATTATAGAACATCAGCAGATGGATACGCTGGACAATGGTCAACAATAAGGACAGCTCTAGCTTCAATTTTAAATAAGTTTGTTTCCTCACTGATGGCACAAATTTCTCATGGAACCAGTTTGTGAAAGTGTCATCCATGCATTTTTCATGTTTGTACAGGTGTAATGAATTCATGTTAACATTAAATTTAAAGGGAGTCAATTAATGACACTAAACAACACTTTTAAATTTTTCCGGAACATGTTTCAGAGACTTTGCCTCTATCCTCAACCAGCCATCGACTGAGGATAGAGGCAAAGTCTCTGAAACATGTTCCAGAAAAATTTAAAAGTAAGTATGAGATGCAAACGAAGATTTGCGAAACATGTCCTCAAAATAGGTACGAAAGTGAAGCAGATGTGTAAAAAATGCGACTCATCTAAAATTTAATAATTTTTCGCTTCACTGTGGTGTTCCAATACAGTTGAATCTCGATATATTAAAAGTGTTGTTTAGTGTCATTAATCGACTCCCTTTAAATTTAATTTATCATAACACTGTTTTCAACACTCCCAAGAAAGGAATTGTCATGTTAATATGTTAAAACATTAAGATAATTTTGAGTATCATAGTCCTTACACATTGGAATATGTTAAAACATTGAAATATGACTTTTCCCAATGCAGCAATCGATAAGAGCATAGTTTCACTGCAGTTGTACACTTGGTTATTTAAATTATTTTCAGTCAAATTATTTAATTCCTGAGGAAAACGTTTTGCAGATTCACTGTCTAAGAACCAAGCTTCTCCCTCAATTCTGGTTTGGCCTAGATTGTGACAAAATTTCCACAGCAAATTTCAGCAATAACATGCATTAAAATCACTGTCACACACACATCTTCATTATTTTATAGCTTGAGCTCTGATGACCAGTCATAATAATGGTACCCCTTCACTTTGTTTTATAAAAAATCACCTGTATAAACACTCGAGATCACTATCTTTATCCAATTTGTTTTTTTCTCCCCTTTGTAGTCTGATTGCACTTTTTACATGTTTATAAAGTTTATTTTCCTCCTTCATCCATCCCTTAATTGTTCCTTTAGGAACACCATACATACACAATAAATTTGCCTTTGTTTCTCCCCTTTTCACAGGATCGATAATTTTTAGTTTTTCTCCAAATGAATGCGCCTTCTGTTGATGCACGATTCCGACTGGAAGCATACTTCAGTTTTCCCAAATCTAAAAGTCTATATCACAGGTACAGGTTTTGAACCATTCTCCTTTACAAGCCACTCTATTCCCATGGTTTGGAGAATTCAAGACAAGGCAATTCCTTAAAGTTGAAGAGAATTTTGTAAGGAATGGAGCCTTAGAATTAATGTAAACAAAACCAAAATTATGGTATTTAAGAAAGGCAACAAGTTAAGAAAAGAGGAGAAATGGTACTGGCAAGGAAGCAGAAAGTATTACCAAATTATATTTTACAGTATTTTAACAGTTACCTTTAGCAATGAATTATAATGATAACCACAGTAAAATATCAGTTTTATATCTATCTACCCCAATGTTTCATTTGTATATTTGCACTATGTAGAATGGTAGGACAAATCGTTGACATGCTAGAGGAAAACCACTGAAACAGGTAAGAGGTGAGACAAACTTGGAAAAGGGTCAACGAGGTTTAAACAGAGAGGTAAATATTACAGTATGTGATATAATAAAAAGAAATCAAATGTGTATGACCAACAGTTTTCATGATCACCAAAATGTTATCTAACTGATAAAAACCGTGAATGGAAACTGGAACCAGATATACTTGTAATTACTGAACATGGTCTTAAGAATGATCAGATTTTGTAAATAATTGAGTATACATTAGCTTAATTTTCCTTGGAGAACCTCACATCAGTGCAGGCATAGTGATGAATATAAAACAGCACTTTTTACTGTGCAAGAGAACTAAGTCATCAAGAAAATGGTGCAGGTAGAGGCACACTAAAACCCTTACCTCTTAAGCATATTTTTCATTGTTTCATTAAATAAATGAGTCCTATTGAATGACTTGAGTCTTTTAATATGAAATAGCTTCAATTTTAACAATGCTATTATTTGTAATTTTCAAAGAAGGTCCTATTATTTTTATAGCACTTCCACATCTTGCTCTAATTTTCAGGTTTTAGTGAGGCATTTCACATGTGTGTTAATAAATCTAAAGCTTTGAGTTCAGTGTTAGACAAGAAACATTCTAGATCAGTTAAAAAAAAAAAAAAAAAAAAAAAAAAAAAAAAAAAAAAAAAACTACATCGGTGCCTGTTTAGAGCGATTGCCTCAAAAATTAATCAAAACTTAATGAGCTTCAGAAAACCTGTACCTTGGATACTCACTATTTAAAATTTGAGGATACACTCCTCACTCAATAACAGCTTATAAGAAATTAATTCTACTGACAATGATCTTTTTAAAGAATTTGAATGACTTGTTTACTGGAATTAATCTTTATTAGTACCTACTATTTGCAAAAATAATTTAACTGGTTATATTTAAAACAATATTACATACATAAACTGAGTATTAAACAAAAGATTAAAACCATTAATATACTTTCATTTCACAGAACTAGCTTTATTGTTTTAACTACAACATTAATACCTCACTGACATTTGGGTGCAAACATTTTTCTGTAGTTTGCAAAGGTTGCACTTGTCAAATTCCGAATTGCAAACTTAAAAGTCCCCATAGGCTCTCTGAAGATTTTTATCTTTTTCTTCATGAAAGCACCTTAAAAAGTGCAGATCTAATGAAATCTTGCCATAATAGTTATGCGTGGATTTTAATAAAGTTTCAATAATAGGTTTAAAAATAAGCAGCGATGCTCTTTTGCAGTATCTCCTAATATCCACAAATTATCTTGTTTTTATATGCAGGGAAACATGAATGCTAAAGCTAAGACCTTAGATTATTCCTCCGAACTGAAGCATAGTTCCTCTTTGTGAAGTAATGTGCAACAATTTTGAAGCAACACTCCACTTTATCTGGTCTGTTGAGTTCTTGAAGTTATCTGGTTCGTTCTGTGCTGTTCTGCTATTGGCTGCCTCCTTGGTAGAGGTGTGAAAGCTTTCTCTCAGGGTATGTGTAAATGCACACTTAATTTCCAAACTGAATTATTTCCATAATAATAATGAAGCTAAACCTTAGTTGCTGTACATTGGAGAGATATAATCGCCTCAGTCATGAGTAGAACAGCAAGTAAGGTGACTAAGTCAGGGGGTAAGTGATCTCAGTCACAAAGGCATACACAGCAAGTGATCAGACTATAAAGCAGAGGGGTAAGTGAGCTGGATCTGTAACATATGCTCTTAAGTTGGATTAAACCACACTCAACACTTCTCCTATCAACTTTCTTACAATATGTAGACCAATCATAAACATACAACTGTCCTACTTTGTTATTCAGTTGTACAAATTTTATACTTTCTCTTTTCCTAAAGGATTTCTAAATCCGAGTCAGCATATGCTTAACGTACCAGCCTTCCATGAACTATGGTTACAACTGAAAGGTTAATTACCTGTCTAAACCTGAAACTTGTTTAACAGCTTCATTTGTGGGCCATTAGCGAACTTTAAATTTACTTAGCTATACACTGATTTAGCAGAGTTATTTATGGCATTATTTATATATTTTACTATCATTTAATTTAATTATTTATTCCATCCTGTCAATAAATACAGCATCAGAACAAATAAATTAACACTGTGATTTTATAGCTTGTCACAAAAGTGATGCTTTTTACGTAAAAGCAAAAAGATTACCGTGTAATACTTGAGTCGTTTCTTGTCCAGATGGATTATGTTGGTACACACACCATTTAGAAAATCCTGAGAGTGTGAAATTATCACCAAAATTCTCTTGTACCTGAAGAAAGAAGACACAAAATTCAGAATGCTATAGCTTATAACACGCTTAAATTATGCAAAAGAATAAAACAGTATTGAACTGGTTACTAAAATTAGGCAAATGAGTCAACCTTGTATATACTTTTCTCCACAAGGTTGACTCATTTGCCTAATTTTAGTAACAATGGCACTCCACTTTCTGAAATACTTCTTTTTATTCTATAGAGTATTGAACTGGGTCACTTGTAAAAGCTCACGTTTTTAGTTCTTCCTCCAGCCATACACAAGCATCCAGATCGAGATGGTTTGTTGGTTCATCCAGAAGTAGTAGATGAGGTGTCACATATAGAGCCCTAGCAAGAGCAATACGCATCCGCCATCCTCCTACACAAGCATATTATGGACATTATATTCTTTGATGGAAGTATTGAAAACAGTGAAAACGAGTCGATTAATGACACTAAACAACATTTACTGGGAAATTTAAAAAGCAAGTGTTGTTTAGTTTCACTGACTCCCCTTTAAATGTAATATTATGGACATATTTAAATTACTCTGAACTTAATACTATATAAGCAAAATAAGTCCTTTATAAAGATTACATTGTTTTCTCATAATGAAACTTTTTATTCACAAGCTCCAAAAGATATACAATAGGAATTTATTGGTTTTGTACTGTTATAAATCTAATCTGCAGGACCATATACTTGATGTATATGTTGAATATTACCAATGCCATGCTATTTCACATTCTAACCAGTCTTGGTACACTATTTATGTCACAAATGTACAATAAAAATCCTGTTAAATTCATATAATTTTCTCTAGCCACTATTCCAGAAAGTACTCTCAAAAAGTTTTATTTTTCTATCTACTTCATGTTAATCAGGATAAACCTATGGCTGCATAACAATTAAAAACATGAAAATACAAACCAATAACAATTTTATCTTACAATAACCAATTTTGACATAAATTGCATGGTTTATCAATATTCACACTTTTCGTATAGTAAGATTGTCTCTTACATTTCTCCAGTTCCAAAAGTGCTCAATGAACCAAAATATCCCCTATAAAACCGTTGTAAGATTAATTAAAAATATTTTCACAACCAGTTACGACAAATATCTTATTTTCTCTGACAAACTTAATTGGATCTCTAAAATAAGCTAGATCTACCTAGAAAAGCATCTGTTGCAATGCATCTAACCACATTCCATGACGGTCTTGAGTGGACATTTGTTCAAGGTTGGATTAATGACTTCCCATAGTAATTTTTAAGTGGTAAAGATGATATAATGAACATTGAGACACACACAGATTTGAGATACACAAAGTACCTCAGTATCACACATGTTATGACTGAAGGAAGCTTAATCTGCAAAATGTGAGAGTGGCAAAGTAAAAATTGCAAAAGGGTCACTGAACAAATCTCGGTAATTCCAGCTTATTCTGCTGTTTTGTTTGTCTTTAGTGCAATACTCTTATCACAAATCACCTTTTGAAAGGTCTGCCAGTTTGTCCTGCATTTCCTTTTAATTTTTAATGTTTGACATAAGTAAAGATGTTTGTATATAATGCTTATGGCTGCTAAAATAATTCTGGTGTATACAGAAGTGCTGGTTACTATACATTCCCTGATAGACAAATAGATCAGTTATATTAAATGCAAAAGTTTTGTGACCAAAAACTGCAGAATCTGTAAAATGCACTTCAAATTAAGGTGATTTTAACATACTTTAGAAAGCTGAATAATGGATGAAAAATTCAGGAGCCATAGAATACGCAGTACATTCGAAGTTCTCTGGAGGGAGGAAGAAATTCTTTCTCCCAATAAAAGGAAGTATAACTCCCTTAAAGAAAGAACAATTGGGATTAATTGATAATTCAATAACACTACCCAAAATGAAATTTACCTCTGCAAAGATAATACTTGTTTTTAGTTTATTTTCACACAGATTCTGAAAACAATGCTTAAAATGGCAGATCACATCACAATTTTAAGATATTTTGGATATACATAATCGAAAACGAGTTTGGGTACCAGCCAGTAACATGCGTGTCATAAGTTGCCCATCCTTGTCCTACACAATTACTTATGCAGGTACTTGCAAAATGTAAAGATGAAAACATGCTGTACAGTGTTTAACGTCTGTACTTTAAAAGAACCTGAATTTCAACCAGAAAATTCTGAAAATGGAAAGACATTTTGTATAGAAGTAGACTGAATGATTTGGCATGTGACTTAAATTTGCCAAAAGAAGAATCTGAACTTCTAGGTTCCAGGCTGCAACAACGGAACTTCCTTGTACCGGATACAAAAAATTAGATAGTTAAAAAATAGAAATCGGAAATTTGGAAAATATTTTTCAATGGAAGAGAATATATGTTTCTGCATAGCCATCTGCAAGAAAAACAAAAATAAAAATATTCAATACAAATGTTAAGTCAGTGCTATTATATGCATGTGAAACATGGAGAGTAACTAACAGTATCTCAAACTCACTACAAACTCTTAATAGATGTTTGAGAAGAATATGCAACATTAAGTGGCCAAATATTATTACAAATGAAGAGCTATGGAAAATCACTAAACAATCTCCAGTTGAGAAGGAAATTGAAAGGAGGAAGTGGAACTGGATAGGACACAGCATCAGAAAAAAAGATGGGTCAATAGAGAAGGTAGTACTTGACTGGAATCCGCAAGGAGCACGAAAAATAGGTCGCCCAAGGATAACATGGAAAAGAACAGTTGTAGGAGAAGTGACAGAAAAAGGGAAAACTTGGGCAGAAGTCAAGGCCATTGCAAGGAGTAGAGATGAATGGAAACGTTTCATGGATGTCCTATGCCCCAAAAGGGAGAAGAGGAATTAAGTAAGTATAGCCATCAATGGTTTAATGAGTGAACTAGGAATTAAGTATAATTTGAATGACTGGCAACTGTTTATAGATTCATCAAAATTCAGCTTAAAGACTGTGTTACTTCTAATAGTAACAAACTTCCATCTATATCGAGATTTAACTGTATTGGGGTGTGTGTGTGTGTGTGTGTGTGTGTGTGTGTGTGTGTGTGTGTGTGTGTGTGTGTGTGTGTGTGTGTGTGTGTGTGTGTGTGTGTGTGTGTGTGTGTGTGTGTGTGTGTGTGTGTGTGTGTGTGTGTGTGTGTGTGTGTGTGTGTGTGTGTGTGTGTGTGTGTGTGTGTGTGTGTGTGTGTGTGTGTGTGTGTGTGTGTGTGTGTGTGTGTGTGTGTGTGTGTGTGTGTGTGTGTGTGTGTGTGTGTGTGTGTGTGTGTGTGTGTGTGTGTGTGTGTGTGTGTGTGTGTGTGTGTGTGTGTGTGTGTGTGTGTGTGTGTGTGTGTGTGTGTGTGTGTGTGTGTGTGTGTGTGTGTGTGTGTGTGTGTGTGTGTGTGTGTGTGTGTGTGTGTGTGTGTGTGTGTGTGTGTGTGTGTGTGTGTGTGTGTGTGTGTGTGTGTGTGTGTGTGTGTGTGTGTGTGTGTGTGTGTGTGTGTGTGTGTGTGTGTGTGTGTGTGTGTGTGTGTGTGTGTGTGTGTGTGTGTGTGTGTGTGTGTGTGTGTGTGTGTGTGTGTGTGTGTGTGTGTGTGTGTGTGTGTGTGTGTGTGTGTGTGTGTGTGTGTGTGTGTGTGTGTGTGTGTGTGTGTGTGTGTGTGTGTGTGTGTGTGTGTGTGTGTGTGTGTGTGTGTGTGTGTGTGTGTGTGTGTGTGTGTGTGTGTGTGTGTGTGTGTGTGTGTGTGTGTGTGTGTGTGTGTGTGTGTGTGTGTGTGTGTGTGTGTGTGTGTGTGTGTGTGTGTGTGTGTGTGTGTGTGTGTGTGTGTGTGTGTGTGTGTGTGTGTGTGTGTGTGTGTGTGTGTGTGTGTGTGTGTGTGTGTGTGTGTGTGTGTGTGTGTGTGTGTGTGTGTGTGTGTGTGTGTGTGTGTGTGTGTGTGTGTGTGTGTGTGTGTGTGTGTGTGTGTGTGTGTGTGTGTGTGTGTGTGTGTGTGTGTGTGTGTGTGTGTGTGTGTGTGTGTGTGTGTGTGTGTGTGTGTGTGTGTGTGTGTGTGTGTGTGTGTGTGTGTGTGTGTGTGTGTGTGTGTGTGTGTGTGTGTGTGTGTGTGTGTGTGTGTGTGTGTGTGTGTGTGTGTGTGTGTGTGTGTGTGTGTGTGTGTGTGTGTGTGTGTGTGTGTGTGTGTGTGTGTGTGTGTGTGTGTGTGTGTGTGTGTGTGTGTGTGTGTGTGTGTGTGTGTGTGTGTGTGTGTGTGTGTGTGTGTGTGTGTGTGTGTGTGTGTGTGTGTGTGTGTGTGTGTGTGTGTGTGTGTGTGTGTGTGTGTGTGTGTGTGTGTGTGTGTGTGTGTGTGTGTGTGTGTGTGTGTGTGTGTGTGTGTGTGTGTGTGTGTGTGTGTGTGTGTGTGTGTGTGTGTGTGTGTGTGTGTGTGTGTGTGTGTGTGTGTGTGTGTGTGTGTGTGTGTGTGTGTGTGTGTGTGTGTGTGTGTGTGTGTGTGTGTGTGTGTGTGTGTGTGTGTGTGTGTGTGTGTGTGTGTGTGTGTGTGTGTGTGTGTGTGTGTGTGTGTGTGTTTGTTTTTTATGCAAAGACATTGTTGTACAACAGTGGGGCAAGTGACAGGAATATATCCCAGGGGAGAGTAATGTAAAACAAACCCACTGGTTCAGCCTGATAAAATTTCCTTCCCTTACATATAAAACTGGGGCTGATGAGGAATTTTGTTAAGGCAATCAATAAGGGCGATAGTGGATTTGCATATTTGCAAGGCAAATTTTTGCAGTTAACTTATGCAAAATTGAAAGAAGGAATTTTTGTTGGACCTCAAATCTGAAAATTTGTGAAGACAAAATATTTGAAAAAGCGTTACAAATGGTGGAATTAGCAGCTTGCCAATTATTTACACGAGTTGTGCATAGTTTTCTTGGAAACACAAAGAAAAGACAAAAACTATAGAACTTTGGTCTGAAATTTGTTGAAATGCTAAAGTCATGAGCTGTAGAATGTCTTTGAAAATGCATTTTCCACATTCACATTTAGACTTTTCAGAAAATCTGGGTGATGTTAGTGATGAACAAGGGGAATCAGGGCATTTCCACCTTGGATTAACAGGTAACCAGGTCGTAATGAGCCAGTAATGATCAGGGATTATTCTTGGTTTCTTGTGAGGGAAAGCCTACAGGAGTAAAAGAGGCAATCACATGCTAAAAAGCACTTTTAAGCATATCGAGATTTAACTGTATTGGAACACCACAGTGAAGCACAAGAGCCGTAGATGCAAACGAAGATTTGCGAAACATGTCCTCAAAATAGGTACGAAAGTAAAGCAGATGTGTAAAAACTACGACTCATCTAAAATTTAATAATACTTTTAAGCAGTTACAGGTATGTCCCTTATATATCTAGTCCAAATATTATTGCTACACCACATATCATTATATCACAATAATATATGTAACATAACAACTTATCTGAAACCTGTAGGCAAGAACCTAAATGTCTTTAGATCTTTTTAACCTAATGTGATATGAAATTTCTGTGGAGATTTTCAAAATCACCACATCTTTATCCTTAAGAATTACCTACTTTTATTGCAGAGGTATGAAAAAAGTTTTCTTTTGTTGGGTAGTGTAATGATTCCAAACAAGAGACACTGCACTATTTCTGAAAGTTGAAGATTAAACACACAAATTTTTAAAGCTGCAATTGGAGACTATATGAACCAGTTCTAGTGACAAAGATGTCAACTAAAAAGGATTGTATTCCTGATTAAATCAAAGTAAAGTAGAAAAAGAGGTACAAAAACTACTAATTTGTCTCAGAACATTATTTTGTTTGTCAATATAAGTGCTAGGAGCAGTCTTTACTATTATAGCAGGATGTCTCAGAACATTATTTTGTTTGTCAATATAAGTGCTAGGAGCAGTCTTTACTATTATAGCAGGATTTGTTCACTGATAGCTTTTATTTGAAAATTTATTAAATTTTGAGCTATAAATTGAATTGTAATTCATTTTGGAAAATACCCCATCTTACATAGTTCAGTGTGTACCATTCCTGGGGTGTTTCAGTTAATGAAAATAAATTAACATGAGAGGAACCCTAAAGGTATCTTCCGGGCTCGAGCTCTGACGAACACGGATCATACCTCTTGAAGATGCCAAGCACAGTCCTTGGCAAAATGTCGGGATATTCCAATCCTACTGGATCACCATCTACAAACCTGGAAGATAACTTTACTGTTCATGATGCCAGCCAAGAAAGCTTCAGAAAAAAAAAAAAAAAAAAAAAAAAAAGGATAAGTGACGCACTATGTAAAACCAACTACAAATAGTTTTATCAATTTGGATGTCACTGTTACTGAATTTCTTCAAATACATGCAATTAAATTTAATTAATCTGAATCACAATTATATGGACTTGAAAAGAAATCTATTTCTTTCTATGTGGTTAAAATAAAAAAAAAGCTATGCAGATGCTATGGGCAATTTAAACTTGTTTAGGTGGAGATGGACAGAATGACTCCTCAGTTTTTATGCTAAGTGTGCAATTTAATTATGAAATTAGCAACAAACAAAGTAATAAATTTTGTAACTGTAAAAAGAAGAAATGTAGCAGGTGATATTAAAAGACCTACTTGTGAAAATATATCAGCTAGTATTAATAAGAATCTACCTATCAAATTGTTCAACAGACACACTGGCATTAGAAGTTTAAATTGAAAAGGTAATGTGAAATTTTCTTCATATGCTTAAGAATATGCTAAATGCTCAAAAAATTTAAACTTATTAGCTTGCTAAGCATTCCAATGATTGCCATGACCTATATATCATTATGAATATTAGATTTTTAAATGTGTATCAATCATTTTTGCCACAAAGGAAGTCTTGCAACTTTATCATAACAACCTTAAATAGTTCCAAAATGAAACAATTTCTCTTTGAATATATGTGGAAGTTCAATGATAGCAGCTGTTGTTCACAATTTCTGCAAAGGCAAGTCACAAGCGGTTCAGTAAATTCTTTTTAAATTCATTTGGAAATTGGGTTCATTAGAAAGTATGATACAAAAACATTTAAGTAAAGGCAAAATCTTACTAATAATGGTCAATGACATTTAACTTCTTTGCCATTACGAACAGAACATTCTGCCATAAGCATATATCCTTAACTTATTATGGATGGAATGGCTCCAAATACAGATCAGGGCTATGTTAATTTACAATCTAGTGTAATACCTGAAGCATGCTTTGAAGAAGTTTTACACATTAGCATAACATTTCATGTAATTTTATAACTTATGAACTTTTTTTTTTTTGCCTTTGCTGATTATATTGCAGTTTACTTATTCTAATATACTGCAAAACAAAATAAAGTTCAAGATGCATGCATTCCCTGAGATGTACCTTTGTTTTTAACCTTGTTTTGAAGTTATCAAAAAGAATTATTGAAAATAAAGTATGCACATGAATTTCTTTGTTATGTATTAGATTTCACACAACATGGAACTTTCGTGCTGTTCATCCCGGAATCACTTGAGTATCTATTCAGTGTTAAGATTACACAGATCATTCATATTGTTTTGACATATTTTTGTGTGATGAGGCATTCTTTATGATTCATGGAAGTTAATAAAAGAAGCTGTATCTCCATGAGTAAACAATGAATGATGCCACATCAGAAATATTCTGGTCATTACAATCTCACCAGCCCTAGAAGGGAAACGGATGTAAATAAGGGCAAACTGTGTATCAGCTGCACACTACAACAAAGTTCCATGGCAGATAACAGAAATTAACTTTCTCTGATATTATTTAAGAGTTCATTCTATTAAAAAGAACTGCTACAGTATTAAACTTAAGATCACACTGCACTTTAAGAAATATATATAATCAATAAAAACTTAATGAACAGAGATATGTCTATACAGCATTTATTATTAAAAGATGGATGATCTTGCATTTAGTGGAACTTGCTTGATTTCAAATTGTTTATGGCGTGGTTAAGTGTAATAATTATGAATAATCAAAATGTATAAGTGAAACATACCCAAAGTGAAAAATTTTGAAAATATTATTGCACTATTGTTTGAAACAGCAAATTTTGTGAGAAGGTAAGAGGAATATCCAATAAATCATTTCCTATGTTATTTGTTGTGTCCACATAAGTTTGGTAGGTAAAATCTTGCAGCTATTATTCCAAATTGTGTTGTCAAAGTAACAGTGTTAATGGGAAGAGGTTATGTTACTGTTCAGAAAAAAAGATTGCTAATGTGTATTTATGCCAAATAAATATATTTGTTAACAATGTGGTCGATTGCCAGGATCATATCAGTGCCACTGATATGGAGAAATGTTGTCCCACATAAGTTCTTTTTACATGTCAGTAAATGAACTAAGATGGGGCAGTCAGTCACATTTTAGCACAAAAACTGTCAATGTAGGCAAGAGCTGAACCCTCAACCTTGGGATCATTAAACCAGCACCTTATCAACTGAGACAACCACACTAATGCAGTTTTCCCAATCAGCTGGTTCAAGTTGCAAACACGCGTCTTCAGATAGTATGCTTTGCTGCCCAGGGTGTAATAATACAATTTGCAGACCAGTATTCTGCACATATTTTTTGTTTACATCAGTTTTCCTTCTAAGACCAGCAGAATTATAGACTACAGTTACAGAGAGTTACAAAGTACAGTCCCAGCAGAAGTGAAATATGTAATAAAGTTCTCTACATGCTAACCTCATTTAAATACCTAAGAAAACAAGAAAAAATCTCTGAGCAATATTAAATACAGCTGTAATCAATGCTTACCTTTAATAAGTTTATCCGTAATTTCCTTTCATGGAAGTGTTGAAAACAGTGTTCCAATAAATTAAATTTAAAGATGGGTCGATTAATGACACTAAACACTACTTAGTTTAGTTTAGTCAATCATACAATATACACAGCTGGTGTTATTGAAGACCACTTCAGAAGCAATTATAATGATAAATAATTACAATGATACAATTAGTGGTACTATACACATCAATATTAATAAATGGTAATTAATAATTATGATATAATAATAATAATAATAATAATAATAATAATAATAATAATAATAATAATAATAAATAATAATAATAATAATAATAATAATAATAATAATAATAATAATAATAATAATAATAATAATAATAATAATAATAATAATTTAAAATGATGCACACAAAACCAGGTGTAAGTTATACAGAACATATTATTAAATACAAATAACTTTTGTGCATCATTGTGACGTGGTCTGTGTAGGACAGGACCAATAATAATAATAATAATAATAATAATAATAATAATAATAATAATAATAATAATAATAATAATAATAACTAATAATAACCATAATAACAACCCACAGGGACATTCAGGCTATAAGCAAGAATCATATTTAGAAATATAAATAATACACCAATTAGTACAAAATTGAATCGAGAATATATTGACACATTGCTTCACTCACACTGTTTATTCACAGGACATGTTTCAAGAGCTCTTGCTCCTATCCTCAGCTGATACTCGACTAGTGCAAGTTGTAGTGGTTTCTTCTTTCTCCGTATTGTCAATAGATGGCGTGATGTACTTGTCAAAGATGTCCGGTGGTGGAGTTTCAAAATTCATGACTCTATGACGATTTTTGTTAATGAAGATTTTTTCCCATACGGAAAGGTCTATGGGGTGATTAACGTATTTTATTAGAGATGTTTCCAAATTGATGTCATGTCTAGTATTCAAAAAATGAAAAGCCATTGCTGATTTTTCTGTTTCACCATTTTTAATGTTTCTCATATGTTCTTTAGTTCTGATGTTAATATTTCTTTTTGTTTTTCCTATATAAATTTTAGGGCAAGTTTCACATTTGATCTCATAGATTCCTGGAAACAGATTTCTGGTGAAACAGAAAAATCAGCAGTGGCTTTTCATTTTTTGAATACTAGACATGACATCAATTTGGAAACATCTCTAATAAAATACGTTAATCACCCCATAGACCTTTCCGTATGGAAAAAAATCTTCATTAACAAAAATCGTCATAGAGTCATGAATTTTGAAACTCCACCACCGGACATCTTTGACAAGTACATCACGCCATCTATTGACAATACGGAGAAAGAAGAAACCACTACAACTTGCACTAGTCGAGTATCAGCTGAGGATAGGAGCAAGAGCTCTTGAAACATGTCCTGTGAATAAACAGTGTGAGTGAAGCAATGTGTCAATATATTCTCGATTCACTTTTGTACTAATTTGTGCTTCACTGTCCCTACGCTTCTTTCAAGTTTATACTTTGAATACACCAATACTTATCTAACATGTACATAGTGTCACCCGAACATCGGAATTCCCGATAGAACCAGCTGGCAGGTAGGGCCAGATGGGAAGCATTCAGGCCATGCCTACCCATTTATCTCATGTCACTGAGGGGATGGTTAGGAAATTGTCACCGGTCGCTGGCCGCCTCTTTCCCCTCCCCCTGACGTCTGGAACAGTCGGGATATTTCATCTAACCCGGAATCTTCTGGGTAGGTCAGTTGGTCTTATATAAGCGACGCGTTGGGCTGGGAGAGAGTTCAGTTCAGTTCTTGGCGAGCAGCCGTGAGGAACGCCGTGCTAGCGAACGGACTGGAAGACTGTACGTGTATCAGAGGAGTTGTACGTAATTGTGAGTGTGGAGTGGACCTGTGACAGACGAACTGGTGAATTGTAATTTTGTGCACTACGTAATTCTATGTAATCGGCAAGTGTTCCAACTGTAATTTGGTGGAAATAAAGAACATTTTGAGTTTGTGCAATTGGACTTTTAATTTCACGAACCCACAAAGTCACAATAATCTTATGTCTCAGAACATTCTTGGACACTCTAGTCCCCACACCCTAACTTGACCAGAAACATTACCTATTGTTTGACTTAGCCCAAGGCAGTGCGAGGCACCGTCCTTTCCAGACAGTGTTCTTCCTTAGAATTTGTGAACGTGATAACAAAAGGCTGCAGGATTTAGCCCGGGCCTTTGCAAACCTGAGCTGCCATAATTTATCTAACCATGAGAAAAGAGAAAGCAACTTTTATATTAGGTCCAAAACTGGAAAATTTGAACATTGATCGTAAGTGGGGATAGGTACCAGCCAATGGAAAATTAATATTAGTTCACATGACTTTTCAAACTCCAAAAAATACCTAGAGTGGGGGAAATCCAAAGTAATGGCTGAAAGTAAGTTTTTCTTGTAAGAACACTTCGGTCCTGTGATCTACATGAGACGGACGCGTATTTGGCATCATCTAACATGCCATGCACCACGACAAAGTACAGTACATAACAGTCGTTCCAGTGAGAACTAGTGCAAAGATTCAAATATAAGGAATGCGTTATATATATATGGTTCAGCTACGCTGCGCTATTGTTTCTATACATCACATCACAATACTGACCCGGGATACAGTGACAATGAACACAGCAACCACGCAGACTTCACGGTAGCGACCAAAGGATTCTAAGGACAACAATAAACTTTCATCCACAGAACTTGAGGTGTCTTCTTCATTCAACCCACAACAAGTCAGGGCGCACCCACTCTCTGAAGCTCAGATGAGAGTGCTCAAGCAAGTGCTACATCACCAGTCACCTCGAACCAGATCCAATCTCCCTATCCTTAATCTCCACATGCCACCAATCCTTAATTGTGAGGCGTTGAGCAAAAGGGAGAGCTCGCTACAGGTCGGACCGCCTCAATCGATAACAAAACAACCAGTTAACAAAGAAGGGAAGTACATAAGTAGGATAATTCTAACTTTATGGAAGTTATAACCATTTCAGAACAAAAATGACACTTTAAATGTGTAGCATAACTATATCTTCGTTAATGTGTTTAAGACTAATTAGTAATGTTTTTAAAAATTCCTGTGAAATGTAAAAGCAGTGTGTTAATAGATATTTCTTGAGTCCTTTCTTAAATCGTTTTATATCAGACAATCCATTTAGATCTGTTGGTAGTACATTAAAATATTTAGAACCTGCATTAATTATATTTTTATTACCAAAGGTACCCCTAAATGAACTCAGAAAAAAATCATTTTGTCTGCAAGTACAATAAGATTCCATTGTGTAAGGACTATGATACAATGAAGCACAAAATTAATATAATTTTGAGTCAAACTAATACTCAATGCTCCACTTATTGCTAGTATTTACCTAGAATGCGTTTCATTAGGATCTTCCTAACATCATCAGCTGTTGTAGACTAATGGATGTCGGTTCGGTGAACTCCTCAGGGGTAATAGGTGCTTCTCTGTCGGTATCTTGAGGAACTTGAAGTTTGGGTTTTCTTCAAAGGTAGTGTCGAAATTAAGCAATTTTCTTTCATGTTTCTTTATGAAGATTTTTTCCCACGTGGTTAATGCAGCTGGACCTTGGACACTTTTCAATAAGTGAATTTCTCGTTCTATATCATGATTCTCCTTCCAAAAATGGTACGCTACCGCCGATTTATCTATTTCTTTGTTCCTAATGTTCCTAAAATGCTCTTTAAGCCTAATGTTCAAGTGCCTTTTTATTTTTCCAATGTAAAAGTTGTCACAGCCCTTGCAATTTATCCAGTACACACCTGATTTTTTGTCTGTGGGTATCTCCTTTATATTATGTGATTTCAAAAGGTGTTGTACACTAAATTTGTTCTGTGGGGCCAAAGTAATATTGTGTTCTTTGAAGACTTTTTGGAAAAGGTGTGTAGCTCTGGGATGATATGTAATTTTTCTGTATGTAGTTTCATTGCTGATTGGGGAAAGAGTACATACTTGTTTGCATCTTTGTTGTCTTTTGAATTTATCAATTTTCTTGTTGACCAATTCAGCACTGTATCCATTCTATTCTGCAATGTGAATGATATTGTACTTAAATTAACTTTAAAGAGAGTCGATTAAGTTAAGTTAATTTATCATAACAACACTGTTTTCAACACTTTCAAGAAAGGAATTGATATTGTACTCTTTGATATATTCTATCTTCGAGATTTAACTGTATTGAACACCACAGTGAAGCGAAATAATTATTAATTTATAGATGAGTCGTATTTATTACACATCTGCTTCACTTACGTACCTATTTTGAGGACATGTTTTGCAAATCATCGTTTGCATCTTCGGCTCTTATGCGACTAAAGCATTTCTATTACCCACATCACTGGATCAAGCTTTAGTCGCATAAGAGCCGAAGATGCAAACGATGATTTGCGAAACATGTCCTCAAAATAGGTACGTAAGTGAAGCAGATGTGTAATAAATATGACTCATCTATAAATTAATAAATAAATATTCTATCTTGTTTAAAGGTACATTAACAAGCCTGTAAGTTAAACTGTTGATAACAGCATGCTTGTGTTGTCTTGGGTTATATCCATCTGATTTTATGAAATTTTCTGTGTGTTTCCTTTCTATGTATGCCAAATTCAAGTTTATTCTGTTTTCTGGTAAGTTCCAAATCTAAGAAAGGGATTTCATTGTTTGACTCTTTTCTATGAAAAATTTTATTGCAGAATTTTGTAAATTAAGTAGTTTTAATGCATCATCCACTTGTTTCTCATTTACTATTGCCCAAATGTCATCCACATATCTATACCAATGTTTGAAAATTAGTGGGAATGCCTTTGTGATATGTGTTTCCAAAAAGCTCATGAAGAGGTCTGCCAAAAATGGATACAATGGGTTGTCCATATAGTATGTACATCGTTGTTTAGTTGAGGGGATTCACTTGATGTTTTAACAAACAAAATAGTGAAGTATATATATATATATATATATATATATATATATATATATATACACACACACAAAATAATGGAAGTATTTTAAGTTGCTTAAAGTATGGCCTGCAAGACTCAAATTTATTAACTTTAGCCAAAGTTCTCACAGCTCTTTTTTGAAGCAAGAAGACCTGCATGAAGGAAGTTTTAGGAAAAGATCCCCCCTCATATCATCACTCTGTATTCTAAATTGAAAGGAAATACGTACAAACCATTTGAAATGGTAACATGTTGGTAAGCTGGTGCAGCAGGAATATAGTTTTGTTGAGTTTGGAGCACGTCATTAGGACATGATTCTGAAATGAAAGATTATCATCAATATGGATGCCTAGAAACTTTGTGTTTTGGACCCCTGATGTTACTTGATTGTTGTACATCAATTTTAACCCTTCGTTACTGTGACTGCTTGTTAAATGTAAAAAGTAAATAGTTCGTTTTATTGATATTTGGACAGAGATTGTGGACAGGAAAATAGTTTTCCAGGTTTAGCAATACCTCATTACACTTATTATTTAACTGCTGCATATTTTCGGCGGATATGAGAATTGTAGTGTCGTCAGCATAAATTATGACTTCAGTGCCCTTTATCTTATTATCATATAGGTTTTCAATATAATCAGATTTATCCATTATCACTATCTTGTTACCTTTGTCTGCCTTGGTGTATATTACGTTTTTCTGCTTCAAATTGAAAAAATGGAAGAAATGCTAACTGACAGTGATTATGAAGCCATTCGCAAAAATCCTCTAACAACTTGCATAGCAGCATTTGAAAAAACTATAGCAAATTCAAGCATAATACCAATCAAATATACAGTTAAACTGGATAACCCAACCTTACCTAGACTCCATGGCTTACCCAAAATACACAAACCATCCACAACGATGAGACCTATAGTTAGCAGTATAAATTCATCTACATACAAACTTGCAAAGTGGCTAATACATAAGTTCAACTCATTTCCTAAATTCGATAACCTAAGCATCAAAAACATCTACGAACTTATAGAACACATTAAGGATACTGAACTAAAAGATGAGGATGCTCTAGTTTAATTTGATGTTAGATCACCACTTCCCAGCATACCAGTAAAACAGCTCCCACGGTTGATAGAAAGATGGCTCAAATCACTTGGAATGTCATCACCTGAAGTTTCAGATTACATCAAACTAACCAAATTATGTATAGAACAAAATTTATTCCAGTTTCAAACAAAACATTTTCACCAAAGTTCAGGTTTAGCAATGAGCAACCCGCTATCACGCTTTTGGGACAATCCGTACATGAGTGCTTTAGAAATAAGGATCCCTAATGGTTTCCCTTGAATGTTTAAACTCTGGCAGCGATATGTAGATGACATCTTTGCAATAGTATCGAAAAACATATCAGTGATGCACTAAAACTTTTAAACATCCAAGAAAAAAGCATACAGTTCACTGTAGAAAAAGAAAAAGACAAGCATTTACCATTTTTTAATCTAAAAATAATCAGAAATAAAAACAGAATAAACTTTGGCATTTACAAACACAGAAAACTACATAAAAGTAATGGCTACAACCCAAGATCCCACAAACAGGCAATCTTCAATAGTTTAACACACAGACCGGTCAACATCCCTCTCACAGCAGAATACAAAACAGAATACAAAAAAATAATTGAAGTAGCACAAAAAATGACTTTCCCAAATCATTAGTGGACAAAAAAGTGAACTTAGCAAAAAAGAAGTTCTAAAGGAAACCACAACCCTCTCAGCAACAGAAACTAAAATGAGCTTAAAACGTCCTCAAAAACAAAACATTTAATTAGCACCAGTCAACCATTACTCCTTAAAAAACCTAATATGCTCAAACATCAAAGATGCCATTCCATCTAACAAAAAATCTGGTGTATACCAAATTGAATGCTGACTGTAGTCAAATTTATATTGGTAGAACCAAAATAAATTTAGAAATAAGAGTAAAGGAACACTTTGGGAACATAAAATACAAACAATTGGAAAAATCAGTAACTGCCACGCATTTTTGAGAAAAAAAAAACCACAAGCATAAATTCAGAACCAGAACTACTTAAACACACAACAGGAAAACAAGAACTATCCACATGGGAACAAATTTTCATTTAAAAAAAAATAGAAACAAAGTATTCAATTTCGACATTCTCCAAAAATATTTGTTCCGCAAGTTCCTCGAACTGCCACCAGAGGAGACCTCTGACAAAATATTCCAGCTACACCACTGAGAACCAGTCGATGTCCGGTTGACAATGGAGGAAAGTAGCCTCCGAAACATGTTCCGGAAAATTTAAGTGTTGTTTAGTGTCACTAATCGACTCATCTTTAAATTTAATTTACCTGTAATGTTTACAATTTCAACAAAAATTTGTTAGAGGCGATAGGGGCATCTCTGTTGGTATCCTGATGAACTTGAAGTTCAGGTTCCCTCATTGTATCACAGTACTTACAGGAACATTCAATAAATATGTTTGTTTTCTCCATATATCTTAATAAATAGCTGAATAATTTTATTTTAATCAACTTGTGTAGCATTAGTTACATCAACATTTGGGATTTAAACCAATATTGCTTGATACACAGTGGTCTGACATGCTTTATATGGCTGTTGAACAATTTAATGATAACAAATTTCTAAGTCTCTACGTAATACCAAATGTTACTCATCAAAATACAATGTGGGTTCCAAAGGATTATGAGATGTTACTTTATAGCAGATTGGATTAACTGTGAAAAAAGAGCGCAAGAGTAAAACTATATGTTGAGTTAGAGGAAATTTATAGTAGAAGAGGATACTAAATACCACAATGGATATTCAACTTATCCACATGTAGTGTTCCGAGTCCACCCTGATCTCAAGTTAAGAAATTTTAGTGGAACTTGAGTCATGTGAAGTAATGATTCTGGAGTTTGCACTGTTATAATATGCTTCAACTAGGAAATAATGTCTGATCAAGTTCTACATATTTAAAAAAATAAAAGTTTCACTTAGAAGGCTTAAAGTGTTTAAGTGAATAAGACAAGACTCGTTCATGTGCATTTACAGATAAAAGCCAAAGTCGCTCATTCGGAGAGCACAGGTGTGATGAGTTGGTCTACATGGCTCAGTTGGTTAGGCGCTAGCCTACTGATCCCAAGGGCACAAGTTCAAATCAGTCTACCTACAATACCAAAGTGTGTTTCAAAGCAAAGGGCTCATGTCAGTAGATTTTACTGAGATGTAAAAGAATTGCAGGAGGAAATTCTGGTACACCAGCAGTACTGATATGATCTTAGAATTCGCATGCATGCACATTTTAATTGGCATGGACAACCAGTTAATTTCAAATCTGCTCTCTAGCCCAAAAAATAATTTAGTTCTTCATTCTCCATAATTTCTCTACAGAAATACTGGTTTTGTATTTTGTGAATTTTTGACTCATTATCAAGTCTACATTTATTTAATTCTGCTATAGGTGAGTTAGAAACAGCAGAAGTTGTTTGTAAAGTTGAAGCTGTCAAAATGATCTCAGAAATCCTAATTATACATATTTCTGCCTTAATCTACACAATTCCTTAAAAAGTTCTGGAAAGGTGCTATGACACAATTTAAGTATAATTATCTAATAATGTATATAAATTAACCATACCTGAGAAGTCTTTGGTTTTCTTAGCTTGCATTTCCTTGGTAAAGCCTAAACCATGAAGAATCCAGGCTGCTCGTGCTTCTGCAGTATCTGCACTAATGTCATCTAATCTTTCATATACATCCATCAACTGCTCCTGAGATTCTGTAACAGCAAGTAAAAATAAATATATATATTGAAGTATCCACCAAATATTTTTACCAATTTTTGTTATAGTTTAGAAGTACAGTAAGACTTCATTGGAAATACACTACTGACAATGGTACACTAGGCTGCCCTCCTTCCCTCACTCTTGCTGTACCTGCGATGGGGCTTGCAACTCTTGTCAGAAAGGTTAGTTCAACACTTAAGCTAAATAAGTAGTCATTAAGCTAAAGAAACAAATTGAGTAAATATTAAAAGCAGAAGCATTATTAACAGTGAAGTATTCTTCATTTTTGAGTTTGATTTATGAGTCACTATGTTCACACTCAAACTTCCTTACCTGTTGTATAATTGAAATGTTTTCAAGATCATTCGATCTCATCCTCAGCTGTTTGGTGACTAAATGAACATTCCTCTTCTTCCACTAATACGGAGCTCCGATCACTCTGGCATCTGGTGTTAGGGGCACTAAGTTTTAATACTTCATTTAATGCCGGGATTTTAAAATTTATAACTATCACAGTTTTTGGTTATGAATATCTTTTCCCAAATATCCAATTCTATGGGTGTACTTAAATGACACAACAAGTAAGTGAAGTTTGAGTGTAAACATAGTGACTCATAAATCAAACTCAAAAACAAATTGAGTGCATAATGTTGTTTAGTAAACCTACAATATCATTGGGGAAACATAAGCATAAATCGCTTACAATACACGAGAAACTGAAAATTATCGAAGAACGCATTTCTGCGTTATGTGCTAATGCAGATGGAAGCCATATTTTATAGCCAGTTGTCTTAGTCTTAGTAAAAAAGACTATTAAGAATGTAATATCCACATTGCCTGTGCATTACCACAATTTAAAAAATTGCAAGGTTTACGACAGACATAATCTATGACTGGTTTCACAACCATACTGTACCTGAATAAAAAGGCACTAAGAAAATAAAAACGAAAATGATGTGAAAGACCTAATCCTATTAAATAATGCATCTGCGCATCCATATGCAAAGAAACTGTGCAGTGCCAATGGTAACATCAAATGTATGTTTGTGCAACCTAACACAACTTCCCTGATACAGCTGATGAACCAAGGCGTTATTTACACTGCAAAGCGGTTGCACAGAAAGAAATTCTGGTCTGAGGTTTTTGAAGTTGAGAAGCCTCTGGACAGTGAAGATAAACAGGCAGAAAAAACACTCCAGAGTATAAAATCATGATTTCAGATCCACGATTTTCAATTTTACAAGTGCAGTAAACAGCATTTCGAACTTTATATTGACTAATGTGTGGAAGAAACTTTTGTATGATGACAGTGTTGAATTAGATAACAATGCAATTGAATTGAATGACTTTCACCAAACATGGTTGCAGGTCGTGAGATAGCTGTCACAGTAGAAGAGATCGAAGACCAGCTTGACGCAGAAGATGATTCAAGCCACAGATTAATACCATATTCTCAACTTTGTGGGAATTGAAACTGCACAGGGCACTCTTCTGACCTTTTGGGTGTGACCTATTGGAACTAATGATTTTGTTGGTGAGGCAGTGAGCTTCTATTTCAACTGAGCTATAGTAGATCTGCCTCGCCCCACCCTTCTCTACCCATGTCTAGCGACTGATAGAATCCAACTTCTTTCAAAGCCTACTATCTGTTTCAAATGGGAAGAGTTCTGGCTTGTAGCGAATCATGCAATTATTACAATTCACAACATGGATATTCGTATATTACACACATGTTTTAAATGTATAGTTTAAAAATAATTATAGCTTATGAATTACCATTTTTCTAATCCAACGAAACTGTTTAATGACACATCCATATGGCTCTGAATGTCACTTATGTCAGGAGACATTTTATCATTGTCATTATCTTCCATCGTCTGATGTTGCAAATATATGATAAGCTCCAAAATCTCGTCACGTGTTATTTCTTTCCAAAAGTTGTATTCTTGTAGTTTATCTGCATGTCTCATATAGTTTTCCCAGTCTTGTGTAACCTTGTCAATTTCTTTGTGAATAAGTCGTCCAGCGTCAGTCTGTTCAAAAGTATTATTTCTATTTGCAACATCATCTGAGCCCACATTAACTAAACTGGATTGTTCTGGTAGTGGTAAGGGGGAAGGTGGATTATAATACCTCGTCTCATTTCAACTGCAAGCTGATCCAGCCGATAAAACTTCTCCCTGATTTTTAAACGGAAGAACTTAATAGTACTGCTTTGATTCTCTAGAGTAAATAGAGATTACGAACCATTCATAAACAAACGTATGTGACAAGTCACGTTCTGCTGATGTACCATTCTACAAGTTAGCAGGAAGTTTACTGTTTATTCTCACTCGAATTTAACAAACACCTTTGCTTATTCAAAGTAATTCTTTTATCACATCACATATACTGTTTGTTTCAATTCTCAGTAATTACAAATATACATACATGCATATATGCCAACCAATAATGCTCTTCATTACAGTGCTTACTCGCAATGCACTGTTATAATAGTACTTTATTTGTATTAGGAAAACTATATGAGCTAAAAATATGGGGGTTTTGCGGTTATGTTAGATAAATTACTCTCTACCTTCCTCATGGATAAGCTTTTGCAAAATCTGAATTCTTGTCTTAGCATGAATAGTATTTATTAGACATTGGTTAGGTTGGCGCTCGTCACACACCACTTAAGGGTAATGCAATATGACAACACTGCAGGACTCCGATTGGTTGCTCATCTAGCAGCACTCAAGCACAATCATCCCATTTGAAACACACAATTTTGTGCACTCATGAATAATTTGTGGCACAATTCACTTATTGCATATTAGCATAATACACATTAAATACACTGAGTAAATGTGCGGTGAACTATTCTTCAGTGTGCAAGATGTGACACTGAAAGAAGTTGACCAATTAATTTCAGAAAAAGCGTATCATGAAGCCACTTCCAACTTTACTTTTTTTCCTGTTTCCATTAAGCATTATAGCTTAGTTATTATTCAAGTTATAAATGAATAAGTTAAACATAATTCAAACATAAATTGCAACTTTAATAAACAATGACAGTGAGATCACTCAAGATGCTGTTGAGGTTATATAACACATCTGTATTCCCTTTCCCTGAAATTGGAATTTCAAAGCTTCTTACTATAATAATTACAAGAATGGTAACATGACACTGAATTAATGCATTCTGTAGGTACAAGAAAACAGGAAAGGATATCACAAGGTTATGTGTAATGCAATTTCTTTGTACAAAGAAAAATGATGAAAAATTCCCTGGAAGAAAAGCAAAAAAGCCACAAAAGAAGTGTATATATAAATTGTAAATGAAGATACCAACTATGTACAAAAAAATAGCACTATCTCCTCAAAAAGAGAACAAAGAAACTCTGTTAATGCTTATATTTAATAAGAATTTGAAAAGCGCTATGGTACATACATTATTTCAGCACAAGTTTACAAAAGAATATTCAGAGAAAAACATGAAATTTGTGATTGATTCATGACATTAATAATGTAGTAAAACCCTTACAAATTAGTACATGAGGCAATATCAGCTACGGAAGGCACAAATTTAATAAATGTTACTATTTTCTATACTTTTAATCACTATGATTGTACTATCATACACAAGTGCAGAATAAATTATGATTTGAATGAAACATACAGTTCAAAGACTAAGAAAAATATTAAGTACATAAAAACTATCATTCCTTTAAAATTGTCTTAAGCTTAACTTTGTCTTTGCAACTCAAGAAGATTACAGCCTTGAATTTGTAAATGCTTTAATTACATGTATAAGCACAGTAATGAATGCTGAAAAAAGACAATATGCAGTTTTAAAAATAACATTTAATGAAAATTTCAATTAGTTATGTGACTGTTAAGTATAATTTACTTCAGATTGATTGGTATCTCATGTTAAGCAGTTGGCAATGCCATTCGCTCTCTTGCACTCCAGTGTTTTGATGTTATATTGGTATGTTGACTAAAGGTTGGACAACAGAGTAGCTGGTTTCCATCCCTACCTTCTTTAAGTGCACAGAAAGCACACTATACCAATCCTGAATAAATGTTTATTAAGACAGTCATGGCCTGTTAGAAATGTTTTATTTAACTTTCTTTGTAACTTCAAAATTGGGCACCATATATGGCAGTTATACAGGGACAGTTTGGTTAAATGGCTTAACTTGGTAAGAGTTTATGAATGTACTTTGACTAAGATGGCAACAGTGTAAACCTATCAGGACATGACATACAACTGAATGTGTGTCCCATAAGTAACTACTCAATGAAAGGTTACACTCTGAACTATTACTGTCTTTGTGGTTTTAGTTATGCAGTGAAAGCAATGGAACTGTGTGAGTTAATAGAAAATGATTTAATAGTCAATTTAATTGCTCACAAATCTAAGCATTATTATTACTATTATTATTTTTTCGATACTTCATACTTTTCCTTATCTGTTCACTGTAATGAAACAAGAACTGCATTATATAACAAAATGATGTGAAGTTTTATCTACTTTTCAAAATGATGTGGCTTTGCATTACAGCATTTGTGTGGCTTTGCATTACTGCATTAAAAGGATGGCTCATATACTGGATTGAGCACTTTTTTCTATGACAAAGATAGAGGATTTCATACCCACTTAGAACAATGACAGAATGCTCAACATTATCAGTTTCATGTCAGTACATTGATATGTAAAATTCCAGTGGATCACACCAATGAAGGTATATCATCCTTAAAATTCTTAGTATTACAGAAATTTTATAATTACTGATAAGAGGTGGTAAGTACATGTTGAGAACAGATGGACCACAGAATACAGGAATACGGTGCAAATGTCACTAACATGTCATATAATTTTTCTAAACCCATTTGACCCAATTGTGTTGCGATATGAGGTGCTCACCACTATGTGGCTTTAATGTCAAGTATACTCCATGTCATGCTTAAAGCATGGTAACAATATATTGCAGAAAACCTAAGAGTTACGCCTTGACCTTGATATTTAAAAAACAAGGAAGATGATTACCTGTTTATTATGAAGCTTTACTAATTTGAGATCATGTCACACTCTGTCTTTAGGTTCTAGCTGCAGCTGACCTTGCACATGTTTTAAAAGTGGAATACTAGAAATGAAAGTAAAAATGGCATATAATGACATCTTAATAATTTTTTGCAATGCACAATTGCACTTAAAACTTGTTAAAGCTTTTACGAGATCAATTCTAATCCCACCAGATCTCTTCTAAGAGGGTTATTCAGGTACATCATTTGGTGTAGTACAATAATATTACATAGTGATTACTGCATTAAACAAGATAGAAAAAATTGAATATATGGAATCTCAGATCATATTTTTAATTGCTGTTAAAAGCTATAAAATTCTTTATCAATGATGTAGTTATACACTGATGAGCAAGGTTAAGGGAACCTAATTCTTCAAAATATAATTGCAATTAAAAGAAAAACTTTATAAAAGTTCATATTCAAGCATCTTGCACAAAGATTTTAATTTAAACCCCCCAGATTATATGTAAACAAAGAAATTCTACAGAAATCAAAGGGAACTGAAATCTGTACAAAACTACAGCCACAGTTTTGGTATCTCTGAAAGTTCACATACTTGGGGTAGATTGACAAAGTGCAATACACAAAGGCAAACACAGTATATGGTACTATAAAAAACAGATGCTGCCATGAAACATTGCAAATACATCCTTATAAACAATTCATATATTTTTATATTACTTAATCCAGGGAAGAGTACTATGGCTGAAATGCGCATTTGTATAAGTTTGTTGCACACATGTTAATATAAAAAGCATGAGTCAAACTTCTGTGACAATATGCAAAGAGATATGTCTATGAAGCTAATAAGCAATTTTAGTTAACTGATGGAAATTAATAATTTCTCCACACTAGCCATACATAGGCTAAGATTTTTGATGGATGGAGTCAACATGAAAAATTCAATGCCATGGCCGGGATCTGAACCACGGATCTCCTGGTTTCCGTCCAGTCGCTCTTAACCTTTGAGCTACCATGGCCAACATGCCGTCCTGACATTAAATTCTCCAGTTGACTCATATTTCCCACTAGGGAGAGGAAAAAAAAAAACTATCTCGGATGCGAGAGCCCCTAGTGGTCTACCGGGAAAATATATGAGTCAACTGGAGAATTTAATGTCAGGAGGGCACGTTGGCTATGGTAGCTCAAAGGTTAAGAGCAACTGGATGGAAACCAGGAGATCTGTGGTTCAAATCCCGGCCATGGTATTGAATTTTTCATGTTGACTCTATCCATCAAAAATAATAAGCAATTGTTTAAATATTTCTGTCTTTGATGACAGCTAATTATATGGACTAAATTAACCCCACCCCCAAAACAAAAAAAATTATGTCTAAATCCTGTTCAGGGGAGGATAACTATCATGTATGTACAAAGCTTAAATACTGAAGAAAATACAATGATATTCATCGTTTTTAATTATGGCTGAATGTTGTCTTATATGAACACCTGGAAATCAAATGACAAATACAAATGGCTGTAATTTAGGAAAGCTATTTTTGTAGTAATTTAAATTGGAAACTACTTACCTTACATGGACTGTTATATATGACTCAAATATTTTAAGTTTAAAACTACTAACACAAAACCAACTAATATATCCAATCAGCTGCCTAAAATAACTTCATTTTTCCATTTTCCCAAAAATTTAGACCATGTTGGTCACAATAGTCCTCAAAGTTTTTGTTAATTTTCCACTGATATTGAAATGAAACTCAAACTTTAAGAAATATTTGATATATCACAATAATAGGTAAGAAAGAAAGCTTTGTGCTACATTATTAATGTTCCTGGAGTTCACTGCACATCACCAAACAAGAAACATACACAATTTCCACTAATTCTGCACTTTCGATTTCTGCCATCATATTTCTGGCAGCTTGAGATGATGGCTGCTAAAAAAGGGGGGTGGCAGAGAAACCCTGTTATTGAAATAATAATTATGTAACAAGGCTAATGAAACTAATGCCTTTGCATGTAAAACATGCTTGATACATACATTATAGTGCTACATTAATCCACAGAATTTAAATATAAATGAATATGTATGAAGGTACAATTCAGGTTATGTTATAATATTAATTTTCAGTATTTAGCTAAATGCTAACATCTTACTTACCAATAGGTCTTTGTGAAAATCTATTCCCTTCCTTCTTGCTGCTCATAGGCCCTCGCAGGCCAAACCTTGCGAATTTTACAAATTGATGAGCATTTTATTCAGGCTTAATTTCGCTTCGATACCATTAAAACTTAAATTGTAATTTCTAGCTTTAAAATTTCATTCACATATTGCAGGTTAGCCAACAGTGTCTTATTCATATCATACATTGAATTCAAATGAGGTACAAAATAGGCCAATAACATTATGGAAATAACTTCATATGCAGTAAAATACTACATTAAATATTAAATTTTGAACTAAATAAAGGTTATATCAAAATTTTACTGTATTGGAACACCACAGTGAAGCAAAACAAATATTAATATATAGATAAGTCATATTTTTTTACACATCAGCTTCACTTAAGTAAAAAAAGACGACTGATCTATATTTTAATAAATAAAGTTTTTTTTTATATTATTAAGTATGCAACACAGTTACCAAAATAATTGTATTGGCGACATTGAATATTGTTCGCATCCAGTTGTCAGCATACATGCAGCGCTCAGAGGCTCTTTCGGGAACCTTGATGCAGCACCGGAAGTTCCTATTACACTCGGCAGCCCCTGATCCAGGCTTTCACATCATGACTGACAAAGAAATTATAGAAAGTGTAAAGCAATGCAAGGGACCTAGTAGCAAATCTGAGGAGGACGTGGATTTCGGAAAGTTGAAAGCGAAATTAAGTGTGGTTAAACAGCATCTAATTTGAGTAATAGACTTCGTTGAGAAAACTGACAAACAAATTTCTGCTTACTACTGTGATCTCATTGTGAAAAATGTGTGATACACCACAAAAGAGAATTGATAGTTTCTTCAAACCAAACAAAAAAGAATGTGCAATTAAAATTAGGTGGGCCTATTGTAACTTAATTATGTTACATTAATGTCATTCACAATTGTTCTCTGTGGTGCTTATTTCACTGAATCCGGACTTTTGACAATCCAGACAACATTAAGCCCTAGTTGGTCCAGATTAACATGGTTTTACTGCATATAAATTAAACATAATGTAAATTAAATTGTGAATATTTATGTAATTGAACCTGATTTATGCATATTATCAATGCGAAGGAAGATTACTTATAACTCAGAATTACTTACAAATGAGATTTGGTTGAGACATTTTTTTATAAAAAAAAAGGAGTACAGTGGGCCTACAAGTAAAAATTGTCCAAAAAACAATGGTAGGAATGAAGGAAAGTTATTTTGAACTTGGTTCTGCTATAAAAAGATCAGTTAATTTGACTGGTTTCACTTTTCTTGCATTAAGTGCATACACTTCATTTTGCAAACTTATTAGTGGACTCAGAGAGCCTTTTCACTACAATTTTTTGGACTGATGAAATGCCTATACACATTAATTGAACTTAACACTTCACTCTAGGTTTTTCAAGATTTTTATCATAATTTCTACTATTGTCAGTGTCACTTGAAGCTGGTCCGCTTTCTTCATGTTTCAAGTACAAATCAGCAATAATCTCCACATGCATGCATGCATGCTTTTCAAACCACATCCACCGAAGACTGTATAACAGGACTGATGCCCATTTTATTGAAAATCCAGGAGATCGTCCAGAAGTATAAACAAAATAGAACACAGATTGGGAACTACATACTGCATTACGCTACAAGAAATGCTCACATTCGGCAGATATTCCAGCAATAAAAGAAACAAACTTTTAACATTGAAGCTTACACAAACAGAAGCAAAACAGATCGAGGGGTAGGATCTGGAGTGGTAATCCACAAGAATAAAGAATTAACTCACCAATTACAGTGCAAACTTAACAAAAACTTATCAAACAACCTAGCAGAGCTTAAAGGCAATCTTAAAAGCAATCAAAGCAATAGATAATATGGGAATAGCACAAGCTGACTTGAAAACAGCAGCAATGTATACAGAGAGTAACATTATGCTTCAGTCATTACATAATACCAAAAGTCATAGCCAGCTGATAGTGGCTGTAAGACAATAGGATGGGTAAAAGCCCACATAGGAATAGAAGGAAACAAAATCACAGATAAACTTAGGAAACAAGCAACAACAAATGATAGCACAGAAAGCTACAACAGAATACCATAAAGTGCCTCAGGAAAACATTACAAGAAGAGACATTCAAAAATGGGAAATAGAACAGCAAAACATAACGAAAGGTCAAGAGACAAAACAATATTTACCCATCATAGCAAAACGACTAGAATGAAGAATTAACACAACAAACCTCACTATTATTTTAGCAGGACATGGAAGACAAAGCCTATTATCAGAGATTCCACATAATCGATGACATTACATGCACCTGCAACAGAGGAGACCAAATGGCAGATCATATCCTCTGACTACATCACATGGAAGGACCAAAGGGAAATACTAAAGATGCAAATAAGCAAGAAAGGAGAGAAGTGGCCAGTAGATAAACCAGCACTCGTGGGATAGTATATAAAAGACTTCAGCGACTATGTGAACACAATCAATCTAGAAAGAGCAGAATAACTAAAACAGAAGGGTAAATAAGTTAGTCAATTCTAAAAGGCTTCAGTGATCATGTGAACACATTCTGGAAGATACATAAAAATTCTAAGACTTCAGTTAATATGAACAATCAATCTGGAAATTGTACAAATGAACTATTAGATTTAGTAAATAATTCACATATCAAACAATTCAGAAAAACTTGGCAGCCAAGAAATACAAATGGTACAGAATGCAAACCAGAACATTTAATATGACTAATGCAATGGACCATGTGGATAAATATAGGATTTAAACTCATGCACGCACGTACGCACAAACACAGCTAAATTGTCATCAAAATCCCCAAAGGTATTGAAATTTGTACCTTTTGGTAGAGCTAGCTATTTTATAAGCACAACTCCATGTGGATATTATCACCATCATCAGAGACAACTTCTCCCTGTAAAATACCAGATTTAAAGAAACACTGTATAATTATGGATAACTGCTTCCTGGCAGCAGAAATAAATTCCATAGCTTATAGTAAGTTAAGGGAGAGATTTTCATTTCTTGCAACACTGTTAAATTAAATTTAAAGGGAGTCGATTAATGACACTAAACAACATTTTGAAATTTTACCGGAACATGTTTCAGAGAAATGTGTGTAGTGCTTAACGCCCGCTTTTACTACATACGGCACCGCAGGCAAATGACACTGATGATACATGAGCATGTTTCAGAGACTTTGTCTCCATCCTCAACCGGCCATCGACTGGTTCTCACTGGTGTAGTTGACGATATTGTCAAAGGTCTCCTCTGGTGGCGGTTCAAGGAACTTGCTGAACCAAACTTTCTGGGGGATGTTGAAATTGAATACTTTGTTCCTATTTTTTGAAATGAAGATTTCTTCCCATGTGGATAGTTCTTGTTTTCCTGATGTAGCAACCTTTGTTAAATGTTGAACCTACATTTTTCTATAATGAACTCTGAAATTTGCAATGATGCCCAAATCAAGTGGCTGTAGATGACTGTTACAGTAAGGAGAACAAAATTCCACTCAAACATTTTCCAAAATTATTATAGGTGGATGTGGTGCAAACAGATCCATTTTCTTCTGTTTCTTTTTCATTCTAATGTCCACTTTCTTTAACCATTGCTCCATTAAAATCATAGTTATCCAAGGCTATATTTAATTCATATTCCATAGGTTTTCTTTTTAAAACCTTTAAAACACTTCGGATTCTTGGATTTTCCTATCACCAGTGGGAGAAGTTTGTGTCATCTGTCTGCATCAGTGACAAGAACTGTTACGCAAATTGTAATTTCTTCCTCTCAGGGTATGGGCCATCCTTTTCAGCTAATGTCTTGCTGGGAAGGAGACTGCAGACTAGGCCAGTTTCATCACAGTTGTAGATATTGTCACCCGAACGTCAGAACTCCTGATAGAACCGGCCATAAGTAGGGCCAGACGGGAAGCATTCAGACCACGCCTACCCATTTGTCTCGTATCACTAACTGAAGGGATGATTAGGAGAGCGGCACGAGCCCTGTACCGTCTCTTTCCCCTCCCACCAGACGTCTGGAAACCTCGGGATAATTGTGCGCGCCGCGAACCTTCCAGAAACGGCGATCTTCCCTATATAAGGCCTGCAGTTGGCGAGTCAGCTCAGTTCTTGGCAAGCAGCTGTGAGGAGCGCCGAGTGAGGAATGGACCGGAAGACTGTGTACGTGCATCGGAGGAGTTGTGCGTAATTGCGAGTGCAGAGTGGACCTGTGACAGACGAACTGGTGGATTGTAATTGTGTGCGCTACGTAATTCTGTGTAATCGGCAAGTGTTTCAACTGTAATTCGGTGGAAATAAAGAACATTTTGAGTTTCTGCAATTGGACTTTTTTATTTCACGAACCCACAAAGTCACAATATGTTGAGGTTGATAATCACTTATGATTCCTGGTAAAACCTCTTCCTTCCAGTATTATACTGTAATAGGATGAGTTATCTGGATACGGGTTTTTCCGGGGTTTTCCCTTAACCTGTAAGACGAATGTCGGGTAACTCTAAGCTCCATGGACTCCGGACTCATTTGAACATCATTTCATCCATTCCATTCATTGTCCGATATGACTTAACGTTGGAGGACGTAAATTTAAAAAAAAAAAAAAAAAAAGCAGAATCTGACTTGCCGAAAATTATTTTCCTTGAGATTCCATGACAATCTTTAACTGCTAGCAACCATCCAGATGAAGTCTTGAAACAAACTACAATGTCCATAATTTTAGCAAAATCTATCACTTTTCCTTTCAGCATGTTGCCACTGATTGGTAAAGCTGCAGCCCATTTTCGCAGACACCATGTGAAAAGTGCCTTTTCCAAATCATCATATCTCATCCCTGTTGATGGCTGTGTATTGTTGATTTTGCACAGATTTTAAAAACTCATCCTAAACAGCATTTCTATTACTTATGACTGTACAGTGTGGTACAAGCCATTCCTAAGTCTGAAGAAATTTCAGTTTCGGCTTTGTGTGGATTAAGTTCCACCTCTTGTATGAATTTTACTTTCTGATCTAGTGGATAACATTTCCTTTTCCTGTTCTCCATGGCTGATTAAAAGCACCTGAGAACTAAAAGACAAACCCTGTTCAACAGCAAATAATAGATGCCAAAAATGTTTATCTTCACTTCTTGTTTGTTGTTACCACATTGTCACACTCAAAAGCTGCCCACTCATTTTTGGTCAAAAGCAATAAGGAAAATATGCCTAGAGTTTCTTTTAAGATGAATGCCATATGCAACTCATTTTTATTTCATCAAAATGTAACACATATAACTGAATTACATGTAAGTAATTACATGTAAAGAACGTTCTATTAACAGGTTTTTAAATTACATTTTTCCGGGACCTATAAAAATGTATACATAAACACAAATTAAGTATAAACCAGGTTCAACTGTATATGTAAATCTGACGTGTCCAACTGCTGTGTTTAAGGGATGAACAACAGAGTTGTGCAGTCATAAGGTCTATAAATGGAAAATAAGGGCACGTGATCTTTCCCATTGTACATATAATAATAATAATAATAATAATAATAATAATAATAATAATAATAATAATAATAATAATAATAATAATAATAATAATAATAATAATAATAAAACAAACAAAAAATCATGCACAGAACAGTGAACTGCAAGAAAACCAATATCTTAGATGAATGATAAACTCAAAGTTAGGTGTGGTAGTACTCGATACTGCCTGGTCAGAAAACAGCCTATAAACATACTGTGGTGCTATCTAGTACCAAATAGCACTGTTATTCAAGTTGCAGCATCATAAGTTGTCCATTGACATTTGCCACCACGTGATAACAAGCTATGAAGACAAGGAGAGGGGATAAACATGTCATTGACATGTCATTGCCATGTCATTTTACTCTGCAGGACATCAATTACAGAACATCCTCAAAATCATTTAACCTGTGAAGCCCTACCTGCCAGACCCACTACACAGAAATATTGGAGAGCAAGAGAGCTAATGGCTTCATTGCCAAAGCCTAGCATTTGAAAACAACATGTCATTGCCTGGCAACCAGCAATCCAGCAATCAAAAGCAAATGGTTGCCTAGCAACATGGCACGCTTAGCCTGCGTTGCGAGCTCTATCACATTACACCACGTGCTTTATGCATGATGCTCTCCTATGAGCATGTTGAGGTTTGCAGATGAGTTGTGTTTTTTTTACACATAAGCTTCACTTACCTATACTGAGGAACATATTTCGCAAACTATTGTTCACATCATCAGCTCTATTGCAACTAAAGCTTGATCCAGTGGTGTGGGTAGTTCTGGAGTTGCTGCTGCCATCTCTTGATTTTGTGATGAATTTAAATGTGGGGTTGTCTTCTGGCGGGATTTCGAAGTTCATTAGTTGGTTTTCATGTCTTTATGTATATTTTCTCCAAGATGACGAGCTCCCCATCTTTTTGTACGTATTTTAGTAGTTTGGTGCTATATTCAATCTCATGATTTTCGGACCAGAAATGAGCCACTATCGAGGACTTTTCGGTATTCTTGTATCTTAGGTGCCTGAAATGTTCTTTCTTCCTAGTGTCTATGTTTCTTTTTGTCCTCCCTATGTAAATTTTTTCACAGTCTTTACACAATATCCTGTAAATACCTGATTTTTCTTCTGGTTTTATTCTATCTGCATTGCTGCTGTTAAGTAGGTTTTTAATGTTATAATTGTTTTTTGGTGCCATTGTTATGTTATTGTCCTTTAATATTTTTTGGAACTGTTTGGTGGCCCAGGAGTGGTATGTAAATTTAGCAAATCTAATTTCTTGTTTCAGTGTTGACAGAGCTGTGATCTGTTTTAATCTTTTTTAAAGTTGGAATGATTTTATTTTTTGTCTACAAGGCTTTTTCCATATCCATTTTTAATTGCAGTTTTTAAGATTTGATGGTATTTTTTTGTGATATTCTTGCTGGCTGAGGGGTAGGTTAACTAATCTGTGTGTGAGACTGTTGATGGTAGTATGTTTGTGTGGTGCTGGGTTGAAATTCTTTGCTTTGATGTAATTATCTGTGTGTGTTGCTTTTCTGTGTATACCAAATTCCAGCTTTTCATTGATTTTTGAGATTTTAAGGTTCAAGAAATGTAGAGTATAGTTCTCTTCAGTTTATACTGTGAATTGTATGCTGGGTTCTTGAAGTTTGAGAAATTTCAAAGCGTCATCTATGGGTTTGTTGTGTACTATTGAAAATGTTGTCTACATATCTGTACCATTTTTAAAGATGTGATTTTAAAGAAATAGATATCCTAAACCAAGGTCTGAAAACGTGTATATCATACTCCAGCAACCCTGAAGAGTACATAGCGGAATTGAAATAGCAGTAGGTTTAGAGCCAATGGATAAAAACATAATCAGAAAAAAATCTACATACATATTAGAAAACTTAGCAAATAAAAAACCAGTTAAGCATACAAAGCAAATTAAGATAATTAAATCACTAAGAAATAAGGATGTAATCTTCTCAAGGGCTGATAAAGGGAACAAAATAGTCATTTTAGACACCGATACATAGAATGGAAAGATGTTATATGTACTACAACAAAAAGAATTCAAAGAAATCTATTAAAATCCACTTAACCAATGCATAAAAGTACACAAAACCATCAACAAAGGTAAAATTTTAATAACTGCTGAACAAAAATCTATCAAACCAGACGAACCTACCCTTGCAAGATTATATGGATTACCTAAAATACATAAACCCAACATACCCATGAGACCCATAGTTAATAATATAACACTCCTACTTACCTTCTGGCAAAATAGCTATCCAAAAATTTCAGTCCTTTCCACAATTCAATACTCTCAGCATAAAAACTCATTAGACCTGGTGAAAAAAATCCAAAATTTTCAACTAAAACCTCAAGACTTAGTATCCTTTGATGTCTGCTCCCTCTTCCCTAGCATCCCAATAGACAAACTCATGATTCAACTAAATAAATGGCTAACCTCTATAAACCTAAATACAAATAAAATAGAAGAATATTTGGCAATGACAAAAATATGAATCCATCAAAATTACTTTGCCTTCGGTGGAAAGTATTACATACAGATTTCAGGACTGGTTATGAGAAGCCCACTATCACCATTTTTAGCCAACTTATATGAGCTTTTTCGAAATACATATAACTAAAGCCTTTCCTCACATCTTTAAAACATGGTACAAATACGTAGACAACTTATTTGCAATAGTACACAACAAACATAGATGACATTTTGAAATTGCTCAACCTTCAAGAACCTCGTACAAAATTCACAGTAGAAACTGAAGAGAACTATGCTCTACCTTTCTTGAACCTTAAAATCTCAAAAATCAATGAAAAGCTGGAATTTGGTATACACAGAAAAGCAACACACACAGATAATTACATCAAAGCAAAGAATTTCAACCCAACACCACACAAACATACTACCATCAACAGTCTCACACACAGATTAGTTAACCTACCCCTCAGCCAGCAAGAATATCACAAAAAAATACCATCAAATCTTAAAAACTGCAATTAAAAATGGATATGGAAAAAGCCTTGTAGACAAAAAATAAAATCATTCCAACTTTAAAAAAGATTAAAACAGATCACAGCTCTGTCAACACTGAAACAAGAAATTAGATTTGCTAAATTTACATACCACTCCTGGGCCACCAAACAGTTCCAAAAAATATTAAAGGACAATAACATAACAATGGCACCAAAAAACAATTATAACATTAAAAACCTACTTAACAGCAGCAATGCAGATAGAATAAAACCAGAAGAAAAATCAGGTATTTACAGGATATTGTGTAAAGACTGTGAAAAAATTTACATAGGGAGGACAAAAAGAAACATAGACACTAGGAAGAAAGAACATTTCAGGCACCTAAGATACAAGAATACCGAAAAGTCCTCAATAGCAGCTCATTTCTGGTCCTAAAATCATGAGACTGAATATAGCACCAAACTACTAAAATATGTACAAAAACATAGGGAGCTTGTCACCTGGGAGAAAATATACATAGAAAAGCATAAAAAACAACTAATGAACTTAGAAATCCCACCAGAAGACAACCCCACATTTAAATTCATCACAAAATCAACAGATAGCTGCAACTTCAGAACTACCCACACCACTGGATCAAGCTTAAGTCGCAATAGAGCAGATGATGCGAACAATAGTTTGCGAAATATGTCTCCAATATAGGTAAGTAAGTGAAGCCTATGTGTAAAAATTATGACTCATCTATAATTTAATTATGTTTCACTTCACTGTGGTGTTCCAATAAAGTAAAATTTTGATAAACTACTATTATTGTTGCTTCACAATACTATTATTGTTACTATTATTGTTGTTTATTGTTGAATCAGCAGTATCAGTGTTAAATCTCCTGAAGGACACAAAGATCAACTCTACAGATGCTTTAGTTTCCTTTGACGTCATTTCTTTATATCCAAGTATACCTACCAATGAGCTTATTCCACTTCTCAAAAAATGGCTGGAATCAATACAAATAACATCTGAAGAAATAGAAGAACTTTCACAACTTACAGAAATTTGTATCAATCAAAATTTTTTCAGCTTTAATGGACAGATCTATAAACAAAAAACAGGCCTAGCTATGGGCAACCCATTGTCTCCCTTCTTGGCAGATTTATTTATGAGTGCTTTTGAAACACATATCACTAAAACTTTTCCAAATTATTTCAAAGTGTGGTATCGCTATGTTGACGACATTTTTGCAATAGTACCTAAAAAACTCATACAAGATGGTCTTAAACTTTTGAATATACAAAATCCAGCTATAAAATTTACATTGGAAACAGAAGAGGATGGTGTGCTCCCCTTTTTGGACATCAAGATCAAAAAAATGAACAACAAACTCACCTTTGGTATTTACAGGAAACCAACACAAACAGATAATTATATCAAGAACAACAGTTTCAACCCAAAACACCAACAACATGCCATTTTCAACAGTTTAATCTTTCGGATGATCAACTTTCCACTAAACAGAGAAGACTATCAAGAAGAATACCTACACATAAAAGAAGTAGCTATATCCAACGGTTTCAACCCAAATTTAGTAGACAAAACAGTTAACAGACTCAACAAAGCTAAGAAAATAAAAGAAACCACCACCCTAGAACCTACAGGAGAAAAAGAGAAAAAACTTTTTAAAAAATTCACCTTCCACCCATCAGCCTATAACAAATTCCAAAAAATCTTCTCAAAACACAACATAACTCTTGCACCTCAAAATAGGTTTAATATCAGAAATTTGTTAAAAGGCCCTCCCAAAAATTCCAATCACTACCAAAGAAAAACCAGGAATCTATGAGATCAAATGTGAAACTTGCCCTAAAATTTATATAGGAAAAACAAAAAGAAATATTAACATCAGAACTAAACAACATCTAAGAAACATTAAAAATGGTGAAACAGAAAAATCAGCAGTGGCTTTTCATTTTTTGAATACTAGACATGACATCAACTTGGAAACATCTCTAATAAAATATGTTAATCACCCCATAGACCTTTCATAGAGTCATGAATTTTGAAACTCCACCACCGGACATCTTTGACAAGTACATCACGCCATCTATTGACAAAACGGAGAAAGAGGAAACCACTACAACTTGCACTAGTCGAGTATCAGCTGATGATAAGAGCAAGAGCTCTTGAAACATGTCCTGTGAATAAACAGTGTGAGTGAAGCAATGTGTCAATATGTTCTCGATTCACTTTTGAACTATGAGTGTACTACTTCAAGTAGTGAATGTTCCGAATGTTCCACAAGGTGTAAACAGCTTTACATTATAGCAATATAATTTGTGTTTCAATGTAAGTTTAATATTTAGCTAATTATCATTACTCATGGCTGCCACAAACACTTGTGCTACAGAACCAGACAGAAAGAAACTATCTGTGAAGACCACAAAAAATGTTTTTGGGCATGGAATCCCAATTAAAGGACAAGCAAGGGAAACTATATGCTCTGTAAGATATTTTATTATAATTATATATAATATAAATAAATTCTAAATATATTACATTTTGAGGAAGAAAGATACAATAGGAGTCCAATAATTCCCGTTTCAAAAGTACTGGACAGAACTTCAGCTGCTGTTTGTGTAAGTAAGAATATCACAGTTAAGAGTAGGGAAAGAGAAATAAGCTATTGAAGAAAATCAGGCATGTACAACTCTCAGGCATGTATATCATGGGTACAAACTCCAGGGTAGAAGAGGAAGCAACATAACACAAGTCATTAAACTGGACCTATTTCAACAAGGACATTTGCCACCATATATATATGTGTATTATACCAGGAAGCAATATCCTACACTTTCTAAACTGCACTCACTTCTATAAATGGATGATTTTTTTACAGGTGGCAAAACCTCACTTCGAAAAATAATCATAACTTCAGGATATTGCTATAAAAAGCTGAATGGTCATAAGATCTTGCTGGAAAATGGACATATATGCCTGGCAATGTAGGTTTTTATGAGGAATTACTTCTTGTGATTTTGAGAATACTGTATGGACTGATGAGACCTGGCTGACTGCTAATCACTGCATAAACAAGGGCTGGACTAATGATACCCTGAGAGCAACAATGGGGGTACCATTAGGTGAAGGTGAAAGAATAGTCCTTCACACAGGAAATTCTTTTGGATTTATTCCAAACTGTTGCCTCCTCTTCAAATCTAAGAAAACAATAGACATGAAGAAAAAAAAAAACATTCCCTATTTCTTAAATGGTTCAAAGAGCAGTTATTGGTCAATTTGGAGAGGTGTTCTGTAACTGTCATGGATAATGCAAAATAACACTTATTTTAGACAAAGCTCCAACAATGGCATCCAGTAAGAGTTATTTTGGAATGGCTTGTTTGCAACAATGCGCGTGTTCAACACAATTTAAAGTATGAATTGCTTGAACTGGTAAAAGCAAACAAACTGCAGTTCCTAAAATATGTAATTGATGAAATTGCTGCAGAAAAAGGCCACAAAATTATCAGACTTCCTTCCTACCATTGCCAATTTAATGCAATAGTTGATTTGAGCCCAAATAAAGGAATATGTAGCAAGCAACAATAAAGATTTCTCTATAACATCTGTTATAAAATTAACAGAAGAAGCAATAGCAAAAATAAATGCTAAAAACTGGGAAGAATGCTGTTTGTCACACAATAGTTATAGTGGCAGCATGGGAAAATGAAGGCATTTTGGAAGAAAGAGTGGAAGAACTCAAATTTCCATGGGAGGTTGCAGCAGCTCTGACAACGATGAGAAAAGCAATAGTAATGCCAGCAGCAACTTTAAGATAAAGAGGCATATTCACGTTGGAATATAATGCACCATTCTGTGCAGGTATGGGGCTATTTTGTTCTTTTAAATCTGAACTGTAGCTAACCATTTATTTGTTGGTCATTCCGAGGATTTTGTATGCTGTAATTAGGTAACTGTACACTTAAAAGTGTAGACAGTCTTACGATTAATTCTGCAGCATGCAAGTTTCTAGGAATATGTGCATGTGCATTAATGCAACCAAACTTCCTCCTCCCCACTACCAGCCACCTTCTTTGTCTAGCAAGTGGAGAGGGGTGGTAAAGTGGCAATGCAGTTATCCTCTTTCCTGCAACTGTCAACTGACTTATAATGCAATCAAAGAATTAAGTGTGCAAAATTTATAAGCAAAATAATAATTCCACTGAAGTTAAGTCATACCAATAACGACTAGCATGAGATGGCTCAATTGTAATGCTGTGGGTCACATTTGGAGGGAACTAAGGATAAAATCATTATTACTATCAAAGTAACTTGGGTTTTTAGTTTGTTTTTTCAGTCATACAAGAAAATAATACTTGGTACATTATTTGCAAGGGGTCCAAGTCAAGTGATTGAAAAATGGCATTAAAAATATGGTGAATAGTATGTAGAAATCTCTAAGACCAGTATCTATCAACAAAAAAGAAAAAAATATTAGAAAAGGCAGTTTTCAGACTTATGTGTAGCATAAACCAATACTTCTCCCAAATACATCTAGGCACAATGCAACATGATCTTAGCAGAGAGAGAGATGGATGGATGGATTTCCAGCCAGTCTCCAAGTCAATGCTGCCAATGACCATGGAAATGATGGAAGTATCAGATACCCAAAACTAACATAGCCAGTATGTTCTGCTTTCCTCAAGGGGAATCAAAAATGGTACCAGGAATAGCATTTTGAAAACAGTTGTATTGAACTTCAAACTAGTACTGTTCATACCTTTTATTTTCTTTCTTTATGTGGTTCTATTGTTTCTAGTATATTGAGGACCAACTTTTGCATATTTACTTTCACACAACAGTTGAATAACACTATTAGTGCCTATACAACTGTAATTTTCAGCCCATCTAAGTTTTATGGTGCTTCATTTCAATTTGCCTCTACATATAGTCTACACAGCTTAAAATGCTATTTTCCATTCTCATCTGCAATAAAGAGTAATGATTCAGCAGCTGAACCACAACATTTTACAGAGACACTTGTGTCACAAAGTGTGATATGCTCAGATTGGACATCCAGAATCTTTTTTAGTTAATTGATGGAAATTAATCACTTCTCCACACTAGCCGTATATAGGCTAAGGTTTTTGATAGAGTCAACATGAAAAATTCAATGCCATGGCCGGGATATGAACCATGGATTTCTTGGTTTCCGTTTTGAATTAAGATTCACCCAGAATCTTAATTGAAAAATCTATTTGTAGTCGGTTTTCAACACTCCATCACTTACATTTCTTATAGTTGCTTGCTAGACACGAAGGGAGACGGATGCATAAGCACGCACACTCGCGACAGATGATTGACGCACAAATGTAAAGAATTAGGATCAGCGCTTTTAATGCATTTAAAACTAAGAGCCAGAAGAATGAGCAGGGATCTTCTGGAATATGTTTAATAAGTGTATGGTATATCCTAGTGATATGGGCTTTGTTAATCATTGGAGGAGTGGGACTAAAGCCTGGACCGACAATGGAGCAACTAGCAGCGATGCTAGAAAATATCACAAAAGAAATGAAAGAAGTGAAGGAGATCGAAAATAGAATTGACAAGAAGCTTGGTGAACAGTTTAATGGGATGATAACAGCATTAGAAAAAATTGAAGACAAAGTAAAGGAAGAAATAAAAGAATGGAAAGGCAGATTAACCCGATTGGAAAATTCAGAGGAAGGGAATCGGAAACAACCTGATAATATTTGGATTAGAAGAGAGTAGAGACCGATGAGTATGGCAGGATGTAGAAGATCTATTTCAACAAAACCTGGAACTAAATATGGCAGGATGGGAGATAGTTGATTGTTTTAGAATGAGAAGATTTGGACCAAAACCAACACCAATAATAGTCAAAACAGCATTAATGAGCTTTAAATGGGAAGTGCTGAGGAACAGTAAACAGTTTAAAGGCACTAAAATATTTATTGGGCAAGATTTGGGCAAGAAACAGCATGAATTGAAATCTTTAGCTTTATTGGAAATGAAGAAAGTAAGAGTGGGAGGAAAAAGAGTGTATTTAAAAGGTGTTGATTTGTGGATTGATGGTGTGAAGCAGGAACTACGTTAGCACTACATTGCATGGGAGGGCAATCATATTTTGAGGGCAAAAGACGACAAGTATGTCCAATTGGCACGTGGTCGAACTACGGAAACAAAGTATACATCACCTGCAAGGAAGCTGAAGTTGCCAGTGCTCACAAGGGAAAGAGAATCAGCTGATGGAGGAAGCTCACACCATGTCAAGTGTTTTGAGAACGGCAGAGGTTGAGCAGAATTTAGGCGACTTATAAGTGGTGTCAATGCCATCAGGAAGTACTCTAGAAGTAAAAGACAGTGTGTGCACCAGGAGTCAGATGAACTTAGAAATGTGGTAGTTCAAAAGGAAAGATGAAGTATAGGGATTCACATTATCCATTGGGAGTTGGAATGTGGAGGAGCTTTGTATAATGTGCTAAAAACTTGTGATGTTAATGGTTGTGGAAACCTGGGTAGAGAATAAAACTAGTGTAGTAATTCCAGTTGCCCGCCTCGGTAGCGTAGATGGTAGCATGTCTGCCTCACGTTCAAGAGGTCCCGAGTTCGAATCTCGGTCAGGGTGAATTACCTGGATAAGGTTTTTTCTCAGGTTTTCCCTTATCCTGAAAGACGAATGCCTGGTAATTCTGAGCTCCATTGAACCCGGACTCATTTGAGCATCATTTCACCCATTTCATTCAACATCCGATATGACTTAAAGTTGGAGGACATAAAATTAAAAAGATACATCAGGAGAACGAGTTATGTATAAAACTACCAGGCAACAAAGTAACTAAATCTATATCGAATAAGCCAGGAGTAAGGCAGGGATGTAAACATAGTCCAGTATTATTTAACCTTTATATTGATGGTATTTTAGAAGACATATCAAGTTGTAGGGTACATTCACCAGTTAATAATACAGAAATCCTGGGGCTACTGTTTGCAGACCTAGTAGTTGGGGCCATATCAAGTGGAGGGCTGAAAAGAGCAATCGAGGCAGCCAATTCTTATTACAATAAATGGGGTTTGTAAGTGAATGAAAATAAAACCAAGATTATGGTCTTCAAAAAAGGATACAGATTACATAAGGATGAGAAATAGAGGTGCTAAGGAGATTTGATTATTCGGGGACAAGGTTGTTCAGATGGTAGCTGGAAAGAACAAAAAAAGATGTCTGTGGCAAAAGGTAAAATGGGCATGAGGGTGATAAGATCATGCTACAATAAACTGCCAGATATAAATGTCAAATGGTTGGAGAGGATTTATAAGGCAGTAGCAGAAAATGGAATATTACATGGATTGAGGTATGGGGAGTAGATGAGGCTTGGAGAGAGACTGATAAAGTGCATAAATCCTTTTGTAAATATATATTGGGATTACCGATAACATCACCTAATGGGGCAGCACAATTGGAACTGAGCAGGCATTCTACTAAAATTAAAATCTTGTCAAGGGCAATGAAATATTTATACAGAACCGCTAACTTGGAAGATGACAATATTATTAAGGAGAGGCATCAGTGAAATTTCGTAAAAAAAAAAAAAAAAAAAAAAAAAAAACCAACAACAACATTTTCCGTTTTTTGCCTTAAAATTATGTTTAAACCATGTAGTTTCAGAATGTGCCGTCAGTTACACCCTAGCGCCATTTAAAGAGCTGCTATGTCATTATTTAAATGCCCATGCGCGGGTGTGCGTGGCCATTTATATTGCCTTTGCTAACGTGTCACAAAGAAATTGATGGAATTCTCACGTTTAAACTATGCAGTTTGATTCCATACACTGTGGTAATGTGCAGAGACATCTTCTGGATGTTTGTGAAAGCTACTGAACAGTTCTGCTCAGCTTCTGCCACAGATTAGCTTCTGCTTTCGGTTTCATATATTGGTTCCTACTTTTGAAAGTAAACAAACATTTCCACATGTAGTGTTTGTGAAATATGGTTTACATGCAAGTGAAAGGTGTGGACAGCAGCTTATATTAGATTACTATTGTTTAGAATAGGAATAAAGCCTGATTTAACATTATGTTGCTTTCTTGTTGCAACAGTAGGTATAGAATTCATACCAGGTTAGGTTAGCCGGATGGTGGCTACTTCAAAGCAAAATTAAGTGAAACTTTATGGTTTGCTAGTCATAATTGTAAGTAATGATACTAGAATGCTTTGCTTGAGGTAAATGTTAAGTGAAAACATATTATAGCCCAAGAGTTACCAGTAATTCTAGGAGGTCACCTTTTAATGTAAATAGAAGAATGGTTGATGTATTTCTGGGCATTGGTAAGGGTCATATTTCTATGCAGAAGTTTTGTATGACCATGGGTATGAATTGCATGAACTATTCTACTTACAATTTCCATCTCTTAGACAAAAATAAAGAGATTAGTTAGTACTATTCTATTGGAGAGTTGCATCAAAGGAGAAACACAGAATGCTAATGAAAGTTTGCATGGAGTAAATGTCAGAAAGAAGTTTTTGTTTCAAGAAAGAAATTGCAAATTGCAGTGACTGCAGCTGTGAATTTAATATGGGTTGTAAAGCTAGTCTAAATGTTAAGCTAAAAGTTGCAACAAGCAAAGTAAGTCCTGTTAGCAAGAAAATTAACAGTATTAGGAATAGGTGAAAGCTATAAAAAAAGTGCTCAAAGTTCATTGAGCAAATATAAATATTTGCCAGGAAGCAGTTAAAAATGAAAATTAAAAGAAGAGGATAATAAATTAAATTTCAAGGGAGTTGATTAATAACACTAAACAACACTTACTTTTAAATTCTTCCAGAACATGTTTCAGAGACTTTGCCTCCATCCTCAACCAGCCATTGACTGGTTCTCATTGGTGTAGTTGACGATATTTTGTCATAGGTCTCCTCTGGTGGTGGTTCGAGGAACTTGCTGAACAAATCTTTCTGGGGGATGTCGAAATTGAATACTTTGTTCCTATTTTTTGAAATGAAGATTTGTTCACATGTGGATAGTTCTTGTTTTCCTGATGTATGTTTTAGTAATTTTGGTTCTGCATTAATGTGGTTTTTTACCCAAAAATGTGTGGCAACTGCTGATTTTTCTAATTTTTTGTATTTTATGTTCCTAAAGTGTTCCTTTGCTCTTGTTTCTAAATTTCTTTTGGTTTTTCCAATATAAATTTGACTACAGTCACAGCATTCAATTTGATATATACCACATTTTTTGTTAGATGGAATGGCATCTTTGATGTTTGAACAAATTAGGATAATAAACTAGCTGAGTGGTCTTCATATAGTGCAGGAGGGTTTTGAAACATAGAAAAAAATGTTTATATTTAGAGCTTCTAACTAGATTTTTCTTTGTGTCCAATTTTTGGCATTTGTTTAATACTGCTAATACTCCAGACACTTAAGTTTTCCATGAATTTCTTTAAGTTTTACATATATGTATATTCCTAGATAAGTTCTCAATAAAAATTGGTATCATTATGGCTGTATATCAAAAAATAATAATTGGTATTGAAAACAGAAAATTGACAAAAATTCAAGAAAATTCTATCATATTCCTTAAATTTTCTCCTCCAGAACCATTAGACATGGGCAAATGAGTATATACAGTTTTGTAACTATTATCTAAAGGAACCAGAATCCAAAGTTTCAATATAACAAAAAGTTGTAGAGATTGTAACATGTTTCCTAATCTAAAGAAATTGCAGCAAAAAATTCAATTTTTTTTTCTTGTAAAAAGTATTGTAGATAGTAAAATTATATATATAAAAGAGCCAAAGGTAACCAAATTAAAGGGAAAGAAGGTCATAATATAGTTGTATGGCCTGCATGTGATGCAAGGGGATTTCAAAGTAAACAAAGTAGTGCAATTTCTATCTAAATCTTTAAATTAATTTTTCTCCGCTTTCAATTTTTCAACATTTTTGTATGTTCAAAATGCTCCAACTTCGGCAATTCTCAACAAATTTGTATGAAACTTTGCATAAATATTCCTAAATAAATGTTTAATAAAAGTTGGTATTTTTGTTGATGTAAATTAAATAGTTTATTTGTTATTGAATTTTAAATCTCAAAACTGCAAAAAATTTAAGGAAAATTTAATATATTCACACATAAAAATTTTCTTTCTCCAAAAATACTTGACACACACTTTAAAATTATAGCAACTTTTATAACTGATGTACATAGAAACCTGAATCTAAAATTTAAATTCTCTGAAAGAAAAACTGTAAGACTTGGGACTTTTTATATAACTTACAAAAATCACACTATAAAAAGCACTAAATATTTGTCTTTTTTTTTTTATTTTGGAAAAACTATTTAAGATAGAAAGATGAATTTTGAACGCTTAACTAGATTCCCTGTACCCCACCTACTGACAAAATTTCAAGCAGTTCTGATATGAACTTTGGATTTTAGCATTTTTCACAGATGCCTCCCCTTAAAGAATGTTAAATTTATTCATCCTTTTGATCATAGTACATGATATAGGACACGTCAAGTACTTATAACTAAAAATTATACAGTAAACATTTACACAACGCAAGTTTAGAAATGAAAATTCAGAAACTGTATGTAAAATATAACAATTTATCTGTAATAAAACTATAAATAGAAGTATTTATAAACAGTGGAGCTTCATCAATCAAAAACACTTTTTAACCAATTCTCGAACTGTAAAAACACTTAAGCTCCACTTACTTTTTAAATTAGGACATGTTTCAAGGACACCGCATCCCCATCCTCAGCTGAGGATGGGGACGCGGTGTCCTTGAAACATGTCCTAATTTAAAAAGTAAGTGGAGCTTAAGTGTTTTTACAGTTCGAGAATTGGTTAAAAAGTGTTTTTAATTTATCTGTAGTTGATATTCAAAAAAAAATTCACCTATACTATAAAAACAATGTTCTAACAGGAACTTTTTCACACAGTTAGGAAGTGCAGATATTTTCAACCTAGTATAATAAATTACACACCCAGAAGGGGTTCATGGAAAAGTATTTAAAAACCTCATCAACTGAGGAAAAACAATGTTGCAATAGCAGATGTTTCACCTTGTGCTTAAATGCAGCTTCTGAGGTGGTGAGTTCAATATTATCGGGTAGCTTGTTATATAAGGTAATTCCAGAGTGTCTTACGCTTTTGCTGAATAGTGATGTATTATGTGTAACCATGATCAGTTTATACCTATTTCTAGTGAGATAATCATGTCTTTCAGATTATTAAATTTTAGATGAGTCGCATTTTTTAACACATCTGCTTCACTTTCGTACCTATTTTGAGGACATGTTTCGCAAATCTTCGCTTGCATCTACGGCTCTTGTGCGACTGACGCTAGATCCAGCGGTGTGGGTAATTCTGGGGTTGTTGCTGCCATCTGTTGATTTAGTGATGAACTGAAAAGTGGGATTCTCTTCTAGCGGGATTTCAAAGTTCATTAGTTGGTTTTTATGTTTTTCTATGTATATCCTCTCCCATATGACGAGTTCAAAGACTGTGAAAAAATTTACATAGGAAGGACAAAAAGGAACATAGGCACTAGAAAGAAAGAACACTTCAGGCACTTAAGATACAAAAATATTGATAAGTCCGCAATAGCAGCTCATTTCTGGTCTGAAAATCATGAAATTGAAGATAGCACAGAATTACTAAAATACGTACAAAAACATAGTGAACTCGTCATATGGGAGAGGATATACATAGAAAAACATAAAAACCAACTAATGAACTTTGAAATCCCGCTAGAAGAGAATCCCACTTTTCAGTTCATCACTAAATCAACAGATGGCAGCAACAACCCCAGAATTACCCACACCGCTGGATCTAGCGTCAGTCGCACAAGAGCCGTAGATGCAAGCGAAGATTTGCGAAACATGTCCTCAAAATAGGTACGAAAGTGAAGCAGATGTGTTAAAAAATGCGACTCATCTAAAATTTAATAATTTTTCGCTTCACTGTGGTGTTCCAATACAGTTGAATCTCGATATGTCTTTCAGAGTTTGTATGAAAATAAACCAAGTATTTTCTACCAAACATCACAACTTCTAGTATATATAGACAAGGAAGTGGCAATATATGGAGTGATTTGAATAAATTGATACAAGAATCCCTTTGTTTCTTTCCCATTATTGTTCTGATTACTCGTTTTTTAATTTTAAAGATTATATTTTCTTTATCACAGTTACCCCAAAAAAATCACTCCAAATTTTAGTAAGCTATTGAAATGAGCAAAGTATAGATTCCTCAAAGTGTTCAAATTTGCAATATTTTTTATGGTTCTGAACATAAAACAAAGCTGGCTTAGCTTAGATACCAGTTTTTCAACATGTGTGTTCCATTTCAGGTACTCGTCAATCCATACACCCAAGTATTTAGTAGTGGGTTTATAGTGCACCAATTCATTATCTAATTTTATTTGCATCTTATATACATTAGTATTCTGAATATGGTTGAAGGAAATGGCTACAGATTTATTCTTATTTATTATTAACCTGTTTTGTATAAACCATTCCTGCATTCTTTGGTCTAAGCTCAGTATGTCAGACTTAACATCATTGTCATTTCCCATTACATCTATGGATGTGTCATCTGCAAACAGTACAACCTTATTTGGCTGTAGATGATTTGCTAAATCATTTATGTATAGCAAAAATAAGAAAGGTCCCAGGACTGAACCTTGGGGGACCCCACAAGTTACCTGTTTTTTTTCCCAATCTATGTACTTCGGATGTAAGATTATGGCGGTTTATTTGCACTATTTCAACTAGTTGTTCACGTTGATTTAGATATGAACTAAACCAACTATTTGCTACGCCTCTTATACCAAAGCATTATAGTTTTTCCAACATTACTTCGTGATTAACTAGATCAAACGCTTTAGTAAGGTCTAAAAATATTCCTATATTATGTTCTTTCTTATCTAACGAACTATACACACTCTCTAAAAAATTAAATATAGCTGTTTCAGTAGATCTGCCCTTTATAAAGCCATTTTGCACTTAAGATAGCATGTTATGTTTTTGAACAAATTTTAGACATCTATTGTACACGGCCTTTTCTAATATTTTTGAGATGGAAGATAAGACTGCTGCTATTGGCCTAAAGTTCTCAGTTCTACTCTTGTCACCTGTTTTAAAAAGAGGTATTATTTTTGCTGTTTTCATGCAGTCTGGAAACACGCCTGTTGAAAAAGAAGTATTAGTCAAGCACACTGGTGTAACAAAATACTGATAACACCACTGGATCAAGCTTTAGTCGCATAAGAGCCGAAGATGCAAACGATGATTTGCGAAACATGTCCTCAAAATAGGTACGAAAGTGAAGCAGATGTGTAATAAATACGACTCATCTAAAAATTAATACTGATAACAGTGTTTGAAAATAGTCAGCAATCTCATCCACTCCATGAGAAGTTTTTTTTTTCATTTTTTTCAGTATTATACTAACTTCATTAGGTGCAACCGGATAGAGATACATTGTATGTGTATTCCTAGGGACATGGTTGCTCACCCAGGGTGTTTTTTGTTTATCTGAAAGCTTGTTAATTATATTTATAAAGTAATCATTAAACGACTTTGCTACTTCTTTTGGATCTGAAATGAGCACACCTTCCTCATTTCTAATGCTAGGGTTTTGCCTTTTTGAGCTATGTTTTCATATTCAAAGGAGAAGTAACTGGGGTGGGTCTTGGGCACATAAAAGGAATGGCGTGTTGAAGCAGATAGGTAAATGTAGAGTATAGGTATAGAGGCTTCTGGAAAGAAGTTAAGATTAGAAGATATTGACAGACAATACATTTTTGCCAGTACAAGTGACAAAAGCTCACTGAGGTTATATAGAGAAATAGAAACAACCTGGGGGAGGGAAGCATATATAGACCAACGTAATAAGTTAGGGCGAGAAGGTTTTGCTTGGGCAAGAACAGGAGTGAGAAACTTGAAAGGTCAAGAGAGGGAGCTAGATAAATGTCTATTGTGGGGAGAACAGAATGTAGATTTCCATTGTGTATTATATTGTAGTCAAACAGATATATTGTATTATTAATTTTTAGATGAGCCAAAGATGCAAACGATGATTTGTGAAACATGTCCTCAAAATAGGTACGAAAGTGAAGCAGATGTGTAATAAATATGACTCATCTAACAATTACTAATTATTTCGCTTCACTGTGGTGTTCCAATACAGTTAAATCTCGAGATATATTGTAGTCAAACAGATATGGAGAGAGCAGGCCTGGCTACGTAAATGGGATAATTTGGGGGGGTGAAATAGCAATTAGAAGAATTTTGTCAGTGAAAGGGAAAGAACAGGAGAAAGAGGGAATTATTTAGAGAAAATTAAAGAGAGATGGCTAAGAACAATTAAGAGAGAAATGTAGAGTAGGATAGGTAAAATAGCAAAATGTGTAAAAAGAAGTAGAGGGCCTCCAATACACAAAAATCTAGGGTTAGGTGTATGGGGACCAAATTATTATTCAATGGCAAGCAACATGGTAGGATTTTCAGGATTTAGGAATATATAGTGTTTTCCAGGATGAATTTTATAATTGTAAACTTGACTTTGCATTTCCATTTGATGATGTAAAAGCAAAGATGAGAAATAAATTACAAAAATTACATTTCTTATACTTCACATACGAGAAGAAAATGGATAGATACAACAAAATTAAGGTATTTAAGAAAATTAAAAGCTAATCTAAAGAAATCCATTAAACAACCACATTCAATAAAGAAAAGAAAGCAACAGTATATTTAGTGGATACACGTACCACCCAAAAAGATTTAATAAATTCAAAAAAATTGTTAAAGAACAAAATATCATCTTGGACCTACAAATAAATAGTATGAAAATTGTTAAAAGATGAAATCCCATCAATCAATAGATCTGGTATATAAAATGTGCTACATAAATAAACTAAAAAACTAAAAACCAGACTCAGAGATTTTGGAAACCTCAAATTGAAATAGGAAGATAAGTCAGCACTAGCATTTCACTTCTGGAACAAAAACCATAACATTGACTAAAATCCAAAATTATTAAAAGGGTTGTTAAACTAAAACTGACAATGCAGGAGAACATCTTAATATGGAAAAATAAGGACTGAGTAATGAACTTTGAAATCCCACCAGTCGATAATTTGATGAAGTTCCACAGTTCCACCATAAGAATGAAGACAATAATAAGAGTTGATAGTCAGACCTTCAATGTTGAAAATGGAAGCAACAGCTTCTGAAACTAGTCCCTGAAGAAATAAACACAATCTTGACATTTTAAACCCAATTTTATCTTTATACGTCGCATATTTACATACTGTGAGTGTTAAGGTTTACCAAAATCTATAAACTTAACATATGAATGACAGATTACACACCATTTCACTTGGAGCCAAAATGAGTATTTATTGCAGCTTAATGAAGTGACCTAGGCTACAAAAATGGATTCTGCAGGATCTTAAGAATAGACTTGTGAGCTGAATTACCAAGACCTGAACTCCTTTTTTAAATTAAGTACTGCTGGCTTATATGATTTAAAAAGCATTTTAGAATGAGTAGCAGAAAGATTGTGGTTTGAAGTTCACAAAATGTTTTTGCTCAAGATGCATGACAAACATTTAACTTATTTAACTTATTCCTTTGGTTGTACATGGCGTGCAAGAGATAAAACATTTGATATATTTGGCAAACTCAGTATTAAATGAACACTGACACATATGTGTAGATTGAAGTTACAAAAAGAAAACGGAAAAATCAAATCTATGTAAGAAAACATTAAAAATTATTTGCCTTACCATCATCATCACAGGAAACCAATTCTTCTGCTAATTTCTCTAATCGAATACGTTCTTCATCAACTTCCATCACACACTGTAAAGCTGTCTTATCGGATGCAGGCATTTCTCTTGTGAGATGAAAAATATCAATATGTTCTGGAATGGGGACTTCTCGGTTACCAAGTACTGATAATAATGTAGACTTTCCTGTGTTAAATGTGCAAAAAATAATTCAGAACCACAACAAGTCTTAGAACAGGTCATAAACATTACTCAAACTACAAATTTGTTAATGTCAAAGAATGAATACAAATCACTTGGTATGCATTTACATCTAAATGTGCAATGCACTATCTATAATGAACGAGCTGTCTAGCAAGAAACATCCAATATGTGCTTACCACTTCCATTTAAACCAAGCAAGCCATAACGTCGACCACAATTCAATTCTAATGTGGTATCCTGTAGAAGTTCATGCCCATGGAATGAAATAGAGAGATTATCTATTTTAACATCTCTGCTGCGAGGATGAACTGCAAGACTTCCAGTGCATGCTCTTGCTTCAGCATTCAACTTTGCATCAGCCTCAAGTTTTCTACACAATGCCTCTGTAAACCAACCATATATTGTCAATTAACAGGGCAAATTTGGTACAGTGAAGGAATAGAGATAAAGGGAAATAAAATGGGACATTATGTGTGATTGGAGGAATTTAGTAACAGTGATGTCAAAATTAATTGAAAAAACTATTTATAGTCAGTTTTATGACACTTTCGTCACTTACATTTTTATATTATTGAGGGACTAGTTTTGGGAGGCATTGAAAATGGAAGCGACGGCTCCCGAAACTAGTACCTCAATAATATAAAAATGTAAGTGACGAAGTATAACAAAACTGACTACAAATAGTTTCTTCAATTAAAATGGGACATATTACAGAGAAATTATAGTGCTTAATTTACTGACTGATATGGGACTAAATATGAATAAAATGTTAGGATATTTTGAAAAAGTAAGGGAGAAATGAATTAAAGCAGAAAGAGGAAGAACTGAGATACAATCAACAAAATAATGTAAATGGTGGAATGTATAGTAAGGGTATAGAATAAAAAGAAGTATTTCAGAAAGTGGAGTGCCATTGTTACTAAAATTAGGCAAGTGAGTCAACCTTGTATATACTTTTCTCCACTTACAAGTTTTTTGATGAAGACTAGTTTCTGGGGACCTCTCCCCTATCGTCAGTTCTGTGGTTGACTGATGATGCATCCGGTGTCTACATCTGGCTTGGTGTCGTGCTGCATTCTAATGTCCTGGTAAGTTTGATGACGTCATCTACCGCGGGAATTTCAAAATTCATCAAGAGGTCCTGTTTCTTCGTAATAAATATGTTTTCCCAAATCTGTAGTTCCAGAGGTTTCTTTGCCTGTTTGATCAGTTCTATTTCTTGTTTTATGTTGTGATTCTCAGACCAAAAGTGATGTGCTACGGCCGACTTGTCCATTTGTTTGAATTTAATATTTCTGAAGTGTTCTTTCATTCTTGTTCCTAGATTCCTTTTGGTCTTACCAATGTATATCTTGTCACAATCCTGGCAACTCATTTGGTAAATGCCTGATAATTGAGTTTTCGGTGTGCTATTTTTTAGAGGGTGGTTTAGTAAGTTGCAGATGTTGTGTTTGTTCTGAGGGGCTAATTTTATGTTGAGCTCTTAAATATCTTTTCAAATTTTCTGAAGTATTTTGGATGAAATGTAAATTTGCCATATCTGGTGTTTGGGTTTTCTAGTTTTTTTAACGTAGTAATATCCCTTAAATTTGTGTTTCTTTTGTGTCTGTAGATCAGTTTTTTGATGAAATTTGTGTTATAGTTATTCAATTTGGCAACCTGGTGTATGTGAGTGTACTCCTGTTCATATTCTGTTTTAGTTAGCAGAATGTTGATTAATCTGTGAACTAAACTATGGAATACTGCATATTGATGTACTGGGTTGAATGGGTTGCATTTAATGTAATTGTCAACATGTGTTGCTTTTCTGTATATTCCAAATTGTAATCCTGTAGGTGTTCTAATGATTTTCAAATCTAGAAAAGGTAGCCATTCATCCTGCTCTACGTCAATGGTGAAAACTATGGATTTTTCTTGTAGGTTTAGCAACTTTATAGCATCCTCGGTTAGTCTTCTAGGGACTATAGCAAACATATGGTCGACATATCTCTGCCAACATTTGAAAATATGTGGAAAGGCTTTAGTAAATTACTCATGAACAGATTAGCTAGTAATGGTGAAAGGGTTACCCATGGCCAAGCCTGCTGTTTGTTGGAAATTCTTGCTGGAGAACGTGAAGCTGTTTTGTTCAATACATAGGGTGGTTAATTTGATGTATTCCTCTATTTTATTATATGCAACGTTGCTTTTGGATAACCAGCCTTTCATCAATTTTGGAATTTTTTCTACTGGTATGCTCGTGAATAGAGATCTGATATAAAAGGACACCATCACCTCTTCAGTTTTTATAATTGTGTTTTCAATTTTCTTTACTAAATCATTCTTTATGCTTAGAGATTCCAGCTTTTCAAACTTGTCAAATTCTTCCACCAACCATTTTGCCACTTTGTAAGTCGGGGCATCTATATTGTTAATAATGGGTCGCATGCTGTTGTCTGTCTTGTGAATCTTAGGTAGGCAGTATAATTTTGGCAAATTAGGGTTGTTTACAATTATGCTGTTTTTCATCTTGTGTGGCACTACAACGAAGTTTAGAAAAGAAAGCAATGATTTCCAAAAGATCTAAACAATACGCAACGTTGCAACAGATTAATATAGAAGCTTACTACCTACACATAAAACTAGTTCAAGAACTTGGACACATAATTTGGACACATTTCAAAACAAAATTACACGACATATTGAACTTGAACATGAAAGAAAAAACACAGATTCTTAAATCGAAAGTAAGAAAACTACGCTTAAGGAGACCGACAAGAAACCCACGCAACCAGTACCGCCGTGTCACAGAAACACCAGACAATGTAGTCAACATCTCTTCCCAAACTTTCACTGAAAAACAGTTAAAATTTTTAAACAAAGGTTTTAAAACTTGTGTCGGCAACTCGGGCAATTTAGACGATTACATCGCTGACGTCACCATAACCTCTAACTTTTTGAAAAATGGTAGCGAAAAAACATTAGTTAAATCAAAATGCTTAGAAATTCTCAAAGGGGTGACATTCGGACAGAAAAATAACTATAAACAAATTATTCAAACATTGAACCAAAAACCAGACAAAGGAAACACGGCAGTCATTATGGACCGAAATGATTACAACCAGCGAGTTGAACATCTACTACAAAATCCAGAATATACAACCCTAACTAAAAACCCATTAAAGAAATACATAGAAACCACCAAAAAAGCAATTAAAGAAAATACCATAGTGCCACACAAGATGAAAAACAGCATAATTGCAAACAACCCTAATTTGCCAAAATTATACTGCCTACCTAAGATTCACAAGACAGACAACAGCATGCGACCCATTATTAACAATATAGATGCCCCAACTTACAAACTGGCAAAACGTTTGGTGAAAGAATTTGACAAGTTTGAAAACCTGGAATCTCTAAGCATAAAGAATTCATTTGATTTAGTAAAGAAAATTGAAAACACAATTATAAAAACTGAAGAGGTGATGGTGTCCTTTTATATCAGATCTCTATTCACGAGCATACCAGTAGAAAAAATTCCAAAATTGATGAAAGGCTGGTTATCCAAAAGCAACGTTGCGCATGATAAAATAGAGGAATACATCAAATTAACCACCCTATGTATTGAACAAAACAGCTTCACGTTCTCCAGCAAGATCTTCCAACAAACAGCAGGCTTGGCCATGGATAACCCTCTTTCACCATTACTAGCTAATCTGTTCATGAGTAATTTACTGAAGTCTTTCCACATATTTTCAAATGTTGGCATAGATATGTCGACGATGTGTTTGCTATAGTCCCTAGAAGACTAACCGAGGATGCTATAAAGTTGCTAAACCTACAAGAAAAATCCATAGTTTTCACCAGTGAAGTAGAGCAGGATGAATGGCTACCTTTTCTAGATTTGAAAATCATAATATACAGAAAAGCAACACATGTTGACAATTACATTAAATGCAACCCATTCAACCCAGTAAAACATCATAATGCAGTATTCCATAGTTTGGTTCACAGATTAATCAACATTCTGCTAACTAAAACAGAATATGAACAGGAGTACACTCACATACACCAGGTTGCCAAATTGAACAACTATCACACAAATTTCATCAAAAAACTGATCTACAGACACAAAAGAAACACAAATTTAAGGGATATTACTACATTAAAAAAATTAGAAAACCCAAACACCAGATATGGCAAATTTACATTTCATCCAAAATACTTCAGAAAATTTGAAAACATATTTATGAGCTCAACATAAAATTAGCCCCTCAGAACAAACACAACATCTGCAACTTACTAAACCACCCTCTAAAAAATAGCACACCGAAAACTCAATTATCAGGCATTTACCAAATGAGTTGCCAGGATTGTGACAAGATATACATTGGTAAGACCAAAAGGAATCTAGGAACAAGAATGAAAGAACACTTCAGAAATATTAAATTCAAACAAATGGACAAGTCGGCCGTAGCACATCACTTTTGGTCTGAGAATCACAACATAAAACAAGAAATAGAACTGATCAAACAGGCAAAGAAACCTCTGGAACTACAGATTTGGGAAAACATATTTATTACGAAGAAACAGGACCTCTTGATGAATTTTGAAATTCCCGCGGTAGATGACGTCATCAAACTTACCAGGACATTAGAATGCAGCACGACACCAAGCCAGATGTAGACACCGGATGCATCATCAGTCAACCACAGAACTGACGATAGGGGAGAGGTCCCCAGAAACTAGTCTTCATCAAAAAACTTGTAAGTGGAGAAAAGTATATACAAGGTTGACTCACTTGCCTAATTTTAGTATAGTAAGGATGCTTCACTATGCACAACCTGCAATGTAACCTACCTTCTGCACTGATTTCATCTCCATTTTCTGTGGTTCCATTCATCTGTTCATGGTTTGGGGTCGGGCTATGCTCTTTATCTGTTCCATTTTCAATTTTGTTATTCCCACCAGTTTTGCGACCTGCTTGTCTAGCTTTTGCTGCTTCTTTCTTTTTTTGCTGCTGTTTCTTCTTGGAATCTGATGGCATTTTATTTACCTGTAAAAGATTGTAATAAAGTAGTGAAACTCTACCATGAAAATTGCTTAACAAAAGGAGGTATGAAAAACATGTATATTGCACAATGAATAGAAATACTATCAAGGCTGGAATACTATTCACCATCACAAGGGACTGCTGTTTAATATGCAGGCAGATATTAAAAAGTTAGGGATTTCAATTAACACTATAGAAGCAAAAGTTCCATTTAAGGAGGCTGTGACATACATATGTGATGGTAGAAGTGCTCTCATATATTTTCCGCTTACATTGTCATATAGAAGTTTAGTTACTGCAAAGGTAAGACATTAAGTTATTTTCTAGTTTCTGGTGCTCTTCAATTAACAACTAGAACAGTTAGCAGTGCTTCATTCCTCAACATTTTAAAATTTATACAATGCCAGGAAGCAAAAGGTTGAATAATTTTCACATTTTCTCACAAAATAATAAGTTCACCGTTCTTTTTGAAGCATCAAATGAAGAATGCATGTCAACTGATTTCAGTATCAATGTTGCTTTTAACCAAGCTGTAGAAGTCAAAGAAACAGTATTTTCTCCTCCCATATTTATTAAAAGCATGGTAAATATCAGTAAGAGCTGAAACAAATGAATGTAGGTCCTTTTAAACATTGCACTCTCAATAATCAATGAAAGTGAACTTTGAAAATATAAGGCTATAGGTATATGATTAAATATATGGAATCTCATAATGCATAAATTCATACCCTTCAAATGGAAACCAATAGATCCTTTTGAGTTATACTTGCATCCCTCATGGAATATAAGCATAATGAAGGAAGAACTCTCAGAATTAGAATTTGAGCCTTTGCAAATGTTTCCAGTACACCATCCTGTAATCAATTCTGTTCTTGATCTTAAATGAAATTATTATAAGATATGAAGTCACACACTTAAACAGAGGAGTTGTCAAAGTACTGTCTGCCAACCACAAGAAGGCAAGCAGGGCATGAAGAAGTAGAGGCGTTTTAACTGTTTATCTGCTCTGGTAGTGGATCTGTTTATTACAAAATGAGTGTATGAGAGTGCATATGAGCACTCAGTAACTGCAGTGACACATATTATGCACGGGTGAGTTATGTACAACACTGTGTATTTTACATGAATCTAGCATCCTTATCATATCTGAAGGCAAGCATAAACATCATTCGGCCAGCAAAAGTGATATGTTACACATTCCTCTGAGTTGCCTTCTTGTGGTGGGCAGACAGTAGAACCACCCAAGCCTAAGAAGTATATAATTCAATGTATTAAGAATACAGTCATTAAAAAAATATTGACTTCAATCACCTCAAAGTGTCAAATGTGACCAATTTGTAAAACTGCAAAATGTAATAAGGACTGTAAAATGCCATCAATATAACTTAACTGTATGGGGGCAACATACTGTAAATTACAACGGCTGGGCAGAACACAAAACTCTACAAAATGTACACTTTGCCCACAAGAGTGAAAAATGTTTATTCAAATAACTGTAACAAGCAACTGCAAACCATGTACGAAGAACCAAAATAAGTTACTCCATTTTCATACCAAAAACATATGCCAATGCTTTGAGAACTAATATAAGGAATTATGAAAGTATTATTTCAAAATTAATGGAGCAGAGAGTATTGCAAAACATATGTTAGCACCCTGAAGTGTGAATGATATTTCAGATACACTAAATGATTCTGAAAAGTGTAGTAACTTATCTGTAGCTACAGATGTCTCTAATCACAAAAACAGAAAAATGTTTCCGGTGGTTATCAGGTACCTTGATACTTGTATTGGTATACATAAACTATTAAGACTTTGTAGAACAAGCTGACGAGACTGCTATTGGCATTCACCAATTTATAAAAAGCAGACTTCAATTACACTCTAAATGTAAATAATAAAACAGCTTGTTGTGCAGACAATGCAAATGTAAATTATGGTACAACAAGATCAGTGATGAAGTTTCTATGTTATACAACAAAATATTTAAAGCAAACTGTCCAAACTATATTATTCATAATAGTACTAATTACTATGCTATTGATGTGTTACATGTAGATTTAGAGATGGCAGCCATTAAAATTTATGGTCACTTTCAGCATCAACGATAAGAAGGGAGAAAATGAAATATTTGTGATTTTGTAGATAATGAATGGAGAGAAATCTTAAAGCATGTGGGAGCTCGATGGTTGTCCTTCACACAAGCTGTTGACAGGCAGTTAAAGAATTCCAAACACCTGTCACGTCCTATTTACCAGATGGTCACGTATTCAGAATTACTACCTAAATAGTTTCATACCAAAGATGGACAATGTTAGGGAAATAGCTCAGAGTGAAATTAATTTGGTTGGCCGAGAGGTAAGGATTTTAGGTAATTTCTATAAAAAGGAATGATTACACAGCAAAACACAGTATGATTAAAACTTGCCACCAAATTTGGCATCCCAACCACCAGTTGGTTACACAACTAAATATGTGATACTATTAACAAGTTATTTTCAAAGCACAAATGAAACCCTTAAGTCAATGAAACAATATTTTATTTATGAGGAGCCAGATATAATGTAAATGCTTGAGGCATGTCTACAATTTTTTTATATAGGTAATATTCTTGTTGAAATTTCTAAGTACCTTGAAATTTCAGATTTAACCACAACGGAAGCATTTATTGCTGCTGATGCATTGACGAAAAAAGATATTGGAGAGAAAAGATGCATTTTTTTGGAAGCAGTACACAGAAAGTTTTAAATAAGTTAGAAACAGCCATTGAGATAAAAATTCAAATTAATTTTGTCCAATTCTACGAAGCCCTATATTAATATTTGTTGAAACATATTAACACTTCCAAAAATGTAAAAATCCAATCCTTGCTCCCCTTGACTTTGAAAATTAACTCCAATTTAATGTCAAAATATTCTTTTGCACTTTGAGATTGATATAAATGAGGATTACCTGTATATAAATTCTGTTCTTTAAAAGATGTAAGTTCAGTAATTTCTTCAGAGGGTAGTTATGTAAGAAGATGGGTAACTGATGACTGAGGCAAAATTCAAAGGTACTAAAATTCATAAGATATCTAGCGCTCACACTGAACAAATATTTTTGTTTATGAACAAATTGTCTGATGATAGGAGACATTCTAATGTAAACCAAATAAAAGATGAGTTACAAATTTGTGCCAATTTTGATTACAATTGTCAAGAATTTGCAGAGTATGCAAAATGTATGGTAAACTCCAAGCTGATGCCAAAAGTGTACAAAAATACATTTAAGTAAAAACCACAGGTACTTTGTAATAATTAATGTTGGTTTTGTTCATTATAAGCAACTAGTTTAGGGATATGTTAATAATTATTTTTAAACTAGTCTCCCTTACTTTGAAGAAAAATAGTTGTCAACTCTATTACATCAGAAGGAAGCCTTTAGAAGAGGACAAAATATCTAACAAAAGAATATAAAGAATTCCTTCTTTGAAAATAAACAATTGATGGTACACTTCTGCACACACACAAAAAGCTAACCTTCAAACACCAATTTACCAACAATCCAATTATAAATCAAAATTTCACAAATTTTGCAACTGAGAATGTACTGCAACCATTAGAGCTTTCTTCATTTTCTCATCATTTTACTCCACAAGTTAAAAAACACCATTCTGAGAGCATATGTTCCCGGACATGATTTGACAGTTCAGCCATTATTGGAAGTATTTCCATAAACAACTTTAACTTTTCTGACACAAATATATAATGCCATATTTGACTTGATTATTTTCCACACAGCTGGAAGCATGCAAATATGATACAAAAACCAAAGAAATCTAAAGCCAATTCTTTAAAATTATCATTAATAAGTGTTTTCTCTAATGTCAAAGGGATTTGCAAGGCTATTACTACCTCAATTACTATCATAACCTTTCATCATAAATTCATAAACACATACAAGCTATTTATACAACTTACCATTTACAATATGTTATACATGTCACATAATTTACTTAACCTAGTTATATAAATTTCCTGGTGCGACATTTTACAGTAGCTAACTCAGCTTGCTGGACGCCCAGGCCTTCTAGCATTGCTGCGGGGAGGGGGGGGGGGGGGGGGGTAATAACTTTATTCAGCATTCATTAATTACAATAGGCTTCATCAAATGTAATACATTAAAATCTAGTAAAAACACTATATACAAACAATACTTCCAGAAACAAAGTTCCATTTCAACATCAAAATACATATAGAAGAAAAAGAAGTATTTCAGAAAGTGGAGTGCCATTGTTATTAAAATTAGGCAAATGAGTCAACCTTGTAAACACTTTTCTCCACTTACAAGTTTTATATGACGACTAGTTCCTGGGAATTTCTTCCCTATCTTCAGTTCTGTAGTCGACTGATAGTGCGACCAGTGTTTGCTTCTGGCTTGGTGTTGTGCATCCATCTGATAATCTGGTAAGTTTGATGACATCATCCACAGCGGGAATTTCAAAATTCATCTGAGGATAGGCAAGAAGTTCCCAGAAACTAGTCTTCATATAAAACTTTTAAGTGGAGAAAAGTGTATGCAAGGTTGACTCATTTGCCTTAATTTTAATCAAAATACATGTTTTATAGGTCTTGAGCAGCACAGCATCTACTCTGTCATCCAATTTAATTTCCTATGTTTCCCCTTGTTGTCCAAGCATATTTTATTTTCTAAATTTTACTTTTCTCATTCTCTTTTCTTTAGCTTTCCAGAATAAGTTCTGCATATTTCTATTTCTACTTTCATTTTTCCCTGTAACCATTCTTATAGTTATCATCTCGCTTCATATATTTTCCCATTTCCTTTCCCACACTTTCTGTCTCTCCAAATAATTTGCATATTCCTATTAAGTTTTTTAAGCATATTGACCTCGTTCTTATCCAAGCCATTCCTGTTTTTACACTAGACTACACATACTTCTTCCCCATTCTCTATTATCCTATAAAAATTTTATGATATTCTAAGCCCCCCTCATCTCTCGTCTTTCTATATCCTCCACTCGATTCTATTTTCCAAAAACTGTCTACACATTCCTATTTTCTAGTTTCCATATGTCCTCCATATCTATTTCTTCCTAGTTCTTTCTACTTCTGACCACCATCTATTCCTGTTTCCCATTCTCTTTTGCTGATTCATATATACCTTTAGGATTTCATTATCTTATTCTGTGAAGCATGTATACCAAAATTTCAGTATTCTTTTATTATAATCTTTCTTCTGGTTTTCCCTTATTCTATTAAGGCTACTTCTCCTGGAGTACCACCTGTGATGCCGCATGTACTAAAAGCGGACGTTAAACACTACACACTCTTTCTCCTGGAGCTGATCTAGGTAGTCCAAGCATCTCTTTAGCAAATTGTTTGTATAACTAATCTATTTCATTACTTTTCACATCCCAAATATTTCTACAGTATACATCATCCTTGACTCTACCAGTGTTTAATTCTCTCTAACCTTTGACAGATCATGTTTCAGTTTGCATATTCTTATTCCTCATTATCTCCTCTCTTCCCAACCCCTTATTTAACCAATTTTTCATTATTTCCATTTATTTTCTAATCTGTTTTCCTAGTTTCACAAATATTCACTATACACATAAACACCAATGCCCAAGGCGGGACTCGCACCCGCAACCCTCTACGCGGGCGGAACGCTAGAGACCTTTTGGCTACAACCTTCCTGCAATGCATTTCCCATTCTCCATTATGATTATTATTCATCCTAACTCCTAGATACTCAATTTTTTTCACAACTTTAACTTCTGTTGCTCTAAAAATCATTCCTCCTATTTCTTCAATTTTGTTTCTTTTGAAAACTATCACTGACTTTTTTGCATTTACTTTAATTCCACAATCTTTTCAGAACTTTTGTATTTCATTTACTGCTCTCTGTAATCCTACTGTTGTTACGGCTCCTACCATTTGTTCATCTACATATAACAAACCTGGTATCTCTTTACTTCCTATTATCAGGCAATATTGATTTCTTCCTTTCACTCTATCCATTATATCAATAAATAAATTAAAAATGAGACTTAGTTCACAGCCTTGTCTTAAACCTAACTTCTGTCATCTGAGTCATTCCATGTCAAATCGCACAAATTTCGGGGAAAATTAACCTTCATGTCTCCGATTTCATTGATATTGAGTTTATATGTTCTATGAAGGAAAAAATGATATACATATTTTTTTGTTAGTCTCTGGTTTAATTATTTTGGCCTATAAAAGGCATTAAACATTTGGGTATTTTGCGCGCATTGTTCTACATTAATGTGAATATATCTGGTTATTTTTGACAGAAAAATGTAATTTTTGGCTCATTTACTAAATTGAAATGCATACTTCATTTACACATTAAACAAAAAATAGTTTGTGTAATATTTATATTTTCACAAAGGCATTAAGATTACAAGTATCATTATCAATGCTAGCATTTTACTAAAAAGAATCTGAAAAAAATTTAAAACTAACCTCATGATGTCATATAACCTCAGGAAAAATATTCAGATTGGGATTCCAAATAAGAGAAATTAAGTAGCTTACCAAGTTGTGCAGCGATGCTTACAAGCTCAAGACGCACACACACCGTGCACCAGCTGACTGTGTATCTTGCAATCTTTTTTTTGTAATTTTTTGTCCTCCAATGTTAAGTCATATCGGACGGTGAATGAAATGGGTGAAATGATGCTCAAAAGAGTCCGGGGTGCATGGTAAGGGAAAACCCCGGAAAAAACCTTGCCCAGGTAACTCACCCTGACCAAGATTCGAACTCGGGACCTCTTGAATGTGAGGCAGACACGCTGCCATTTACGCTACCGAAGCGGGCGCGTATCTTGCGCTGCGCTGCCATCATCACCTACAAGGTCAATTATTATTTCTGTTTCCAGAAGCTCGGTGATGATACTATTAATAGCTCTCTCTCTGATCACATTCATCACACAACATTCCATAGTTTGAAATTCCAGTCACAAATTTACATTTAGTCACCACGTATTTTGTTGCATTGATTTAAAATTAATCATAGATCAGTTAAGGAGTTTTAATATCCACCACTCTCCCTTCGCTTTGCAACGAATAGGTTTTTATTACTGCCTGAGATACAGATATTGGCACAAAAGAATGCAATTGTAAAGTGCCTCGCACCACTTTTGCTTGTTGGTATCTTGACTGAAATACATTATTATGCTCCTTATGTTGACTTTGGGAGAAAAAGTTGAAAACTACATTGGAAATGTTCTTCTCTGCCCAGATGAACAGTTTTCTTGGAGTTGTGATAGGGTCTATTCCAGGCTGAAGGCTAGATTTCATTGCAAGTCTTTTAACAGTACTACTGATGCCATCACAAGGTCCTTTTCCGTGGGATGTGGCGAAAAAGTGCTACTCTGCTTGAATTTGAAAGTCATTTTCGTGTAAACAGATGTTTGAAAAATTTATTTTATTTTTATTCTGAGCACTTGAACCATCTGAAAAATATATTACTTTACGCAGTACTCTCAGTTTCTGTTTCAGAAACAGTAACAGTTTTGTTTGAAAAAGGTGAACAGCTCTGGTGTCATGTTTTAAGAATTCAGAAATAGCAACAAAGTTAAAATGTTTTATGTCACTATTGTCTTTATAGTAGACCACAAAAGGATGAATTGTGGCCTGACTATTGTTCAAGTGTACCCCTTGAACAGAATCCTGAATAACAAAAGCATAATTTTCCGAGAAATCGACTATCACTACGCATTCACCTAATGCCAGATTTTCTTTACACTCCTGCAAAAATAAATTCTGCTACTGAGCTATGAATGTATGTGGAAATAAACTGCTGAATTTTCTTGAAAATCCTCTAAGGGCGATATCAAGGTTTCTAAATTTGTGCGTTCCACAGTCACCCACTGCCTGTAGGTAATCTCATGAGTATCTTGTTCATCAAGCAGTTTTTGTAAATATTTTCAGTTCCTAGACAAGCTTTACATGTCAAACAGTTAGATGATGGGGGGTTGCAGACGATGTGTGTCAAGCAGTCCTTATAATTGGTTAAAATGGGATTTGAATTTGCAGTGAGACGAATACTGATACCATCAAGCATTAATTTGACATTTTCATGATGAGCACAAACACAAACTGAATGGGTTCCACTAGTTTCAAGAAGTGCACATTCCTTAGGCCTTAATTCCGCAAATTTTGAAAACCCTGTACTGACATCCGGAAGCATATCTTTAAAGCTTTGGTAAGTTTCCCTAAGACTGCAAAGTATCAATCTTTTCTGTTTATGGATTCTCTTACCATTTTTTTTAACAGAAACTACATTTTTACTGCAAGGCATAACCCTACTCACATCATCAGAAGTATAAAATTCAGACACCTTTTTTTAATGTAGATGGGTCAAGGCATTTTCCTGATGTGTCTGGAGTTCCTAAAATTCCTTTTTCTTTAGCCACCTGTTTAGATATTCATATCATGTGAGTTGACACATCAAAATGTTTTTTCTTGTAAGACCAGCTGCCAAAAATTGCCAGTATTTGTATTTTGAGAGTTTTGTCATCAGTTTCATGGAAAAAATCTATTAGTTTCTGTATTATTTCAGAATGTGAATTTTCATTTGAAGTGGAGTCTGCAATATGAAATACTTTATCCTTCACTGCCTGCAATATTTTCTGAAACTTATCCCGAGGATAGCATTTTTGCGACAATTTTTTTTATAGGTGATTCTCCTATTGCCACTAAACTCTCATTCAGTTTTCTTGCTTTGTCTTGTGTCCATACTTACTGCATCACTGGAGGATGAGGAAAAACTATCACTACCTGTATTTTCACATTCTTCTAGTACTGCACTTTCACTAGCACTTGGTACACGTAACTCAGTTGTACCTTGTTGCTTTGGGAGTTTTGAAATTTTCTTGCAACAATTGTCACTTTCAAATCGCGAGATAGATTTACGCCTTTCAGTTTGAGTTTAATGAGCATTGTTGAGGTTACTGGCCATAACTTTTTATGTCCTACTCTATGGATAGCTAGTCTGAATGGATTAAAACAGTAACAATAACTCCTTTGTACCAAATCCGACATGATGAAAAACAACTTCTACACTTCAGAACTTACATGAAATGTCAGTTGACAACATACTTAGGTTGCAACTTATTATTATGCATCTGAATGGTAAACAGCGGAAGTAAAATGATAGCTCGCCCATGCGTTCACAGCACTCTCGGTCCATGTGACTCACCTCACGCGCCACAAGTAAAGTATTTATAACACCGCTTTTTACTTCAATCCCATTCAGAAAACAATGCAATTTGATACACAATATTTCAAAGATTATAATGATATTTTTTACGTTTTTATAAAGTAAAAAACTGCTAATTAAAACACATTTTGAAAAACTTATGCCCCTAGGTTACGCCCATTTTTTTGTTTTCATGGAACCTAAAAAAATAGTATATTAAATTGCAACATTTGTACTTCATAATGTCTCAAACACTAATATTTCATTACTCATATAATCTTTGTTATAACAATTTTCATAGAATACAGCATGCGAATATATGGAAAGTATAATATTCAAACCTCTAAATAATCGTGCCACACCAAAAACAAAATAGATGGGTTATTTAATATCTTCTAGGTGTTACGTAAAATTGTTTTAGAGAAAGTACAAAAAGGTGATGTCTCAGACGTGTTTGTTTTGACATGGAATGACTCATCTGTGAATTCCTTTCTCACCTTATACAAAATTCAATTCCTTTATATACTTTGGTTATTTCTTTTAATTTCAGTTTGTATATTAGTGCATCCTTGTTTATTGTATCAAATGCTTTTCCAAAGACTGCAAGAAACATTCTCTTTTCCTACTCAGATATTTATCAATAATTATCTTTATTATAAATACATATTCTGTTTACACAGAAAATGAAGCTAGTTACAGCGGAATAATAAATATAATACAAATAAAATATTTAGTGATTATTTCCCACTTATCTTAAGAAGTTGATGACAAAACTTCTATCTTCTATTTGAAATTAATTTCGCAAGCATTTGCCCACATCTTCAGTCACACATTTCATAATCAAATACACTTCGTTATCAAGGATACTATGTATTTACGTATTACCAACATTATTATTAATTATTTTTATTAATAATACTAATTAATAAAATTAATATTAATAATAATAAAATTAATAATTATTAATTATTATTCATCTTCAGATGTTGGTAATATGTAAATACGTAAACACATAGTATCCTTAACAACGAAATGTGTTTGACAACGAAATGTGTTTGACTGAAGATGTGGGCAAATGCTTACGAAATTAATTTCAAATAGAAGATAGAAGTTTTGTCATCAACTTCTTAAGATAAGTGGAAAATAATCACTAAATATTTTATTTGTATTACATTATCTGTTGTTTGTTTCCTTTTCTACATCCTGCATGAAATTCTGATATCTTTCCTTCTGCTTCCGCCTGTTAGCTAATATCCCTGAGTATACTTTACCTAGTACAGATAAGCTTATTCCCCTGTAATTCCCTGATTTGTTTTCTTCTCCTTTCCCTTGTATGAGGGGCAATCAAATATTAACAGGCCTTTGTTTACTGTGCATGCTTAGAGTGCCGTATGGGTTCAAGGGCTTTACAGCACATGCAGTGAGGTCCGTGGAAGGGGACACTGGCCTTGGAAACTCGTATGGCTCTGTCACTCAGTTACTGCCAAGATGTCTGAGAGAGAGGTGCATCGAGCTGTTGCACGAGTAATAATCAAGTTTCTTGTCAATGAAAATGTCGGTGCAGCTGAAATTCGCCGTCGGTTACTCCCACAGTTTGGAGAAAGAACCCTTTCATGGTCCAGAGTTAAACACTGGTGCCATGAGTTTAATGAAGGACGTGAACGTGTTGAAAACTTGGCTCACCCTCACCGCCCATGCACCAGCTTCAATCCAGAAAACATCCAAGCCGTTCAAGACATCACTGAAGGGGATCGCCATATCACAGTGCTTGAGATTTGTCGACAACTTCTCATAAGCTATGGAAGTGTCCAAACAGTCATTTGAAGAGAGCTGAAATTGAGAAAAGTGTCAGCTCGTTGGGTTCTGCGGTATCTCACTGCAGAACAGAAAGCAGTGCGAGTTCAAATGTCACATGCTTTTCACGCACTACGAATACGAAGGTGATGCTTTTTGGGACAGAATGATCACTTGTGATGAGACATGGGTGCATCATTACACACCCATATCAAAGAGGGCCAGTCTGGAGTGGAGAGCAACCGCCGGTGAAAGCCAAGTCACAACTGTCAGCTGGGAAAGTTTTGGCCACAGCGTTCTGGGACTCGAAAGGTGTCCTTCTCAATGATCTCCTCAAACAACAAGGGCAATGACGACGGATCATTAATGTTGCCTACTACTGTGACCTCAGTCAAGTTCGAAACGCTTTCTGGTCAAAACGTCACAGTAGTCAGATCAGAAATGTGTTGATTCTGCAGGATAATGCCAGACCACACACTGCAGCAGCAACACAGCAAAAATTGGCTGAAATGCACTGGACTGCCCTTCCACATCCACCCTACAGCCCAGACCTCTCACCATGTGACTTCAAGTTTGGTCCACTCTAAGAAGCTCTTCGAGGACATCGTTTCATAACCAATAAGGAGGTGAAAGACTTCGTGTGCAACTGGCTCCGCACACATCCTTGTACTTTCTTTGAAACTGGCATTATTTACGAATTTAGTCAAGAAATTAAGACAAAGAATGCATCATATCAAACTCCCAATAGAAGGAAGTTTCAGCTTCCTTTGCACCTCAAGAAGTTAATTTACTAATTCTGTAATTGGACAATTGACTCATGATATTTTCCCGGTAGACCACTTAGAGTTCTCATATCCGAGATAAACATTTGTGGTGACTTATTATTGTAAGTACTTAAATACCAGGATTTTTAACGCTGAATATTTTTAATGTAAATTTATATTGATTCAATTGGAGAATTTAATGTCAGGATGGCATGTTGGCCATGGTAGCTCAAGGGGTTAGAGCGACTGGATGGAAACCAGGAGATCCGTGGTTCAAATCCCGGCCGTGGCATTGATTTTTCAGTTGGCTCTAATTAATTAAAATCACCCATATACCGGAGTAATGTATTTTAAAAAAAGGATTAATTCCTCAATATAAATTTACATTAAAAATATTCAGCGATAAAAATCCTGGTATTTAAGTACTTACAATAGTACATCGCCACAAATGTTTATCTCGGATATGAGAACTGTAAGTGGTCTACCAGGAAAATATGAGTCAATTGGAGAATTTAATGTCAGGACGGCATGTTGGTCATGGTAGCTCAAGGGGTTAGAGCGACTGGACGGAAATCAGGAGATACGTGGTTCAAATCCCAGCCGTGGCATTGAATTTTTCAGTTGGCTCTACTTAATTAAAACCAGCCATATACCGTAGTAATGTATTTTAAAAAAGGATTAATTCTTTAAGGATTAATTCCTCAATATAAATTTACACTACACATAAGTTCATTAGACATTTATTAATCATCCTAATTTATTACTCCATCAAATCCCAGATCAGCTTCCACCTCCCAGAGAAGACAGAAGATTAAAATAGAAGAGCCACACTGATCTTTTAAGCATAGGCATTTAAGGTACAAAACACACATTTAAAATATTTATTTGAAGGCACAGAACTGCCTATGGCTAAATAAATTGTAAAACTGCTCCTTGTATTGCAGGTTTATCAAACTTTTCATTTCCCTCTATGCCACTACAACTCAATACTAATGAACATCATTCTGTTCTACCAAGCAATATTGGCAAAATTAGCAGAGAGACTTGCTCCAAATGGCCAGCAAGTGAACAGGTTAATAATGTTAATGTAGCTTTAGCACAAGGCTACACTGATGACACCTGTGGAAAGATGATGCCATCAAAAAGGTTTATCAGTTAACAATAAGAAAACAAAGCTCGAAGTGCTCACAAGGAAAAAGAGATTGGATTTTCTTAATGAGCCTTGCTTCTTTGGGAGAAAATTAAGCTGCACTACTTTAGGCAATTATTTATTTAGGTGTTACTGTTTTTCAGAGGCTATAGTGTGGTAAGCATACTGAATATAAGGTTTCAAAAGGCCCAGGTCACTTTGGACCTGTAGGACACCTACTGGCATAAGATGGTCTGAAAGCCAAAAATGGTCAATGGCCTTTATACTTTGGTCATCAGAGGCTCAGTTACACTTGTGTTCTTGGCATGCTGACCTGGTACTGAGATTGAGACCGTGATCAGTAGACTTGAGAGTCTTCAAAGACTGGACCAAATGAGCATTACAGGAGCAGTTCAAACTAGACTGTTCAATGTTCTGGAGGTGCTTCTATCATAGGCATTTAAATGTGCAAGATTTAACTAGGGTGGGGCGCACTAAATCTGGATGTTAGGTGGTTGGTCATAAGCTCATACCTGAATCTGTTTGGGAACCATGCATTGATTCTGTCAAGACTTCAGGAGTCTCACCCTATTACAAGGATGACTGTACACTGAGTAAAAAACAGAAGCTAATAAAAGTGAAGCAATACAAATATTACAATAAAATATAATAATTGCTACAAACTTCACTTATCTTTTTAAGAAATTGGCAAATTCTTCTCATAACTCAAGAGACTAGTTTTGTAAATCTTTATATGCATCATCAGTCTGTTTGCTGCTGTTATCATTACAGCTGCTAGGTGACATTTTTGTATTTATTACCAAATTCTGAAAATAAATCAAACTTTAAGACAGAATCTATTGGTGGTATTTTAAAATTCATTAGGCGATTCCTACTTCTTAAGATAAATATTTCTTTCCAAACAATTAACTCTATTAGACCATTGAATTGCTTTAATAATTTTTTAAGTTCTGGAATTATTTCATGGTTAAATGACCAAAAATGATCTGCCACAGCTGATTTATCAATCTGTTTATAACTAATATATATTTCTAAAATGTTCCTTCATTGAATTGCTTTAATAATTTTTTAAGTTCTGGAATTATTGCATGGTTAAATGACCAAAAATGATCTTTAATAATTTCTTAAGTTCTGGAATTATTTCATGGTTAAAGGACCAAAAATGATCTGCCACAGCTGATTTATCAATCTGTTCATAACTAATACATATTTCTAAAATGTTCCTTCATTCTAGTTTCTAAATTATGTTTGGGCCTTCCAATGTAAACCCGGACACACTATAAACAGTTAAATTGATATTTTATTGCCTGAAATTTGATCTTTTCTAGAAACATTTAGTGAATTTTTTTACATTGTATTAATTTTGAGGAACCAAAATTATACCAAATTCTTTAAAAATGTTGTGAAATTTTTTATTAGCCCAAGGATGATAGGTTATTTTTTTAAACTTATATTTTTTTTAAAGGTAGAAACATTTACAGTTTTTTTAAATATTTAAACTTTTCAACCTTTTTATGTATAAAATCTTTATTAAAACCATTAATTAAAGCAGTATTAATAATGTGTTTATATTCTCTAAGTCCTCTTTATTTAGGGGTATATTTATTTACCTGTAAATTAAACTATTAAAAACAGCAAATTTATGTGAAAAAGGTTAAAACTATTGTTTATGTAATTATCAATATGAATTGATTTTCTATAAAGACCAAAATTTAGTTTATTATTATTTTTTATTAGCTCTAGAAAAGGAAGACAACCATTATTTTCAATGTCTTTCAAAAACAATAACACTCTTTCTTCAACAGAAAGCATTTTCAGCTGTTTTCTTCACACTACCACTCTCAAGTTAAACTGGGAAAAACCCTGCATGTGCTAAAGTGATATACGTTAGCTACCCCTAATGAAGGACATGTCAATGACCCGGCAAGCAAACTACCAACATAATTGAAAAACTGCAAGCAACAATGGAGTACGTCTGGTTATCCCATTTATGCCAAGTATATGGTATTCGGAATCCTCACTGTTTGTTCTATAATAATGGGTCAGTGTTATACTTCTGAGAAACAGATGATAGATTGCAGTACATGCTTTGTTACAATGCTGCATGGTTTCTACGAGTCACAAGCTCGTTTCATTCTCCAGCAGCTGATTATTACATAGTCGTAACAAAGCAAAATCAGCTGAGATTCAGATTTTGTAGATGATTTGTCCCTTGCTGATAAAGAGAAAAGAAATAAGAAGAAAGGAAATAAAAGGTTAGCACATCCGAGACTTTGGAATAAGAAACCTTGTAAATAAGAAACTAAGAACTGAGGTAAGCACACATACAATGTAAATTTCATTAATGAAGTAACATGTTAAATATACTGGAATATAGTAATATAATTTAATAATAGAATAATATATATCCTTACAAGGGAAGCAGTATGGCGGAATCCACAATAACTTACAATGCAGAATAAGCTAATGCATCCCTAGAAGAAATAGACCATAAGGAGCATAGTAATAAAGTTGAAGTTTATCAACAAATGAAAAAGGACCTGCTGAAACTTGATGAGAAAATTTTAATAACAGAGTTTTATTATGCCCAGAACTTGCCATTGTCTTGTAAACCTGTCGGTGAACAGTTCTATAAAAGGCTGATTTTGATGTTTTTGTTTAATGTGCACATGCATTCAAGTAACACATAAATCCTTTCATGGAAGTGTTGAAAACAGTGTTGTTGTATAAATTAAATTTATTGGGAGTCGATTAATGACACTAAACAACACTTACTTTTAAATTTTCCCGGAACTAGTTTGAGGCCTTCCTTCTATCCTTAGCCGGACATCGTTGGGAAAATTTAAAATTTAAAAGTAAGTGTTGTTTAGTGTCATTAATCGACTCCCAATAGATTTAAATTAACACTTACATGTTACATTTCAAGAAAGGTGTATATAAGAAGGGAGCTAATAGCATCTGTTCTTTTGTGTTTCATGTTTTGCAACAGAAGCTTCAACACCAAACAAATCTTACAGTATTTTTTTATGCATGCAGCGGGCAACACAGGAATCAAACTGTAGTTAGACGTTTCCTGTACATTCCTGTGATGTTGGGAAACACCATTAGACATATTTTTCCTGTTCTGGGCAATAGTTATTGCCTGTGTGATCGAAATTTTGCTACATATTCACAAATGAGTAAGAAAACCGAAGTCATCGAGGCACCTAGCAACTACATCAGCATAAGAAATGCTAAGAAGCTTTCCTCCATTGCCCTTAAGGGAATTGTGTTAGATTAGATACAGCACAAAGGCAAAATAATCAGATGAAACTACTGAGTAAAGGACTTGACCTTTCCAAGGCTTGAATGATATCCTGCAAGCCTGACAGTACTTTAGTTGTTCAAGAACATTACTCTGATACTGGATAAGTAAAAACATACAAGGTATATCCTAATAAGAAGCTTCAAACTATACAATTCATGACAGTTCCAAATATTGGTGTTAAGAAGGCCAAATTAGATGCCAAATCCTTATCCTGTTACTTATCAGAAAAAGGTAAAATGTTTATGAGCAAATTTATTGAACAAGCAACCAAACCTCAATCACAACAAGCTGACAGTAGTTTAAGTGAGACATGCTTATGTGACTAGTAAACACATAACATTAATAGGTGATTGAGTTATAATATTCTTTATGCCTGTAAATAAGTTTGTTTCCAATTGGTGGTGAAAATCAAGGCATATTTAAAAGCGCAGTGAAATTACAATGTTTGACTTCATTATTTCCAACCCAGTTAAATTTTTCTGAACATTCCATGCAATAATGAAGTAAATCATGTTTCACTTTTATTATTGTATATCTTACGATTTATTTCAGATACAGTTAATATATCAATACATTCCCAAATGTTGCCAGATAAAATCCTGTGAGGTCTCGAAATATTGTTATGTTCTGAAATGTCTGACTAAAGTTCAATTAGAAGTTTTGCGATTTACCCCATTATTGCATGCAGGTGCTCAATTGTAGTTCATTCAGCAGTCAGCCCGCTGTGTCCAGTGCAGAAAAAGCTCCCTGGCACATGATACTACTACATTTTATAAAGCTGCTGATTTTTTGCATAGTGCTTCTGTGAATAATATAATGTAGGAGCACTGGGCATAAAAGTTTCGGCACAATAGACAATAGACGGTGGATGTTTCACAAGCTTGTATAAGCAGTTAACGATAGCGCGGCGAGTGTTCACAAAGCCGGCAAACAATGTTATCTCAAATAAAGGACTTGCCGGCACAGATAGGATTTCATGTCTGGAAGTTTCTAGAGATATCTTGATTGACAGAGAATAGTTGTTTTTCTGATTTGCTCGACAAGTCTCTCGAATTATGAATGAAATATATAAGGGATTGTGACATGCCAGCAGGACAGTTGTAAACAGAGTGAGTAAGCAGAGTTAGTTGTGTAACAAGAGTGTTGTTGTGTGATTTAATGTTGTTACGTGAGAATAGAACAGTGTATCTCTCTACATAAATAAAGGACATTTAGAATTTCGGCAAATTGGCTCCTAAATACGACGGAGCGACAACTTTCGAAGTCTTCCGCCGCCAGTTCGACACAGTGACCAAGCACAACAAATGGTCACCAGAGGAAGAGGCCACACAGTTAATAGCCAGCCTCCAGGGACGGGCCGCAGAAGTCCTGAACGCGGTACAGACAACGGCGGCGCCCAAGGACATCTGGGAGGCCCTGGAGAATCGTTTTGGAAACCACCACTTAGCCGCAGCGTACCGCAGTCAGCTAAAGGCAAGGTCACAGCAGCCAGGGGAGACGGTGCAGGAGTTCCCACTGGCAGTTGAACTGGCTAGCAAGGCCCTAGTCGACCTCCCACCAGAGTTCGTATCCCGGGAAGCTGCCTACACATTCGTTTTTTTTTTTTTTTTTTCAATTTATGTCCTCCAACGTTAAGTCATATCGGACGATGAATGAAATTGGTGAAATGATGCTCAAATGAATCCGGGATCCATGGAGCTTAGAGCTACCTGACATTCATCTTTAAGGATAAGGGAAAACCCCGGAAAAAACCTTATCCAGGTAACTCACCCTGACCGAGATTCGAACTCGGGACCTCTTGAACGTGAGACAGACACGCTGCCACCTACGCTACCGAGGTGGGCTACACATTCGTTGACGGGGTACGAGACAAGGAGATTCGTCAACGCCTAATGCTCGGCGATTACAAAACCATCCACGAGGCGTTAACGGCAGCATTAATGGAGGCGGCCAAGGTAACAGCTATCCCGACGTCGAGAACGAGGAGCGTCCGCTACACCGGAGACAGAAGACCAGCCGAGGGACGCCGGCGAAGACCTAGTGTCCTGTGTTGGGGATGCGGACAGCCGGGACACCTGGAGAGACTGCCCACACCAGGAAGAGCAGCCGGAAAACGAGTAAGGGCCGTCGTGGGGAGGGGCACGTCGGCGCCATCATCACCATCCCTTCGAGTAACACTGCCGCCGTCAGCCGGCTTATGGATGACAGCCTCATCGCGGACGGTTGGGTGAGAGGGAGGCTGGTGCCGCGTGCTGGTGGACACCGAGCAGCAGTGACCATCGTCAGACCTGACCTGGCCAAGGGTTTACCGACGAGCAAGCCGAGCCGACCATACCAGCTTGTGACGGCATCGGGCGACACCTTGCCTGTGTAGGAGGCCCCACTGAAGTTGACCTTGGGACGGAGTGCCGTGCGTCTGTGGGTGTTCGTCGCGAAGGTGGCTGAGGAGGTGATACTGGGATTGGATGCCCTCAGGAGCCACGAGGCGACGGTCGACGTCGGCAGGAAGGTCCTGCGGCTCAATGGAGAGGTGATATTCCGGCAGCCCGAAGAGCGTCATGGAATTTGCAGGGTCGTCTTGAAGGAAGACGTCCCCACGAGAAGCGAGGTGGTGGTGATGGCGCGACTGGAAGGCCAGCGGACGAAGAACATGATGCTGGACCAGATGACGCCTGTACACGGACTCTGCGTAGCCAGAACATTGTCGCCATGCAGAGAGGAGGTACCAATGAGGCTGCTCAACCTGGCAGATACCGATCACGACGTCCAGGCCGGAACGGAGCCAGGTACGTGCGAGCCCGTGGTCAGTGTAACCGCAATCGACAAGACACAGGGGTCGGTGCCGACGCAACACCTGGGCTCCCGGCTGGAAGGATTACTGGAGAGGGCGGCCGACGACCTGACCTCAGAACAGCTGGAGAAAGTTCGACAACTACTGAGGCGATACCAGCGCGTCTTCAGCCAAGGCGACAGTGACTACGGCCGCACGGATTAGGTACCTCACCGCATCGACACCGGAGACGCCCGGCCTATTCGGCAACCACCTAGACGCGTTCTTTTGGCGAAACAAGCGGCGGTACGGGATATGGTAGATGACATGAGATCCAGGGGAGTAATTGAGGAATCTGGCAGCCCTTGGTGTTTCCCTGTAGTTCTGGTGACAAAGAAGAACGGCGAGCTACGCCTCTGCGTGGACTACAGGAAGCTCAACGCTGTCACCCGGAAGGATTGTTTCCCCTTATCCTGGATTGACGACACTCTGCACACGCTAGCTGGTGCACAATGGTTCTCGGACATTAAGTCGGGTTACTGGCAGGTGGCTCTAGACCCGAGAGACAAGGACAAGACTGCATTCTCGACAGGCCAAGGGCTTTGGCAGTTCACTTATGCCCTTTGGCCGCTGCAACGCACCATCTACCTTCCAACGCCTCGTGAAGTCGGTGATGAGAGGACTGACTTATGACGCCTGCCTGCTATACCTGGACATCATCGTCGGTAAGGCCTTCGAAAACCATCTGGAAAACCTGAGCAAGGTACTACAGAGACTGCAGGCGACCAACCTGAAGCTGAACGCGAAGTGCCAGCTCTTCCGCAAGGAAGTTTACTACTTGAGCCACATAGTCTCACCAACCGGAGTGGCCACAGCCCGGAGAAAACCCACGTTGGAAGAGATTGGCCTCGCCTAAAGGATACGCGAGAGTTGCGCAGTTTCCAGGGGCTGTGCAGTTATTACCGCCACTTCATAAAGGGGTTCTCCAACATCGCCAAACCCCTTACCCGTCTGATAGAGGAACGCCGACACTATGTGTGGACGGATGACACTGAAGACGCTTTCCAGCACTTGAAGACCATGTGCAGTGCTCCAATTTTGGGATTTCCACAACCAGGCGGCGCTTTCATTGTGGACACCGACGCCAGCGATCATTGCATTGGAGGCGTCCTATCGCAAGTTCAGGACGGCCACGAGCGGGTGATAGCCTACTACAGCAAGACGCTATCCAAGGCAGAGAAGAACTGCGTCACCCGGCGAGAATTATTGGCGATAGTAAATACCTTGGAGCACTTCCACAAGTACCTGTACGGTCAACCATTCTACCTCAGGACTGGCCATTCCGCCCTAACCTGGCTATTGAGCTTTAAGAACCTGGAAGGCACGACAGCACGTTGGGTCCAGAGGCTGTAGGAGTACGATTTCACCTCTAAACATCGTAGGGGGAAAAGCCACGGTAACGCAGACGCCATGTCTCGAAGACCCTGCCCAGAGGAGTGCGGCAAATGCACAAGAATGGAAGAGAAGGAGCGTGCCGCAGCAGTCGGAGTAGTCACGACAGTAGCTGTGGATGGCTGGGATAGCGCAGGCCTGAGGAGGGAGCAGCTGGCGGACGCAGATTTGGGGGCACTCTTGAGAGAAGTGGAGGCAGGGACAACACCGACCTGGGAGGACATCGCACCGAGGAGCGCCACCTACAAGTCATACTGGGCCTAATGGGACTCGCTGAAGACGAGAGGGCGTGCTGTTCCGGGTATGGGAATCACCGGATGGGAAGACGCAGTCGGAGCAGTTTGTACTTCCTCGAAGGTCCCGGAAGTCTTTGAGGAAGTGCACGCCGATACTTCAAGACACCTGGGAGCAAACCGAACAATCGACAAACTCCGACAGCGCTACTACTGGCAGAGGCTCCGAGCAGACGCCGAGAAATGGTGTCGTCAATGCCAAGCGTGCGCGGCGAATCGCGGCCCACAGACTAGGAGCCGAGGTCGCACGCAGCAGTACAACGTCGGAGCGCCATTCGAAAGGATCGCCGTCGACATAGCTGGACCATTCCCTGTGTCCGACCGAGGCAACAAGTACCTGATGGTCGTGGACTACTTCACCAAGTGGCCGGAGGTGTGCGCCATTCCGAACAAGGAGGCGAAGACAATCACGGACTGCCTTGTGGAGCAAGCGTCCTGCCGATTTGGGGTGCCGTTAGAGCTCCACAGCGACCAGGGCACTAATTTTGAATCGAACCTGATGAAGGAGGCACTAGAAAGACTTGGGGTGAACAATACCCGCACAACACACCTACAACCACAGTCGGACGGCATGGTGGAGAGATACATCAAGACCTTAGAAGAGCACCTGAGGAAGGTCGTGGCCAGCCATCAGCGAGACTGGGACTCAAGATGCCACTGTTCTTGCTGGCCTACTGCTCGTCAACACACACCACCGGAATGACGCCAGCCAGCTTAATGTTCGGCCGAGAGTTACGCCTCCCCTGTGATCTGGCTTTTGGAAGCCCCTCAGACGCAAAACAGCCAGCAACCGAGTATGTGGAGAACCTGGTGGATCATCTCCACGACATGCATGAGATGGCTCGTCAGAATATCCAGAAGGCGAGCGACCGCATGAAGACCCGATACGACAGACAAACCAACAGCCAAGGGTTCCAGCAGGGTAACCTAGTCTGGTTGTACCGCCCTACCCGGACCAAGGGACGATGCCCGAAGCTCCAGCAACCATGGCAAGGACCGTACCAGGTGGTAAAGAGGATTAATGACGTGGTCTACCGCATCCAGAAGGTGCCCCGAGGGAAGATGTTGGTGGTACACCTGGATCGTCTTGCCCGCTACGATGGTGCTGTTCGGGACGACCAGCCTTGAGGAGGGAGCAGTGTCGCGGCACTGGGCATAAAAGTTTCGGCACAAATAGATAATAGACGGCGGATAACGCTTCACGAGTTTGCATAAGCAGTTAACGATAGCGCGGCGAGTGTTCACAAAGCCGGTAAACAATGTTATCTCAGATAAAGGACTCGCCGGCACAGATAGGATTTCATGTTTGGAAGTTTCAAGTGATATCTTGATTGACAGAGAATAGTTGTTTTTCTGATTTGCTCGACAAGTCTCTCGAATTATGAATGAGCTATATAAGGGATTGTGACATGCCAGCAGGGCAGCTGTAAACAGAGTAAGCAGAGTTAGTTGTGTAACAAGAGTGTTGTTGTAAAGAGAGCTGAACTGGACGCAGTTATCATCGACCTTGGAAGATTGTGTTGTGTGATGTAATGTTGTTACGTGAGAATTGAACAGTGTATCTCTACGTAAATAAAGAACATTTAGAATTTCGGCAAATTGGACTTTTAATTCTACGAACCCACAAAGTCACAATAGTGTACCACTTTTATAGAATTTCTTGTTAATTTTTATTTAATTCAGAAAATCGTTAAATTTACATATTAAACCATGGATGTGCACCTATCACAGGTCATCCATTCATTGTTAACAGCATTTTCTCCCACAAGAACTTTATTTAGAAGCAACATTGTACAATGCCTCAAAAATATCTGCACCTGACCTTTTTTTTTTTTTATGGGTACCAGATCCAGGAACTCCTTAATTACATTTAATTCAGTGTCTACTACTCTAGTACAAACAGCCAATTGTGCTGTATGTGTTATACTACTGAACTCTCATTTAAGGCTAATGAGTACCATCCAAGACATTTGGCTGCACTATGGCTCAGTGGTTAGACTGCTTGGCTCTCACCAAGGCGGCCCGGGTTCGATCCCAGGCGACCGCAAAGTGAGATTTGTGGTGGACAACACGGCGCTGGGGCAGGTTTTCTCCGGGAGCTCCGGTTTCCCCCGCCATCTCATTCCACCGGTGCTCCATCTTCATTTCATGTATCATCAGTGTCACCGCCTGCGGTGCCGTATGTAGTAAAAGCGGGCGTTAAACACTACACATTTCATTTTCCAAGACATTTTTTCAAAGAGGTTAATTGGTCTTCCATGTCGAACTCTTATTCTGGAAATTACTGAGATTCTTCCTAGGCTGTTTTAAATCAATTTAACAAATGGGGCACATCTCCTCTGCTACGGTTACTTGTAAGTCTTGGAAATTCCCTATCTGAAAAGGGCTTGCTCTTTGCCAGTTTAAGTTTAGCAACTTGATAGCTAGTACATAGAATATTGGTGGGTTATATTCTATGGTAGTCATATCTGTTGCTACTACAGAATGTCTCTTTTAGTTCATGGAGTTTTCTTTGGGATTGTATACCTGACAAACACCAAGTACCATACTATTTGGAATGGCTATTTCTGAAATGTCATTTCAGGTCATGTTACACATTATTGGCTTGTGTTCATTTAGCACGAAAAATAATTCTTCCTCCCATTCAACTTGGAAGTGAGCACTGGACATGTTTACTAAATGCCAACGAATGTACATATCACCTCACATATCCTGCTGATCTACATGAATGGCAAATGCAGGACCATGATGGTCAATCTGTTTCTATTTATATCTCGCTGCTTATATATGGAAGGGGTGAAAGTATGTAGGGGTATGTAAGCGTGTGCTGAACACATGTGTGCACTAATCTACACAAAGCACATTCACTTATTTAAACTCAGGATTCTATCTGATGATCTAATCCAAAGCCCCTCAGCTTTTCACTACATTACAGAAACACATTACCAGTTCTCTCCAAAATCATCTGCTTTACATACAAATGTAAAATGAAAGAATGTGTAGTGCTTGATGCACTCTTACTACATGTGGCACCGCAGGCAGTGACATTGATGATATATGAAATGAAGATGGAGGACCAGTAGAATTAGATGGTAGAGGAAACCGGAGATCCTGGAGAAAACTCACCCCAGCACCATGTTCTCCGTCCCAAGTCTCACATGCAGTTGCTTGGAATCAAACCCAGGCCACCTTGGTGAGAGTCAAGAGGTCTAACTGCTCGGCCACGGCTTGGCCTCCATAAACATGTAAGAAACTAGATGTCATCACTAAGCATACACCATCAACACCACTCAAGACACAAAATTAGGTCACAATTTTGTACATTATCTCAGTTGTGCATCTACCTTCTTTCTACTTACAACTCCAAACAGTAAGCATCGAAACCAACAATAAAATGAGCCCAATTCTGCTAGTAGTGGACAGTTACTGTAAATTATTACTAAAAACATTATAAACACCCAGATCATATTACAAACAACTGTTAGGAAAACAAATGTACAGTATAAGGAAATACTCGCCACTTCTGAATCTAATAAAGATCTCCACATTAATTTTCTAGAAGACAACACACTAATTACAAATTCAATAAAATGCCCTAAACATGACAAACAGATGTTATTACATAATACAAACAAGTAATCAAATAAGAACGGAAATACGAAAAAGGAAAAGAGGATAATGCTGTAAAACACCTAACAATTACAACAGATTCAAGGTTTACCAAAAGTAACTTAAACATATTTGCAAGAAATATTACTCATTTATAAAATAGTATACACCAACTACATAAGAGCTAGGATTCGCAAAGCAAGTCATAAGGGACTGAAGAATCTTCTAATACAATACATCAAAGGAAAATCACAACCGATTGAAGATAACGTTGTCAAAATCGATAAGAGGAAATTCTAAGAAAACACTGCCACACACACTTTGACAAAGGCCAATTAAACTTTGGTGGCATAGAATGAGCCACTGGGAAAAATTTCTTTGTAATTGCGGAAGTCAAAAAAGGAAGAAATACTATTAAACATAATTTAACAATGGACACTGGAAAGCACCACAAACTGTTGGAAATCCTATGAAAGCAAAGAAAAGGCTACAAGCATTTAACAGTCAACAATTCTATAAGCTTTGCATAAGAAAACGGGAGCACACACAAAGGCCACAGTAAGCACATGGAGACACATCAAAGCCAGCATGCCACAGTAACTGCAAGAAATATTTATATACAGGATATCTCGCAACATATACGTTCAACAAAACTGCAGAAACAGTAAGAGACAGATATCACATCCCTAGATATAAATAAATACAAATGATAAAATAAGTGCATTAGAAAACTGTATATAAAACGTAGAAAATAAACCAAAATGAAATCATTTACATTATAAACTCAAAAATTAACTATATAAAAATTCAAACTGCCCCCCATATCAGAGACTTACACCAAGTGAGTGAACCTTCACTTAGTTTTGTGGCATGCCACCTGCTGACAAAGTTGGTTGCTGTGTATTGCTGTGAGTGGCAGAAAGTCTGCAGTAAATTAGTTTGACATGTAAATCATTTCTAACACACAAAACACCTAAGGTTACTGAAGTTTATTTTATTTTTTTTAAAAAAAAATTTGTCCTCCAACGTTAAGTTATATCGGACGATGACTGAAATGGGTGAAATGATGCTCAAATGAGTCTGGGGTCTATGGAGACTGAAGTTCTGAAAAGCTTTTGTAGCACATAAGGAACCCCTGCCCAGTTAAAAAAGAGAAGTGTAGTGCACCATCAGCGGTTAGAGAAGAGAATATTTTTTTCCAGGAAGCGATTAACAGTAAGTACATAACACTTTGCAACCTTTTTATAACCTATTAACTGAAGGCGAAGATGTTCTCACAACTTTTAGCAGGATTCTGTGATGGCATATACAGTTAACTTCTCATTACAGAAAATTCATGACTTATTTCAAGATAAAGAGTTATCACTAACAATAAATGGCTCCTTGTTCCCATGATTTAACCCTCCTCTATTTTTATTAATTTTTAACCGCTTCGGCGAAGGCCATTTAAACCCTCCGTGGGCTGGAAACAGATACCCAATAAACAGAACAGTACATTTAAATTGTTAAATGCCGTAAAAATGCTTCATAAACACACATTCATATCTTTCACATTTATTAAGTTTTATTAAGTTATTTAAACAAAACAAAAACTGATTTAAAACCCATTCAAGTCAGTATACATCTACAGTATCAATAAAGTAGAGACAATATTAATAAATTGTTGAAATTTCACTACTATGTTTCACTGTAGCAAAAGCCATTCTTTGCAATGAACAAATCTAATATTTGAATCATTTTGTTTTGTGTGCATACGAACAAATGTATGTATGTGTAGCTGCGTAAGCGACTTCTCTAGTTCAAGGCTTTATGGTTTATGGTACCAAGCAATAATCATTGTAGGTATATGTTGTGACACGCACACGCGCGCAAACACACTGGAAAGAAACAAACCTCTGTCAGCATCTGTATGCACCTCTTATTACAGTATTTCACAACCAAAGTTTCTGGTAGCCTTATGCAGCTGTTTTCACTCAGTAATTTAGCTATTTATAGCTATCGAGAGCTAAATGAATGGCACTTTTGAAATTGTAAGATTTTGGTGGTAACCATGGCTTATCCTAGAAATGTAGCAAATGGGCTTGCATAGGATGTGTACAGGCTTCTGATATCACTTTAGAAAATGTGGAAGACCTTTTTCTGTTTGACATGATTTGGATATTGATGGCGATTATGAGAGATGAGGATATAGGTAGCAGCGAGGAAGAAACTGACTCACTTCCTTCATGTGTTGGTGAAGAATCAACTTTGTGAAGTGTTCAAAATAACTCAAACCAAATAGACATATAAAAAAATAGAGGCTCTGACCTCTAATGCCAATTTAGAGCCTAAGAGGAAAATTCAGAATTGGACAGTGTACAGTTATCTTTAAGCCTACATTAGACATGTACTGGTCTGCAGATTGCATGTTTGCTGCTCCATTTTTTGTGGGGGGGGGGGGGGGGGGAGTGATGGGTCAAATATAGATGGTGTGGATCAGCTATTACTAGCTATTCCTCTTTACGAAAAACAGTAAGTATTTTTATACCAGCTGGATGTAACCATATGCAATTGTTTAGTAATTTGCAGAGCTCTAAATTCATGCAATGACCTACCTGGACTTGCACATATCAATAGTTCGTAACCTAATTGAGTACTATAATATTCAGAGGCCTCTTCATACTGGAGTTAAGAAATTCACCGCTACAGCACCCCTCATACTTGAGAGAAAAACTTTTCTTAAAGGATAACACCCACAACCAAAAAAGTTGCAACCATTTCGAAAATGTCTAGGTGTCGCAAAAAAGATGTTTGCAAGGAAACCAATATTAATTGGTGTAAATTTGAAGATGTGCCTTTGAGAGTTTATTCAGGTTTTTAAGTGTACCATTCAAAAAGAAACCTTAAAGGTAAGTTTTCATCCCTTAGAGAAGTAATTTAAATTTATTGCAAAATAAGATTAAGTAATTGGCTTTAAATAAGCATTTAATGCATGCATGCCCAGTACATCTATACATGCCTGTATCAGTTTGGGGCATTTTAACTTTGACGTCATATGACGTCCATATTGGTGAAATGGTTAATTTTATTGATTTGGGGGGGGGGGGAGGATCATTAAAACAAAGTGCACAAAACCAATGCAGAAGCTTATCCTATTCACAGGGTATTTCCATTAACTCATCTAATAGTGGTCTAAATTATGGAATCCAGGACCAGTACTTACAGGATTGTAACTTGGCATTTAAATAAGCTCTCATGAGATTTCCCTGATGTTTACTGGGAAGAATGTGAGTCAGAGAATTTGATGTTGCGCCGGCATGTTGTCATATAGCTCATAGGTTAACATAACCAGGCAGAAATCAGGAGATCCGTGATTCAAAACTGAATTTTTCAGTCTGACTACTCAACCTTTCCGAACTATGTCATACACACAGCTAGTATGAAAGAACTATTTCCATTTGAGGACTTCTCGCATTTAAAGATGTACTGTCCATACATATAATGCACAGTGTAAACATGTGTAGTGGCATTAGGCAGTTGGCCAGTGAGTAGTTATGGGTGTGTGTTTAACATGGATATCATTTGTGCGAGGCACCACCTCTTTACCCCACTCCTTGTACAGCATATCTGACTGTTCACGTCTATTTGCATGGACAGTACTTTGCTAATGAAAACAATTGTAGATATGAAATTGCTGAATAATTTGTGTCAAGTAGAAAACCTTAAGAGATGTAAGACACTTTGAAAGCTGTAAAATTACGTAAATAAACATTTTGATTGCTGAAGAACTTGACTAAACTAAGTATGAACTTTCCTAAAACCACAGCTTTTCTAGGATTCACTTCTCCAATCCTATGATTCATGATTTTTTAATAGCATTCCTCCCTGATTTACATTTTATTCACATGCACTCATTTCCCATCATGTTCATCACTAACATTGCAAATTTGTAATAAATAAGTTGGCAACATCCTCCCTTCACATTAGTACTATTCATTACCTACAATAACTGCAATTAATTTAATCCCTCAAACTTTGAAGTACAATAAAAATATTTCCATACCTCCTTTAGTTTAATTCATCCAATGACTAACTTTCTCAAATTTAAGATAGCTTCCCGTTGTCTCTTCCGATTTCTTTTCTGCTCTTATTATGTAAGGATCTTAATCACGTCTCTTACCGTCAATTTCTAATCAGCCTAGTCTTAGAATTTGTATGGATGAAAGTTGTGTTTACAAAATAAACTGAAATTGACAGTATTGGCACACCAAATATTAATTAGATCCGGATTTGTACCTAACAGAATTAACTTAGTATTGTGAAATCAAGAAAATTTACTTTCGTTCACTGAACAGCCATTGACATATTGCTTTCGCTGTAATTTACTATAAACCTAAGTTACTATTTAGTAATTTATACATATTAGCCCAACTGCTCTTTTAGAGCAATACCATGATACAAACGTGGCAACAGAGAACAAAAAATTAGAAATGCACGTTGTTACACTACTGACCTTAATAATAAAGCATTCACAACATACTGCACAAAAAATTTCAGATGCTGAAGTTTACACAGCTTTCGACAGCTTAGTGCAAACACCTGCCGACTCATATTTTAACTAATTTCGAAGGATTTAGGTTTCGCAATTTCTATAAGCAAATTCTCTGCAATTGTTACATTCTTTGCATTTGAGCTAATGCCAAACTACTTATATTTTCTGAATTTTGTGTTCCCATGAGATAAGTGACAGGAACACTTACATAAGTAATATAATAATAACAAAATGTGAAATGAAAGCCTTACCTTTAGTTCAAATTGTTATCTAAATGTATAATTTGGTGTGGTTGCTTATACTTCACGTGCACAGCCCTTCAATACAATTACAACGCAACGACTTAACAACAGAGTGCAGCACAGATACAGACAGCCGTTGAGTGCAAGATTGAAGGAATTATAATACATTTAAACTGCGGCACCGCATAATTCCATGGTTGGTTATTGTTATTTCTGACATGAATAGCACAAAGCCTTGGCGGAAAATAATATTTAAAAAATTAACTAACAGGTTTACGTGCTAAATTTAATTCCAAATACCTCATGTTCATTACAAACACTCATCATAAAGCTAGTGCAGCCCAAATGTCCTATAAAGGCTGATATTTGATAATAGTTAATGATAGCTATTTATTACCAGCGGTATATTCAATTTCCAGAATTTTCATTACAACTGATGCTTCTCAGTTGTATTTAAAGGAACAGTTCACTGTGCAAAAAGTCAGTGCAATACAAATGTTCACTTGACATGCGGCTAGAAAAAGGGGAAAACGGATGCAGCAGTATAACTATAACCGTTCAAGTACCTTCGAGAATATGTCTAAAAATAAACGTTATATTCTGGAACCACCAATGTTCTAGTGGCACTTAGGACAGAATCCCGAATTATCCTGGAATTGGCAGTCGCGCTTATTAACGTGTGAGCATTGAGTGGACAGCGAACAGCGCGTGAGGTGATATTAAATCGAAAAAATTCAAAATTTATGAAATAGTTCTTACTATCTTTTCTTTTAGTGATATTAAGGAAATGAAAATTAAAACATCTTTAAGCAGCTAAAAGAAATTGTCTTAGTGTAAAAATGCTTGGCACCAGTCAAAATACGAATCTTTTGTTTGAAGATTTGCCTACCGAAATTTTGGATAAAGTTTGTAGTTTTCTGGACGGAGATTCCTTGCTAAGTGCTTGCTACGTTTCCAAAAAATGGAACAGGTGATGTACCACTGCAAAATATCTTTCTTCTTAGTTTTCTCCCTTCTTTTTTCTTTTGCTTTCTTTTTGCTTCAGCTAAGTTACAGAGTGGCCGCTTTAACAATTTTTAATAATTTGAACTTTGAAGCAGAAAGAATTTGCATAACAAATCTTAAAATGGGCCAAATAAATAACACTTTTTCATGTAGTAATATCTTTATTGGATTTTGATGCGCTAAACGAATCTCATTACGATAAGGAAAATACATAGAAAATTGCGAATTAAGCATTGCACAAGCGTTAACTCTTAGTATTTTTTTTTTGCTATCATTAGAATACTGCTTGAATTAAGCAGAGAAAGAGTACCCATACGAAGAGTGAAAAAATACGAAACAAATTTCTTTCCTCATAAATTGTTATTAATAGATTGCCTGAAAATATTCATTAGTTATAATTAATGAAAACAAATCAAGAGAGACTGAATAATGAGATTCCGTCGCGAATACTACTAAACAATAAGGGTTGCTGACCTCTTAATATCGGCATAGTTTGCAGAATCTTCACCAAAATCTTTGGAAGGGACCAATTATTCCCATCAAGCTGTTGATAACATTTCATTGCTTTATTAATTCTTTTAACGCTGCTATAGTTGGATAAATTTCATAAGAAGTTTCGTTAAGAGAGAGAGAGAGAGAGAGAGAGAGAGAGAGAGAGAGAGAGAGAGAGATCATGTTTTGTATCAATAACAATGAATACTTTGTCCACATAGGCTAGAAGCTAGACGGTTAAAAGCGTTTCAATTTGAAACATTCAACCGCTTTATCTGAATATATGCCGTTCATATCTGCAATAATATTGTCTAGCATTGGAATGCAAACAGATTATTTAGGATACCGATATGAATGGCTCAGGCAGTAGGGCTTAAAACTCGCGCTCACATACTCCCGGGTTCGATCCCCAAGTACTCACCAAACAGAGTAAAGAGTTTTTTTCGTTGTTTACTTGGAATGCCATACGGCTTCTCTCCGTTTGATGTAACCATCATTTCAATCTGGTGTTTTCGGGTGGAAAGTGTCGGCAAAGGAGCAATTATGGAGCAATTTGCGGCTGTAACTAGATTCCCGGCGTACAGCTCGGGAGGTACCTATATGGTCGCCTTCTGTAAGGGGCGTTGTAAAAACCTGTGAACCGAAGACACTTGCTCTCAAGAAGAAGAATCTTCAGCTTACATTAGGGACCCCATGCTATTCGTGTCCATAGCCCCTATTACACACACACACATATTCGAAAATGAAGACGAGCATTATTAATGAGAAATTGTTTTTATACATTAAAATAATACCTACAATGGATGTAACACATTGTATTTGCGTGTAATATATTTTATTCAAACATGTCTGAGAGGCACCAAATGAGGCGTAATTTCGCTTAATGTGTTTACCCGTTTCTTAATCAAGCAGCTTATCTAAGATAAACTCTTGGGTGCATGGTTAGTGAGGATATGACTATCTTTCTATAAGCTTGAAGTTGTTATTAGAACATTCCAGTCTTAATGGTTCAGTGATGTCTTTCTACCCATTTGATATTGGAATTTATTCCCGCTGATTTGTTAGTGACTGTTTTATTTGTTTATTTCCGTTGTTATTAATTTTATATTCTATCAGTAACTACATTTCTATATCTATGTTTTGGATGCTCCTGGTTGATACTCCAACATCTAAGGTAGTGTTTTCTTTAATATGCATGTGTGTAATACATGGGCGTAGCCAAGTACGGGGGTTTTGGTGGTTCAAATCCCCCCCGAAATAAGCCTAATATTATCTAATATTCTACCGAAAGAATACGAGGAGTGAAGAGAGTTAAATTATTACATTTGAATATATATATATATATATATATATATATATATATATATATATATATATATATATATCCGAACTAGTGGACATTGCGCACAGTAGCGCTATCTCTTGTCGAATAGTCGAACTATTTTGAATCGTAAGGAAACTGCGTTGTTTCTCGATTATTCGCCCCACCCCTCGGTCGGAACGAACGGAACTTTGTGGAAGTTTCTAGAAGTTTCTGGACGGCTACTGGGCTGCTATATAAGCCCATGTGGCTGCAGCAACAAATGTGGAACCAAACCTCCCCTCCCCAGAATCCACGCCAGTGTGGGACACTGGCATTTCCACCGAGGACCTGGCGGAATTCCAGAGCTTTCTGCCTGGTTTGCGGAACTCATACAACGCTCCCTTCCCATATTAAGGCGCTGCAGGGAGCAACTGACAAATCCTAGAATCCCTGCTATGCAAAAGCACAGCATCATTAACAGACTGCACGGCTTCTCTTCCCTGACTCCAGCTCGTAAATGGCGGTGAGGAGAACTCAACGTTCATTGAGAGCCGCGTTTTGGAACGCAAACGGAGTCCGTGAGCAGAGACCAGGCATCTTGGAGTTTGTAAATGGCCGAGGAATTGACCTCCTTATGTTATGTGAAACGCACCTGCACGCTGGTGTACAGTTTAACCTGCCAAGCTACGCCGTCCACCGATCCGATCGAGCCGGTCGGCGGGGTGGTGCAACAGCCATTCTCATAAAAAACCATATCACACATACTCCTATCACAATTCCTCCGCTACAACACCTGGAGGCGACCGCCATAAGGCTCTCCTTAGGCGGTTCTGACCTGGTGCTTGTAGCAGTGTACGATCCGCCCAATCATCCCTTCTATGAAGCGGATTACAGGGCACTCCTAAACCTTGACCATAGAGTGTGCATAGCTGGCGACTTCAATGCCAAACACTCAGGATGGAACAGCCGCATCCAGAATGAAAGGCGAAGGAATATCTACCGCTTCATCAGCGGAGACCCCACCCTTCATGCGCATGGCCCGCGAGGTCCAACGCACTTCCCGCCTCGTGGCAGGGCGGACGTCATAGACTTAGCCATCATAAAAATTATTCCATTTCATCTGGACCTCACGGTGGTAAATGCTCTGGATTCTGACCACAACCCAGTTGTGATCAGTTCAGACGTTACCGTCGCAGCTCTGGCAACGGCAGACTGGGTGGACGAAGTCGACCGCTATCACTACTATCCAAAATTCCGTGGAAGCCAGTCCCCGGATTGACTCCGTGGAGTCACTCTAGGCGGCAGCCAAGGAGTTCTCCACATCCATCCTAAAAGCGGTCCGTGCTCACACACACCACATTCAAATACACACACCAAACCCTTCTGATATCCCAGGACCCATCAAACAGCTAATCAGGGCTAAAATGCTGTGAGAAAGCTGTAGCAGAGATTTCACCATCCCAGGATAGGAGAAGTCCACCAGAGGTTCAAGTCCCTGGTAAGACGGCTCCTAAGAGCACACCGCAAAGAGGTCTGGGAAAACATGTTAAGGCAAGCAAATCTCCCGGAGAGAAAACCGTGGTGAATAGTCCGTAGCCTGCGGAAAGATAGAACAGTACACCAGCATCCCCTACATAGCTCTAGAGGTCGACTCGTTTACGAGTCGAAAGAAAAGGCAGATGCTCTAGTAGACTATCTGGAGGCTCAATTCTAATCCAGGGTAGAGCCAATGGACGATGACCATGCTGACCTCGTGGAACGAGTGGTAGAGGACTTCCTAGAAGCACCGCCCCCTGACCACGAGGAGTTCCACATTCCCATAGTTACCCCTAGAGAGGTAGCAACCACGCTTACCTCTCTAAGAAACAACAAAGCCCCTGGGCAGGACCGTGTCACAGCGGAAATGCTCAAGCACCTTCCACGCAGAGCCGTGATTCATTTAACCCGGATTTATAATGCATGCCTATACATGCGCCTCTTTCCAGCTGTCTGGAAGGAGGCGCGCGTGGTGTGCGTTTTAAAGCATGGGAAAAATCCGGTTTTACCTCAGTTACCGTTCCATGAGCCTTCTACCAGTTTTGTCGAAGGTTTTTGAAAAACTGCTCCTCTCCCGTCTCCTACCTCACTTAGAGGAAAGGGGCCTAATCCCTGAACACCAGTTTGGCTTCCGTTCTGGCCACTCCACGACCGAGCAACTACTGCGGGTTGCCGAGAAGGCCTCCCTGGGATTCCAGGAAAGGTCTAAAATGGTGGCAGTATTGTTAGACGTGGAGAAGGCATTCGCCACTAACTGGCACGAGCGGCTTATTTACAAACTCCTAGAGCATGGAGTTCCCCGTCCATTCATTTCCTTGGTGGCCGGTTTCCTCGGAAACCGAAGCTTCCGAGTAAAGGTGGAGGGGAAGCTGTCAACCGAGCGGCCCATTGGCGCTGGAGTACCGGAAGGCAGCGTGCTGTCACCGGCACTCTTTGCAGCTTACATGGCCGACATACCCACACACCACAACACCCACACCTGTCAGTATGCGGACGATCTCATGATCTTCGCGGTAAACAGGAACCCGAGGTATAGCTTTCGGCAGATTCAAGCCCAGCTCCGGACCATTGGCGAATGGAGCGCAAAATGGCGAATGGCAATCAACCCGGAGAAGAGCTCTGCAATTCTCAGCAAGGTCAAGCTTGAACACGTCGCGCTCAGGAACCTATACCCAATATTCCGTTCAACCATGCCCCTCCGTCTCAAACTCCAGCTGTATCGGGCGATCATCCTGCCCATGATTTTGTACGGCTGTGAGATCTGGGGAACAGTGGCAAATACCACTTTCATCAGACTCCAGACGCTGCAGAACAGGGTGCTCAGAGTGATATACGATACAGACTGGAGATTCCCAGCCCAGATCCTTCATGAACATTCGAAAATCCCGTACATTGTCGATGTCATCCGAGAGAGGGCACGATCAATGTACGACAAAATCCAAACCCATGGCAACCGTTTGGTGAACTCCCTGGGCAGATATGACCAGAGGGAGCAAAGACGCTTACCATCACTCAAACTTCCCAGAGACGTCCTGGGGCCCCTTGGTTAACCCGGGTTGGAGCCCATTAACCTTAAAATTCATTTTACGCCTGATGGCTCAAGCGTTAGGGCACCCGTAATCAAAACGGGGCAAAAACACTAAACCGATCCCCCCCAATGGGAAAGTGCAATAAAACCGCTAAGTTGCTGCCTTCTGAGATTACTCGAGGGCATCCAAACCAACATTTTTAATCAAAACTACAACCTACCCCCAGCAGAACAATAAAAATCATTCCTGACTTACTTCGCAGGTTAAGCCGCAAAGCGGCTAGGTACTGCGGCAGAAGACACCCGGACGGGGAAAAAGAAAAATTGCTCCGCCCGACCAGGACTACCTCTGGACTTACGGCAGTATTGTTTCATGCGAACTCGAAGCGAATAACAGTGAAAAGTGGTGAACGAATATTGAAGAGAATTAAGTGTACCGTGCTGTGATATTCGGTGACCTTGTTAAGGATAGATACGTGAAGTGAATCATTATTACTGTCGAAAAAAATGGAGGAGGAAAAAAGGAAGGGTGATAAAGGTATGGACTACTGGAAAAAGTGGTGTAGTCAAGGGGTTGCTAATAAAGAAACAAATTTGGATTTAGCTATCAAAGCTTCAGCTACCTTGCATGTTGATAAGAAGACTGTGATGACAAGCGGGCCCTGGACCTCAAGCACAATACCGAATGTCAAAATCGCTGCCATGTCACTGGTGCCCTGTTCGATACCTTCAACTGTCGAATCTACATCTAGTCTGCAACACGCCAGCTTGCCTGTTACCTCGTCTTTTGCAACTGTAGCTAAGTTGGATGTTGGTTTTTACGCGTATCAAGAAAAAATCTTGGATGAGTATTTTAAAGTCAAAATTTTGAAAACGCCATGGAACCCACCCAGAGATTATAAGTTTCCTATTTCCACAAAACGAAACTTGCGCTTTCAATTGAAATGGATGGAGAGATTCCCCTGGTTGTCATTCGGAATATAAAAGTGAAGCATACTGCAGGGTTTGCGTGGTAATGGGACGTTCGCTTGATGAAGGTAAAGACGGTCATCAAAGGGAAAAATGCCCTAGAAATATTTGAAGCTCATGCGAAATCGGGACACCACAAGCGAAAGTCAGAACTGGCACATAACTTTCTAAAAGTAATGTCTTCGCAGGCTCTTTCGGTCACTGAACAGCTGTCTTCTGAAAGAAAGAGACAACAAGAGGAGAATCGAAAGAAACTAACCCTATCATAAAAGCAATAATTTTTTGCGGCAAACAAGGTATCCCTTGAGAGGTAAAATCGATCCGGTGTGCATAGAAATTACGCCAGAACCAGAACCTGAACAACCACTATAGAATGATGGTAATTTTAGAGCCCTGTTACGGTTTGCGGTTGCCTGGAGATAAAGATCTGGCTGAGCATTTGAATACTTCACAGAAGAATGCCCTGTACACAAGCCCTCAGATCCAAAACTAAATAATTGACATTTATGGTGAATTAATTCAACATAAAATAAATGAAGAAGTAAAGAAAGCCAAAATATTTGCGATTCTGGCTAACGAAACCACCGACATCGGACGTGTAGAACAAGTCTCGTCATGTCGTCGATATATTGATTTTATAGATAATAAACACATAGACTAGAAGAGATGTTCCTTGAATACATTCCAACGGTCGATGTTTCAGAATCTGGTCTCGCAAATCTTATTGTTACAGCTCTGAAAAAGAAAGCATGAACTTGAATGTTCTCATATGGTTGGTCAAGGTTACTATGGGGCTGCAGCTATAAGTGGGTATTTGCACGGTGCCCAAGCTTATGTTCGCCAAGAATGCCCTCTTGCTCTTTATGTACACTGTAGTGCACACTCTCTCAACCTTGCTATTGCTGATTCATGTTCATTAGCAAATGTCCGAAATTGCATTGCGATTGCGCAGTCTATTGGTTCCTACTTTCGACAGGTAACCAAAGAAGCTTGCTCTCAATGTGTGAAATACGGTGGGTCCACAAACAAGAAGCTATTATAAGATTCAGGGAAATCTATTCAGCGATTGTGAATGCTCTCGAAGAACTCCAATTTAATCACAATAAGGAAACATCGCAACAAGCAGCCCAGTACGCTTCGATCTTCGGATTTTGTGATGTGTTTAGTGATTCTTCAAAAAGTTATGAGCTATACATTGTCGCTATCAAAACAATGACAGACAATTGACATCGATCTTATCACGGCATTCAAACATGTAGATGATGTTATTAATTTCTCACAACTCCTGGGAAACAACACTGACGTCGAATATCTTCATCTCTATGAAGATGCAAAGGTTTTACTGGAAGAAAATGGCGGTATACTGCGAATGCCACGCGTTATCGGCGTCGGAAGACAAATAGGCCGAACATCTCTGCAATGGATGTATGCACGTATTACAAAATTAATTTGTTCATTCCATTTCTTGATCATACAATTCAACAGTTGGTTGAAAGGTTTACCACACATCGTAAAGTAGTATCAGCATTATCTGGTGTGCTACCTTCAAATTTTACTGCCAGTTCTGAAATTGAAGAAGCAATTTCCATGTACTGGTCACTGCTTCCCGAAACCGACATATCAGTGGTTAAAGCAGAACATGAGGTATGGAAAACAGTGATGCCAAGTATCTCGTCTACCACGAAATCTAGTTTGGAATGCCTAGATATGTGCGATAAAAACCTTTATCCTAATATTTACACATTACCACAAATCTTGGTTATCATTCCTGTATCTACTGCTACCCCAGAAAAGTCTTTCTCGGGCCTAAGGAGACTGAAAAACTATTTACGAAACACTACAAGTGAAAACAGACTTAATGGTTTGGCTCTCATGAACATTCACTATGGAACAGAAATCCATGCAGATGAAGTAGTGGATATATTTAAAAGAAAAAGCCGAAGATTTCTTCTTTAATGGTTTTAGATTTAGCACAGAGGAACGAAATTAATTTAACCATTTCATTTAAAGTTAAGAACTTTATAGATATGTCATCATTTTTCCGATGAATATATAGATATTAAATTTCATGTAAGTATATTTTTGTTGTTTTATTTATTTCAAACTAAATCCCCCCTCCCCCCAAAAAACTAAAATTTGGCTATGCCCATGGTGTAATCAGCTTTGAAGTATAAAAGATTAGGCCTAGTGCATAATGTGAAATTTAAGTATATGTGTTTAATATATATATATATATATATATATATATATATATATATATATAGCCACTTATTGCTTTTAGAGAGCTCATACAGGTTCTCCTACAGGTTTTATAACTATTTTTGAGTATTGTTAAAGTTGTAATTAATATTAATTTTTCTTCATGTTAGATTCTAATTAACTTTAGTCTTCTTAACTTCTACATTAAAATAATCTGAAAATACTACTCATTTACAACCACAGATGATTCTTGCAAGTACATGTATTTTGTCCTGATTAATGACTTTGAAATTCAAATAAATATTTCATCTCCTACTTGCTTTTGCAAGCCAGTATATGAACAAAGTTTGTAAATTTAGCTTACAGATATAGGGAATTATACTAATTTTTGGTTATTACATATTTTATTGACTGTTATTTGTTCAGCTCAAATCAGTTAGTGCTAAGGTGGCATGCATGTATAAATCCAAGCCTCATATATGCTAAATTTATTATTTTAAAATGAAAGTCACGTGTATAATTGTTTGTTTACGTTTTTGTTTATAGCCTTATATCTCAGCTTCATGTGTGGAAAAAACTGTGTCTTGATAATGGTACAGGTGATTTGCTGGGAAATACCAAAAGCTGGAAAGCTCATTATGTACAGTGTCATAAGGTGATACATGATCTGAAGAAAGGGATGGCCTTCAATCACACTAAGTTTATACCTGAAGCATTTCATGGATCCTTTATCAGAGGTTTGGTTTATAGAGATGGCTATTTATTTGCAGGTTAGTTTATTCAGCCCCAAGAGTAACATAAGTAATATTTTTATTTGTATAGCTGATCTGATTCCTTAGTTATAACAGCAGCTTTTACGTTATATGCTGTTGCTGAAGCTCCTCACTGGTTTTCACTAAGTAAGATATTGAATCACGTCCAATTAATGCTTGCAGCTTTATTTTCCAACTTTGTGGAGGATGGTGAATAATCACATATTTTATAATATGTTGCTTTCAGTGAGTTCTTAAACACTTGGTTTCTTGAACCACCAAACCCTTTAAAATTGCAATCATTTGTAAATTAGACCTAATTGATTTGTAAAACTATGTGCACAGTATTCTACTAATTTTACAGTATGGAAGAAAAATTATTTGTTTTAACTGTTCTCTTATAACCAGTGCACTGCATTCTTATAACAAAATTGTCTTTATTTTGTGCTTTTACAATTATTGTACACATGTACAAATCTCTTTCTTCCACCTTAAAATTAATACATTAATGTCCAACTTCATAGATTTTCTGATGATATACTTTTTATGAGCAAACAAAATTACATACATTTTAAAGTTTGATGTTTTGTTTTTATAGTATAGTTATATCAAGAGACAAACTTTGGTATTCATTTTATTTTCCTCAATATATCTAAAAGTAATTAATTAGATCTTTGATCTTAGATCTATAATACTAATAATAATGATAATGATCATTATAATGATAATGATAATAATAATAATAATAATAATAATAATAATAATAATAATAATAATAATAATAATAATAATAATAATAATAATAATAATAATAATAATAATAATAATAATAATAATAATAATAATAATAATAATAATAATAATAATAATAATAATAATAATAATAATAATAATAATAATAATAATAATAATAATAATAATAATAATAATAATAATAATAATAATAATAATAATAATAATAATAATAATAATAATAATAATAATAATAATAATAATAATAATAATAATAATAATAATAATAATAATAATAATAATAATAATAATAATAATAATAATAATAATAATAATAATAATAATAATAATAATAATAATAATAATAAT